>CM057454.1:598095000-598817500 GCA_016271365.2 Neoceratodus forsteri | reverse complement strand
AATGAAAATCAGTGTGCGTGCGGGAAGCAGATCCCAGTGGATTGCCACTCTGCCTGATCTGCCTTCACCCAGACCACCAGCCGGATGATTGCGCAGCGAATCCTGGTTTTAAACTTGAAGCAGTGCAGGCAAACAACTCAAAGGCTTATCTTCTCGAGCAGCAAGTAGCTGCCATGCAGAAGGCCCCATCGGGACACAGTTCGTCCTCTTCAAGCAGGGAGTCTTCTCTCTTCTCCCCCGGGAGGAGGAGGGAGAGGCCACCACCGGGAGAATGAGGGTGCCAGATCGGAGTCCCACCTAATGTCTCCTCACCAGGTGTCTTCTACTACCTCTGGCGGGAGTTTGGAATTGGTCCCCCAGGTACCAAAGCGGCTTTGGGGACAACCACAAGAAGTCTACCGCTTCTACACATACGAAGGGTTGTGAGTCTTCTTCCCAGGGACAGCTATCCACCCAGATCCCCTTGGCCTACAGACTCCACAAACATGGGTTGACCCATGAGGGACAGGTGTTGGCTTCGGGCAAATCAGAGTCCCCAAAAGCCTTCTGGCTCATTTGAGAAACACAAGAAGCTGGGCGAACCCACAAAATGCTGGGAGGTAGTCAGGTACTGGATGCCTCCCCCACCCGAACACTGGGTGCAGTCTGCTTCCCAGACCGGAGACTTGCTCTGCGTCGGAAAAGGAGCAGGCGCCACCAGCAAGAGAGGCTGTCCGCGCTCAAGGACTGGCAGTCTGCCCCGGCAACTGATTCCCCAGATACGGGGGTACCAGACACCCTGCAGTCTCCATCAAAAGAACCAGATGTCAGGCCATCAGACACAGAGGATCTGACACCTGACGTACCCACTGACAAAGTGCCGGAGGACTGATTGTCACCACCTCCGGATCAGATGCCCGGACCCTCTGGCGCTTCGAACCAGGCACCCCCACCGTCAGTCATTCCACTAGCTGAGATGGGAGTACTATTTAATGCATGGTGGAATACCATCAAAGGGGATCTTCCCAGACCTAGGGATCTGTCCCCAGTATGTCCTCCACCTAGATGCCTCCCTTGCTTACACCTTCCAATACAGCATGACTCACTACCGCACCCCCACCACAGGTTCTCCCTGTACCTATCCAGATGGTCTGGTATAACGTTGGAGCAGTGGGTTCTCCAGATGCTAGAAAGGGGATACTCCCTAGAGTTCACCCAGTTTCCACCAGACAACCCACCAGTCCCCTCTCACTACTCGCTCTCCCATGCATTCCTTCTGAGGGCAGAGATACAGGCCTTGCTGGACAAGAGCAGTACAGGAGGTTCCTTTTGGTCAACGGGGAGAAAAGGATTCTATTCTCAATTCTTCCTTGTCCCCAAAGACAGGAGACCTCCATCCCGTTCTGGCCTAGAGTCATTTGAACATCAAATATAAATGGTTCAGAATGGTGACCTTGGTGAGCAAGTGCCTAGCAGTGGTAGCGGCAGCCCTCAGGAGAAGGGGTCACTTCGTATACCCCTACCTGGACAATGATCTTCTTACTGCTCCGAGACAAGTTGAACAGAACCTTGGAGGAGACGTTCAGCCTATTTCAGACTCTAGGCATTACCCTAAACCTGCGCAAGTCACAACCATGACCAGCTGAAAGGCTGCAATACATAGGAGCAGTCCTGGACACAGTCCAAGGGAAAGCTTTTCTGCCCACGCAGGGCATTAAGGCTGAGAGGTTGCTCGCAGGGTACAGGACTTGGACTTGATTCCAGCAAGAGTGGTTCTACAACTGCTAGGTCACGTGGCAGCAGCCATTGTCACGGTTCCACTCACGTCTGAATATGATCCTGCATTGGCACCTCAAGGTTCAATGGGATAAAGGTACAGACGAGCTAGAGGAGCCCATTCGGATCACCAATACAGTGTGACAATCATGACCTGGTAGCTCCCCCCAGCCCATTTAAGCATAAGGGTTCTCTTCCAGCGACCCAGTCCACAGCAGACTGACTGCTGATGCATCTGGTCTGGGATGGGGAGCACATCTTGCTTCTCATCAGACAAAGGGGTTCCTGGAACTCAACGGAACAAGTTCTTCACATAAACATTTTGGAGATAAGAGCAGTTCTGTATGCCCGTCAAGCCTTCCAAGGGGTGCTCCTTTCCTGCTGGTCCAGTCTGACAACACCCCAGTAGTCTTCCATCTCAAGCACGGGGGTACACATTCATATCCCCTATGCAGAGAGGTGATAAGTTTGGTCTTGGGCAGTGGATCACAAACTGGACATTACAGCAGTACATGTTCCAGGCATTCACAACGTCCCCACAGACAGCCTAAGTTGCTGTGTCTCAAAATGAGTGGAAACTACAGCAAGAAGTCATAGACTACCTCTTTGAAAGGTGGGATCAGCCAGATCTGGACGTCTTTTGCCCCCACAGTGCCAAACTTCCCAATTTCTGCTTCCTAGATTCAGGGCCTGGCGTTTTCTGGCTCGACGCATTGTCCCTTTCTTGGACAGGGAGGTTCCTGTATGCTTTCCCTCCTCAGAGGGTCCTAACTGCAGGCAGAAGAAGCCAGAATGATACTGGTAGCACCATTCTGATCTCTACAGATTTGGTTCCCGCTGTTGCAACAGCTGGCGTGGGAACCGCCAGTTCCATTGGCCCCTCCACTCCCTTGCTGTCCCAGGAACAAGGGGATGTTGGTCCATCCGGCCCTCTGGTCCCAGCATCTGCATACATGGCTCCTGCAGACCTAGTCAGGGATTTAGTTTATTTGTGTCTAGGATTACAAAAAGTACCTTTGAGCCAAGGCTCTTCTACAAAGGTTCCACGTCATGCTGGTTACAGGGTAACAAGCACTAAAACATAAGTTACAGAAACCGGAGAGTGAACCAGTGAGAATGGCAGACTTTCGAGCCATCCTGGCCGAAGGTACTGGACAAGAAGCTGGCCACTGCCATAACTCCTGGGCTGGGCCAGCAATGGCTTCAGCCACCAGGAAGGTCTCCGTGAGGGAATCCCCTCTGTCCAGTATCTCCATGAGGGGATATTTGGCCCGCTTTGAAACGGGTTCGAGCTTCATCCCAGTGGACTTTGAGATGAGCCGAAGCATTCCAAGGAACGAGGATGGGCTCTCGTCCACCGACTGACCCCCAGTGGACTCCAGGTCGAGAGGCTTGGAGAACAGGGAAGAGTCATTGTTAGACTCCGAGGAGTCTGCAAACAGCTGCCGAGGGCCTGAGCCACCCTTCACCTGCCGAGGTCGATCTGGAGTGAGGGTGACCGACAACCGATGGGGCAAGCCCTGACCTGACCGAGAATCCTTGGTTGGGGCCCCAGTTTTAGGATGTGGAGGCGGGGGTTCCACCACAATGGGTGGCGCAGGCGGTTTCGGCCGAACCGGTGCCGGCTTCGGCTCCTCAATTACGAGGGGTGGTTATGACTGCTCTGGTGACAGCCACTTAATGGCCGGGGAAGGCGACAGTCTGCTTATTCCTGGTCAGAAGGAGCTGCTGCCACATCAGATCCTCGTAGCACCAATGCAATTTGCGCCGGAGCCTATCCTCCGAAGAGGACGAAGACAAGGATGAGTGGCACCGCCGCTTTCCACGGTGCCGAGACAGACTGCCGATGGTGGGATCGGCTGGACCGGGAAGAGGTCCGAGACAGAGACCTTCAGTGCTTCCGAGGGTGGGTCTGAGAGGCGGCAGGGGAAACCTGCTCCTCACTGTGTTCGGGGACCTAAACCGGGGACTCGGAACAGGCAAGTCCTCAGTTTCCACCGGGGGAACCGGTGAAGAAGGGTTGTCTGCTTCTCCAGTCGACAGACCGTCCAACGGGTCAAGAAAAATCTCGACGGTCGGGTGTCTCGGCCGGCTGACCTGACGGGGACACCATGAAGCCAGCAGCTCTACTCCGCAGAGGGGCTAGTGACCAACAGCGTTTCCAGCGCTCCAGAAACGCTTGGGATATGGGCAAGCCACCCGATAAGGATTCCAAGAAACTGGACTACTCCGGGCGGAAAGTCTATGCTGCTTCCTCCCTAGGCCTTCGTCAGGCCAGCTCAGCCGTTCTGATGGCACACTTCACATGCCCTTTTGGGCTCCCTGGATGAGGTGATTCCTCATCTCCCGGCTGACCTCCAGACAACGGTCAAGCAGGTGCGGGATCACGGAAGGGCGATGGCCAAACAGCAACTCCAAACTTCCTTGGACATAGCTGACTCGTGTGTCCGGTCAGTAGCAGCCGCAGTGGCCATGGGCCGCAGAGCTTGGCTGCCGATCTCCACTTTTACAGCGGATACCCAGCATAAGCTGGCAGACGTTCCCTTCTTAGGTACTGACTTGTTCGGTCCCGGGGTGGAGGGTTATCTGCAAAGGAACGAGAAGTCCGTCACCTTGGACTCTCACGTCTCCCCAGAAGGACAAAGGCCGCCAGCAGCAGCATAAGCCCTTTCGGCCTTCAGCCCCTGCGGCACGTCTGGGCCAGCAAAACTAGCATCAGGGCCAGCAGGCTCGCACTTGGCACCCCAAAGCCAAGCCTGCAGCTTCCTCCAGCAGGAAGCTGGGAGGGAAAGGTCCAGGAGGCCCCTCGGCCAGCTCTTCCTCCAAGCCTGCCCAGTGATGGGTTGAGGGGTGTCACCCCCAACCTCGTCACTCCTCCCCAGGTTTCCCCATGGGGGGACGGCTCCGCCACTTCCTTTCCGCCTGGTCCGATATCACCACAGACCGCTGGGTACTGGAAGTGGTAGGAAAGGGTCTGCCTCTGGAATTTGAGCAGTCCGCACTCTTATCGAGCCGTTGCCCCATGGGGGGGCTACGTGGTCCGCGGCCTCTGTCTGCTCGTCGAGCTGACATTGCCCTGCTTCTCCAGAAGGAGGTGATCAGGGAGGTGGCGGATCCTCCACCAGACCCAGGCTTTGTGTCCAGGTACTTCCTGGACCTAAAACGGACGGGGGGCTGGAGCCCCATTCTAGACCTACACAACCTGAACAAGGTCTCGTACCTTCAGGATGGTCACTCCGGCTCAGATCATTCCATCCTTGGAACGAGGCATGTGGTTCTGCTCTCTGGACGCATTCTTTCACGTCCCAATCCGTCTCACCAGTGATTCCTCTGCTTCAGGGCAGAGGGATCCCTTTACTGATTCTGGGCCATTCCCTTTGGCCTCTCTCCAGCTCCCAGGGTCTTCACCAAATGCATGGCAGTGGTGACAGCATTCCTGCGGCGCCGAAGGGTCCGAGTGTACCCTTACCTGGATGACTGGCTGATTGCAGCCCCCTCCAGGTCTGCTCTCAGATTGGCCTCCTGATCAATGAGGCCAATCAGACTACGTGCCAACACAGGTGATTCAGTTCATCGGGGTAGAGCTCGACTCTCTTCGAGCCAAAGCACGGCTTCCAGTGGACGGGGCCGAGGTTCTTTCCTCCTTTGCTCAGTCATTTCTGGTTGGGCAGTTGTGCCCTGCCTGGGACTTCTGCTCCTCCTGGGCCTCATGGCGGTCTGCATCAGCATGGTCTGTTGGGCCCGCTGGCACATGCGTCCCCTGCAGTGGGTGCTGGCCAGCCAGTGGTCAAAGCACTCCAGTCCTCTGGACCAGTCAGTGATAGTGACCCAGGAGATGGGGAACTCTCTCAGGTGGTGGATCGTTCCAGCTTATCTGCAGGAGGGTATCCAGTTTGTCTGCCCAGAGCTGACTGTCACTATAACGACTGCCTCTCTGGGTTGGGATGCCCATTTGGGGGAGCTCAGAGCGCACGGCCCTCTGGTCCCCTCGGGAGTCTCGATGCCACATCAACCTGCTGGAGCTTCGAGCGGTTTGACTAGCCCTCACCGCCTTCGCTCCGTTTGTACGTGGTCCAGGTTCAGACAGACACCACCATGTACTACCTAAACCGCCAGGGCGGGACGTACTCCTTGCCTCTGTGCAAGGAAGCTCTCCGCACTTGGTCTCTCGTGAGCAGACTGGAAGCGGATCTCCTAGCCATCCATGTGGCAGGAGCCTCCAACACTCTGGCAAACGCCCTAAGCCAGATAGGTGCTGAATCTCACGAGTGGTCTCTCCTGCTGGAGGTAGTACACAATCTGTTCTCCTACTGGGGCACACCTCAGGTGGACCTGTTTGCCTCCAGGGAGAATGCGAAGCTGAGGCTGTTTCATGCCCGCGCCCTCAGCAGGGCTCACTGCAGGGGGATGCCTTCTCGAGGCTGTGGACTGCCCAGGCCTCTTCTACGCCTTTCCCCATTCCCTTGATCCACAAGGTGCTTCTCAAGGCGAGGAGACAAGGCGCAGGTGATTCTGGTAGCCCCCGACTGGCCCCGCCAGTTCTGATATCCAGATCTCCTCAGCCTCCGCTCCAGGCTCCCGAGGCAGCTTCCAGCCCGCCTGGACCTGATCTGTCAACCAGCAGAAGGTACTCCACCCAGACCTTCAGTCCCTGCACCTCACTGCCTGGTTCCCGAGAGGCTAGCGTTCCAGGCTTTGGGTCTTTCCGATGAGGTCCTCAACGTTGTTGAGGCATCCCATAAGGAGTCTACCAGAAAATGCTATACCTTCAGATGGAAGGGGTTGGACCCTTCCTCCTGTTCCTTGGCCAGCATTCTGGACTACCTATGGTCCCTTTCTCGGCTAGGGGTTCGGTTGACCCTGGCAGCCATCTCTGCTTACCGGGCACGGCCCGGAAGGCAGTCGGTGGCGCAGGAGAAGGTGGTCGGGCGCTTTTTCAAAGGTCTTGATCACGTATCCCCTCCGGTGCGAGAACCTCCACCTCCGTGGGATCTGCTGCTGGTATTGGCTAAGCTCATGGGCAAGCCATTCGAACCGATGCACAGGTGTGACATCGCTCACCTGTCGTGGAAGACTGCCTTCTTTGGTGGCTATCACATCAGCCAGAAGGATGGGAGGGCTCCAGGCGCTTTCCATAGTCTCCTTATCTGGTCTTCCACAGGGACAGGGTTGTCCTTGCCCCCACCCGAAATTCCTTCCGAAGGTGGTGTCAGTTTCACCTTAACCAGGTGTTGACTCTGCCGGTGTTCTACCCCAGTCACACCTCAGAGGCTGAATGTAAGCTCCATACTTTGGATCCTAGAAGAGCGCTCTTATCATAAGGAGCGGACGGCTGAAGCTTGGGGAGAGGTTCGCCAGCTGTTGGTCACCTGTGCTGAAGCCGCACCTGGCAGACCTGCAGCCAAGCGGACGATAGGCAGGTGGGTCACCTCCTGCATAGATCTCTGCTATAGGTTGGTGGGCATGGAGCCTCCCAAAGGGGTAAGAGCTCATTCTACCCGCCATACTGCTGCTTCCAGGGACGTCCCTATCCAGGGAATCTGCAAGGTTGCTACCTGGAAGTCGGCACACACCTTCATTACCCACTACCACATTGACCTTGAGTCACGGCGGGATGCTGGTTTTGGGACCTCTGTTCTCCAGTCCTTATTCCCTAAGTAGGGGGTGCGCGCCTTGCCTCCCTCCTCCCGGAGAACTGCTAGGAGTCTGCCAGTAAGTGTGGATTGAACAACATATCCATGTCCCTAGAAATACAGGTTACTCACCTGTAACAGGAGTTCTAGGAATGGTATATGTTGTTCATCCACACAACCCACCCGACCTCCCTGGCTTCACGCAACCTGGCTTCCAGCTGGCTAGATCTGGCGTCATGGGGCGGAGTAGTTTTTCCACCTGGGTGGGTGGGAGGAGCCAGCTTGAAGACCTTCTGGCAAGATTTAAAGCGGCAAGGAACCTGCCAGTAAGTGTGGATGAACATCATATACCATTCCTAGAACTCCTGTTACAGGTGAGTAACCTGTATTTTTGGCCAATGTGGTGGACGGTGACAATAGACGGATCGGGTCTGGACGTTGTCCAGTGTGGATACGAACTGAAGTTGTCACAACCCTCAATAACCACTCAAGTTCCTGTCTTTGGTCCCTGGAGCACTTGGAGATTCAAGCGTTGAGCAGAGAAGGGCCCTTCAGCCAGGACGTGTGACTCTTGAGCTACTACAGGCAGGTAGGGCAGTTCCTACTAGGTACTGTTACAGGACAGGGCATGCCATCAAGGGCATGATGACCTGTTTTAGATCTGTTTCAGCTACATTTGCAGGGTTGCTACTTGTCAGGGTTCATAATTTTATGAAGCATATCTGTTCTTTACGAAGCACTAGTCTGGATCTGATATCCCGAAGGAGGGCTTGTTCTGGCAGGAATGTCTTGAATGGGCTGCTCTACTAAGGGAGTTATATGCCTAAGTAGAGCATTAGGGATTTATATGCTGTTTAACAGCCACCTAGGTGGAATTGGCATGGCTTGGTGGTAATACAATGTATTATGGCTTTGTGGAGATGCTCTTTAACTTGGGTTTAAGTAACCATAGATCATTGAGAGTCTAGTCCGTATAGAGCCACACCTTTTCTCACACACTGTCCCCCTGGTATGGCAAAGCTTTGCTTTCTGCTACTTGGCAAGGCACTGCATATTTAGTCTGTTTATATTGTTGCTTCCATTAGCTATGTGATGGGCAGTGTTTGCTTTTCTCTCCCTGCCTCTCTGAATGAGTGTGGTGGCCCCAAACCTGCTGTATTTGTAACTCCACAAACAGTAGGGAATAAGTGAGGCTTAAACAAATTGTTTGTGATGCTGTGCGGCTTAGTCATGCAGAAATTTTCTGAGGTCCTGATGTATGGAGACCCTCTCTAAAAGCTACTGCTTCTGGTTAAGTGACTCACTTTTTTTGAGGGTCCAGAGGAGGATTATGCAGTCATGTTGGAATTGATGCAAATCTATTTCCTGACATTGAAAATGTGGAGCTTTTAAAACACTGATTTAATGAGGCTGATCCAACAGGAATGACTAGCAGTACAGCTCAGATTAGTCTTGAATCATTAAAAGTGTTCTGGCTGTGTAGGCTTTTGTTTGAAGTCTGTGGAGGGCATCACACTAGAATATATAGGCTTGACCTTCTGAACCTAGAGGTTGCGCCCCCAGGATAAGGACACCCCAGGTCGCCTCCTGACAACCTGATGTTCATGGATGTCATGAGGCACATCAAGCCTCTAACATATGGGAGACCAAGGACCTGGATCTGGAGAGGCGGAGGTTGGCAAAGTACCCGAGGCAGGAAGAGAGTAAGCCTGTAGTGGTGCTTCCTTTGGTAGACCCCTTTCAGGACCTGACAAGGTTAACCTGGAAGAAATAGGGCTGTACATAGCCTCTAGGGAAGAGCCATTCCTGGCGGAGCACCCTACGGTGGAATCTTTGGTGATTACGGCTGCTCACGATGGATCAAAGACTAAACCGAGTACTCTGCGTCCTGACCACTTGTCAGTTAGGTCCCTTAGCTTTCTCACACACATGGTACAATACCAAAGTGCCCTGTAGGAGAAAGATATGGAGATGACTTAGGCCCTTCCAGACTCTGCACAGAAAACTGAGCTCCTGGAACTCCTCAAATTGGGGTCGAAAGTAGGCACCCATGTTCTGTGTGCCTCATACTATATTGTGGATACGGTGGCCAGAGTGGCAGCTTCAGGCACCTGCCATGCCTGACTTAGTCTCGGGATTCTCCCAGGATCTGCAGTCTGGCATCTTGGACCTCTTCAAAGGCTTGGTTCTCTTTGGGGACTAGACAAACTGATCACCCATCTCAGACTCCGGGAAGTCAGTTTGGTCTGTCCAGAAATGTATAGGGGTGACCAAAGACCCTTTAAGAAATGGACATTTCGGAAGCCCTCTGATCGGCAGCCCGGAAACCAGCCTCAGCAGAGGGGAGGCTATAAGAGAGGCCACGTTCCACACTCCTGGAAGCTTTGCCTCTCAGGCACCTAAGTCTACCCAGGCTCCTCTGCCTACTCCTGGAGCAACACAATGACTCCTTGCCAGACCCTCCCCCTTTCTTCCAGCGGAATTGGTGGGGGAAGCAGTAGGAGTTAGTTTCTCCCTCTGTCGAGGGCTAGAGCAAAATAACAGATCTCTAGGTTCTACAACTCATAGAGAGTTCATACTTTAGAGTTGGAACAAGTGCCTCCAGAAGCTCCACCAGTGTCCTCTCCGCTATCCTCGTCATGTCCCCTTGATCGAAGGAGAAATTCTAGCCTTCTACAAAAGCAGGCTATAGAGCCAGTCTCTCTCTTCCCCCAGCTCAAAGGCAAAAGATTTTATTCCACTTTTCCTAGTTCCCAAAGACCAAGGACCTACAGCCCAACCGAATCTCTGTTCCTGATTAGAGTGCAAGAGGTTCAGGATGGTCACGTTGCCAGGTCTGATTTCTCCCCTGCACCAAGGGGACTGGCTCTGCTCGCTAGGTATGCATGACTCATACCGACGCATCTTAATGTTCCAGCGTCACAGTAGGTTCCTGTGCTTCCTCTCCAGGGTAGACATCCGTTTCTAGCCCTGTCATTCGCCTTTCCTCTGCTCCCCGAGTCTTCACCAGATACCTAGTGGTGGCGGCTGTGGTTTACGTTGGCAGGGCCATTACATCTTTACATACTTGGATGACTGGTTCCTGGTGGCTGTGCACTCTGGGGGAGGACTCCAGATCGGACACCTTGGACTACTACAGATCTCCTTTTCCACTCAGCATATCCTCTCCTGACCCACATGACCTCCCCAGGTCTCCTCCGGATGATCCCTCTTTCGCTGAGATCATGAGGCACATCCAGGACAACATGGGATGGGATGCTGAAGACCTTGACCCCGAACGACAACGCCTTGCCCGTCATCTTCGGCAGAAAGACCCAAAGCCTGTGGTATTACCACCCTTGGTAGACACTTTCGCGGACGTCACCAAGGCTGCGTGGAAGTGTCCCCACTCCACTCCCACAGTGCCAAAGAAGGCTGACCACCTGTACAAGTCCCTGAGAGAGGACTAGTACTTGGCCCAACAACCTCTGGCAGACTCCCTGGTCATCACTGCCTCGCATGACCGGTCTCCGATCACAACATATGAGCACACAGCCACCGGACCAGGAATCCAAGCAACTGGATGCCCTGGGGAGACGGGCGTGCGCGGCTGCTACATGCGCCATCAGGTCTCTGAACTACCTCACCCACATGGACGGTTTCAGAACACCCTGTGGGAACAGGGACAGGACCTGGTCGATTAAGCTTCGGATGGCGATCAGAGGCGGGCTCCTCAGTCTTCTCCGCACAGGGGTCAGATGTGGGTACCCAAGTGCTTCGAGCCGCATAGGACTCTGCGGACTCGTCTGCTAGAGCTGCAGCTTCAGGAGTTTGTCTCCATAGACACTCTTGGCTCCGTGTCTCCGGCTTCACCACGGACGTACAGAACAACATTCTTGACGTCCCATATAACGGCGAAGTACTCTTTGGTGAATCCTTTTGAGAAGGGCATCACCAAACTCCAGGATGCGGAGAAGGCAGTCCAATTCTGTACAGGCCATGTACAGATCCCGGCCTGGTTCCTTTCGCAGGAACCAGAGCAGTTTTCGCAGCTGGCAACAGAGGCAGCAGCCACGTTCTGGCCAGCACCAAAGGAGCACTTTTCAGCGTAAAGCCCAGGCCAAGTCGTCCCCAGGCAGAGGCCAACGTTATACTAAACCGCCCAGCCTGCAGGGACCAGTGCTGCCACAGCATGACTCCTTTCAGGCCCCTGTCCCTCCTTCAGTTAAATGGGCACAAAGCTTGGGGGGTGCATCGCTTGCCAATTTTCAGGGTGGAACTTATCACCACCTACAGGTGGGTTTTTCAATTGGTCAAGAAAGGCCATTTCATAGTTTCTCGACCACCCACTGGCAAGACCTCCCCTGCTCTCCCGTTACTCGGGTCAGCATGCCCTGCTCATACAGCAGGAGGTGCTCACACTTCTGGGGAAAAAGCTGTAGAGTACGTACCACGGAACCAGAGGGGTCTAGGATATTCTCGCTTCTTTCTGTTTCCAAAGAAAACGGGGGACCTTCGTCCTATACGCGACCTCATCGACTCTGTCCTGTATTAATGCTTCCGCATGGTGACCCTCCCAGGTCTGATTCCCATGCTTTAGCGGGACGCCTTCCTAGCGTCCCTGAACATACAGGACGTCTGCCTGCACATACCTATTGCCCAAGCGTACAGGAAGTTTCTGAACTTCGAGTTTCAGGGTCGCCATTATCAGTTCTGAGCCCTTCCCTTTGGACTGTCATCTGCACCTCTGGTGTTTACGAAGTGCATGGCGGTCGTAGCAGCATCTCTAAGGAGACAAGGCCACTACGTGTTCCCCTACTTGGACGACTGGCTTCTCATGGCGCCCTCCTGGGAGGTTTCGATGTCCACTATTCACTGCACTCAGTCTCTGTTCAAGACACTGGGCATCATCAATAATCACGAGAAGTCACGCCTGGTTCCGTCCCAGACTGTGGCCATTGTAACAGTCCCGATAGCCAGTCTCCACATGCGGGTAACCCAGTGGATGTTAAGGGTCCAATGGGATCAAAAGCAAGACCATCTGCAGCATCCAATCCGGATCACTAAGGCCGTAGTCAGAGATTGGCAGTGATGGCTAGATTCGAGGAATCTTCCGGCAGGAGTCCCCTTCATTGCGCCGTCTCCGACACTGAGACTCTCCACGGACGGCTCAGGGCTCGGTTGGGGAGCACACCTCGACTGTGTTCGGTCTCAGGGCCTGTGGACAGACCAAGAGACTCGTCTCCACATAAATATCCTGGAAATGCGGGCAGTTCTTTATGCCCTGCAGGCCTTCCTGTCGGAGATCCCACAGAGTACACTTCTGTTACATCACCGCAGAATTGTCTGTTTGTATTACCTCAACAAACAAGGAGGCACCCATTCCTACTTGCTTTGCAGGGAGGCCATGAGGGTGTGGGATTGGATCTTGCAGCACGGCACAAACCTCATTGCCGTTCATGTTCCAGGAGTGGACAGTGTCTCCGCAGACGGCCTGAGCCGCTTTTGGGCCGGAGTCCACAAATGGGAACTACTTCAGGAGGTAGCAGAGTATCTGTTTCGCAGATGGGGTATTCCAGAATTGGACCTTTTCGCATCGACATCCAACGCAAAACTGCCCAATTTTTGCTCGCTAGATCCAGGGCCTGGTGTTTTCTGGCGAGACGCGTTGTCCCTCTCCTGGGCCTTTGCCTATGCCTTTCCCCCTTTTCCGTTGATCCACAGGGTTCTTCTGAAACTTCGAAGAGAGCAAGCGACGCTGGTACTTATCGCGCCATTTTGGCCCAGGCAGATCTGGTTCCCTCTACTACATCAGCTGTCCTGGGAACCTCCAGTGCCGCTGCCAATCTACTCCCACTTGCTGACTCAGGAGGTGGGTTACTTGGTCCACCGGACCTACGTTCCCTGAACCTGCATGCTTTGCTCCTAGAGACATAGCCATAATGCGACACGGGGTCTCGCAAGAGGTAGCAGACATTCTTCCTGCTGCTAGGAAACCGGCTACCCATGCGACCTACGCCAAGAAGTGGCGCAGGTTTTGTTGGTTCAAGCGCTGGGTTTTTCACCTATGGATTGTCCAGGGAAGTTGGTTTTGGACTACCTACTGTCCCTTTTCCAGTCAGGCTTGGCTTACTCCTCGATTTAAGGTACACCTCTGTGCCATCTCAGCATATCATGTCCCTATAGGCCAACGCACTATAGCTCAATTGGACACAACACGTGCCTTCCTGAGAGGTGTCCTCCACCTTAGGAAGCCGATTTAAGGATCAGATCCCACCATGGGATCTACCCTTTGTCCTGGAGCAGCTTAAGCTGCCATCCTTTGAACCAGCTGCGGATTGCGAGCTACGTTTTCTCTCTTGGAAGATGCTGTTTTTAGTTTGCCGTCACCTCGGCCAGAAGAATTTCTGAACTCCATGCACTTCTGTGCAAAGAGCCTTATTTAGTTTTCCACCAAGACAGGGTGTCCCTATGGACTAATCCTGAATTTCTGCCTAAGGTGGTCTCGGCTGTCACCCTTAATCAAGATATTGGTCTACCAGTATATTTCCCCAAGTACTCTAATCGAGCAGAAGCCCTTCTGCACACTTTAGATGTGCATAGGTGTCTCTGATACTACCTGACCAGAACCAAACACCACCGAAAATCGGACCAACTTTTTGTCTCCTTTGCCCACAGGATGATGGGAGCTCCTGTTTCAAAACGGTCGCTGTCCAGGTGGCTCATTCAGTGTATTACGTTTTGTTACCAGAAGCGCAACAAACCCTTACCGGGCGCGGTTAAGGGTCATTCCACCAGGGGGGTGGCTACCTCTTTTGCGGCTTTAAAGAACGTATCCACCTCAGCTATTTGTGCTGCAGCTACTTGGAGCTCCATACACACTTTCATCAGGCATTACAACCTGGAAATTACATCGAGGTGAAGAGCAGGTTTTGGTCTAGCAGTCCTTCAGGGACTTCTGTCCTAGGCTCGATGTCATTCAAGGATTTCTGTCTTCTCTCCTCCCAATGGTGTGGGATTTCCAGGATTGCTTGGGAATCAGTCCTAATGGTGTAACCTGCTGCAAGAGCTTTCTCTCGAAGTAAGATAGTACAGTTACGTAAGAACTTACCGTAACACTAGATCTTGGAGAACAGCTCTTGCAGCAGGTACTTTCCCTCCCACCATCCCCGCTGGAGGTAGATTCTGGTTCCAACATCCTTCTCCTAGGACAAGGCGTTCACAACCTCTTTCTGATTGCCATTTGATGGCAGATCCTCAGTCTCCTCTTCTGATGTCATCCAGTGGCTGGGAGTTTCCGGCGGGAGAACTGGGGATTCTGAGGGACCGCCTTCTTATGTACTACGCCTGACATCGGTGGGACCGACGTCGGAGGCAGTCCACGCTGAATACTGTTAGCTAGAAAACTTCCGTGTGGTCCTGGCGCCTGCCGGCTTCAGTCCTAATGGTGTAACCTGCTGCAAGAACTGTTCTTATCTACTATTACAGTAAGTTCTTACATAACTGTACCCCCACCCCCCCAAAAGGTAGCACTTGCTCTCTAAGGATCAGGGCACCTTGATCCACTCGGACCTCGAGTCCTTGCATCTTAATGCGTGGCTCCTGCAGACCTAGCTATGACTAGGTA
This sequence comes from Neoceratodus forsteri, assembly GCA_016271365.2. Taxonomy (NCBI): domain Eukaryota; kingdom Metazoa; phylum Chordata; order Ceratodontiformes; family Ceratodontidae; genus Neoceratodus; species Neoceratodus forsteri. Next base: position 598,802,506 of record CM057454.1, on the reverse strand, counting down.
AGGGGGTTTCCCCCAAGGTAGCAGATGTCCTAGTAGCAGCCAGAAATCCCTCTACTAGAACCACTTATGCCATGAAGTGGAAAAGGTTTTGCCTGTGGGCTACTGCACACCAGCTTAATCCCTTTTCCTGTCCTCGGAACTCTGCTAGAGTACCACCACCTCTCTTTTTGAGCAGGGCCTGAGCTATTCCTTCAGGGTGCACCTTTCTGCCGTTTCGGCATACCATGTACTGGTGGAGGGTAAGACTCAACTGGATGTGTCCCGCATATTTTTTTTTTTTTTTTTTTTTGTGGGGCATTTTGCATCCAAAGCCTCCTATACGAGATCCTGCCCCTCCATGTGATCTCTTTATGTTGGAGAAGCTCATGCGCCGCGCCCCCCCCCCATCCCGTTTGAACTGTCCAGATTGCGAGTTGTGCTTTCTGTCGTGGAAAGCATTATTTCTAGGAGCGTGGATATGTTCATCCACACTTTCTGGAATGTCCCTTTCCCTTTAAATCTCGCTGGAAAGTCTTCAGGCTGGCTCCTCCCACCCACCTGGGTGGTGAATACCTTGGCTCCGCCCCATGATGCCAGATCTTCCTTTCCGCTGGAAGATTCGGGTTCCCTCGTGCCAACTCTAGCCATCGTAGGTCCTGGATTCATATCATCTGTTTTTAACGAATTTAACGCTCAAAGTCGTCTGTTTTCGATTCCGATAATAGCACATCGGATATGGAGGACAGGTCGTACCCCGGTTTTCACCGGTGTACGTGCCGCCAGAAAATGTGCACCGATCCCCACCTTACCTGTGTGTACTGCCTTGGGTGTCTGCCATGACACCACCACCTGTACTTTTGGCTTGGCTTTCCATCCCAGCGTCCTCGACGACCGCATGGCACGCCTTAAGCTGGGGAGACCAGCGGAAAGGAACCTGCCGGTGAAATCTAAAGAAGCGAGGTGGGCGGTTTCCGCAGTCGCGGGATCCGCCGAACAGCTCGGGCAGATGAAGCCCTTTGAAGAAGAAGCTGCCCAAGCTTCGGCCAGCCGAAGTTTCTTTGTGCCTCTCAACCTTGGTTCTTCTTTCACAGCTTCCTTCAGGGAGCTGTCAGTCTCCCCACCAGGGGTGAGGTGCCCTCGGGCTCTCACTCCTCCCGCCCTCAGAAGAGGGACAAGGATCCAATGTCTTCAAAAAGGAGGCGTTCCTGGGACTGAGAGGTCTGAGTCCCAGGACACTGTGACCTTGACTTCAGTCGATCGCTTCCTCGGTCAGCGGCTTCACGGATCTTCAGTCCGGCCAGGCGGAGGCCGAGGAATGTGCTGATCTGTCCGCGATTGTTCTTGAGCCATTCGAGCCGATTTTGCCGACTCCAGTCGACTATTCTTTACAGAGGACCCCGGTCCTTTCTTTCCCTGATGATGAGACACTTCCTTCGGGTGTTCCCATCAAGGGAATTGTTCCAAAGCCTCTATCACAGAGTCTGGTTTTGCCTGATCCCAGTTGTCTGTCTCCTTCGGCGGGAAAACCAAAAAATGGCCACTGACATTCAAAAAAGAGGTGCCGCCACAGGTCCTCATCCTCTGACAAGTAGAGGCTTCGGAAATTCCGTCGGCGCTATGATGAGCTTATGTAGCAACAGCTGATTTTGGCCGGACAGAAGCCGACTATGCATCCACCCCAGCCATTACTTGGCACACCCTGACCCCTTCGGACCCGAAATCTTCGGTTCTTCCACCTGAGGGGCTGACTGTTATTCCTAAGCCCATACTGGTCTCACCACTGATTAGGCTGCTTAGGCGGTGGTTTCACCCTATCTCGGGGGCTCCCTCAAAAGGGGACCGTCCAGACACCGGACTGTCCATTACGGTTGCCCCTGACCACCCTCGACATATCGAGGGGGGCATAGGTGGGAGACTGCTGTACCCAGACTCTTCGGATTCGTTTGCCACCGGTTTGCACTCCCATCCGAGTGATGAGTCGCCGCTCTTGGCGGGCCTGGAGGAAGGTCCTTCCTCCTTTCAGGGCATCTTCCGCCTCATTTCCGATTCCACCGGAATGCTCCTGGAGTCCAGAAAAAGGCAGAGTACTCCCTTACGGATATCCCTAAGACGGGGGATATCCCAGCGGAGGCCTTCCCAGTGGCTGAAGCCATTACTGGTCCAGCCCTTGAGCTTTGGCAGCGTCCAGCCTCCTGCCCAGCACAGTCTGCCCTTATGGCCTGTAAGTATGCGGTGCCTATGGGATCCCTACTGGGATTCACGGAACATCCCTCGGCTGAGAGCCTGGTGACTGCTTCCGTCTTTAGACGTACTGGTAGCTTGGCAGACACCGACTGACCTCCGGACAAGGAGTCCAAGAACATGGACCACTCTGCCCGTAAGGCCTCTTCCTTGGGTCTTCATCGGGCCAGTTCAGCTGTAATCATGGCACACTTCTCCCATGCCCTCCTTGGGTCATTGGATGAAGTACTTCCTCACCTCCCCACGGACACGCAGACCACGTACTTGCTTGACCGTGATCAGGGCTGTGCTGTTGCCAAACAGCAGCTCCAGACGGCCCTGGACATCGGGGATTCTTGTACCTGCTCTTTAGCAGCCGCAGTGGCCACCCGCCGCAGGGCTTGGCTGCAGTTATCCTCCTTTCCGGCAGATACCTAGCACAAGTTAGCTGATGCCTTTCCTTGGTACAGACTTGTTCGGCCCAGGAGTGGCAGGCCACCTTAAGCGTATTGAACAGTCCAATGCCACCTTGGACGCCACTCCTGCTAAGGCTTCCTCGGGCAAGAACCAGCAGAAGAGGAAGCCTTTTCGGCAGTTCTCCCCTGCGGTCAGGCAGCCCTCCTATGAAGGAGGTCAGCAGCAGCAGGCTCAAGCTTAGCACCCTAAGCCCACACAAGGCCCTCAACAGCCCTGTAAAGGAGGCAGAGGTGCTGGTCCAGGAGCTTTCTCCTCCTCCTTTAAGCCTGCTCAGTGACTGGTTGGGGATTGCTACCCCTACTCCCATCACACCTGCCCTGGGTCCTCCTGTGGGGGGGGTCAGCTCCGCCGCTTTCCGCCTGGTCCGATATCACTTCGGACAGGTGGGGTCTAGAAGTGGTCGGGCAGGGACTGCTTCTGGAATTTGAGCAGTACCTGCCCAGCCGAGCCCGTGCCCCTCAGGAGGAAAGGATTTCGGCTCGCACGCAGTCGTCCCTTTGGGAGGACATAGCTCAGCTCCTCCGCAAGGAGGCGGTAGCTCCAGTGCCGGATCCGCCTGTAGACCCAGGCGTCATATCCAGGTACTTCTGGTGCCCAAGTGGAGGGGGGGGTTGACGCCCTGTCCTAGATCTCCATGACCTGAATCAGTATCTCAGGTCTCGCACCTTCCGGATGGTAACTCTGAACCAGATCATACCATCCCCGGATCAAAACGTGGTTTTGTTCTCTGGATCTGCAGGACGTGTTCTTTCACGTCCCAATCCGCCAGTCTCACCAGCGGTTCCTCCTCCTCCAGGGTCGAGGGGACCCTGTACGAGTTCTGAGCCATGCCGTTTTTGGCCTGTCATCGGCCCTGCAGGTCTTCACCAAATGCATTGCAGTGGTGGCAGCTCATCTTTGGCATCTGAGTACGTATCTACCCTTATCTCGACGACTGGCTTCTGGCAGGTTCCTCCCTTCAGGAGGTGGAGAGATCCAGGGATCTGGCTCTCAGAACCTGCTCTCAGCTTGACCTCCTGATCAATGAGGCAAAGTCTGAACTTGTGCCGTCTCGGGTGTTGGGCTTCATCGGGGCAGAGCTCGACTCTTGTCAAGCCAGAGCCCGGCTCCTGGCGGACAGGGCGGAGGTTCTTTCCTCCTTTGCCCAATCATTTCTTGTTGGGCTCTTGCGCCCTGCCCGGGACTTTCTGTGCCTTCTGGGTTACATGGTGGCATGCACCTCAGTGGTCTGTTGGGCCAGGTGGCACATGCACCCTCTCCAATGGGAGCTGGCTGCCCAGTGGACTCGGCACTATGGTCAATTCGACCAGCTGATCACGGTAACCCAGAAGATGTGGGATGCTCTCCAATGGTGGACCGTCCCAGAACAGTTGCAGGAAGGGATCCTGTTTGTCCGACCCGACCCGACAGTCGTCCTCACGACAGACTCCTCTCTCATGGGCTAGGGATCCTACATGGGGAGGGGGAACGGGGCCCACGGGTTCTGGACCCCCGAGGAGTCCTGATGCCACATCAACCTGTTGTAGTTCAGAGCAGTCAGACTGGCACTGTCAGCATTCGCTCCTCGGCTCCGGGGTCAAGTGGTTCAAGTCCAGACAGACAATACCACGACCATGTCCTACCTCAGCAAACGGGGCGGCACGCACTCCCATCTGTGCAAGGAGGCGCTCCGCATCTGGACCCTCGTCAGCCGGTTGGAGGCGGATCTCCTAGCCATCCATGTGGCAGGAGTTTCGAACCAGTTGGCGGATGCTCTCAGCCACCTAGGCCAGACATCCCACGAGTGGTCCCTCCATCCAAAGGTAGCTTAGTCTGTTCTCCCACTGGGGCAAACCGTTGGACTTATTTGCCTCCAGGGATAATGCCAAGCTGAGTCTGTACCATGCCCACCCCCCTCAGCAGGGCTTGCTGCAGGGGGTTGCCTTTTCAAGGCCGTGGACCCCAGGCCTCCTCTGTCTTCTCTCCATTTCCCTTCATCCACAAGGTATTACTCAAGGTGTGGAGGGACAAGGCGTAGGTGATTCTGGTAGCCTCTGACTGGCCACACCAATTCTGGTACCCAGATCTCCTCGGCCTCAGCTGCAGGCCCCTGGAGCGGCTTTGCACATGCCCGGACCTGATATCATTAAACCAGCTGAAGATCTTCCATCCAGACCTTCAATCCCTGCATCTCACAGCCTGGTACCTGAACGGCTAGAGTTTCTGGCTCTGGGTCTTTCCAAGGATGTCTACACTGTGGTGGAGGCATCTCGCAAGGAATTGACCAGGAAATGTTATGCCTTCAAATGGAAGAGATTTTCCATTTGGTGTCAGGGCAAGAGTCTGGACCCCTTATCCTGCTGTGTGGCTAACATTCTAGACTACCTTTGGTCTCTCTCCAAAGGGGGTCTGCGGTCCTCTACCCTTAAGGTGCACCTGGCAGCCATTTCTCCTTACTGGGCCTGGGCTGGTCGGGCGCTTCTTCAAAGGCCTGGATCACATATTCCCTTCAGTGCGTGAACCTCCACCTCTGTGGGATCTCTTGATGGTTTTGGCAAAGCTCATGGGCAAGCCATTCGAACCCATGCACAAGTGTGAGCTCTCACACTTGTCGTGGAAGACGGCCTTCCTGGTGGCTATCACATCTGCCAGAAGGACAGGGGAGCTCCAGGTGCTTTTGGTGGACTCCCCTTATCTGGTCTTTCACAGGGACAAAGTTGTCCTGTGCCCCCACCCGAAATTCCTTCCGAAGGTGGTCTGTTTCACCTTAATCGGGTGTTGATTTTGCCGTTATACTACCCTAACTACACCTCGGATGCTGAGTACAGGCTCCATACTCTGGACCTGAGACGTGCTCTTACTGTAAGGAAAGAACGGCGGAAATTCGTGGAGAGGTTCGCCAGCTGTTTGTCACCTGCGCTGAAGATGCTTCTGGCAGACCTGCAGCCAAACGGACCATTGAAAGATGGAACATATTATGCATAGGTCTGTGCTATGAGTTGGTGGGCAAGGAGCCTCCCAGAGGGTTAAGAGCTCGTTCTACCTGCCATACTGCTGCGTCGGTGGCTGCTTCCAGGGACATCCCTATCCAGGAAATCTGTCGGGCTGCTACCTGGAAGTCAGCAAACACCTTTATTTCACACTACCACATTGACCTTGAGTCACGCTGGGATGCTGGTTTTGGGGCCTCGGTTCTCCAATCTGTTTCCTAAGTAGGGGGTGTGCGCCTTGCTTCCCTCCTCCCGGAGAACTGCTAGGAGTCTGCCAAAGAGTGTGGATGAACATATCCACACTCCTAGAAGAACAGACTAGGAGTAGTATATGTTGTTCATCCACACGCTCCCACCCAACCTCCCTGGCTTTAGGCGCATCACCTTGCTTCCAGTGGGCTAAGATCTGGCGTCATGGGGCGGAGCCGAGGTATTTACCACCCAGGTGGGAGGAGCCAGCTTGAAGATTTTCCAGCGAGATTTTAAGGCAAAGGGACATGCCAAAGAGTGTGGATGAACAATATATACCACTTTAGAACTACTGTTACAGGTGAGTAACCTGTTCTTTTGGTTGCAGTTACTTCTGCTCGAAGAATTTCAGAGCTTCAGGCTCTGTGTAAAGAGCCTCATTTAGTTTTCCACAAGGACATGGTAGCCTTGTGTACAAACCCCAAGTTTTTGCCTAAGGTGGTGTCTGAATTCGCCGTAAATTGAGACATCCACCTGTGTTTTATATCCTGAGTATTCCAAGAGATCCATTGGGCACTTAATTTTTACCTGAACCACACTGCTCCCTTCTGAAAGACTGATTATCTTTAATTCACTTCCAAGACTGAGTGTACCAGTTACCAGATAGACCTGGTCTAAGTGTCTTGTTAATTGGTACAAATACAGTAAACTTGTACTGGGTTTGGTGAGAGGCCATTCCACCGGGGTGTGTGGAGACTTCTTTCACCTCCTTGAGAAGTTTCCACAGGAGACATTTGTGCAGCTGCTACCTGGATCCCTCTTCATACCTTCGTTGAGCAGTACAGCTTGGACATAGCTTTCAGACTCTCAGCTGGCTATCATTTCTTGAGCCTCTAGCTGGTTCTTATAAGCCTGCTGGATTTTCCTTCTCTTATCCACTGACTGCTTGGGACTCTGTTCTTACAGTTATTGCCTGCTGCAAGAGCTCTTGCTCAAAGTAAAATGGTACAACTACGTAAGAAACTTTAACATCTTCAAGAAGAAGTCTTGCAGCAGGTGCTGCTTTCTCTCTGCTGTTAAAATTTTTTAGGCAAGAACCCGCCCGGTTTTCCTTCCATCCTGGACTCTGGGTCTCTGGTGGGAGAACTGAGGTGGGGCTAGGGACCACCCCCTTTATACCGTTGGCAGATGTCGGGGGCAGTAACTCTCTGAAGACCGCTAGCTAGGTTTCTGTGGTGTCCTGATGGCTTAGTCCTTACGGTTATTGCTTGCTGCAAGAGCTCTTCTCTAAGATCTACTGATCTTACTTCGAGAGGGCTCTTGCAGTAGGTAATTGCATATAGGACTGATGCCGGCAGGCGGCTGGACCCCATGGAAAATTTGAGCTAGCGGTCCCTGGCGAGGGACCGCCCCTACGTCATGTGACCGGTGTCGAGATGTCGATATAAAGGGGTGGTCCCTGACGCCCGCCTACCAGTTCTTTCCCGCCGTTGGCTCGTGCAGCGCCTCGCGGAAAAGTTTGTGCTTCGTGAGCCCTATCTTTGTTTGTTTTTACCGAAAATAATTGCTTTTTCAACCAACGTCAGTACAATCGGTGTATGTCGTCCCCTACACCCTCTGAGCACAAGAATAAGTGCGATTCATGTGGCGCCCAACTACCGCACAAGGACGGCCACTCCCTGTGCCTGTTCTGCCTAGGCCCCGATCACCCGGTCGAGAAGAGCCAGCACTGTCTCAGTTTCAACGCGGCTACCTGGAAAAGGCGGCAGCAGTCCCTGGGAGCCCATATTCTGAAGAAGAAAATGAGTTAAATGGAGAAGTAGCTAAAAAAAAAACTGAGGCAGATGTCCACTTCCCCCGAAGGTCATCAGAAGGAGAGGCACTGGGACAAGGGCTCCTCCACCGCGTCTCCCTTGGGAGTCACTGGGATGCAGGTAACGTCCCCTTCGGGGGACCGCTTCTCGATGGCCGCCTCGGAGGTTTCCGAAGGGGAGTCTGCCCGCCCGTTTGGCTCGCGCTCCTGCCTTGCGGGCGCCTCCGGGCAGTTGGAGGCCTCCGCTTCTGGTTCGGCTGCAGGCTTGTGGCCTACCACTGTGGGCGACTCCGGTAAGCCGGGCGTCTGCTCCTCTGACCCTGCGGGGCGGCGCGCGGCCTCCACTCCACCGGACCAGACCGATCCCTCTTCCCGACCTGCCTACGGTGATGGCTCTCATAAGTGGGACGCTGGCGCCCGGCGGGAGCTTGCCCTCAAGCCACACATCAGCTCGTCTGACGTCTGGCTGGCGAAGGAACCAACGACTGACTCTCCCACGTCCGTCGTAGCCGGTTCCCCGCAGCCTTTGCTGCCATCTGGGGAACCAGAGTCTCCCCAACTCGACCCCGGGTATCTCCTCCCCATCCCCGGGCAAAGCTAGGGATCTTCCTCCTCCGTCAGTCCTTCCGCCACCTGGTGCATCGGATCTGACGTTGGCTCCCCGGATGCCGGCTCCGATGTTGGTACCTCCGACGCCAGGGCCTCAGACGTTGGCGCTGGCGTAGCCTACAGACTCCGGGCCTCCACATGGACCCTGCGTGGGGCCACCAGCCGGGCCGTCTGCTCGGCATCCCCCGGCTCCCAGGAATCCTCCGTCCCTCATTCGGCACCAGCGTGCCGGGATCGCAGTACCAGACGCCGGGTTTTGGATGCGCTCCTTACGGTTACAACCAGTTTTCTTATCCCCCGCCGCCGCCTCCTCCACCCCCCTCGTGGCTGCCAGTGGACCTGCAGGAGACTCTGGCCTCCTGGTGGGCCGAGGCCAAGGCTCAGCTCACCAAAGAGGTCGAGAGCAGTCTTCTGGCGACGGTGCCGTCCCAGGTTCCCACACGTCCACGGCGGCACACTCCCTCACCACCTCCGGATTCCAGGGTTCTTCCGTCTGGACCCAGAGAAGGGCAGGACACGCTTCCCCGGGCACTTCCCAAGGGGTCCGTTCCTCCCCCGGGTAGGGAAAGGGAGTCTTTTTCCTCTTCACCCTCGGACTCCTCGGATTCTTCTGACTGTTGCTCAGAGAGACGACGAGCAATGCTGTCCGTCGAAGCCCAGGCCAAGGACTCCTCCGAAGTCTCCTCCGGAGGATCCTTCTTTTACGGAGTTGTTTAGGAAAATCCAGGAGGTTCATCAGTGGCATTCCCTGGAACCAGATCAGTGTCTGTCTGAAACTCGCTGAACATCTGGGTCTGCCCGTGACAGCTCCTACCTTGGTGCCACCCTGGATAGAGCCTCACGACGACCTCGTTACCACGATATGGAAACAGCCGTCGGCTTTAGCCCCACTCCCTAGGAAGTCAAACAGGCTATATCAGGCCCCTGAGGGTGTTGATTTTCTGAATTCTCGCCCTCGTGCCGACTTGGTTGTGATTAGAGCTGCTCACGGCCGGTCGGCAAACCCCAAATCTCTCAGCTCGTCACCACCTGATAAGGAATCGCGCCTTTTGGAACAGTATGGGAGAAAGATTTTTGCTTCCTCCACGCTGGGGATCAGGGCCCTGAACTATATCGGCCATATGGGGGACTACCAGAAGGCCATACTGACTCGGGTGGAAGCCAAACTGGGCTCCTTGCCTGACTCCCAAGTCAAGCAGGAATTGGCTGATCTTGTCCGGTCTGCTCGTTCGGCCAGTCTCCACATGCTTTGCGCGACCTACGATGCAGTGGACACTGCTGGACGGAGCTCAGCTTTCGCCATAGGCCTACGGCGTCATGCTTGGCTCCGCGTGTCAGGGTTGGTCCCGGAGGTGCAATCTGCTATCCATGAAGTACCCTTCCAGGGATCGATGCTTTTTGGGGGTGATGTCAAGGACATCATCACCGATTTGCAAGAGAGGGGGATGGCACTGAAGTCGGTTGATTCCATGTACCGTCCCCATTAGCAGCAGCGCCGTCCCTTTCACAGACGGAATCTGCCAAAGGCGAAACCACAGGGAAGGCTGGCCACAAAACGCCGGGCCCCCACAGCTGCTAAGCCCCCCTGCCCAAAAAAGCAGCGGGTGCTTCAGCTGTGGCGCTGCCCCACACCACCCAACTGCTTTACTCTCCCACTGCCTCAGGACTCCCCGGAGGAACCGGTAGGAGGGAGGTTTTCCCTCCACCCTCCGGGATGGGAGAGGATAACCACAGATTCTTGGGTGCTCCAGGTCATAGCAGAGGGGCACTCGATAGTTTCTTTAGAAACCACCCCGCCACCCCCCCTCTGAAGTCGTCGTATTCAAGGGAACGTCGTCTTTTGGTCCAGGTTCTCCTGCTGAAGCAAGCTATAGAGCCCTTTATCTGCAAGGGATGGGTTACTATTCACATTTCTTCCTGGTCCCAAAGAAGGCTGGAGATCTCAGACCAATTTTAGATCTCAGTTCCCTGAATCTTTACGTAGAGTACAAAAGGTTCAGGATGCTCTCTCTGCAGAGCCTTCTGCCCCCCCTTCGGCTGGGTCAATGGCTTTGTGCTCTGGATATGCAGGATGCTTATCTGCACATTCTCATTCGCCCATCTCATCGCAGTTACCTTCGTTTTGCGCTCCAGGAGGACCACTACCAGTTCAAGGTTTGGTCTATCCTCGGCCCCAGTATTTACCAAATGTCTGGCAGTGGTGGCGCCCACCTGCGTACCAGGGGAGTACAGGTTTTCCTTACCTGGACGACTGGCTCCTGGCGGCTCGTCCAGGGAGGAACTCCTGCGTTTCCTCTGCCTTACCGGCAGGTTTTTGCCTGCCTGGGTATTGGCATCAACCATTCCAAGTCTCACCTGGACCCATCCCAGAGGCTACAGTTTATTGGGGCGATCCTCGATACGACCATGGGCAAGGCCTTCCTGCCTCCGGACAGGGCGGCCCCCTTCAGACCCAAATAAGTCTGTCTGACCGCAGGATGGTCTCTTGAGGCCGGTCATTCGCCTTCTCTGGCTCATGGCGGCTGCTATCCCGATGGTACCTCGCGCTCAACTCTACATGAGGATCTCTCAGTGGACTGTATGCTCTCAGTGGGATCAGCTAGTGGACGCCCTAGATCATTCAGTTCTGATCTCCTCGCCGATGATGCAAGACTTGCAATGGTGGATGTTTCGAGAGAACCTGTTTTGGAGAGTTCTTTTCTTTCATCCTCCCCCTTCCCAGACTCTAACCACAGATGCCTCTGGCGAAGGTTGGGGGGCCCATCTAGGCCCTCATCGGACCCAGGGCTCCTGTTCCAAGCTAGAACAAGCTCTCCACATCAGTGTGCTCGAGCTTCGGACAGTGTTGTACGCTCTCCAAGCCCTTCACCAATACATCCTCCCTGGCCAACTAGCCGTCCAGACGGACAACATGTGCGTGGTGTGGTATATCAACAAGCAGGGAGGGACTCGGTCCTACCCTCTATGCAGGGAGGCAATGAGGGTTTGGGATTGGGCAACACAACACGACCTTCACCTCACGGCGATTCACGTTCCGGGAGTCGACAACACCCTGGCAGACAAGCTAAGTCGCTCTTCTGCTCTGACTCACGAGTGGGAACTGGACCAAGGGGCCTAGACAATATCTTTCAACTTTGGGGAACACCACAGGTCGACATGTTCACATCCCCCCCAAACACAAAACTTCCAGTCTTCTGCTTGCTTGTTCCAGAGCGAGGCGCTTTTTGGAGCGACGCTCTGTCTCTAGACTGGAAGGACAGATTCGTCTAGGCCTTTCCCCCAATTCTACTTATCCCACGAGTCTTGCAGAAACTAGCTTCAGAAGGAGCGCGAATGATTCTGATCGCTCCTTTCTGGCCCAGGCAAGTCTGGTTCTCTCTTCTACAACAGTTTTCAGAGGATCCTCCTCTTCCTCTGTCTCGAGGTTTGTTGACCCAGGATCAGGGGACCCTGGTCCATCCAGGCCTCAAATCCCTTCAACTGCATGCATGGCTCCTGCAGACCTAGCCCAATCCTGTTTTGGAGTGTCTCCCAAAGTGGCGGAGATTTTAGAGGAGGCCAGAAAACCCTCCACCAGATCCACTTATGCCATGAAGTGGAAAAGATTCACTATTTGGGCCGCTTCCAAGAACGTGGAACCTTTCTCCTGTTCAGTGGGGCTTCTGCTGGAGTATCTACGTCATCTGTTTGACCTGGGTCTCAGTCATTCTTCTCTGAAGGTACACGTGGCGGCCATCTCTGCCTATCATGTTCCCTTCGCAGACAAAGCTTTTGCTCAATCGGAGGTCTCCAAGACCTTTCTCAAAGGGTCCTCCATCTGAGGCACCCCATCCGTACTCCTGCTCCCCCTTGGGACTTAAACTTTGTTCTCGAGAAACTTACTCTCCCTCCCTTCGAACCTGCAGCTTCTGCGGATTTGGAATTCCTTTCGTGGAAGACTCTCTTCCTGGTGGCCATTACTTCAGCTCTGAGAATTTCCGAGCTCCAGGCCCTGATATGCAAAATCCCATACTTGATTTTTCACAAGGAACGAGTTGCTCTTTGCACGAATCCTAAGTTTCTCCCTAAAGTAGTAGCTGAGTCTACTTTGAATCAGTCCATAGAGTTGCCTGCCTTTTTTTATGCAGTACTCTAATCAAGGGGAGTATTTACTCCATACTATGGATGTCCACCGGATTCTGAGATAGTACACCAACAGGACAAAGAATCTCAGAAAGACTGACCAGTTGTTTGTTTCTTTTGCTCATAAAAGGGAAGGCAATGCTGTTTCCAAGCAGTGCCTAAGTGGTTGGCTCATTGCATCACTTTCTGTTATGACAAATATAACAAGACCCTACCGGGTCAAGTAAGAGGCCACTCCACCAGAGCAGTAGCTGCCTGTTTCAGAAATGTCAGCGGCAGACATCTGTGCTGCTGCCACCTGGACTTCTGTCCATACCTTTACTAAACACTACAGTTTGGATGTTGCCTCTCGCCGTAGAGCAGGCTTAGGGCTGGCTGTTCTGCAAGGCCTATTGTCTTGAGGCTTGCACAGCTAGAAATTCTTTTTGGAGTAGTTTTCCTCCTCCTGGTGCCTCTTTGTTCCAGACTGCTTGGTATTCAGTCCTATATGTAATTACCTACTGCAAGAGCTCTCTGAAAGTAAGATAGTACAGTTACGTAAGAACTTAGCATAACAGTAGATCTTTGAGAGAGGCTCTTGCAGTAGGTACCTTTCCGCCCTCCATCCCCGTAAGGCTTTTTCAGCTCCTTTTCCAGTGAGGAAATATCCGCTCCTCTCTCGTCTGGCCTTTTTCTGGCCCGTGTGAAAGAACTGGAAAGGTGGGCGCCGGGACCTCCCTTTATACAGACTGCCCGGACGCCGGTCACCTGATGTAGGGGTGGTCCCTCGCCAGGGACTGCTAGCTAGAAATTTTTCCGTGGGGTCCTGCTGCCTGCTGGCGTCAGTCCTATATGTAATTACCTACTGCAAGAGCCTCTCTCGAAGATCTACTGTTACAGTAAGTTCTTGTGTAACTGTACTTTTTCCATAAGCTGGCAGTGTCCTGAGCTGCAGCTGCTAGTATAGTCTTGCTAGACAGGCATGATGGATGCCTACTAAACATGTTTAACTGAGAACCATGAGTTGATGGTTGATGACCAAGGATGACTGGTACGCTGGAAATACGTAGCCCACTATATAAGGAGGGGTGCCTTACTGACCGGCTGCAATTTTATTTGTCATGTTTCCTGTATCTCATACTGGGTGAATCTAAGATTCTTGGCATCAAATACAGTACTTAATATCCAGAATATATAAATATTGTGGACATCACTGAATGGGAGATACGACACTCAAAGCTGTAACATTTATTTGGCCCCCACTGTTGATGGTGGCTTTTGAACCCCTCCCCCAAGATAGTACATGCTGCTGTTAGCAGCATTCTTGTCCTGAGGTTGCTGTACAAACAAGGAGCCAGGCACATTCCTGAGCCCAAGTTGCCTCCATAGGGCTGTAAGAACTCTGTATTTCAGCTTGCATGTCCATAAATGTAACGTGTAAGCACTTGTAATTCACTAGTGTGTGTGTTTTGTTTCCTTTCCAAGGTGTTCGGAACTTCATGGTAGCCTAAGTGTGCATACAAAGCATTTGATTGTCCATAAACTGACTTCATTGTATCTCTTGTTTGACATCATAGTGCTTTCCATAACAGACTGTTAATAAAAAAAAAAAAAAAAAAGCAGCTACGGGATCCATCAGGGGAAACTAGTTTTCAGCCACTGAAAGCACAGCACCATTTGAAATATTTAGATTAGTTCGGTTTAGTTTATTTTTTCCTATTACTAACGTTGAATAGAAGTGTATCCAATGTTATTTTTTAGTTATATTTCAGTAGCCACTTTATCATTAAAATGAAATTGTGGTGCTTTTGTTGCCCCTTTAGGAGAACGAGGAGACAGAAGTAAAGAAGAAGAAAAAGAAAAAGCGTGAGAGGCAGGAAGATGTGGAAGAGAATCTCACAGAGAATGGATTAGAGGAGGAGGTGGCAGCGGTGGAATCGGTAACACCAGTAAAAAAAAAAAAGAAGCAAAAAGTGAGCGAGGCAGCTGAAGAGGAGGTAGTCCAGGAAGCACCACTGTCGGTACTAAAGAAAAACAAAAAGAAGAAAAAGGTCAAATTGGAGCTAGAGACGGATTAGCCAAACTAAGATTCTTTTTTTTTATTTTTGGCTAGAGGACATTATAGGGGACTTGACTGTACATAGCGAAATTGTATACATTGACTATTTTTATAACATAGGGACATTTGTGAAATGCCCTCAGTGCTGTCCTCCCTGATCTTGTTTTTTTTGGTGAAATACCCACAATTGGTGATCCTGGCCCGAGTGAATTTCTGCTCAAGAAAGGACAAGTGTTTTGGGCTAGAAATGGGCTTCCACTGTTTGGTTTCTGCATCTTAGCAATTTATTTTTCTTTTGAAGTGAGATTGGTGACCTTAAACAGCCAAGGCTTGCTATTTTGACTGCAGTGATTTCTCTTCTCACACCCACCTTACGATATGCGAAATTAGGATGCGCCATCTAATTAGCGCTGCTTTGAACAGGGCCTGCAAGATGATGGTCAACTGACTGCAAAGTTTTCACAACTTCTGTGAAGGTGCCCACAGTTGCATGGCGATTGGAGTGGCTATGGATTGCTTGGAAGTTGATTAGAGCAGGTTTTGTTTGTTTTTGTGTTGAACCAGGATTAGGGAGGATGCCAGGGTGTTTGTCCTGAAACTGTAGACAGCATCCGACTGTCATATGAAAGGTTTATGTGTGTGTTTTTATTTTTTTCTTGAAAGTTGTTGGTATGGTTTTAATACAGTAGCTTCAAGACACTTGGGCTAACCAGGATTGTGCCTCTACAGTCCTGGGATTAATGCTGTTTGGTTAGAGTTGGAAATGTAATTTCCATCTGCTTATTTTCTCCATTCATGCAATTGTGTACGTCCAGTAATAAATTCTAAAACCAAAGCCATATCTTTTTCCCCATCCCATTTTCTGCCTTAGCCCTGCCTCCTCCCCCTATGACAAACACCCCTCTTCTGTGAGCCCTAGGCATGCTTCTCCTACTTTCCAAGTGCAGCTTTAATTGCCATTAGGACTCTTCCCGACTGCCAGTGCATGCCACCTGTGTTCCAGGGCCCTGCAGTCCTAGAGTACTGGGCTAATCCAACCACAAGGGGCCCCCCTATGCTGCCAGTGAAGAGAAGGAAAGCGGCGTCTTAATGAGACGGTTGGAGCATGCATGGTACAGCAGCAGATCTTGTGACATAGGGATGTGCGGAAGAGTTCTCAGGTGGGTTGGCGTTACCAGTTTCTAGGGACGTGGATATGTTCTAGCCACACTTTAAGACTTGGCGGACACGTCTTAAAGCTGGCTTCTTCCACCCACTTGGGTGGTAACTTGCTCGGCTCTGCATGATGCCAGATCATCCATTCCGCTGGAAAAAGCTGGTTTCCTCCTTGCTGCTCTCGCGTGGAGTAAGTAGGCCCTTTGCTGATAAATCTTGGGATTTACTTCCAAACATTTCAACAAAAGGTCTTCAGGCTTGGTCCGTGACCGCGATGGGTGACATCCACTCCTGGGTTCTGTCGGTGCCTTTGCAGGCGGAAGTTGTTCTGAGCAGATCTGCACGCCATGTGCATGTATTGCCTGGAGCACAAGCAAGATCCCCAGGACTGTGACCTTTTTAGAATTTTCCATCCTACTGTTTTCAAGGACAGTCTCGCCCGATTCCAAATAGGCTGTCCCGAGTGAACAGAACCTGCTGGTCAAATCTAAGGATGCCCGTTGTGTGGTCTCCGCAGCTGCGGGGTGCGCTGAACAGCTTACAGTGTTTGAGGAGGCAGTTGCCTGGGCCTCTTGCCACTCATCGGTGACTGCCTTCGTGCTACTCCAGCTGGGTTAGACTTTCATGGAATCCTTCAAAGAATTGTGCCAGTCCTTGCCGACCCTCTCTCAGGGACCCTCTGGGCACAAATCCAAGTTGAAGAACGAGTCCAAAAACTGGTCTCGTCGACACTTGTGATATCGGGAGCGCTCTTGATTGGACACTTCGGATTCCTGTGCTTCTCAGGATCAGATTTTGGTTGGATCCTCAGCCCAGGCCGACTGCTCCACGGTAACCCCATCGGGGCAATTGGCTAAGTCGCTGGTTGATCTTCCGGGTGAGAGTTTACATGAACCAGTCAGTCGGTTGTCTGAAGAGGCATATCCATGGTCCGGTCCTGACTCAGACCGTTGGGGACGGATCAGTTCGCTGACCCGAGCCTCTGCATTGACTCCCTCAGGCACACACTGCCAGCCACCCCCCCCCCATGGTAGAGGTCTGTCTTCCCGTGGGTTAAACGGTTCCTGCCATTATTGGTGCTTTCAACACCATGGAAAGCAGCTACCACTGCTGCTCTTCATCCTTGTCTTTGGGTGAGGAGAAGCTTTGCAAGTTGTGTCGACGCTACGAGGATCTTATTTGGCAAAAGCTGGTGCTCATTAGTGTGAAGCCGGCTCCAGCTACTACACCAGCAGAGTCTCTGCTGACCAAAGGACTGCCCCATCGGCTGTCTGCCACCGTTGCGTCGTACCATCTGTGGAGGGTCAGTGGGGACTTTGGCAGTCTATCCTTCTTTAATGACTCCTCAGAGTTTGAGGGTTCCTCTCTGCACTCTCCTATCTGGTCAATGTGGGGGGGGGGATCTCTCTACTGACAAATGGCCCCTCCTCCTTTATGGGCCTTCTCTGCCTGATCTGAGTCCACAGGCATGAAAATGGTGCTTGTCCAGAAAATGGCTTGTTACCCACTGACCGATATCTTTGACCACGAAGGTATTCCTACGGAGGCCTTCCCTATGGCAGAGGCCATTCTTGGCCTGGAGCTTTGACAGCACCCCGCTTCCTGCCCAGTGCCCTCTTCCTGGATGACCCGCAAGTATGTGGTACCTACTGGCTTCCACTAGATTCACAGAACACCCCTTGGCTGAGGTGTTGGTACTAGATTCTGTGTTTAGGTATTCCTGCAATACTGAAGATATCAACAAGCCGCCTGACAGTCCCAAGAAATTAAGACCATGCGGCTAAAAAGGTCTATGCTTCCTCCTTGCTGGATCTTCACCAGGCAAGCTCAGCCCTCCTTATGGCCCACTTTCATGCCCTACTGGGACCCTGGATGAGGTGCTTCCTCATCTGATGACAGACCTCCAGACCACGGTCAAACGGGTCTGGGACCAGGGCTTAGCTGTGGCCAAGCAGCAGCTCCAGACAGCCATGGACATTAGGGACTCCTAATAGTAAATCTTTTTATGCATATATTAACTCTAAAGAAATCTTCCTGTCTAGTTGGTCCTATCCAATTAGGTGACAAATTAATCTGTGATCCACTTGAAATGGCTAATCTATTTAATACTAATTTCTGTAGTGTGTTCCAACATCAGACCAAAAATTCTATTTTTCTTCCTTTGGGTGATAAATATTTCTGAAACAGTTATTCTTGATAAATTAAGAAATTTAAAAGGTAAAATTAGCGCATCTCCAGATGATATTCCAGGACATCTATTGTATCTCTTAGCAGACAGTCTGGCCACTCCACTGAAACTATTTGAACATTGTTTAAACCACTGTTTTGTGCCAGATAACTGGAAAACTGCTTATGTAATACCCATCTACAAAAAAAGCCCCAAAAAATATATGGGAAAATTAGACCAATAAGTTTGACGTTCTCTATGGGTAAGATCTTAGAAAGTATTAAGGATTTGTTAACAGTAATCATTGTAAATATAGATACTGAACAACATGGATTTAGGAAAGGGAGAAGCTGTTTAACCAATTTGTTTTTATGAGGATTTAAGTCTACATCTATATAATAGGTACCTGTATGACATAGTTTATATTGATTTTAGGAAAACCTTTGACTATCTTCCCCCATTGGGCTTTAATTAAAAAAAAAAAAACTACATATTTTAAATATTAACCCAAATTTAATAAGATGGATAGCAAATTGGTTGGACTGCCGTTCACAGAGTAATGATTGATAGTCAGTTTTCATGTAAGGTGTGACAACCACCTCTCCCTCTGGGCTGGAACAGCTTTTAGAGAGGTGTCTGTCCTCAGGTATTCGCTGCCGCCAGCTGGAGTCATCCAGCGCCAACCTTCAGGCTTACAAACTTGAATAAACGTGCAGTTGCACAAGTTAAAGTCTGGTAGTGTCTCTTTCGGGTGGCGGATGCTTCAGAGTTTACCTCAGCCAGTGGAACCCAAATATTACCTTAGAAAAATGACAGTCACAACTGTTGAGCAAATAGCTTTTTTACTTAATAGAAAGTGCAAGGAGCATTTACAGAACACAAGAGAATAACATTCATGCAGGAAAAGTAAACAAATGTTTTTTAAGTAACAGATGGTAAAAGAAAACAGGCTATTACTGCAATATGCTAGTACTAAACTTCCCCTTTCTTGTTCTTACAAGAGACACTGGACCCTATTCTAACTGCCAGCTCCCATGGACATAGCTAAAAGGGTAGGCACTTAAGGAATTAGTCACCAGTGGGGTTCCGCAGGGATCTGTGCTGGGCCCTACCCTTTTTCAATTTTTCTTTGCAGACATAACTAAAGAAAATTGTCTAAATACAGTAAAATATGCTGATGACATAAAAATCGGAGGGCCATGTGAAAATCCGGAGCAGATATTATCTAGTCAAAAAGACCTGGATTTAGTGACCAAATGGATTGCAACATGGGGGATGAAGCTTAAGTTTTCTAAGCGTAAAGTTATGCATTTTGGGATGAACAATAAGAAACATGTTTATACATTGGATAATAGGTTAACGACTAGTACATCTTCAGAAAAAAGATTTTGGTGTTTTAATATCAGAAGATTTCCTTCCGATATCTTATATAAATGAGGCTATTTTTAAAAGTCAGTCGTATAATTTGGTCTCTTAAACGTAACATTGTTTCAAGGGACAAGAAGGTATTGGTGCCTCTGTTCGAAGCTTATGTTATTCCCCATCTGGACTATTCGTCTCAACTATGGTGTCCATATCTGAAACAGGATATCATGGTACTGGAAGGAGTACAGAGAAGGTACACCAAAATGGTGAGAGATTTAAGATATGCTGTATGAGAGTAGATTAAACTCTTTGCATCTAATGCCTTTACCGATAAGACGCATAGGGGCGATCTCCTCATGTATGATATTTTTAATAGATCTTTATCGCATTGTTAATTTGGGCTTTCGCTGTAAGGATGTGCCTCATAATCTAAGGGGACATCCTTTACAGTTACAATTAAAGAAGTTTAGTTTTCTTCCAAGGAAATTCTTTTTTCGGTAGGGGTTAAGTTATGGGATGCTTTGCACTTAGAGGTGATGAGTAGGAATTCCAAACAAACTTATAAAACACACCTGGATAAACATATCCTTGCAGGTTCAATTTTTAGTTATTAACACAGAGGAGTAATTCATGGGCCTTTCTGGCTCTTTAACTCCTATTAAAAACTTAGTATGAAACTGTGCCTGCTCCGTGGTGGCTAAAGTGGCCATGCACCACAGGGCCTGGCTGAGGATATCTACCTTCACGTCAGTCACTGCACAAGCTGGCTGATGTCCCTTTCCTGGGCACAGACTTGGGCCCGGGGTTGAGGGGCACCTCACTCACATCGAGAAGGCCAATGCCACTTTGAACTGTGACATCTGTCCAGAAAGACCCCAAGGGCTCTGAGCAGCAGAAATGGAAGCCCTTTTGGTCCACCTCCACTCCTGTGACCAAACCAGCCCAGCCCCAGGCTGGACAGCAGGCCTCGCGCTGGTGGCCTCGGTCGGCCGTAAGCCTGAAGGGAGAGGCCCTGGTGGCTCCAAAGCTGGACCCTCTTCCCTCCTGCCTGTCGCACCTCCTCTGGGGGGCTGGCTCCGCCACTTAGTTTCCGCCTGGTCTGCTGTCACCACGGACAGGTGGGTCGTCTATGTGGTGGGTCAGGGTCTGCCTCTGGAATAGAGTGGCACCCTCCTTGCCAAGCCTGCACCTCACAGGAGGACTTGGTATCTGTAGACATTGTCAGCTCTCAGATGACATAGCCCAGCTCCTCCGCAAGGAGGTCGTGTTTCCTGTTACGAATCCTCCAGAACACCCTGGGTTTGTCTCCAGGTACTTGGTGCCAAAGCAGATTGGGTGCTGGAGCCCCAATCTAGATCTGCATGACCCAAACAAGTTCCTCAGGCCATGCACCTTCAGGATGGTAAGGCTGTCTCAAATATCATACCATCTCTAGAGCAGGACATGTGGTTTTGCTCCCTGAGTCTTCAAGACATGTTCTTCCACGTCCCAATCAATCTCTCACCGAAGGTTCATCTGCTTCCGAGCCGAGGGAACACTCTTAAGAGCTCCAGGCCATGCCATTCGACCTCTCCTCTGCCCCCAGGGTCTCCATAAGTGCATTGCAGTAGTGGCAGTTTTACTTGAGGTGCTGAGGATCTGGGTTTACTCCTACCTGGCTGTTGGCAGGTCCCCCCAGGCATGGTGTGGAGCTGTCCAGGGACCTGGTCTTCCAGACCTGCGTCAGACTTGGCCTCCTGGTCAGTGAGGTCAAGTTGGAACTCTTACCTTTGCAGGTGATCCACTTCATCGGGGTAGAGCTCAACTCTTGCAGAGCCAGAGCATGGCGAATAGAGAGGACGCTCTCTCCTCCTTTGCCCGACCATTTCTGGTTGGACAATTGCGCTCTGCCTAGGACTTCCTGCACCTGCTGGATTGACGGCCTGCACCAGTGTGGTCCGATGGGCCCGCTGGAGAATGCGCTCCCTGCAGTGGGAGTTTGCTAGCCAGTGGTCTCTGTGCAAGGGTCACTTCGACCAGCTAGTCACTATGACCCAGCGAATGTGGGACGCTCTCCAGTAGTTAGTCCCAGAGCATCTGCAGGAAGGGATCCCATTTATCCGTCCAGAGCTAATGGTCTTGCTGACTACTTATGCCTCTCATGGGCTGTGGTGCCCAGGTGGGGGAAAACAGCCCATGGGCTCTGGAGCCCCGAGTGGTCCAGACGGACACCACCACGGCCATGTTACTACCTCAGCAAAGAGGGCGGGATGCACTCACTGCCACTGCAAGAAAGTGTGTGTGTGTGTGTGTGTGTGTGTGTGTGTGTGTGTGTGTGTGTACCCTTGTGCGCAAGCTGGAGGCCAATCTAGCCATCCATGTGGCAGGGACCTGCAGCCAGCTGGTGGATGCTCTCAGCAGTGTTGGGCGAGGGAGTCTCACGAGTGGTCTCCGCCCAGAGGTAGTGCAGTCCATTCTCCCAGTGGGACACCCATCAGGTGGGCCTGTTAGCTTCAGCTTTGTGTTCTCCATGGAGGCAGTTTTGTGCCTGCCCCCCTCAATAGGGAACACTGCAAGGGGATGACTTCTTGAGGCCCTGTACCGCAGGCTGCTTCTATGCCTTCACTCCACTTCTTTGATTCAGTGTTGCTCAGGGCCAGGAGGGACAAGGCACAGGTGATCCTGGTTGCTCCAGTCTGGCTCCACCGGTTCTGGTACACTTATCTCCTCGGCAGCAAGCTCCCAAGGAGTCTTCCTCTCCACCCGGACCTGCTGTCCATCAGTTGGGGGAAGGTACTTCATCTGGACCTTCAATCACTGCACCGGGCCGCTTGGTTCCTGAGCAGGGTTCTAGGCTTTGGGTCTCTCCGAAGATGTCCTAGCTGTTGTGGAGGCATCTTGGAAGGAGTTGACCAGGAAATGCTATGCCTTCAAGTGAAAGGGGTTCTCCATTTGGTGCCAGGGCAAGGGACTTAACCCATTGCCGTGTCTGGTGGCTAGCATCCTTGACTACCTGTGGTCCCTCTAAGTCCGGCCTTCGGTTGACTACCCTTAAGGTGCATCTGGCAGCTATCTTTGCTTACTGGGTACGTGCCGATCAGTAGCACAGGTGAAGGTGGTCTAGCACTTTTTCAAAAGCCTTGACCACATTTCGCCTCCGATGTGTGAACCACCACCACTGTGGGACTTGTGGTTTTGGCAAAGCTTATGGGCAGGCCATTCAAACCGATGCACAGGTATGACATGACTCACCCGTCGTGGAAGAATCATGCCCGCCAGAAGGATCAGTGAACTCTAGATGGTTTCGGTGGAGTCCTCTTTACTGGTCTTCCACAGGGAGAAGGTTGTCTTGTGCCCCAATTCTTAAGTTCCTCTTGAAGGTTGAGTTTCACCTTAACCAGGTGATTGAACTCCTGGTGTACTTCAGTCACACCTCTGAGGCCAAGCACAGGCTCCATACTTTGGATCTGCCGCGAACGCTTGCCTACTATAAGGAGAGGTTTGCCAGCTGTTTGTCTCCTACACTGAAGCCACACCTGGCAGGCCAGCAGTTAAGTGGACGATTGGCAGGTGGATTGTATCCTACATCGACCTCTGCTATAGATTGGCAGGTAGGGAGCCTGTCTGAGAGCTAAGGGCTCATTCCACCCGTCATATCACTGCCTCCAGTCATGCTGGGATCCTGGTTTTGGGGCCTCGGTTCTCCAGTTTCTCCTCCCTAAATAGGTGCGTCTTGCCTTCCTCCTCCTGGAGAACTGCTAGGAGTCTGCCAGAAGTGTGGATAGAACATCATATCCACGTCCCTAGAAAAATGGGTTCTAGAGACGTGGATATGTTCAATCCACACTTACTGGCAGGTTTCTTGCCACTTTAAATCTTGCCGGAAGGTCTTCAAGCTGGCTCCTCCTACCCACCTGGGTGGTAAAACTCTCGGCTCCGCCCCATGACGCCAGATCTTCCTTACTGCTTGGAAGCTCAGGTTCCCTCCTTTGCGCTCTGCGTTTTAGGCCTGGATCCAAAGTCTTCAGTTAATATGAAACTTGTTTTAAAATTTACAAGACTTCGGTCTTTATCCTCCTTCGCGGCTGCGATGGACAAATCAACTCCCAAATTTCGTCGGTGACCCCATGGGCAGAAGATGTCTCGGACCGATCCGCATTCCACGTGCATTTATTGGCTTGGACTCTGCCATGACTCACGGGCTTGTGAGTTGTGCAAATCCTTTTAGGCTTCGGTCTTGGAGGACCGCGCTGCCCGATTACTGTTGGGGCGACCCAAGAAACGATATCCTCTGGTTAAGTCGAAGGAGGCCACGTTTGCGGGCTCGAATGAACCGCTGGAGCAAATGATCGCCCTTGGAGGAGGCTGCCCAGGCCGCATCATCATCCTCGGTCGCGGCATTTATTCCGCTCTCCTTGGAATCCTCCTACTCGGCGTCTTTCAGGGAGCTTTGCCAATCCCTCTCCACCAAGGGAGAAGGGCCTTCGGGACATTCCTCTCGGTCCAAAAAGGACCCCAAAGGTAAGTTCCACCATCTACGTTCGTGGGAGCGGGAGAGGTCCCCTTCCCCAGATAGTCAACACTGTACTTCGGTCGAGATTGCGGCTAAGTTTGCTGGCTTCACGGTGTCCCCGTAAGGTCAGCCGGCTGAAACACCCGTTGACGCAGTTGAGATTTTTCTCGACCCATCGGACAGGCTGTTGACCGGAGAAGGAGACTTGCTTGTGCCTCCTGTGTCAGAGTCCCTGGTTAAGGTCCCTGAACTGAGGGAGGAGCGGGTTTCCCTCGCCCCCTCTCAGACCCACCCTCTGAAACACTGAAGGTCTCTGTCTCGGACCTCTTCCCGGTCCATACGATCCCGCAGACATCGGTGGTCTCTGTCTCAGCACAGTGGAAAGCGGCAGCGCCACTCATCCTAGTCTTCTTCGTCTTCGGAAGATGGGCTCTGGCGCAAATTGCGTCGGCGCTACGAGGTTCTAATGTGCCAGCAGCGCCTTTTGACCAGGAATAAGACTGTCGCCTTTCCCGGCCATTAAGTGGCTGTAACCGGAGCGGCCGAAACAATCTGTCATAGTGGTCGAGAAGCCGAAGCCGGCACCAGTTGTTCGGCCGGAACCGGCTGCACCACCCATTGTGGTGGAACCTCCGCCTCTACAACCGAAGGCTGGGGCCCCGACCAAGGATTCTTGGTCAGGGTTTGCCCCATAGATTGTCTGTCACCCTCACTCCCGATTGACCTTGGCAGGTGGAGGGTGGCTGAGGCGCTCCAGGCCGCTTGAATTGGAGTCCACTGGGGGTCAGTCGGTGGACAAGAGCCCATCCCCATTTCTGGGAATGCTTCGGCTTATCTTGGACTCCACTGGGATGAAGCTCGAACCAGTTTCAAATGGGCCAAGTATCCCCTCACGAAGATAATGGACCGAGGTGATTCCCCCACGGAGGCTTTCCTGGTTGCCGGAGCCATTGTTGGCCTGGCCCTGGAGCTGTGGCAGCGGCCAGCTTCTTGTCCAGCACCTTCGGCCAGGATGGCTCGGAAGTATGCTGTTCCCACCGGTTCCATCTCCGGTTTCTCGGAGCATCCCTCTGCAGAGGGACTCGTGGCGGATGGTGTTTTCCGACGTTCTGGGAACACTTGGGATGTGGACAAGCCTCCTGACAAGAAGTTGGACTACTCCGGGTGGAAAGTTTATGCTGTTTCCTCCCTAGGCCTTTGTCAGGCCAGCTCGGCCGTCCTGATGGCACACGCCCTTTGGGCTCCCTGGATGAGGTGATTCCTCATCTCCCAGCTGACCTCCAAACTACGGTCAAGCAGGTACGGGATCAGGGAAGGGCGGTGGCCAAACAGCAGCTCCAGACTTCCCTGGACATCGCTGACTCGTGTGCCCAGTCAGTAGCGGCTGCAGTGGCCATGCGCCACAGAGCTTGGCTGCGGATCTCCACCTTCACGGCAGATAGCCAGCACAAGCTGGCAGACGTTCCCTTCCTGGGTACCGACTTGTTCGGTCCCAGGGTTGAGGGGTATCTTCAGCAGATCGAGAAGTCCAATGCCACCTTGGACTTCACTTCTGCCCAGAAGGACACAGGCCACCAGCAGCAGTGTAAGCCCTTTCGTCCTTCAGCCCCTGCAGCACGTCCGGCCCAGCAACACCAGCTTCAGGGCCAGCAGGCTCGCACTCGGCGCCCCAAAGCCAAGCCTGCTGCTTCCTCAACAAGGAAGCGGGAGGAAAGGTCAGGAGGCTCTCGGCGGTCCTTCCTCCAAGCCTGCCAGTAGCGGGTTGATGGGTTCCCCCAAAACCTCGTCACTCCTCCCTGGGTTCCCCCCTGTGGAGGGACGGCTCCGCCACTTCCTTTCCGCCTGGTCCGATATCGCCACGTCTGCTGCGTGCTGGAAGTGGTAGGAAAGGGTCTGCCTCTGGAATTCGAGCAGTCCCCACCCTATTGAGCTGTCGCCCCATGGGAGGCTACGGGGTCCGCAGCCTCTGTTGGCCCATCGAGCCGACATTGCCCTGCTTCTCCAGAAGGAGGTGATCAGGGAGGTGGCGGATCCTCCATCAGACCCAAGGTTTTGTGTCCAGGTACTTCCTGGTCCCAAAACGGACGAGGGGGACTGGTGCCCCATTCTACACCTACACAACCTAAACAAGTTCCTAAGGTCTTGCACCTTCAGGATGGTCACTCTGGCTCAGATCATCCCATCCTTGGAACGAGGCATGTGGTTCTGTTTTCTGGACCTTCAGGACGCGTCCTTTCACTTCCCAATCCATCCGTCCCACCAGAGATTCCTCCACTTCAGAGTGGAGGGATCCCTTTACGGATTTCAGGCCATGCCCTTCGGCCTCTCTCCAGCTCCCAGGGTCTTCACCAAATGCATGGCAGTGGTGACAGCATTCCTGCGGTGCCGAAGGGTCCGGGTGTACCCTTACCTGGACGACTGGCTGATTGCAGCCTCCTCCAAGGCGGAGGTGGAGCGGTCCAGGGATCTGGCCCTCCAGGTATGCTCTCAGATTGGCCTACTCATCAACGAGGCCAAATCGGAACTCATGCCAATGCAGGTGATTCAGTTCATTGGGGAAGAGCTAGACTCTCTACGAGCCAGAGCACGGCTCCCGGCGGACAGGGCCAAGGTTCTTTCCTCCTTTGCCCAGTCATTTCAGGTTGGGCAGTTGCGCCCTGCCTGGGACTTCTGCGCCTCCTGGGTCTCATGGCGGCCTGCACCAGCATGGTCCGTTGGGCCCGCTGGCACATGCGTCCTCTGCAATGGGGACTGGCCAGCCAGTGGTCACAGTGCTCCAGTCCTCTGGACCAGCCAGTGATAGTGACCCAGGAGATGTGGAATGCCCTCCAGTGGTGGATCGTTCCGGCTCATCTGCAGGAGGGTATCCCGTTTGTCCGCCCAGAGCCGACGGTCACTCTTAGTGACACCCTCTCTGACGGGTTGGGGTTGCCCATCTGGGGGAGCTCAGAGCGCATGGCCTCTGGTCCCCTCAGGAGTCTCGATGCCACAACAACCTGCTGGAGCTTCGAGCAGTCCGACTAGCCCTCACCACCTTCGCTCCGTTTGTACGGGGTCAAGTGGTCCAGGTCCAGACGGACAACACCACGACCATGTACTACCTAAACCGCCAGGGCGGGACACGCTCCTTGCCTCTGTGCAAGGAAGCTCTCTGCATTTGGTCTCTCGTGGGCAGACTGGAGGTGGATCTCCTAGCCATTCATGTGGCGGGAGCCTCCAACACTGGCCAATGCCCTAAGCCGGATGGGTGCTGCATCTCATGAGTGGTGTCTCCTACCAGAGATAGTACACGATCTGTTCTCCCACTGGGGCACACCTCAGGTGGACCCGTTTGCCTCCAGGGAGAATGCGAAGCTGAGGCTGTTTCATGCCCACCCGCCCACAGCAGGGCTCACTGCAGGGGGATGCTTTCCTGGGGCTGTGGACCCTGGGCCTCTTCTGCGCCTTCCCCCATTGCCTTGATCCACAAGGTGCTTCTCAAGGCGAGGAGGGACAAGGCGCAGGTGATTCTGGTAGCCCCAGACTGGCCCCGTCAGTTCTGGTATCCAGATCTCAGCCTTGGCTCCAGGCTCCCGATACTGCTTCCAGCCCACCCGGACCTGATCTCAGTCAACCAGGGAAAGGTACTTCACCCAGACCTTCAGTCCCTGCACCTGACTGCCTGGTTCCTGAGCGGCTAGAGTTCCAGGCCTTGGGTCTTTCTGACGAGGTCCTCAACATTGTTGAGGCATCCCGTAAGGAGTCTACCAGAAAATGCTATGCCTTCAAATGGAAGAGATTCTCAATTTGGTGTCATAAGGGCTTGGACCCTTCCTCCTGTTCCTTGGCCAGCATTCTGGACTACCTGTGGTCCCTTTCTCAGCTAGGGCTTTGGTCGTCGACCCTTGAGGTGCACCTGGCAGCCATCTCTGCTTACCGGGCACGGGCCAGAAAGCAGTCGGTGACGTAGGGAAAGATGGTCTTGTGCTTTTTCAAAGGCCTTGATCACATATCCCTTCCGGTGCGAGAACCTCCACCTCCGTGAGATCTACTGCTGGTATTGGCTAAGCTCATGGGCAAGCCATTCGAACGGATGCACAGGTGCAATATCTCCCACCTGTCGTGGAAGACTGCCTTCTTGGTGGCTATTGCATCAGCCAGAAGGATGGGGGAGCTCCAGTCGCTTTCCATCGAGTCTCCTTATCCGGCATTCCACAGGGACAAGGTCCTGCGCCCCCACCCGAAATTCCTTTCGAAGATGGTGTCGGAGTTTCACCTTAACCAAGTGTTTACTCTGACGGTGTTCTACCCCAATCACACCTCGGAGGCTGAATATAGGCGCCATACTTTGGACCCTAGAAAAGTGCTCTCTTATTGTAAGGAGCAGACGGCTGAAGTTCGGGGAGAGGTTTGCCACCTGTTTGTCACCTATGCTGAAGCCGCACCTGGCAGGCTGGCAGCCAGGCAGACGATAGGCAGGTGGGTCACCTCCTGCATAGATCTCTGCTATAGATTGGCGGGCATGGAGCCTCCCAGAGGGATAAGAGCTCATTCTACCTGCCATCCCGCTGCTTCCAGGGACGTCCCTATCCAGGAAATCTGCAGGGCTGCTACCTGGAAGTGCGACATACCTTCATTACCCACTGCATGGAAGCCTTGAGTCCGCCGGGATGCTGGTTTTGGGACCACGGTTCTCAGTCCTTATTTCCCAAGTAGGGGGTGTGCGCCTTGCCTCCCTCCTCCCGGAGAACTGCTAGGAGTCTGCCAGTAAGTGTGGATTGAACAACATAACAATGTCCCTAGAAATACAGGTTCTAGGGACATGGATATGTTCATCCACACTCATTGTGCACATCCTTACCGCTTTAAATCTTGCGGAAGGTCTTCAAGCTTGCTCCTCCCACCCACCCGGTGGTATATCTCGGCTCCGCCCATGGCCTAGATCTTCCCTTACCTTGGGCTCAGGTTCCCTCCTTAGCAGCTCTCGTTTTAGACTAGTTCCTATTTCTCCGTTTGCGGATTTAAAAATAATATTTGCAAAAGACTTCCAGTCTTACGATCCTACGTGACTCACGACCGGACCAAATCGACTCCAGTTTCGGAGATGCCCATGCGGGTGAGAAGATATCTCAGGACGGACCCACACTCCGCGTGTGTCTGCCAGGCCTTGCGCACGAGCCGCAGGCTTGCGACCTGTGTCGCCTCTCTCAGCCCTCACGTCCTCGAAGACCGTGCTGCCCGGTGCAACTGGGCCGTCGAGAAGCGTTCCCTCCGGTGAAGTCGAGAGGCCGGTTGGCGAGCACATGTCAGCGGCGGGCTCGGCGGATCACTTCCGGCGGATGGTCGCCCTCGAGCAGGGAGGCGCGGTCAGATCTTCCTCGGCCGCTGTATTTATCCGGCCTCTCTGGGTTCTTCCTTACACGGCTTCCTTTTATGAGCTTTGTCTGTCCCTCTCCATCAAAGGAGAAGGGCTCAAGGCTTGCTGGACCTTTCTCAGGTCCAAAAAGAGGACAAGGGTAAGTCCCTCCGTCGGCGCTCTTGGGGCTGGAAGGTCCCCTCTCCCGGCCGTCGACCGCCGGCTTTCGATCGACGCCGCTTCGCCACTGGCCTCACGGTGTCCCGCCAGGTCAGTTGACGAGACTCCCACTGATGAAGTCGAGATTTTCTCGACCCATTGACGGGCTGTCGCCTTAGCAGCCGAATTCCCTCTCATTCCCCCGGGAGGTGTTGAGATCCCGTGGGCTCGCCATGCCTCCGGTTCGGAGCCCTCGGATGGACCTTCCGAGCGAAGAGTGCCGGTTCGGCGACACCTCCCGCACCGACCCGGAAATTCCGGGACTCTGGATCTCTGTCTCGGACCTCTTGGCGGTCAGCCGTTCCACGTCACAGGCGGTCTCGGTCGCTCGCACGCGGTAAGCGCGTCGCCGCTCGTCGCACATCCTCCTCCTCGGATGAGGGAGGCTTCAGATTACGCCGATGCACGAGGACCTTATGTTGCAACAGCTCCTCCTGGCGGGAATAAGCCACCCGCGCCTTCCCGGCCATTAAAGTAACTGTCACCGAACGGCGACACAACCCCTCGACTATCCGAGGCCTCACACCCAGGCCGATTTGTTCGCCAAAACAACTGCTCCACCCGATTCGGTGGAACCTCCGCCTCCACAGCCATCAGTGGGGCTCCGACCAAGTTCTCGGTCGGCTAAGGTTTACCCATCGGCTGTCAGTGACCCTCACTCGACCGACCTCGGCGAGGTGAAGGGTGGCTCAGGCCAGGGCAGCTCTTTGAGGACTCTTCCGAGTCCGAAGCGATTCCTCCTTCTTCTCCAAGCGACTGGACTTGGTCTTCAGAAGGTCAGCCAATGGACGATAGCCGTCGTCCTTCCTAGGACTGCTTGGCTCATCTCGGAGTCTACCGTATGGAGCTCGAACCCGTTTCCAAGCGGGCAGGTATCCCCTCACGGAGATTCTGGACGAGGGATTCTCCGACGGAGGCCTTTCGGTGGCGAGGCCATAGTGGGTCCGGCACTGGGAACTTTGGCAGCGCCTGCTTCCTGCCCTGCGCCCGGCCAGGATGGCCAGGAGTATCTCGGTCCCTACGGTTCCTTGTCCGGTTTTTGAACACCCTCTGCTGAGGGGTTGGTTGCAAACAGCGTTTCAGCGCCCGGCAGCGCCAGGGATGGACAAACCTCCTGACAAGGGTCAAGAAATTGGACTATCCGAGGCGAAAAGTCGCGCTGCGTCCTCTCGGCCTTCATCAGGCCAGTTCGGCCGTCCTCATGGCACATTTTCTCATGCCCTGTTGGGCTCGCCCGATCTGCAGACTACGGTTAAGCAGGTGCGGGACCAGGGCAGTATTAAACAACAGCTCAGACTGCTTTGGATGTAGGGGACTCATGTGCCAGATCGGTGGCGGCAGTGATGGCTATCGTCGGCGGGCTTGGCTGAGGATATCCACCTTTACCGGATACCCAGCACAAGTTGGCGGATGTTCCCCTTTTTGGGACTGACCTCTTCGGCCCTGGGGTGGAAGGTCACCTGCAGAGGATCCAGAAGTCCAATGCCACCTTGGACTCGGTCTCTTCCGCTCAGAAGGACAAAGGCCGCAAACCACAGCCTAAGCCCTTTCGTCCTTCTGTGCCCCCGCGCCCGGCCCAGCATCGCCAGGGCCAGCAGGCTCGGCCTGGCATCCCAAACCCAAACCGCCGGCTTCCTCTAACAGGAGGCAGGAGGAAAGGGCCCAGGAGGTCCTCGGCGGTCCTCCTCAAGCCTGCCCAGTATGACAGGCTGAGGGTGTCTTCCCATCCCCTCACCTGCCCCTGGGTCTCCTCCCGTGAGAGGACGGCTCGGCACTCCGTTCCGCTTGGTCGCTGTTACCCACGGACAGGTGGGTCTTGGAGGTGGTGGGAAGAGGCCTGCCTCTGGAATCGAGCAGGCACTACCCGTCAGAGCCGTCGCCCTCGAAACTTGGATCTAGCCTCACTGGCGGCTCGTCGAGCCGACATCACTCTCCTCCTCCTCGCGTTTTTTCACGTCCCTATCCGTCCGTCTCACCAGAGATTCCTTCGCTTCCGAGCGGAAGGATCCCTCTTCGAGTTCCAAGCCATGCCCTTGACATCTCCAGCTCCCAGGTCTTCACCAAATGCATGGCAGTGGTGACAGCATTCCTCTCTGCGCCGGTCGGGTCGTGTACCTCACCTGGACGACTGGCTGATAGCAGCTCCCTCCAGGAAGGAGGCGGAGTGGTCCAGAGATCTGGCCTCCAGGTTCAGCCTCAACTGGGCCTCTTATCACCCAGGCCAAGTCGAACCTCGAGTCGAAGCAGGTGATTTTATTCATCGCGAGCTCGACTCTCTTCGAGCCAGAGCCGGCTCCAGCGGACAGGGCTGAGGTTCTTTCCTCCTTTGCCCGATCATTTCTGGTTGGGCAATTGCGCCCTGCCGGGACTTCCTCGCCTCCTGGGTCTCATGGCGGCCTGTACCAGCGTGGTCGGTTGGGCCCGCTGGAACATCGTCCCCTTCAGTGGGGACTGGCCAGCCAGTGGTCTGCACTGCGATCCATGGACCAGCTTGGTCGGTGACACAGGGATGTGGAATGCTCTCCAGTGGTGGACCGTTCCAGATCATTTGCAGGAGGGCATCCCGTTCGTCCGCCTTGAGCAGCGGTCTCTCTGTCGACGATGCCTCTCTGATGGGTTGGGGTGCCCATCTCGGGAACACCGGGCTCATGGCCTCTGGTCCCAGGAGTCGATGCCACATCAACCTGCTGGAGCTCCGGCGGTCCGCCTAGCTCTCACCGCCTTTGCTCCGTTCCTCCGAGGTCAAGTGGTCCGAGTCAGGCGGACAATACCCACGACCATGTACTATCTAAACCGCCAGGGGGACGCGCTCCATGCTTCTATGCAAGAGCTCTCGCATTTGGTCACTCGTGCGCAGCCTGGAGGCGGATCTCTGGCCATTCACGTGGCAGGAGCCTCCAACACCCTGGCCGATGCCCTGGGCGGATAGGGGCTGCATCCCACAGTGGTCTCTCCTGCCGGAGGTAGTACAGCATCTGTTCTCCCTTTGGGGCACACCTCAGGTGGACCTGTTTGCCTCCATGGAGGCAGGCTGAGTCTGTTCCATGCCCCCCCTCAGCAGGGGCTGGCTGCAGGGGATGCCTTCGAGGCAATGGACCCGGGCCTCTTTCACCTTTCCCCCATTTCCTTGATACAGAGTGCTTCTCAAGCGAGGAAGGACAAAGGCGCGGGTGATACTGATAGCCCCAGACTGGCCTCGCCAGTTCTGGTACCCAGATCTCCTCAGTCTCAGCTCCAGGACTCCTCGGCAGCTTCCAGCTGCGCCGGACCTGCTCTCAGTCAATCAGGGAAGGTGTTCCATCCGGACCTTCAATCCCTGCACCTGGCGGCCTGGTTCCTGGCGGCTAGAGTTCCAGGCTTTGGGTCTTTCCGGCGAGGGTCCTCAAGTGTAGTTGAGGCGTCCCGTGAGAGTCGACCAGAAAATGCTATGCCTTCAAATGGAAAAGGTTTTCCATTTGGTGTCAGAACAAGGGCTTGGACCCTTCCTCCTGTTCCTTGGCAAGCATCTTGGACTATTGATGGTCCCTTTCTAGTCAAGGGCTTGGGTGCGACCCTGAGGGTGCCTGGCAGCCATCTCTGCTTGCAGGCGCGGGCTGGGAAGCAGTCGGTGGCGCAGGAGAAGGTGGTCTGGCGCTTTTCAAAGGCCTTGATCACATTTCCCTCAGTCGGGAACCCCCACCTCCGTGGGATCTACTGCTGGTACTGGCAAAGCTCATGGGCAAGCCATTGAACCTATGCACAGGTGTGCTCTCTCTCACCTGTGGAAGACCGCCTTCTTGGTGGCTATCCGTCAGCCAGAAGGATGGGAGAGCTCCAGGCGCTCATCGAGTCTCCTTACCTGGTCTTCCACAGGGACAAGGTTGTCCTGCGCCCCCACCGAAATTCCTTCCGAAGGTGGTGTCGGAGTTTCACCTTAACCAGGTGTTGACTCTGCGGTGTTCTACCCCAATCCACCTCGGAGGCCGAATATAGCTCCATACTCTGGATCCTAGAGGCGCTCGCTTAT
The DNA here is from genome assembly GCA_016271365.2 of Neoceratodus forsteri. Classification (NCBI taxonomy): domain Eukaryota; kingdom Metazoa; phylum Chordata; order Ceratodontiformes; family Ceratodontidae; genus Neoceratodus; species Neoceratodus forsteri. The sequence continues at coordinate 598,769,351 of CM057454.1, read as the reverse complement.
TATAGGAGCGCGCGGCTGATATTCGGGAGAGGTTCAGCCAGCTGTTTGTCACCTACGCTGAAGCCGCATCTGGCAGACCCTGCAGCCAAGCGGACGATAAGCAGGTGGGTAACCTCCTGCATAGATCTCTGCTATAAGTTAGCCGGGCATGGGCAGCCTCCAGAGGATAAGAGCTCATTCTACCCGCCATACTGCTGCAGCGGTGGCTGCTTCCAGGGACGTCCCTATCCAGGAAATCTGCAGGGCAGCTACCTGGAAGTCAGCAAACACCTTCATTACCCACTACCACATCGACCTTGAGTCACGCGGGATGCTGGTTTTGGGCCTCGTTCTCAGTCTCTCTTTCCCAAGTAAGTATGGGGGTGTGCGTCTTGCCTCCTCCTCCCGGAGAACTGCTAGGAGTCTGCCAATGAGTGTGGATGAACAACATATCCATGTCCCTAGAAATACAGGTTCTCACCTGTAACAGGAGTTCTAGGAATGGTATATGTTGTTCATCCACGACCCTCACATTCTCCCGGCTGACGCACAACCTGAGCTTCCAGCGGGCCAGATCTGGCGTCATGGGGCGGAGCCGAGATTATACCACCGGGTGGGTGGGAGGAGCAAGCTTGAAGACCTTCCGGCAAGATTTAAAGCGGCAAGGATACTGCCAATGAGTGTGGATGAACAACATATACCATTCCTAGAACTCCTGTTACAGGTGAGTAACCTGTATTTACTCACCTGTAACAGGAGTTCTAGGAATGGTATATGTTCATCCACACAACCCACCCGACCTCCCCGGCTTTGACGTGTAACCTGGCTTCAAGCGGGCTAGATCTGGCGTCATGGGGCGGAGCCAAGAGTTTTACCACCTGGGTGGGAGGAGCCAGCTTGAAGACCTTCCAGCAAGATTTAAAGCGGCAAGGAACCTGCCAGTAAGTGTGGATGAACAACATACACCATTCCTAAAACTCCTGTTACAGGTGAGTAGCCTGTATTTTTGGTCTAGCAGTCCTTCAAGGACTTCTGTCCTAGGCTTAGGTTCTTCTAGGGATTTCTACCTTCCCTCCTCCCAGTGGTGAGGAATTTCCAGTATTGCTTGGGAATCTGTCCTAATGGTATAACCTGCTGCAAGAGCTGTTTCTTGAAGCAAGGTAGTACAGTTACGCAAGAACTTACTGACACAGCTCTTGCAGCAGGTTACACCATTAGGACTGAAGCCGGCAGGCGTCAGGACCCCACGGAAAAATTCTAGCAAGCTATCTTCAGCGGGGACCGCCCCGACGTCGGTCCCATCTCCGTCAGGTGTAGTACATAAGGGGGCGGTCCTGCCAGATTCCCCAGTTCTTTCCCGCCATCGACTTGCATGTCTCGACCCTTCGGTTCGGTTTCTAGCGCGCGACGCGTGGTTAAGTGCTTTCCTACAGGAAATTTGTTCTTCGATTTCAGTTTTTTCTCTGTTCTCGCCGACCTCCGGTCACTCCTCGAAGTGCGCCTGTGTGAAGCAGAACCCTTTTAAGGATCCACACTCGGCCTGTGTCCAGGCCCAGACCACGATACCCGGTCCTGCTCTTTTTGCCAGGGTTTTAACAGCAGAACCCGGATCCGTCGCCAGAAGGCCCTACAGGCGTTCTTGCTAGAGGAGCAACTCGAGTCCATGGCTTCCAAGGGGGATTCTTCGCAGAAGGCCCGCAAGCATGCTGAGAAGCACAGAGAGAAGGCCCCTTCCAGGTCCCCTTCTAGGGCCTCCGACTCTCGCAGTTCCGGCTCCAGGTCCGACCACTCTCCTTCCCGGGCCAGCTCTCAGCCTTCCCCCGCTGCGGTGAGAATCTTCTTCCTCTTCTCAGGCCAAGACTCAGGCCAAGACTCCCAGGCCTTCCGCGTCCTCCAAGGCCCTGGCTAAGTTGGGGGATCGCCACCATCACCACAAGTCGGGTTCCTGCCATTCTGAACCCGACGTCAGGTCTGCTTCCTTGCCTTCTCGCAAAACCAAGGAGCTCGCCTCACTCAAGAGGCCGCAGGACCCGACGCTGGTCCGTCCGTCGGCCTCTCGTCACAGGTCCCCAGAGCCTTCGTCTGTCAGAAGACCGTTGCCGGCCAGGCCTACCCATCACCAGACGCCGGTAGGGGGACCGGTGCCCGCTCCTATTGAGAAGGGGACCCAGATGCCCCCGACCGACGTCGGTCAGGAGACCATCACGGAGGAGGAGGAGTTAACCCAGCCCGAGGACCAGACTGGTGACCCCGGTCCTGTTGAGACTCCAAGGGAACCCTTGCCGCAACCCGAGCCCCTGTGGAGCCGGCGCGGGTCGGCGACCGTCCACCGTGCGCCTGGACCGTCGGGCCTTTCCTTTCAGAGGTGAAGAGCTTTCACTTACTGGTGGATACCATCAAAAGGACATGGTCCACTCCACCTCACCTTCCTCCTCGTCCTACACCGGTTGCTCCTCGGTTCCTGCGCCCGTCTCCATCTGGGTCTGCAGGCCAGTTACCTCCTCCCGGGCCCAGGACCCCTCAAGGAAGACTCGATAAAGAGACCTCCGTCCAGATCCTCTTCTAGGTCACTCAGTCCCAAGAGACCCAGAAAGCCTGCCGCCAATTCGCCTTGAGGACACGGGATCGTTTTCTACATCCAGATCCCCATCTCCCCTCTTCATCCCTTCTCCGGACCCACGTGAGATGCCAAAGTCTCTTCCGGATGACCCTTCGCTCTCGGATATTATGAGGCACATCCAAGAGAACATGGGACGGGATGCGGAAGAGTTAGACCCCGAAAGGCTGCGCCTTGCGAAGTATCTTCGGCAGGAGGACCCCAAGCCTGTGGTGGTGCCACCCTTGGTAGACACTTTCGTGGACGTCACCAAGGCAACGTGGAAGCGTCCACATTCGCTCCCGGCAATGCCGAAGAAAGCAGACCGCTTGTACAAGGCTCCAAGAGAAGACCAGTACTTGACTCAGCATCCTCAGGCCGACTCTCTGGTCATAACAGCCTTTCATAACTGGTCCCAGAGACCGCAACATCTGAGCACCCTGCCACCGGACCCAGAGTCCAAGCAGCTGGACGCCGTGGGTAGGCGCACGTATGCTTCCGCTACCTGCGCCATCAGATCCCTGAATTATTTGACCCACATGGTGCAGTTCCAAAATGCCCTGTGGAGCAGGGTCTGGATGTGGCTGAGAAATTGCGGAAGGTGAGCAGAAGGAGATGTTGCAGCTCCTCCCGTGCAGGTTAGACTGGGAACCCAAGTGCTACGAGCCTGCGACTCCGCGGACTCCTCGGCCTGAGCAGCAGCTTCAGGCGTATGCCTCTGAGGCACTCTTGGCTCCGTGTCTCGGTTTCCCGGACGTCCAGAAAACATCATGGACTCCCATTCGAGGAGAAGTTTGTTTGGTAAACTCTCAGAGAGATAATTACCAAACTCCCAAGAGGCGGGAAGGCGGTGAGGTCGGTTCAGGCCATGTACCGACCCAGCTTAGTTCCTTCGTGGGAACCAAAGCCGTTTCATTGAATGGACATAGAGACAACAGTCCGCCCGTTCACAACAGAGGGCTCCAGTTTTGCAGAGCCCAGGAAAACAACCCGCAGGTTGAAGTCAGCGCACTCCTAAGCCGGTCCAGCCAGCGGGACCCTCAGCCGCCACAGCCTGACTCCTTCCTGGCCCCCACCCTCAGGATCAACGGGACGTCATGGTCGGGGGTCACATTGCGAATTTCCTGCCAGGATGGCAGACTATAACCACTGACAGGTGGGTTCTGCAGTTGGTCGGAAGAGGCCACTTTATAGAATTTGCAGAAAAGCCACCCTCTAGGCCTCCTTTGCTCTTCCGGTACCCGGGTCAGCACAAGTCATTGATCAGACAAGAAGTACTCGCGCTCCTGCAAAAGGGAGCGATAGAGTACGTCTCAGAGAACCAGAGAGGACACGGATACTATTCCCACTTCTTCCTGGTTCCAAAGAAGACAGGGGACCTCCGTCCGATTCTGGACCTCAGCGACCTCAATCTGGCGGTCGCCTACAAAAGATTCCGCATGGTAACTCTTCCGGGTCTTATTCCCATGCTGAAGCAGGACGCTTACCTGCACATCCCTATAGCTCAAGCGCACAAGAGGTTCCTGCGCTTCGAGTTTCTCGGCCATCATCTTCAGTTCCAATCCCTTCCATTCGGGCTGTCATCAGCACCCAGGGTCTTTACCAAATGCATGGCAGTCGTGGCAGCGTCTCTAAGGAGACAGGGCCATTATGTGTTCCCGTACCTGGACAATTGGCTTCTCATGGCCGGCTCCAGAAGGCGTTGTTACAAGAGATCAAGATACCCAGGTCCTGTTTCGATCTCTGGGTATCCTAATCAACCACAAAAGTCTCTCCTGGTACTGTCATGAAACTGCAGTTCATAGGCGCAGTACTGGACACCGTTCAGGGAAGAGCATTTCTTCCAGGCGAGGCGCATCAGATCCCTCGCCAGACTTTTGTCGACAAGGCCGCCCCAGCCAGGTCGGTCGCCGCTTGCTTTCCGGACATGCATGCGGCCATTCCTACTGTCCCTTTGCAAGGCTCCACTACCGGGTAACTCAGTGGATGCTCAAGGTGCAATGGGACCAAAGGCAAGACCACATGCAGCATCCGGTCAGAATCACGAACACCGCGATTCGACACTGGCAGTGGTGGCTGGACCCAGGGACACTCTCTATGGGCGTCCCGTTTATAGCGCCGTCCCCGGAGGTGATCCTCACCATAGACGCCTCGGGTCTAGGGTGGGGAGCACACCTGGATGGGGTGAAGTCCCAGGGAATGTGGACCCCTCTGGAGGCCCACCTCCACATCAACATCCTAGAGATGAGGGCGGTCCTTTATGCCCTGCAGGCATTTCAGTCAGAGATCCCGCCGAGTACTCTCCTGCTTCAGACAGACAACACGGCGGTGATGTATTACCTCAACAAACAAGGAGGCGCACACTCTTACCCCCTTTTCAGGGAGGCTATGAGAGTGTGGGATTGGGTAATCCGACACGGCGCGAGCCTGATCACAGTACACGTTTCCGGAGTGGACAACACAATTGCAGATGGCCTGAGTCGCTCCCAGGCCAGAGTCCACGAGTGGGAACTCCTCCAGGAGGTAGCAGAGGATCTGTTTCTTCGATGGGGAACTCCAGAATTGGACTTGTTCGCCTCCCCATCCAACGCAAAACTGCCCAATTTTTGCTCGCTAGATCCAGGGCCTGGTGTTTTCTGGCGAGACGCGTTGTCCCTCTCCTGGCCGGACAGATTCCTCTACGCTTTTCCTCCCTTCCCGTTGATCCAGAGAGTCCTTCTCAAACTGCGCAGGGAGCATGCAACAATGATCCTGGTGGCCCCTTCTGGCCCAGGCAGATCTGGTTCCCTTTGCTAATTCAGCTGTCCCGAGAACCTCCGCTCCCGTTGCCATTCAGCTCCCACCTCTTGTCTCAGGAGAAGGGTTCACTGGTCCACCCGGACTTGAGCTCACTGAACCTGCATACATGACTCCTAGAGACATAGCCATCTTGCGTCACGGGGTCTCGCAAGAGGTTGCGGAAGTCCTTTCTGCAGCCAGAAAGCCGGCAACTCATGCGACGTATGCCATGAAATGGCGCCGTTTTTGTCTGTGGTCGCAAGCATGCAGCATTTCCTCTGTAGGTTGTCCGGTGAAAGCGGTGTTGGAGTACCTGCTCTCCCTTTTCCGTTCGGGTCTCGCCTACTCCTCGATTAAAGTGCACCTCTGTGCCATTTCAGCTTATCACCTCCCTGTGGGACAGCGCACAGTGGCACAATTAGATGCCTGTCGAATTCTTAAGAGGGGTGTTACACCCTAGGCCGCCCATTAAGGACCCAGTACCTCCTTGGGACTTGCTCTTTGTCCTGGAGCAACTCATGCTCCCCCCTTTGAACCTGCCGCGGATTGCAAGCTGCGTTTTCTGTCGTGGAAAATGTTATTTTTGGTTGCTGTTACGTCAGCGAGAAGAGTTTCTGAGCTCCAGGCTCTCATGTGCAAGAGCCCTATTTAATTTTCCACGGGACAGAGTATCCCTGAGGACAAATCCTAAATTCTTGCCTAAGGTGGTTTCCACACTCACTCTCAACCAGGATATTGACCTGCCGGTCTACTTTCCTAATTACTCTAACAGAGGAGAGGCGCTGCTTCACACCCTGGATGTTCACCGCAGCTTGAGGTACTACCTGAGCAGAACTAAGCAGCTTCACACTTCGGAGCAGCTTTTCGTCTCCTTTACCGAAAGGATGAAGGGCCAACCAGTATCCAAACAGTCCCTGTCTCGCTGGTTTGTCCAGTGCATCTCTTACTGTTATGATATCAAAGGAAAGCCCCTCCCAGGAGCAGTCTGGGGCCATTCCACTAGGGGTCTGGCCACCTCCTTTGCAGCACTTCGAAACATCTCCATTTCTGCTATTTGTGCTGCAGCCATTTGGAACTCTGTTCATACCTTTATCAGGCATTATAGCCTGGACATCGCTTCACGGTGAAGAGCAGGCTTCGGCCTTGCAGTGCTACTGGGTCTCCTGTCCTAGATTCAGGACCTGGAACGTTCTTTCTTATTTCCTCCTCCCAGAGTGTTTGCAGGCACTATTGCTTGGGAATCAGTCCTAATGGTGTAACCTGCTGCAAGAGCTGTGTCTCGAAGTAAGATAGTACAGTTACGTAGGAACTTACCGTAACAGTAGATCTTTGAGAACAGCTCTTGCAGCAGGTACCTTCCCGCCCACCTTCCCCCTTGGAGGAGGCATGGCTTAAGCCCTTGTTAACAGGAATTTTTTTCCCATTCGTCTTCTGACTGTGGATCCTTAGTCTCCCATTTCGATGTCAGCCTGCGGCCGGAAGTCTCCGGTGGGAGAACTGGGGAATCAGGCGGGACCACCCCTTATGTACTACGCCTGACGTCAGAGGCGGGACCGACGTCCGGGGGGGGGGTGGTCCCCGCTGAAGATAGCTAGCTAGAATTTTTCCGTGCGGTCCTGACTCCTGCCGGCTTCAGTCCTATCAGATTTGTTGTAAGAGCTGTTCTCGAAGATCTACTGTTACGTGTTCTTACGTAACTGTACTGTCTTCGAGAACAGCTCTTGCAGCAGGTACTTTCCCTCCCAACATCCCCGCTGGAGTTAGGATATCTGAACAAAAATCTAAGATCAGGTGTTCTCAACACCACTCTGTCATTTGATGGTGGCTCCCCAGTCTCCTCTTCTGATGTTATCCAGCGGCCGGGAGTCTCCCGCGGGAGAACTGGGGATTCTGGGGGTCCACCTTCTTATGTACTATGCCTGACGGAGGTGGGACCCACGTCTGAGGCAGTCCCCACTGAATACTGCTAGCTAGAAAATTTCCGTGGGGTGCTGGTGTCTGCCGGCTTCAGTCCGAATGATGTTACCTGCTGCAAGAGCTGTTCTCTAAGATCTACTGTTACGGTAAGTTTTTGCGTAACTGTACTTTTCACCTTAACCAGGTGTTTACTGTGCCGGTATACTACCCTAACTACACCTCTGGCGCAGAGTACAGGCTCCACACTTTGGACCCGAGACGTGCTTTCTCCTGTTATAAGGAAAGAACAGACCATTGCAAGGGTGGAATACATCATGCATAGGTCTGCTGAGAGTTGGCGGGTAAGGAGCCTCCCAGAGGGATAAGAGCTCATTCTACCTGCCATACTGCTGCATCATTGACTGCTTCCGGGGACATCCCTATCCAGGAGTTCTGTTGGGCTGCTACCTGGAAGTCGGCAAACATGTTCATTACCCAGTACCACATCGGCCTTGAGTCACGCCAAGATGCTGGTTTTGGGGCCTCGGTTCTCCAATCTTTATTCCCTAAGCAGAGGTTGTCAAAACCTCACTCGGTTGGACAGCCCTCTACTCCCAAAGTGCCAGCCTCTGAGTGCATGATTTGTGTACAGTGAACAGAACAAGGTAACCCTCTTAACTGTTTTGTGGGTTCAAGTCACCTTAGTCTCAAGCTCTGGAGGGATTCAAACTGATAATCTCCTGTTAGCGTACCCAATTATCAGGCTCAGATAATTCTGTCTTCGGAGGGGCCAGCTATCTTTGCCTACGGGCACCCAACCATTTCTTTCAAATGAACCCTTCGAACTCTATGCAAGACTTTAGAGAACTCCATCAGTTTCCCAGTTTGGTATATCAGTAAGTTTAAAATACAGTGTCACTTATAACCACTCTTAAGGTCTACTTAAATAAGAAGAAATGTCAAGGCACTCCAAACAGTTTCCGTTGTAAAAATAACTCTTTACTTTAAAATATCAGCAAAACTATAAATGCAGAACAAATTTTATCCCAACAGATACAGCCTTAAAACAAACAGGTTTACAGTGCAAATTCCTACAAATAATAACTTCAGACTAATCTTGTCTAAGGTCCTTACTTCAGTGCTTTGATGGTCTCTTCTCTCAGTCAGTAATATTGTCTTGTGTGTCTGTCAAGGTTCTTTTCAGCAATGAAACACAGTTCTGAGCTGGCCTCATGAGGTCACTAACTCCGCCTTGGTGTAACAACATCTATATTTTATTTCACAGGATGTCCAAATAAAATATTTAAAAAAACATAATAGGTGACCTCACTGCCTTTCCTCCCTCAGGGTAACCAGACCAAACAGATTTGTGCTCTGTTACACATACATCTCAAAAGTTTCTTTGATCTAAGTTGCTGTATTCAAGCAGAAGTGTATTTGCCTCTTTAATCCCGTCTGGACCTTGGAATCTACGCCTCAAGGTCTCTCTCTGCTTTGTAATTCAAGGGTTCATTTTTATGTCAAAAAAAAAAAAAAAATTGATACAGCAATCAGAGCTGGTTGTCTACGTCACACTGGGGGTGTGCGCCTTGCCTCCCTCCCCACGGAGAACTGCTTGGAGTCTGACAAGAAGTGTGGATGAACATATCCATGCTCCTAGAAGATAGGTTACTCACCTGTAACAGTAGATCTTACTTCGAGAAATTGCTCTTGCAGCAGGTTACACCATTAGGACTGAGGCCGGCAGGCGACAGAACCCCACGAAAATTTTCTGGCTAGCAATATTCCAGAGTAACTGCCGGATGTCTGTCCCACCCGGACGTCAGGCACAGTACATAAGGGGGCCGTCCCCATACTCCTCGGTTCTTTTCCCGCCGTCGACTCGCCAGCATTGTCCTTTCTGTTTCTACCTAGTGCACGACGACTTAGAACTTCCAGAGTTTCTATACAACTAAAGTTTTCTCCAACCCCTTCATTTGAGGGTCACCTTTCAAAGTGTGCCTGCGGAAAACAGATCTCTTTCAAGGATCCTCATTCCTCCTTGTGCGTTGCTTGGGCCTGGACCACGATACTAAGGCCTGCACCTTTGCCAGGGGTTCAACAGCCGCACCAGGATCCACCGTCAAAGTACTTCAGACTTTTCTGCGAGAGGAAAAACTTAGGATGGACAAGGAATCTTCCTCCAAGGTCCACAAACACTGGGACAAGCACCGGGAGAAGGCAATGTCCAGGTCCCTGAACCGGGCCTTGGACTCGGGGAGCTCAGGCTCCACCCGATCAGACCGCTCTTCCTCCAGGGCTAGGTCTCAGCCCCCTCCGGTCAAGGTCCGGGCTTCCAACAGTTCTTCGACTCTTCAGCCCATTAAGACCTCCAGGCCCTCTGCTTCCTCTACACACACTCTCTCTCTCTCTCTCTCGGGCCTCGGAAAGCCACAAGTCTTCCTCTTCCTCCCGTCGGGACCCCAACTCCAGGTCAGTCTCCCAGCCCCCTAGGGGCCCGGGCCCTCCACCCAGGAAGACCAAGGACCTGACGTCGGCTAAGCACCAGACGTCAGCCAGATGTTCGGAGCCGAGAACATCTGCCAAGCACCAGACGCCGGCCAGGCGTTCACCAGACTCTTAAGTCGTCGGCCAAGCAACTGACGTCTGCCTCACCGGAGCTGAAGACCGCTCCCCAGTCACCGGTTGACACTGGTCACAGGGACTCCACCGAGGAGTACACCACGCTGCCCGAAGACCAGGCGGGCGGCACAGAGGATGCCAGGCTCCTGAGAGAACTTTCATCCGCCCCGGAGACACCTGAGGACCCGATGCCCGACCCTGGCGACAGACCACTGGCGCCAGGCCCGTTTGGCATGAATATTCAAGAAGTAAAGGAACTCTTTACTTTCTGGTGGGACATTTGCAAAGACGTGGTCCCAGTGAAACCATCTCCTTCGCCTCCTACGTCCCCTCCTCCACTATAGGGGACTACCATCAACCCCCAAGGAGCAGACTCCATCTCCTAGGGGTAGATCCCAGGATCGGAGAAGGCCTCCCTCAAGATCTCCATCAGGGTCTCCCAGCCCCAAGCGACCCAGACGTCGGCAGTACACCCAGTCGGTGGAGAACTCCAGATTGGATATCTCGGATTACTCCATCTCCTTCGCCACTCAGCATTTGATCACCTGACCCACATGACCTTCCCAGGTCTCCTCCGGATGACCCCTCTTTCTGAGAGATCATGAGGCACATCCAGGACAACATGGGATGCTGAAGAACTCAACCCCGAAAGACAGCACCTTGCCTGTTATCTTCTGCAGAAGGATCCAAAGCCTGTGGTAGTGCCACCCTTGGTAGACACCATCGCGGACGTCACCAAGGCTGTGTGGAAACATCCACACCTGCAGTGCCAAAGAAAGCTGACCGCCTATACAAGGCCCCGAGAGAGGACCAGTACTTGGCTCAATAACCTCTAGCAGACTCCCTGGTGATTGTGGCCTCACATGACCGGTCCCAATGACCGCAACACATGGGCACATAGCCACCGGACCAGGAATCCAAACAATTGGACGCCCTGGGAAGACGCATGTACACGGCAGCTACATGCTCCACCAGGTCCCTGAACTACCTAACTCACGTACAGTTTCAGAACGCCCTATGGGAACATGGCCAGGACCTGGTCAGTAAACTTCCGGATGGTGAGCAGAAGGCAGAGCTCCTAAACCACCTCCGCACAGGGTCTGATGTGGGGACCCAGGTACTACAAGCCGCATATGATTCTGAGGACTCGTCCACCAGAGCTGCAGCTTCAGGCGTCTGTCTCCAGTGACACTCTTGGCTCCATGTCTCTGGCTTCACCCCGGACGTACAGAAGAACATTCTTGACGTCCCATACAACGGTGAAGTACTTTTTGGTGAACCCTCTGAGAGGGTGATCACCAAACTTCAGGCAGAGGCCAACATTAAACTAAGCTGGCCCAGCCTGCAGGTACCAGTGCTGCCACAGCATGACTCCTTCCCGGGCCCCACCCCTCTTCTGGATCAACCAGCGCAAAGGGTCGGGTGTCGCATCGCTCGCCACTTTTTTAGGATGGCAGTCTATCACAACCGACTTGTGGGTTCTCCAGTTGGTCAAGAAGGGCCATTTCATAGAATTTCTCGACCACCCACCGGCAAGACCTCCCCTGCTTTCCCATTACTTGGGTCAGCACGCCCTGCTTATACGGCAGGAGGTGCTCACGGTCCTGGAAAAAGAAGCGATAGAGCACGTTCCATGGAACCAGAGGGACGCAGGATATTCTTGCTTCTTTCTGGTTCCCAAGAAAACGGGATCTCTGTCTGATCCTGGACCTCAGCGACCTCAACGAGTTGGTCGTGTACAAACGCTTCTGCATAGTGACCCTTCCAGGTCTGATTCCCATGCTCAAGCAGGGTGCCTTTCTAGCGTCTTTGGACATGCAGGACGCCTACCTGCATATACCCATCGCTCGAGCGCACAGTAAGTTTCTGCGCCTCGAGTTCCAGGGCCACCATTATCAGTTCAGAGTGCTCCCTTTCGGACCGTCATCGGCACCTCGGGTATTCACGAAGTGTATGGCGGTCGTAGTGGCGAGACTGAGGAGGCAAGGCTAGTACGTGTTCCCCTACCTGGACGACTGGCTTCTCATGGCGCCCTCTCGGGAGGCCTTGATGTCCGCCATTCACTATGCTCAATCTTTGTTCGAGACGCTGGGCATCTTGATCAATCAAGAGAAGTCTCTTCTGGTTCAGTCTCAAACTCTGCAGTAAATAGGTGCAGTTCTGGACACTGTCCAAGGGAAAGCTCTTCTTCCCCAGGACAGAGCGGAACACATCAGATCTGACTGTGAGAAACTGCTCTTGCAACAGGTTACACCATTAGGGCTGAAGCTGGCAGACGCCAGGACCCAACGGAAATCTTCAAGTTAGCAATATTCAGCGGGGACCGCCCCTAACGTCTGGCATAGTACATTAGGGGGCGGTCCTCCAGAATCCCCAGATCTTACTTCGAGAGGGCTCTTTCAGTAGGTAATTACATATAGGACTGACGTCAGCAGGCGCAGGACCCCACGGAAAAATTTCTAGCTAGCAGTTCCTGGCGGGGACCGGCGTCAAGACGTCGGTATAAAGGGGCGGTCCCGGACGCCCGCCTTCCAGTTCTTTCCCGTCGTCAGCTCGTGCAGCGCCTCACGGTGAAGTTCGTGCTCAGCCCTGTTGCTTCGTCGTTTTTTTAACGAAAATATCGGTATTTTACAATTTATTCGTCAGATGAATGTCGGTTTATGTCGTCCCCTTCAAAAATTAAGTGCGACTCATGCGGCGCCCAATTGCCTCACAAAGACGGTCACTCCCTGTGCCTTTTTTGTTTAGGCCCTGACCACGCGGTCGACAAGTGCCCGCATTGCCTGCATTTCAACGCGGCCACCCGCAGACGACGCCAGCAGTCTTTGGAAGCCCATCTCCTTAAAGAGAAGATGTCCGCAATGGAGAAGGAGTTGAAGAAGCTTCGGCAGGCGTCGACCTCCCCAGAAGGACACAAGAAGCACCGGGAGAAGGCCTCCTCTTCTGTGACTCTGGCTGGAGCCACGGCTAAGGTAACGTTCCCTCCGGGGGATCGCCCGACGGCAGCCTCCAAGACTTTGGAGGAGGCGTCGGCCCGCCCGTCGGGTTCGCGTTCCAGCCAGTCGGGTGCCTCCGGGCAAAAGGGGGCTTCTTCCCCCAGTACTGCCGCAGGCTTGCGGCCTACTGTTGCGGGCGCCTCCCATAAGCCGGACGTCGGCTCCTCAGACGTCCGCTGGGAGAAGGCTGCTAAGACGCCCGACCCTCTGGGGTGGCGCACGGCAGTGTCCCCCTCGGACCGGGCTGCTTCCCACCCTCGGCCTGCCTCCGAGGGACCCCCTAAGTCGGATGCCGGCTCCTTTGGCGTCCGCCAGGATTCGGCCCCTAAGTCGCACATTGGCGCCTCCGACGTGCGCCGGGCATCGGAACCTACGACAGACCTTCCATCGTTTGTTGTTCCAGGTTCCCCGCAGCCTTCGCTGCCGTCCGGGGAGCCAGAGTCCCCCCCCCCCCGTCTGACCCCGGGGACTTCTCTCCTCCTCCTACAGAACCGGATCTGACGCCGGCTCTGCCAGCCCAGACACCGGCCCCTCCGCTGGTTCCGGTGGGGGATATTCCTTTCTCATCGGGCCCTCCAACCCACTGGCCTATCACGGTTGATCCGCCCATGGAGTTCCCTACTGGGCCGTCTGCTCCGGCAGCTCCTCCGGCACCTGGGTATCCGCCAGTTTACCCGGGTCCACAGTATCCTGCGCCGCAGTACCCGGCGCCGATTCCACCGACGCCGCAATACCCTGCTCCAGTATTCCCGCAGCCGGGTTACGGATACTCGCCTTTCGAATATAATCCGAACTATCCCCCTTCTCCTCCACCGCCCCCCAGGGCTGCCGGTGGATCTTCAGGAGTCTGTGGCCTCCTGGTGGGCTGAGGCCAAGGCTCAGCTCACCAAGGAAGTCGAGAGCCGCCTCACGGCGACTGTGCCACCTCCGGCTCCCGTACGCCCCAGACGGCACACTTCCTCTCCGCCTCCGGATTCCCGAGCTCTCCCCTCGGGATCAGAGAAAGGCGAGACCGCAGCGTCCAGGGATCCCCCCAAAGGAACCTGTTCCTCCCCCTAGAGCTAGGGAGTTTTTACTCTGCTTCTGCTTCTCCTTCTTGGATTCCTCCGATGGACGCTCCGAGAAAGACGACGAGCCTCGCTCTCCGTCCAAGCCCCGGCCTAGGACTCCTTCTGGAGGATCCTTACTTCACGGAGTTGCTCAGGAAATCCATCAGTTGCGTTCTTTAGAGCCAGATCCTCAGCGGGTTAAACTCGCCGAACATCTGGACTTGCCCCTTACGGCTCCTACTCTAGTGCCACCCTGGATCAAGCCTCATGCCCACCTTGTTTCCACCATTTGGAAACAACCGTCGGCTTTAGCCTCACTTCCTCGGATGTCCAACAGGCTATACCAGGTTCCGGAGGGTGTAGACTTTCTAGATTCTCATCCCCGTGCAGACTTGGTTGTGATTAGTGCCGCTCACAGCCAGTCAGCACACCCGAAACATTTGAGCTCGTCTCCCCCGGATAAGGAATCTCTCTTTCTGGATCAGTATGGAAGGAAGATCTATGCTTCTTCCACACTGGGGATCAGGGCCCTAAATTATGTAGCACATATGGGGGGATTACCAGAAGGCTGTCCTTAGCCAGGCGGAATCTAAGATTGACTCCTTGCCTGACTCTCAAGTCAAGCAGGAGTTAGCTGACCTTGTCCATTCTGCTCGTTCGGCCAGTCGTCACATTCTGAGGACGACCTACGATGCAGTGGACACCGCAGGACAGAGCTCCGCGTTCGCCGTAAGTCTTCGGCGTCACGCATGGCTCTGTGTGTCGGGTCTGGTCCTGGAGGTGCAGTCAGGAAGCACCTTTCAGGGGTTCAGTGCTTTTCGGCAGTGATTTCAAGGACATCACCGACTTGCAGGAGAAGGGGACGGCTCTGAAGTCTGTGGATTCCATGTACCATCCCCATCCCCCGCAGCGCTGTCCTTTTCGCAGACGCAGCTGGCCTCAAGCGAACCCCCAAGGAAGGCGGGCCACTAAATGCCTGGCCCCCGCCGCCCAAAAAAGCAACGGGTGCCCCAGCTGCGGCGCTGCCTCACACCACCTGACTCCTTCCCTCTCCCACCGCCTCCGGACTCGCCGGAGGAACCGGTAGGAGGGAGATTCTCCCTCCACCTTCCGGGTTGGGAGAGGATAACATCGGATTCATGGGTGCTTCAGATCATAGCAGAGGGGCACTCTATAGAGTTTCTGCAGAAACCTCCACGCCACCCTCCCTCCCTCTGAAGTTCTCTTACGCAAGGGACCATCTTTCTTTGGTCAGGGAAGAAATATCTGCCCTTCTCGCGAAGCAGGCCGTAGAACCCATCCCCACTCACCTTCACGGGACGGGTTACTATCCCCATTTCTTTCTTGTACCAAAGAAGACGGGAGATCTCAGACCTATTCTCGATCTCAGCTCCCTGAACTTCGATGCGGAATACAAAAAGTTCAGGATGCTCTCCTTTCAAACCCTCTTGCCCCTTCTCCGGCCGGGCCAATGGCTTTGTGCACTGGATATGCAGGATGCATACCTGCACATCCCCATTCGCCCCTCGCACCGAAAGTACCTCAGGTTTGCGTTCCAGGGGGGACCATTACCAATTCCGGGCACTCCCTTTTGGTCTTTCCTCGGCTCCCCGAGGTTTTACCAAATGCCTGGTGGTGGTAGCGGCCCACCTGCGTACTTTGGGAGTTAAGATTTTTCACTACCTGGACGACTGGCTCCTAGCAGCCTCGTCCAGGGAAGAACTCCTGCATTTTCTCTCCCTCACCCAGCTGGTTTTCACTGGTCTGGGTATCACCATCAGCCATTCCAAGTCTCATCTGGACCCTTCCCAGAGACTCCAGTTCATCGGGGCAATCCTCGATAAGAGTGTGCAGGGCCTTCCTGCCTTCGGACAGGGGGCCCTCCCTCCAGTCACAGATTTCCCTGCTATCAGAACGCAGGAAGGTTCCGGCGAGGTCGGTTCTCCGTCTCTTGGGGCTCATGGCAGCCGCCATCCCGACGGTTCCCCGCATGCGGCTGCACGTGAGGATTTCTCAGTGGACTCTCCGCTCTCAGTGGGATCAACTCGTAGACGACCTAGATCTGGTGCTGAACTCCTCGCTGATTTACAAGAGATTTGCAGTGGTGGATGGTTCGAGAGAACCTGTTTGGGGGGGGTCCCCTTCTGTCATCCTCCCCCCTCCCAGACTCTGACCATGGACACATCAGGCGAAAGTTGGGGAGCCCATCTGGGTCCTCACTGAACCCAGGGGTTATGGTCTAGATTGGAGTTAGCTCTCCACATCAATGTGCTCGAGCTACGAACAGTGCTGTATGCTCTCCAGGCCCTTCACCAATACATCCTTCCCAGTCACCTACTTGTCCAAACAGACATGTGCGTGGTGTGGTACATCAACAAGCAGGGAGGGACTCGGTCCTACCCGCTGTGCAGGGAAGCGATGAGGGTTTGGGAATGGGCAATGCTTCACAACCTTCACCTCACGGCGATCCATGTTCCGGGAGTCGACAGTGTCCTGGCAGACAAGCTAAGTCTGTCTTCGGCTCTGCCACACGAGTGGGAACTGGACCAAAAAGTTCTAAAAAGCATCTTCCAGATTTGGGGGACTCAACAGATAGACCTGTTCGCCTCCTCCCAAAACGCAGTTTCCAACCTTTTGCTCGCTCCAGAGTGAGGCGCTTTCTGGAGCAACGCTCTGTCTCTAAGCTGGAAGGACAGATTCGTCTGCTTTTTCCCCCAATTCCTCTGGTCTCTTGTGTGCTGCAGAAATTTGCATTGGAAGGAGCGAGAATGATTCTGATCGCTCCTTTCTGGCCCAGGCAAATCTGGTTCTCTCTTCTACAACAATACTCAGAAGATCTTACTTCGAGATACAGCTCTTGCAGCAGGTAACACCATTAGGACTGAAGCCGGCAGGCGGCAGGACCACACGGAATTCTTCAGCTAGCTAACTTCAGCAGGGACTGCCCCAGCGTCGGTCCGCCTCAAGCGTCGGCGTGTAGTACATAAGTCCCATAAATTCCCAATTCTTTTCCCATCTGTCTGCTTGCATGTCCAGCCCGCCCGGATAGTTTCTACCGGCGATGGTCAAGTTCTTCCTTCGGGAAAAAGTTCATTTTCGGCTCAGTTGCTGTCTGTCCTCTCAACCTCCGTTGAAGGCCATCCTCGAAGTGCGCCTGTGGGAAACAAATCCGTTCAAGGATCCGCATTACGGCCTGCATCCAGTGACCTAGGCCCAGACCCGACACCGGTCCTGTATTTTCTGCCAGGGGTTCAACGGCGGACCGGATCCGTCGCCAAAAGCTCTGCAGGCGTTCCTGCGAAAGTTAAGGCCATGGACACCTCAAGGGAGTTCTGCTGAAGCCGGAAACATTCTGAAGCACAGGAGAAGGCTCCATCAGGTCCCTGTCTAGGGCCTCCAACTCCCATAGTTCCGGCTCCCGGTCAACCGTTCACCATCCCGGGCCCGCTCTCAGCCTCCCTCTGCTGCGGTGAAGAAACCTTCGGGCTCCTCACAGGCCAAGACCTCCAGGCCTGCATGGTATTTTCTTCAAAGCCTGGTTGGGTCTGGGGACCATCATCATCAAGCATAAATGAGTGTTCCTGCCATTCCAGAACCGTCGGGTCTGCCTCCTTGCCGCCTCCTCCCCAGCCGGAAGACTAAGGAGCTTACCTCGCTTAAAGCCGTCGGGACTCACGTTGGCCCCTTATCACAGGTCCCAGGGCCGTCTACGCCCAGGCATGCCGGCAGGAGGCCGGCGTCCATACCGAGTTGAGAAGAGGACCGGCGCTCCTACGGCGTCGGTCAGGAGGCTATGCTCACGGAGGAGGAATTGGCGCAGCCAGAGAGGACCAGGCAGGCGAACCCGGTCCTGTCGAGCCTCCAGAGAACCCTCCCGCAACCTGAGAGCCGATGCAGAACCCGACAACTGGCCATCTTGCGCCCAGTCGATCGTCGAGGCCTTTCTTTTCTGAGGTTAAGAGCTCTTTACTTACTGGTGGGATACCATTAAAAGGATGTAGTTCCACCCCCTCCTCCTCCTCACTACCTCCGGCCCCTCGCCCCGCCCCATCAGGGCAGCAGTCAAGTCCTCCCAGGACCCTCCAAGGGGAAGACCAGATAAAAGGAGATCCTCTTCAGGGTCACCCAGTTCTAAGAGACCCAGAAGACGCCGCCATTCACCTTTGACGGAGGATACAGGGCCGGAGTCCTCGACAGGATCCAGATCCCTCTCTCCCCTCTCCGGACTCACGTGAGCTTCCTAGATCTCCTCCGGATGACTAATCGTTCTCGGAAATCATGAGACACATCCAAGAGAACATGGGCTGGGATGCAGAAGAGTTAGACCCCGAGAGACTACGCATTGCTAGATATCTTCGGCAGAAGGATCCCAAGCCTGTGGTGGTACCACCCTTGGTGTCCACTTTTGTGGACGTCACCAAGGCAGCGTGGAAGCGTCCACACTCGCTCCTGTCGATGCCGAAGAAAGCTGACCGCCTGTACAAGGCTCTAAGGAGGACCAGTGCTGGCTCAACATCCTCTGGCCGACTCTCTGGTCATAACAGCCTCTCATGACCAGTCCCAGAGACGCAACATTTGAGCATCCTGCCACGGACCCGGAGTCAAACAGCTGGGCCAGCTATGGGCGACGCCGCACGTATGCTTCCGCTACCTCGCCATCAGATCCCTGAACTACTTGACCCCACTTGGTGCAGTTCCAAAATGCTTTGGGAACAGGAACTGGATGGCGGAGAAAATTGCCTGAAGGTGAGCAGAAGGAGGAGATGTTGCAACTCCTCCAGTGTGGGTTGGACGTAGGAACCCAGGTGCTGCAAACTGCGTGTGATTCCGGACTCCTCGGCCAGGCGGCAGCTTCTGGCGTATGCCTCAGGCAGCTCATGGCTTCGTGTCTCCGGTTTATCCAGACGTCGAAGAACATCATGGGCGCCTCTTTCGAAGGAATTAGTTCTGTTTGGTGCACCCTCGAGAAGGTTCTCACCCAAGCTCCAAGAGGCCGGGAGGCGGTGGTCAGTCCAGGCAATGCAAATAAGCTTAGTTCTTCGTAGAACCAGCTGTTTTCATGAATGAACTGAACAACAGTCCGCACCGGTCCACAACAGAGGGCTCCAAGGTCGGGGGGTCGCAGTGCCTGCCAGGATGGCAGTCCATAACCACCAGACAGGTGGGTTCTTCAATTGGTGAAAAGGCCACTTTATAGAATTAGCAGACAAACCACCCTCAGGCCTCCTCTGCTCTCCCGTTACTACGGGTGCCTAAGGTGCTGATCAGGCAAGAAATACTCACGCTCCTGCAGAGGGTAGTGCCTATATCCAGAGGAACAGATAGATTCTGGATACTATTCCACTTCTTTCTGGTTCCCAAGAAAACAGAGACCTCCGTTCAATCCTTGGGACCTCAGTGACCTAAATACGTTTGGTCGCTTACAAAACGATTGTATGGTGACTCCTTCCGCCTAATTCTATGCTGAAGTAGGACGCCTTCTCTAGGCGTCCCTAGACACACAGGAGCCTACTGCACATCCTGTGGCTCAAGCACAGGAGGGTTCTCCGCTTCAAGTTCCTCGGCTACCATTTTCAGTTCCGGGCCCTTCGTTCGGACTGTCTTGACTGGGGTCTTCACCAAATGCATGGCAGTGGTAGCAGCATCATGGGAGACAGGGCACTATGTGTTCCCGTGCTTGGGCGGTCTGGCTTGTCCTTGTAGAAGAGGTGTTATTGCTGGCTATTCAGAGCACTCAGGACTTGTTCAGTCTCTGGGCATTATAATCAACTGCAGTCTCTCCTCATTACCGTCACAAGCTTTGCCACGGTTCATAGGCGAGTCTGGACGTTCAGGAAAGCATTTCTCCCAGCAGACCAGGCGGGCGCATCAGATCCCTCATCAAGGATCTCTCGGCGAAGACTGTCCCTGCCGGCTGCAGCCAAGTCTGCTCGGACACAAATACGGTCATTCCAACAGTCTCTTGGAAGGCTCCATCGTTAACTCAGTGGTTGCTCAAGGTGCAGTGGGACCAAAGGCAAGACCACATGCAGCATCGGTCAGGATCACAAATGTGATTCGAGACTGGCAATGGTGGCTGAACCCGAGGACACTCTGCGGGTGTCCCGTTTGAGCTAGATCCCGGAGATAATCCTCTCCACAGATGCCTCAGGGCTGGGGTGGGAGGCGCATGAGCAGGGTGAGGTCCCAGGAACATGGACCCTCGGGAAGTCCCCTCCCATCAACGTGCTGGCTGGTCTTCCTCGCCTGCGAGCCTTTCAGTCGAAATCGTCGAGCACTCTTCTGCTTCAGACATACATCATGGTGATGTACTACCTCAATAAACAGGCACTCACTCCTACCGCTGTACAGGGAGGCCATGAGAGTGTGGGAGTGGATATTGCAACACGGCGCAAACTAATTTGCAGTACCATCCGGTGGACAACACCGTTGCAGACAGTCTGAGTCGCTCTCAGACCAGAGTCCATGAGTGGGAACTTCTACAGGAGGTGGCAGAGGATCACTTTCACAGATGGGGCACTCAGAGTTGGACCTTTCGCGTCCCCATCATGTAAAACTGCCCAATTTTTGCTCGCTAGTTCCAGGGCCTGGTGTTTTCTGGCGAGATCGTTGTCCCTCCTGGAGTGAGGCGGATTCCTCTATGCATTCCCTTCTTTCCACGTTGATCGAGAGAGAGTTCTCTTAAAACTTGGGGGCAAGCGGCTCATTTTGATAGCATGCTCACGCCCAGACAAATTTGGTTTCCTCTTATCCATCAGCAGTCAATCCATCTGCGGTCTCAGGAGGGCTCATTAGTCCATCAGACTTGCGTTCCATGAACCTGCCGCTTGGCTCCTAGAGGCGTAGCCATGTTGCGTCTGAGGTTCTACTTAAGAAGTGGCAGATGAATCACTTTGCCGCCAGAAAACTGGAACGCACGCCATGAAATGGCGAGATTTTGCTTGTGGCCCGGGCGCCGTTTTCTTGCCATTAGAGTGTCCTCAAAGCTGGTTCTGGATTACCTGCTTTCTTTTCATTCCGGTTGACACTACTCCAATTAAGGTGCCTTTGTGCAATTTGACTACGCACCCTGTAGGCCATTGGATGGTGACGGGTGGACACTACTAAATTGCCTTTTTAAAGAGTCCTCCACCTTAGGCCACCCATCAAGGATCCGATTCCTCCTTGGGACTTGCCCTTCGTCCTGGAGCAACTTACGCTGCCACCTTTGAACCAGCTCTGCCATGATCACGAAATAAGTGTCTTCTGTCATGGAAAGCGTTATTTTTGAATTCTGCGGTTACTTGTCAAGAGGATCTCCAATCCACACACTAATATGCAAGAGCCTTATTAGTTTTCCATCAGGAAAGGTTTCCTGAGACAAACCCAAAGTTTCTGCCTAAGGTGGTTTCAGCACTCACCCTTAATCAGGATATTGACTTACCAGTGTGTTTCCAAGGTACACCAACTAGGAAAGCCCTTCTGCACACCTCGGCGTACCATCAGTGCCTCATATATCAGACCAGAACCAAAGCGGTTTCGAAGGCGGATCAACTGTTGTCTCCTTTGCTGTTAGAAGATGAAAGCGCCTGTCTCCAAGCTCACTCTAGGGTGGCTCATTCAGTGCATCACTTTCTGTTATGATAGCGTGATAAACACGTTACCTAGGCGTCGGGTCAAGGTCATTCCCACAAGAGGGTGGCTACTTTTGCGGCGTTAAAGGCGTCTCCACCTCAGCTACTTGCGCTGCAGCTGCCGGAAACTCTGTGCATACCTTTATCAGGCGTACAGTCTGGACATTGCATCGAGGAGCAGAGCGGGGTTCGGTCTAGCCGTCCTTCAGGGACTTTTGTCCTAGGCTCGAGTAATAGCTAGTTCTAGGGACATGGATATGTTCATCCACACTGTCTGGCAGGTTCCTTGCTGCTTTAAATCTTGCCGGAAGGTCTTCAAGCTGGCTCCTCCCACCCACCCGGGTGGTAAAACTCTCGGCTCCCCATGGCATGTGATCTTCCCTTACGCTTGAGCTCAGGTTCCTCCCTTAGCAGCTCTGCGTTTAAGACTAGTTCCTAATTCTTGAAAGTTAGATTGAAAGTTTTGCTAAAAGACTTGATGCGTCTTCTCCTCGTGGCTGCGATGGATAGTCGACTCGGTTTCGGAGGTGCCCTTCTTGGTGAAGATGTCTCGGATGGATCCGCACTCACGTGCGTCTGCTTGAGCCTTGAGCACGATCCGCGGGCCTGCGACATGCTCTTCTTTTTAAAGCCCTCGTGCCAGAGGAGCCGTGCTGCCGATTTACAACTGGGGAGGCGCCCGAGAGAAAAA
Organism: Neoceratodus forsteri; assembly: GCA_016271365.2. NCBI lineage: Eukaryota > Metazoa > Chordata > Ceratodontiformes > Ceratodontidae > Neoceratodus > Neoceratodus forsteri. Next base: position 598,747,131 of record CM057454.1, on the reverse strand, counting down.
TTCCACGGTGAGGGGAAATCTAAAGGCCCGGTTGGCGGTGTCGGCGGTGGGCTCGGCGGATCAGCTCGACAGATGAGTCACCCTCGAAGAGGAGGCAGCGGACCACTTCTACCTCGGCTGCGGCATTTGTCCGCTCTCTCGGTGCCTCGTGCTGGCTTCTTTTAAGGAGCTTGTCTAGCCCTCTTGACGAAGGTGAGGGTCCAACTATCGGGACGCTGCAGGTCCAAAAAGAGCAAAAGTAAGTCTCCGTCGGCGCTCAGGAGTCAGAAAGATCTTCCTCCCTTCTTGTCGACAGTCTACTTGATCCGACCTCAGCTTTCGACCACTGGCTTCCACGGTGTCCCCGTCATAGGCCAGTTGACCCGAGACTCATCGAGCGGTCGAGATTTCTCTCGACCAGTGGTGGACAGCTCTGCTGGAGAAGCTGAGAATCCCCTCGAGTTCCCCGGTGGGAGTTGAGGATCCGTTGGCTCGTCTGTGCCTCGGTTCCGGAGCCTTGATGGAATCGTCCGGGCGAGGTGCGATTCGACACTTCTCCTCGCCTTCCCTCGGCCTAGTCGAGACTCTGTCTCTGTCTCTGACATCCTCTGGTCCAACCGATCCCATACCATAGGCGGTCTCGGCACCGGCAAGTCGCTCCCGCTCTTCCTCGGACGAGGGAGGCTTCAAGCGCCAAGTGCGTCGGACGTACGAGGAACTCATGTGGCAACAGCTCCTTTTGACCGGGAATAGGCGTGACCCAGTCGCCTTCCCCGCCATTATGGCTGTCACCGAGCGACAACAACCCCTCGTTGTAGAGAGGCCTGTTCCCAGGCGGTTGTTCGGCCAGTTCCAGCTGCCCACGATTCTGGTGGAACCTCCGCCTCCACAGCCGTTAGTTGGGGCTCAGACCAAAAATTCTTGAGTCGGCCTTGGTTTGCCCATGAGGCTGTCTGTCACCCTCACTCCCGATAAACCTCGGCGGGTGGAGGGTGGCTCAGGCCGAGAAGCTCTTTGAGGACTCTTCTGAGTCCGAGGATGGTTCCTCCTCTTCTCAGCGCATGGACTTGGGAGTCCTTGGGAGGAGCAGTCAGTGGACGATAGCCCTTACGTCCTTCCTAGGGTTGCTCGGCTCATCTCGAGTCCACTGGGATGAGCTGAACCAGTTCATAGTAGGCAGGTATCCCTCACGAGATTCTGACCGAGGGATTCTCCCTCGGGAGGCCTTTCCGGTGGCGAGCCTAGTGAGTCCAGGCCTTGGAACTTGCAGCGTCCTGCTTCCTGCCCTGCGCCTTGACCAGAATAGCCAGGAAGTATCTCGGTCCCTACGGTTCCCTATCCGTTTTTGAACACCCCTTGGCGAGGGTTGGTTACCGACAGCGTTTTCAGGCTTGCCAGGAGCGCCATGGGATGTGGACAAACCTCCGACAAGAATCAAGAAATTGAATTATGCGGGCGAAAAGTCTATACTCGCTCCTCTCTCTGCCTTCGTCAGGCCAGTTCGGCCGTCCTCATGGCATTTTTCTCTCACGCCCTGTTGGGCTCCCTGGATGAGGTTGTCCTCATCTTCCAGGCGGATCTGCAGACTACGGTCAGGCAGGTGCGGGACAGAAACGTGGCCAAACAGCAGCTCGAACTGCTTTGAACGCCGGGGACTCATGTGCCAGGTCTGTGGCCTCAGTGGCCATCGTGTCGGAGACTTGGCTGAGGATATCCACCTTTACCTCGGATACCCAGCACAGAGTTGGCGGATGTTCCCTTTTGGGGACTGACCTCTTGACCCTGGGGTGGAAGGTCACCTGCAGAGGATCGAGAGTCCAGTGCTACCTTGGACACCGGTCTCTTCCGCTCAGAAGGACAAAGGCACAAGCCTCGTCCTTCTGCGCCGCAGCTCCCAGCCCAGCAAGCGTCAGGGCCAGCAGGCTCGAGCTTGGCATCCCAAACCCAAGCCGTCGGCTTCCTCCAACAGAAGCAGGAGGTAAAGGCCCAGGAGGTCCCTCGGCGGTCTCTCTCCAAGCCTGCCCAGTGACGGGCTGAGGGGTGTCGCCCATCCTGTCACCTCACCCCTGGTTCCCCGTGGGGACGGCTCAGAACACTTCCTTTCCACCTGGTCCGCTGTTACCACGGACAGGTGGGTGACTAGAGCGGTGGAAAAGGCTACCTCTAGAATTCAAGCAGGCGCCGTGCTTCAGAGCCGTCGCACCTCGGGGTGCCTGGAGTCCGTAGCCTCACTGGCGGCTCGTCGAGCCGACATCAGCTCTCTCCTCCAAAGGAGGTGATCACGGAGGTGAGGACCCCCCCTTTAGACGGGGTTGGTGTCCAGGTATTTCCTGGTTCGAAGCGGACGGGGGCTGGCGCCCATTCTAAACCTACACGACCTGAACAAGTTCCTAGGTCTTGGACCTTCAGGATGGTCACTCTGGCACAGATAATACCATCTCTGGAACACGGCGTGTGGTTCTGCTCTCTGGACCTACAGTGCGCGTTCTTTCCGTCCCTATCCGTCTGTCACATCGAGATTCCTCCCGCTTTCGGCGGAGGATCCTCTTCGAGTTCAAGCCATGCCCTTCGGCTTATCTCCAGCTCCCAGGGTCTTCACCAAATGCATGGCAGTAGGTGACAGCATTCCCTCGCGGCGTCGGGTCGAATTCATGCCCCTTACCTGGACGATTGGCTGATAGAGCCCCTCCAGGCAGGGAGGTGGGCGGTCCAGAGATCTGGCCCTCCAGGTTTGCTCTCAAGTTGGCCTTCTCATCAACGAGGCCAAGTGAGACTTCGAGAGCGAGCAGGTGATCCTGTTCACCGGGGCCAGAGCTCGACTCTCACGAGGCCAAACACGGCTCCCAGCGGGACAGGGGCGAGGTTCTTACCTCCTTTGCCCAATCATTTCTGGTTGGGCAGTCGCGCCCTGCCTGGGACTTCCTGCGCCTCCTGGGTCTCATGGCGGCCTGTACCAGCGTGGTCCATTGGGCACGCTGGCACATGCGCCCCCTTCAGTGGGGACTGGCCAGCAAGTGGTCACAACACTGTGATCCATTGGACCAGCTAGTGATAGTGACCCAGGAGATGGGGAACGCTCTCCAGTGGTGGACCGTTCCATCCCATCTGCAGGAGGGCATCCCGTTTGTCCGCCCCAAGCCGGCGGTCTCTCTATCGACCGATGCCTCTCTGGGTTGGGGTGGCCATCTAGGGAACACTTGAGTGCACGGCCTCTGGTCCCCGCGGGAGTCCCGATGCCACATCAACCTGCTGGAGCTCCGGGCGGTCCGCCTAGCTCTCACCGCCTTTGCTCCGTTTCTCCAGGGTCACGTGGGCAGAGTCCAGATGGACAATACCACGACCATGTACTACCTGAACCGCCAGGGCGGGACGCGCTCCATGCTTCTATGCAAGGAAGCTCTCGCATTTGGGGTCTCGTGCGCAGCCTGGAGGCGGATCTCCTAGCCATTCATGTGGCAGGAGCCTCCAACACCTAGCCGATGCCCTGAGCCGGATAGGGGCTGCATCTCACGAGTGGTCTCTCCTGCCGGAGGTAGTACAAGATCTGTTCTCCCACTGGGCTCACCTCAGGTGGACCTGTTTGCCTCCAGGGAGAGCTGAAGCTGAGGCTGTTTCATGCCGCCCCCCTAAGCAGGGCTCGCTGCGAGGGATGCCTTCTCGAGGCTATGGACCCGGGCCTCTTTACGCCTTTCCCCATTTCCTTGATTCACAAGGTGCTTCTCAGGCGAGGAGGGACAAGGCGCAGGTGATTCTGGTAGCCCCAGACTGGCCCGCCAGTTCTGGTACCAGATCTCCTCAGCCTCAGCTCCAGGCTCCGAGGCAGCTTCCAGCCTTCGCGGACCTGCTCAGTCAGTCAGGGGAAGGTGTTCCATCAGGACCCTTCAATCCCTGCACCCTGGCCCGGCCCTGGTTCCTGGCTAGAGTTCCAGGCCTTGGGTCTTTCGGCGAGGTCCTCAATGTTGTTGAGGCGTCCCGTAGAGTCGACCAGAAAATGCTACGCCTTCAAATGGAAGAGATTCTCCATCTGGTGTCAGGGCAAGGGCTTGGACCCTTCCTCCTGTTCTGTGGCAAGCATTTTGGACTATTTATGGTCCTCTTTCTAGTCAAGGGCTTAGGTCGACGACTCTAAAGGTGCACCTGGCAGCCATCTTTGCTACTCGGGCGCGGGCCGGGAGCAGTCGGTGGCAGCAGAAGGTGGTCGAGGCGCTTTTCAAGGCCTTGATCACATTTCCCCTCGATGCGAGAACCTCCACCTCGTGGGATTTACTGCTGGTACTGGCAAAGCTCATGGGCAAGCCATTCGAACCAATGCACAGGTGTGATCTCTCTCACCTGTCGTGGAAGACCGCCTTCTTGGTGGCTATCACGTCAGCCAGAAGGATGGGAGAGCTCCAGGCACTCTGCATCGAGTCTCCTTACCTGGTCTTCCACAGGGACAAGGTTGTCCTGCGCCCCCACCGAAATTCCTTCGAAGGTGGTGTCGGAGTTTCACCTTAACCAGGTGCTGACTTTGCGGTGTTCTACCCCAATCACACCTGGGAGGCGAATACAGGCTCCATACACTGGACCCTAGAGAGGCTAAGCTTATTATAAGGGCGCATGGCTGCGAAGTGGGAGAGAATTGCCAGCTGTTTGTCACCTACGCTGAAGCCGCACCTGGCAGATCTGCAGCCAAGCGGACGATAGGCAGGTGGGTCACCTCCTGCATGAGATCTCTGCTATAAGTTGGCGGGCATGGAGCTTCCCAGAGGATAAGAGCTCATTCTACCCGTCATACCGCTGCACCGTGGCTGCTTCAAGGGCGTCTCTATACAGGAAATCTGCAGGGCTGCTACCTGGAAGTCAGCACACACCTTTATTACCCATTACCACATCGACCTTGAGTCACGCCGGGATGCTGGTTTTGGGGCCTCTATTCTCAGTCTTTATTCCCTAAGTAAGGGGTGTGCCTTGCCTCCTCCTCCTGGAGAACTGCTAGGAGTCTGCCAGACAGTGTGGATGAACAACATGTCCATGTCCCTAGAATACAGGTTACTCACCTGTAACAGGAGTTCTAGGAATGGTATATGTTGTTCATCCCCTCCACCTGACTATTCCGACCTCCCTGCTTCATGACAGACCTGAGCTTCCAGCGGTCAGATCTGGCGTCATGGGGCAGAGCCGAGAGTTTTACCACCCGGGTGGGTGAGAGGAGCCAGCTTGAAGACCTTCTGGCAGGATTTAAAGCGGCAAGGAACCTGCCAGACAGTGTGGATGAACAACATATACCATTCCTAGAACTCCTGTTACAGGTGAGTAACCTGTATGTCTCTACCTTTCCTCCTCCCAGTGGCGCATGATTGCCACTGTTGCTTGGAAATCAGTCCTAATGGTGTAACCTGCTGCAAGAGCTGTCTCTAAGTAAGATAGTAGTTACCTAAGAACTTACCGTAACATATCTTGAGAACAGCTCTTGCAGCAAGGTACCTGCCCACCATCCCTTTCTTTTAGAGGTAGGTTGTGGCGAACACCTGTCTTCACGGATGGGACGTTCCGATTCTATAGTCTTGGCCATCTGGTGGCGGATCCTCTGTATCCTCTTCTTATGTCATCCAGCGGCCAGGAGTCTCTGGGAGAACTGAGGATTATGGGGGGGTCCGCCTCCTTATGTACTACGCCAGACGTCGGGGGCGGGACCGATGTCAGAGGCGGTCCCTGCTGAAGACTGCTAGCTAGAAAATTTCCGTGGGGTCCTGACGCCTGACGACTTCAGTTCTAATGGTGTAACCTGCTGCAAGAGCTGTTCTCGAAGATCTACTGTTACGGTAAGTTCTTACGTAACTGTACTTTACTTCTGCCAGAAGAATTTCGGAAATGCATGCTCTTGTGCAAAGAGCCTTATTTGGTTTTCCATCAGGACAGGGTATCCCTAAGGACAAACCCCAAATTTTTGCCTAAGGTGGTCTCAGCTCTCACCCTTAATCAGGACATCGATCTACCAGTGTGTTTTCCAAAATACTGTAATCGAGGAGAAGCCCTTCTGTACACCCTAGATGTGCACAGATGCCTCAGATACTACCTGACCAGAACCAAACAGCACCGAAAAGTTGGACCAACTTTTAGTCTCCTTGCCCACAGGATGAAGGGAGCTCCTGTCTCTAAACAGTCACTATCTAGGTGGCTCATCCAGTGCATTACTTTTGTTATAGAAGCTCAATAAACCCTTGCAGTGGCGGTCAAGGGTCATTCCACTACAGGGTGGGTACTTCCTTGGCGGCGTTGAACGTCTCCACCTCAGCTATTTGCGCTGCAGCTACTTGGAGCTCTGTGCATACCTTTGTCAGGCATTACAACCTGGACATTGCATCGAGGTGAAGAGCGGGATTTGGTCTAGCTGTCCTTCAGGGACTTCTGTCCTAGGCTCGAGTTATCTAGAGGTCTCTACCTTTCCTCCTCCCCGATGGTGCGAGATTGCCATTACTACTTGGAAATCAGTCCTAATGGTGCAACCTGTTGCAAGAGCTGTATCTCGAAGTAAGATAGTACGGTTACGTAAGAACTTGCCCAACAGATCTTCGAGAACAGCTCTTGCAGCAGGTACCTTCCCTCCCACCATCCCCGCTGGAGGTAGGTTGGAGTCAAGCACCCATCTCATTTGATGGGACATTCCTTTTTTACTTGTTTTGCCATCTGATGGCGGATCATCTATATCCCCTTCTGATGTCATCCTGTGGCCGGGAGTCTCTGGCGGGAGAACTGAGGATTATGGGGGGACCGCCTCCTTATGTACTACGCCCGATGTCGAGGGCGGGACCGACGTCTGAGGAGGTCCCAGCTGAAGACTGCTAGCTAGAAAATTTCTATGGGTTCCTGGCGCCTGCCGGCTTCAGTCCTAATGGTGTAACCTGCTGCAAGAGCTGTTCTCGAAGATCTATTGTTACGGTAAGTTCTTATGCAACTGTACTATCCTCCTCGCTCCTTTCTGACCCAGGCAAGTTTGGTTCTCTTCTGCAACAGTATTCAGAGGAACTTCCTCTTCCACTGTCACAACTTTTGCTGACCCTGGATCAGGGGACCCTGGTCATCCATCCAGGCCTCAAATCCCTTCAGTTGCATGCGTGGCTCCTGCAGATGTCAAGCCCGATTTGGGGTTTCCTGCTGGTGGCTGAGATTCTGGTGGAGGCCATTAAAGCCTTCTACATCTACCTATGCCGTGAAATGGAAACTGTTCTCTATTTGGGCCTCTTGAGCCATTCTCTTGCCCTGTTGGGAGGCTCCTTCATTACATGCGCCATCTCTTGATCTGGTCTCATTCCTCTCTAAAAGTTCACATGGCAGCCCTCTCTGCTTACCATGTTCCTTTTGGGGAAAGAACTTTTGTCGCAGTTAGAAGTCTTTAAGACTTTTTTTTCTCTTGGAGGAGTTCTCCACTTGAGACCCCCTATTCGCGTTCCTGCCCCTCCTTGGGATCTGAATTTCATTCTTGAGAAGCTTACCCTGCCTCTTTCGAGCCGGCAGCCTCAGCAGACCTGAACTTCCTTTCCTGGAAGACTCTCTTCCTTGTGGCCATTACTTCTGCTTGAAGGATTTCCGAGCTACAGGCCTTGATGTGCAAAATCCCGTATTTGATTTTTCACAAGGAATGTGTGGCTCTGCGTACCAACCCTAAGTTTCTCCCTAAGGTGGTAGCGGAATCTACGCTGAATTAATCCATGGAACTGCCTGCTTTCTTTACGCAGCACTCCAGTCAAGGGGAGTACCTCTTGCATACTTTGGATGTTCACCGAATTCTGAAATACTGCACCAGGACCAAAGATCTCAGAAAGACTGATTAACTGTTTGTCTCTCTTGCTTGGAAAAGAGAAGGCAGTGCTGTTTCCAAGTAATACCTATCTAAATGGTTGGCTCATTGTATCACTTTCTGATCTATCTTCGAGAAACAGCTCTTGCAGCAGGTTACACCATTAGGACTGAAGCTGGCAGATGCCAGGACCCCACGGAAATTTTCCAGCTAGCAGTATTCAGCGGGGACTGTCTCCGACGTCTGTCCCGCCCCTGACGGGCGTAGTACATAAGGAGGTGGTCCCCCCATAATCCCCAATTCTTTTCCCATCTGCTCGCCAGCATTGGCCTCTGTCTCTTCTAGCGTAAGACTGCAGAACTTTAGAATAATTTTCGAACAGCTTTGCTCTGCACAACTGATGTCCTTTCCAACTCCATCTCTTGAGGGTCACCTTTCGAAGTGTGCCTGCGGCAAATGGATCCCCTTCAAGGATCCCCCATTCGTCCTGTGTGTGTTGCCTAGGCCCGGACCACGACACCAAGGCCTGCACCTTTTGCCAAGGTTTTAATAGCCGCATCGGGATCCGCCGTCAGAAGGCACTTAAGGCATTTCTTCTTGAGGAAAAGCTTGAAAGTGTGGACCAGGAACCTTCCTCCAGGGGAGAATCTTCATCCAAACCCCACAAACACAGGGACAAGCACCGGGAGAAGGTGAGGTCTAGGTCCCCTACTCGGGCCTCGGACTCCCGCAGCTCCGGCTCCAGGTTGGACCACTCTTCCTCCAGGGCTCGGTCGCAACCTCCCCCGGTTAAGGTCAGGTCTTCCAGCAGTTGTTCCTCGCTCCAGCCTCTCAAGACTTCGAGGCCTCTGCTTCATTAACACCCTCCAAGGCCTCTTCGAAGTCTGGTGAGTGCCACAAGTCTTCATCCACCCGTCACCGGGACACCCGACTCCAGGTCTGTCTCCCAACCGCCCAGAGGTCCTGATCTGGCGCCAAGAAAAACCAAGGACCTGATGTCCCTAAAATGGACGTCTGAGCCGACGTCGACCAAACACTCCAAATCGGCTTGGTGCGCTCACTGGAGCAGACACCGGCTAGACACCCGTCGCTGGCCAGGCATTAGCCAGGTCCAAAGACGCCTGCCAGGGACCACATCCACTACCCCAGAGCGAAGACCGCACTCGCCGCCGGCGGACGCCAGTCGATGGATTCCACAGAGGACAGCCTAAAGACCAGGCGAGACACCGAGGATGCTGGGCTCCCTCGGAACCCTCCCGGATTGGGAGACCCCGGGGACCAGACGCTAACCCGGCGACAGGCCACCTGCACCAGGCCTGTCAGGTATGAACATTGCAGAGGTAAGGAGCTCTTTACCTCTTGGTGGGACACCATCAAGAAGGATGTGGTCCCCGCCCGTCCTCCTCCTACTACTCCTGCACCGCCTCCTACCCCCTCACTGTCTATGCCCCCTCCTCCACCTAAGGGGCCAGTAGGACGACCTCCATCCCCCAAGGAGCAAACTCCACCTCCTAGGGGCAGATCTACTGACAGGAGAAGGCCTCCCTCCAGTTCCCCCTCAGGATCACCCAGCCCCAAACGACCCAGATGACGCCGGTACACTCCAGGGGAGGATTCAAGATCAGATACTTCTGAGTACTGCAGATCCCCTCCTTCACTCAGCATCTCTTCTCCTGACCCACACGACCTCCCCAGGTCTCCACTGGATGATCCCTTTTTCGCTGAGATTGAGGCACATGCAGGACAACATGGGGTGGGATGCTGAGGACCTTGACCCCGAACGACAACGCCTTGCCCGCTACCTTTGGCAAAAAGACCCGAAGCCTGTGGTAGTGCCACCCTTGGTGGACACCTTCGTGGACGTCACCAAGGCTGCGTGGAAACGTCCGCACTCCACTCCTGCGGTGCTGAAGAAGGCTGACCACCGCACAAGGCCCCTAGAGAGGACCAGTATTTGGTGAAGAAATCTGTGGCAGATTCCCTAGTCATCACTGCTTCACATGACCAGTCTGAGACCTCATATATGAGCACTTAGCCACGGACCAGGAATCCAAGCAATTGGATGCCCTGGGGTGAGCTGCCGTCGTGGCTGTTACTTGTGCCATTAGGTCCCTGAACTACTTACCCATATGGTTCAGTTCCAGAATGCCCTGTGGGAACAGGGCCAAGACTTGGTTGAAAAGCTTCCCGATGGCGACCAGAAAGCGGAGCTCCTAAATATTCTCCGCACCAGGTCAGATGTGGGGACTCGAGTGCTTAGAGCCACATACGACTCTACGGACTCTTCGGCCAGAAATGCAGCTTCAGGCGTGTGTCTCTAGCTTTACCCTAGATATACAGAAAAATATTCCAGACATCCCATATAACGGCGAGGTGCTGTTTGGTGAATCTTCAGAGAAAGTTATCACCAAGCTCCAAGATGCAGGGAAGGCAGTCCGATCTGTACAAGCCATGTACAGATCTAGGCCTAGTTACTTTCGTAGGAACCAGAGCAGTTTTCGCGGCCGGCTACAAAGGCAGCAGCAACGTTCTGGCCAGCAGCAGAGGGGCACTTTCTCGCGCAAGGCTCAGGCCAAATCGTCCCCAGGCAGAGGCCAACGTTTCTCAGTCGGCCCAGCCCACAGGGACAAACTCTGCCACAGCATGACTCCTCCTGGCCCCCGCCCCTCCTCAGGATCAACAGGCAAAGAAAAAGTCGGGGGTCGCATCGCACACCACCTTTCAGGGTGGCAATTGATCACCGACAGGTGGGTTCTACAGTTGGTCAAAAAAGGCCATTACATAGCGTTCATAGACAACCCACCTACAAGACCTCCCCTGCTTTCCCGTCTTTTGGGTCAGCATGCCCTGCTCATACAGCAGGAGGTGCTCGCACTTCTGGAAAAAGAAGCAATAGAGCACATACCAGGGAACCAGAGGACTATGGTATTATTCTCACTTCTTCCTGGTTCGAAGAAAGCGGGGACCTCCGTCCAATACTGGACCACAGCGACCTCAGTATTTCGATTAGTGTACAAGTGCTTCCACATGGTGACCCTCCCGGGCATGATTCCCATGCTGAAGCAGCGTGCATTTCTTGCGTCCCTGGACATGCAGGATGCCTACCTGCATATTCCTATTGCTCAGGCTCACAGGAGGTTCCTGTGCTTTGAGTTTCCGGTCCGCCATTATTAGTTCCGAGCTCTTCCCTTCGGGCTGTCATTGGCACCTCGGGTCTTCACAGAGTGCATGGTGGTCGTAGCTGCGTCTCTGAGGCGACGGGGCCACTACGTGTTCCCCTACCTGGACGATTGGCTTCTCATGGTGCCCTCACGGGAGGCCCTGATGTCTGCCATTCACTGCACTCAGTCTCTGTTCGAGACCTTGGGCATTCTCATCAATTACGAGAAGTCCACGCCTGGTTCTGTCCGCTGCAATTCATCGGAGCAGTTCTGGACACCGTCCAAGGGAAAGCTTTCTTTCCCCTGGACAGAGCGGAACACATTGGATCCCTCATCAGGGACTTGGTGAAGAAGACCGTCCCAGCCAGATTGGTCCTTTGCCTGCTCGGACACATGACTGCGGCCATTGCAACCGTCCCGGTAGCCCGTCTCCACATGTGGGTAACCCAGTGGATGTTACGGGTACAATGGGACCAAAAGCAAGACCATCTGCAGCATCCAATCCGAATCACGAAGACCGTAATTCGAGATTGGCAATGGTGGCTACATTCAGGGAAACCTCTTGGCGGAGTCCCTTCCCAGCGCCTGCCCCTGACTGAGATATTCTCCACAGACGCCTCAGGGCTCAGGTGGGGAGCACACCTCGATGGTGTTGGTCTCGGGCCTGTGGACAGCCAGGAGTCTCATTTCCACATAAATATACTGGAAATGAGGGCAGTTCTTACGCCCTGCAGGCCTTCCAGTCTGAGATTCCACCAGGTACAATTCTGTTAGACAATTCCGCAGTGATGTATTACCTCAACAAACAAGGAGGCACCCACTCCTACCTCCTTTGCAGGGAGGCCATGAGAGTGTGGGATTGGGTCTTGCAACACGGCGCAAACCTTATTGCAGTTAATGTTCCGGGAGTGGACGTCATCGCAGACAGCCTGAGCCGCTCTCAGGTCAGAGTCCACGAACACGAATGGGAACTACTCCAGGAGGTGGCAGACCATCTGTTTCGCAGATGGGGTACTCCAGAGAGGGACCTCTTCGCGTCCCCAAACAACGCAAAACTGCCCAATTTTTGCTCGCTAGATCCAGGGCCTGGTGTTTTCTGGTGAGACGCTTTCTTTCTCCTGGGTGGGCAGATTCATTTATGCCTTTCTTCCTTTCCCGTTGATCCAGAGAGTTCTTTTAAAACTCCGCCGGGAGCAAGCGACGCTCATACTGATCGCACCGTTCTGGCCCAGACAGATATGGTTCCCTCTCTTGCATCAGCTGTCCCGGGAACCTCCAGTGCCTTTGCCAATTGGCTCCCATTTGCTGTCTCAGGAGGCGGGTTCCTTAGTCCATCTGGACCTACGTTCCCTGAACCTGCATGCTTGGCTCCTAGAGACATAGCCATGATGCGATACGGGGTCTCGCAAGAAGTGGCAGACATTCTTACTGCCGCTAGGAAACTGGCTACCCATGCGACCTACACCATGAAGTGGCGCAGGTTCTGCTTATGGGCTCAAGTGCGCGGTTTTTCGCCTTTCGACTGTCCAGGAAAGCTGGTACTGGACTACCTGCTATCCCTTTCCACTCCGGCCTCGGCTTATTCCTCAATTAAAGTGCATCACAGCCATTTCAGCCTACCACATCCCTGTAGGCCAGCACACTGTGGCCCAGCTGGACAAGACATGTGCCTTTTTGATGGGCGTCCTCCACCTTTGGCCCCCGATTAAGGATCCAATCCCACCATGGGATTTACCCTTCGTCCTGGAGCTGCTCACGCTGCCCCCTTTTGAACCAGCCGTGGACTGTGAGCTGCGTTTTCTTTCTTGGAAAACTTTTTTAGTTGCAGTTACTTCTGCCAGAAGGATTTCTGAAATGTACGCACTTATGTGCAAAGAGCCTTATTTGGTTTTCCACCAGGACAGGGTATCCCTAAGGACTAATCCTAAATTTCTGCCTAAGGTGGTCTCGGCTCTCACCCTTAATCAGGGCATCGATCTACCAGTGTATTTTCTGAAATACTCTAATCGAGGAGAAGCCCTTCTGCACACTGGTTCTGGTCAGGTAGTATCTAAGGGACCTATGCATCAAAACACCGAAAGTCAGGCCAACTTTTCGTCTCCTTGCCCATAGGATGAAGGGAGCTCCTGTCTCGAAGCAGTCGCTGTCCAGGTGGCTTATCCAATGCATTACGCTCTGTTACTAGAAGTGTAGTGAACCCTTACCAGGCGAGGTTAGGGTCATTCCACCAGAGGGGTGGCTACCTCCTTTGCGGCCTTAAGGAATGTGTCCACCTCAGCTATTTGCGCTGCAGCTACTTGGAGCTCCGTGCATACTTTTATCAGGCACTACAGCCTGGACATTGCATCGAGGCGAAGAGCAGGGTTCGGTCTAGCAGTCCTTCAAGGACTTCTGTCCTAGGCTCGAGGTATCTCGAGGATTTCTACCTTCCCTCCTCCCGATGGTGTGTGATTGCCACTACTGCTTGGAAATCAGTCCTAATGGTGTAACCTGCTGCAAGAAGCGATTTCTCAAAGTAAGATAGTACAGTTACATAAGAACTTACCGTAACAGTAGATCTTTGAGAACAGCTCTTGCAGCAGGTACTTTCCCTCCCTCCCGCCATCCCCGCTGGAGGTAGGTCGTAGTCAAAGCATCCTTCTCCTAGAATAGGGCATTTACTGATTCCTTGTTTTGCCACCTGATGGTGGATCCTCTGTCTCCTCTTCTGATGTCATCCAGCGGCTGGGAGTCTCTGGTGGGAGAACTGAGGATTATGGGGGGACCGCCTCCTTATGTACTATGCCCGACGTCGGGGGCGGTTCCTGCTGAATACTGCTAGCTAGAAAATTTCCGTGGGGTCCTGGCGCCTGCCAGCTTCAGTCCTAATGGTGTAATCTGCTGCAAGAGCTGTTCTTGAAGATCTACTGTTATGGTAAGTTCTTGCATAACTACTTTATGACAAGTATCACAAGACCCTTCCGGGTCAAGTCGGGGGCCACTCCACCAGGGGTGTCGCTGCCTCTGCAGCTTGTTTCAAAAATGTCGGTGGCAGACATCTGCGCAGCCGCAACTTGAACTTCTGTCCATACCTTTATGAAACACTACAGTTTGGACAGTGCCTCTCGCTGTAGAGCTGGCTTTGGGTTGGCTGTTTTGCAGGGTCTTCTTTCCTAAGACCTTCACAGCCAGAGGGTCTACATTTGAGTAGCTGCCTCCTCCCGTGTGCTTCTCCTTGTTCCAGACTGCTTGCTACTTAGTTCTATATGTAGTTGCCTACTGCAAGAGCCCTCTCGAAGTAGGATAGTACAAATCTTACTTCGAGAAACAGCTCTTGTAGCCTGCAGGTTACACCATTAGGACTGAAGCTGGTAGGCACCAGGACACCATGGAAATTTTCTAACTAGCAGTATTCGGCGGGGACTGCCTCAGACGTCGGTCCTGCCCCCGACGTCAGGCGTAGTACATAAGGAGGTGGTCCCCCAGAATCCCCAGTTCTATTCCTGCAATCAACTCGCCAGCATTGGCCTCTCGGTCTCTACCTAGCATACGACGACTACAGAACTCTGGGTTTTTCTAACTGATGTCCTCTCCAACTCCTTCGCGAGCTGTCACCTTGCAAAGTGTGCCTGCAGCAAGCGGATCCCTTTCAAGGATCCTCACTCCTCCTGCGCATGTGCCCAGGCCCGGACCACGATACCAAGGCCTGCACCTTTGCCAAGGGTTCAGTAGCTGCACCAGGATCCCGCTGAAGGCACTCCAGGCGATCTTCTTGAAGAAGAAAATGAAAAGGATGAACCAAGAACCTTCCTCCAGGGAGAATTGTCCTCGGAGGCCCATAAGCACCGGGAGAAAGTAAAGTCCAGATCCCCGAACCAGGCCAGACTCTCGCGGCTCAGGCTTCACCATATCAGACTGCTCTACCTCCAGGGCTCGGTCACAGCTCCCCCCTCCCCGGGTTAAGGTCCGGGCTTCAAGCGGCTCTTCTTCGCTCCAGCCTCTTAAGACTTTGAGGCCCTCGGCTTTCTCCACTCTGTCCAAGGCCTCTTCTGAGCGCCATAAATCATAATCGTCCACCCGACATCGGGACACCGACTCCAGGTCCATCTCCCAACCTCCCAGAGGTCCTGATCCAGCTCCTAGAAAGACCAAGGACCTGGCGTCCCTGAAGCGGTAGTCAGACCCAACATCTGCCAAGCACCTGGCGGTGGCTAAGCTTCCAAAAGTTGGCCAGCGCTGCAAGGCAGACGACACCAATCGCCCGACCAAGGCGTTCGCCAGGAGACCGATCGGCATGGCACTCTTCGGAGCGGAAGACCGCACCCTCCACCCCCACCCCCGGTCACCGGCGGACGCCGGTCACAGGGAATCGACTGAGGACACCACACTGCCCGAAAACCAGGTGGGTGACAAAGAGGATACCGGGCTCCTGTGGGAATCTTCCCCGAATCCGGAGACACCCGGAGACCCAACGCCAGACTCTGGCAACAGACCACCGGCGCCAGGCCTGTCGACGGGCATGAATATTGAAGTAAAGGAGCTCTTTACTCTTTGGTGGGACACCATCCGAAAGGATGTGGTCCCTGTTAAACCTCCTCCACCTACAGGGCCAGCAGGAGGATGGTGTCCCTGTTAAACCTCCACCACCTACAGGGCCAGCAGGATGACCACCAACCCCCAAGGAGCAGACCCCACCTCCTAGGGACAGATCCAAGGACAGGAGAAGGCCTCCCTCAAGATTTCCGTCAGGGTCTCCCAGCCCCAAGCGACCCAGACGGCGTCTGTACACTCCGGGGGGAGGACTCCAGATCGGACACCTCGGACTACTCCAGATCTCCTTCTCCACTCGGCATTTCCTCTCCTGACCCAGATGACCTCCCCTGGTCTCCGGATGATCCCTCTTACGCTGAGATCATAAGGCACATCCAGGACAACATGGGGTGGGATGCTGAAGACCTTGAACCAGAACAAAAACACCTTGCCCGCTGTCTTCGGCAGAAAGACCCAAAGCCTGTGGTAGTACCACCCTTGGTAGACACTTTTGCGGACGTCACTGAGGCTGCGTGGAAGCATCCGCACTCCACTCCCGCAGTGCCGAAGAAGGCTGACCGCCTGTACAAGGCCCCGAGAGGACCAGTACTTGGCCCAACAACCTCTGGCAGAGTCCCTCGTCATGGCCTCGCATGACCAGTCTCCAAAGACCACAACATATGAGCACACAGCCACCGGTCCAGGAATCCAAGCAACTAGATGCCCTTGGGAGACGCATGTACGCGGCTGCTACATGCACCATCAGGTCTTTACCTCACCCACATGGTACAGTTTCAGAATGCCCTGTGGGAACAGGGCCAGGACCTGGTCGATAAGCTTCCGGATGGCGATCAGAAGGCGGAGCTCCTCAATCTTCTCCGCACAAAGTCAGATGTGGGTACCCATGTGCTTGGAGCCGCATACGATTCTGCGGACTCATCTGCCAGAGCTGCAGCTTCAGGCGTCTTGTCTCGGAGGCGCTCTTGGCTTCATGTCTCGGCTTCACCCGGACATACAGAAGAACATTCTTGGCGTCCCATATAACGGAGAAGCTCTTTGGTGACTCCTCTGAGAAGGTAATCACCAAACTCCAGGGCAGGAGGAAGGCAGTCCGATCTGTACAAGCGCTGTACAGATTCGGGCCTGGTTCCTTTCGAGGAACCAGAGCTGTTGCCAGCCGCAACAGAGGCAGCAGCCACGCCCGGCCAGCACCAAAGGGGCACTTTCCAGTAGAAGCTCCTGGCTAAGTCGTCCCCAGGCAGAGGCCAATGTTGCACAAAACCGGCCCAGCCTGCAGGGACTAGTGCTGCAACAGCATGATTCCTTCCTGGCCCCGCCCCTCCTCTGGATCAACGGTGAAGGAAAGTTGGGGGTCACATCGCTCGCCACTTTTCAGGGTGGCAGTCGATCACCACCAACAGGCAGGTTCTTCAGTTGGTCAAGAAAGGCCATTTCATAGTTTCTCTACCACCCACCGGTAAGACCTCTCCTGCTGTCCTGTTACTCGGGTCAGAGTGCCCTGCTCATACAGCAGGAGGTGCTCGCGCTTCTGCAAAAGAAGCTCTAGAGTACGATCCACGGAACCAGAGGGGTCTAGGATATTATTCTCATTTCCTTCTGGTTCCAAAGAAAACAGGGACCTTCATCCGATACTGAAACTCAGCGACCTGAGTGACTCTGTCCTGTACAAAGCATCCACATGGTGACCTCCCAGGTCTGATTCCCAAGCTCAAGCAGGATGCCTTCCTAGCGTCCCTGGACATGCAGGACGCCTACCTGCATATACCTATTGCCCAAGCGCACAGGAAGTTTCTGCGCTTGAAGTTTCAGGGTCACCATTATCGGTTCCGAGCCTTTCCCTTCGGACTGTCTTCGGCACCTTGGGTGTCTACGAAGTGCATGGCGGTCGTAGCGGCATCTCTGAGGAGACAAGGCCACTACGTGTTCCCCTACCTGGATGACTGGCTTCTCATGGCGCTCTCCCAGGAGGCCGTGATGTCCGCTATTCGCTGCACTCGGTCTCTGTTCAAGACATTCGGCATCATCAATCACGAGAAGTCATGCCTGGTTCCGTCCCAGATTCTGCAATTCATAGGTGCAGTTATGGACACCGTCCGGGGAGCTTTTCTCCCCCGGACAGAGCGGAACACATCAGATCCCTCATCAGGGACATCTCGGCGAAGACCGTTTCTGCCAGACTGGTCCTCCTCCTGCTTGGACACATGGCTGCGGCCATTGCAACAGTCCCGCTAGCCCGTCTCCACATGCGGGTAACCCACTGGATGTTAAGGGTCCAGTGGGATCAAAGGCAAGACCGTCTGCAGCATCCAGTCTGGATCACGAAGGCCATAGTCCGAGATTGGCAGTGGTGGCTAGATTCGAGGAATCTTTTGATGGGAGTACCCTTCATTGCGCCGTCTCTGACTGTGACGCTCTCCACGGATGCCTCAGGGCTCGGTTGGGGAGCACAGCTTGATGGTGTTCGGTCTCAGGGGCCTATGGACAGACCAAGAGACTCATCTCCACATAAATATCCTGAAAGTGAGGGCAGTTTTTACACCCTGCAGGCCTTCCAGTTGGAAATCCCACCAGCTACACTTCTGTTACAAATGGTCAATTCTGTGGTGATGTATTACCTCAACAAACAATGAGGCACCCATTCCTACCGCTTTGCAGGAGGCCATGAGGTGTGGGATTGGGTCTTGCAGCACAAGCGACCTCATTGCTGTTCATGTTCTAGGAGCGGACCATGTCATCGCAGACTACCTGAGCCGCTCTCAGGCCAGAGTCCACGAATGAGAACTACTTCAGGAGGCAGCAGAGGATCTGTTTGGCAGATGGGGTACTCCAGAATTGGACCTTTTCGCGTCCCCATCCAACGCAAAACTGTCCAGTTCTAGGGACATGGATATGTTGTTCATCCACACTGTCTGGCAGGTTCCTTGCCGCTTTAAATCTTGCCGGAAGGTCTTCAAGCTGGCTCCTCCCACCCACCCGGGTGGTAAAACTCTCGGCTCCGCCCCATGACGCCAGATCTTCCTTACCGCTTGGAAGCTCAGGTTCCCTCCTTAATGCTCTGCGTATAAGACTGGTTCCTAATTCTTCGAATTTTCGAAATTAAAGTTTTTGCTAAAAAAAGACTTCGGTCTTCTCTTCCTCGCGGCTGCGATGGACAAATCGACTCCCAGTTTCCAGAGATGCCCTTGCGGGCAGAAGATGTCTCTGACGGATCCGCACTCCACGTGCGTCTACTGCTTGGGCCTTGAGCACGACCCGCAGGCCTGCGACCTGTGCTCTTCCTTTTCGGCCTACGTCCTCGAAGACCGTGCTGCCCGTTTACAACTGGGGTGTCCCGAGAAGGATTTCCTCCGGTAAAGTCAAAAGAGGCCTGGTCGGCGGTGTCCGCGGCGGCGGGCTCGGCAGATCAGCTCGAGCAGATGATCGCCCTCGAAGAGGAGGCGGCACGGGCCGCTTCTACCTTGCTGCGGCATTTGTCCCGCTCTCTCTTGGTGCCTCTTATTCAGCTTCCTTTAAGGAGCTTTGTCTGACCCTCTCGACTAAAAGTGAGGGTCCAACTTCTTCTGGACCGTTTTCTCGGTCCAAAAAGAGACAAGGTTAAGTCTCACCGTCGACGCTCTTGGGAGCGGGAAAGATCCCTCTCCCCGAGTTGTTGGCCGTCAACTTCGGTCGACTTCTCTGCTTCGGCCACTGGTCTCACGGTGTCCCCTTCGGTTGCCAGTTGACCGATCACGACGCAGTCGAGATTTTTCGACCCTGCTGGACTGTCGGCTGGAGAAGCCAAGAACTCTCTCCCGGTTCCCCGGTGGGAGTTGAGGACCCCGTCGGCTCGTCTGTGCCTCCGGTTCCGGAGCTTTTGGTTGAATCTTCCGAACCGAGGGGAGTGCCGGTCCCCCGCGACACCTCCCCGCACCGTCCTCGGCAAAGCCGAGGTTCTCGGTCTCTGACTTCTTCGCGGTCCAGCCGATCCCGCCGTCATAGGCGGTCTCGGCACCATGGCAAGCGGCCCCGCCGCTCATCCTCTTCCTCCTCCTCGGACGAGGGGATGTTTCAGCGCAAGTTGCGTTGAAGATGAGGAACTCATGTGGCAACAGCTCCTTCTGACCGGGAATAAGCCGACGCTGTCGTCTTCCCCGGCCATTAAGTGGCTGTCACCGGAGCGGCCGAAACAGCCCCTCGTTTTATCCGAGGAGACTGTTCCCAGGCTTGTTTGGCCAAACCAGCTGCCCCACCGATTCCGGTGGAACCTCCGCCTCCACAGCCATTAGTTGGGGCTCCGACCAAAAATTCTCGGTCGGCTCAGGGACTGCCCCATAGACTGTCTGTCACCCTCACTCCCGATCGACCTCGGCAGGTGGAGGGTGGCTCAGGCCCGAGGCAGCTCTTTGAGGACTCTTCCGAGTCTGAAGATGACTCCTCCCTTTTCTCCAAACGAATGGACTTGGAGTCCTCGGGAGGACAGTCGGTGGACGATAGCCTTTCGTCCTTCCTGGGATTGCTTCGGCTCATCTCGGAGTCCACTGGGATGAAGCTCGAACCCGTTTCTAAGCAGGCCAGGTATCCCCTCACGGAGATTCTGGACCGAGGGGATTCCCCGACGGAGGCCTTTCCGGTGGCTGAGGCCATAGTGGGCCCGGCCTTGGAGCTCTGGCATCGCCCTGCTTCCTGTCCTGCGCCTTGGCCAGGATGGCCAGGAAGATGCGGGTCCCTACAGGTTCCCTGTCCGTTTTTCGAACACCGCCGGCCGAGGGGTTGGTTCACCGACAGCGTCCGCGTGCCGAACGCTAGGATGTGGAGAAACCTCCGACAAGGAGTCCAAGAAATTGGACTATGCCGGTGAAAAGTCTATGCTCGTCCTCCTCGGCCTTCGCCAGGCCAGTTCGGCCGTCCTCATGGCACATTTCTCTCATGCCCTGTTGGGCTCCCTGGATGAGGTCGTCCCTCATCTTCCCGCGGATCTGCAGACCACGGTCAGGCAGGTGCGGGACCAGGGCAGTGGCCAAACAGCAGCTCCAGACTGCTTTAGACATTGGGGACTCATGTGCCAGGTCTGTGGCGGCCGCAGTGGCTATCGTCGTCGGGCTTGGCTGAGGATATCCACCTTTACCGGATACCCAGCAGGTTGGCGGATGTTCCCTTTTGGGGACTGACCTCTTGGCCCTGGGGTGGAAGGTCACCTGCAGAGGATCGAGAAGTCCAATGCTACCTTGGACTCGCTCTCTTCCGGCTCAGGACAAAGAGCCGCAACCACAGCCTAAGCCCTTCGTCCTTCTCTGCGTAGCGGCTGCGTCCGGCTCAACCAACATCAGATGACAGGCCCGGGCTTGGCATCCCAAACCCAGCCCGGGGCTTCCTCCAACAGGAAGCAGGGAGGTAAAGGCCCAGGAGGTCCCTCCTCCAAGCCTGCCCAGTGACGGGCTGAGGGGTGTCGCCTCCAACCCCGTCACCTCACCCTAGGTTCCCCCCGTGGGGGGAAGGCTCCGGCACTTCCTTTCCGCCTGATCCGTTATTACCATGGACAGGTGGGTGCTGGAGGTGGTGGGAAAAGGCCTGCCTCTAGAATTCGAGCAGGCCCCGCCCTTCAGAGCTGTCGCACCTCGGGGCCTCGGGGTCCGCAGCCTCACTGTCGGCTCGTTGGGCCATCGCTCTCCTCCTCCAAAAGGAGGTGATCAGGGAGGTGGCGGACCCTCCCTCACACCCGGGGTTTGTGTCCAGGTGCTTCCTGGTTCCGAAACGGACGGGGGGCTGGCGCCCCATTCTCGACCTACACGACCTCAAGTTCCTAAGGTCTCGAATCTTCAGGATGGTCACTCTGGCTCAGATAATACCATCCCTGGAACACGGCGTGTGGTTCTGCTCTCTGGACCCGCAGGGCACGTTCTTTCACGTCCCTATCCGTCCGTCACATCGGGAGATCCCTTCGCTCGAGCGGAGGGATCCCTCTTCGAGTTCCGAGCCATGCCTTTCGGCCTGTCTCCAGCTCCCAGGGTCTTCACCAAATGCATAGCAGTGGTGACAGCTTTCCTGCGGCGCTGAGGGGTCCGGGTGTACCCTTACCTGGACGATTGGCTGATAGCAGCCCCCTCCAGACAGGAGTGGGAGCGGTCCAGAGATCTGGCCCTCCAGGTTTGCTCTCAAATCGGCCTTCTCATCAACGAGGCCAAGTCGGAACTCGAGCTGAAGCAGGTGATTCTGTTTATCGGGGCATAGCTAGAATCTCTTCGAGCCAGAGCACGGCTCCCGGCGGACAGGGCCGAGGTTCTTACATCCTTTGTCCAATCATTTCTGGTTGGGCAATTGCGCCCTGCCTGGGACTTCCTGCGCCTCCTGGGTCTCATGGCGGCCTGTACCAGCGTGGTCCGTTAGACGCGGCAGCACATGCGCCCTTCAGTGGGGACTGGCCAGCCAGTGGTCACAACACTGTGATCCATTGGACCAGCTAGTGATGGTGACCCAGGAGATGTGAGGCGCTCTCAGTGGTGGACCGTTCCATCTCATCTGCAGGAGGGCATCCCGCTTGTCCGCCCGAGCGACGGGCTCTATCGACCGATGCCTCTCTGATGGGTTGAGGTGCCCATCTGGGGAACACTGGGCATACGGCCTCTGGTCCCCGAGGGACCGATGCCATCAACCTGCTGGAGCTCCGAGCGGTCCGCCTAGCTCTCACCGCCTTTGCTCCGCTTCTCCGGGTCAAGTGGTCAGAGTCCAGACGGACAATACCACTACCATGTACTACCTAAACCGCCAGGGCGGGGCCGCGTTCCATGCTTCTATGCAAGGAAGCTCTCGCATTTGGTCACTCGTGGCGCAGCCTGGAGGCGGATCTCCCTAGCCATTCATGTGGCGGAAGCTCCAACACCCTGGCCGATGCCCTGAGCCGGATAGGGCTGCATCTACGAGTGGTATCTCCTGCCGGAGGTAAGTAAAAGATCTGTTCTCCCATTGGGGCACACCTCAGGTGGACCTGTTTGCCTCCAGGGAGAACGCGAAGCTGAGGCTGTTTCATGCCCGCCCCCCTCAGCAGGGCTCGCTGCAGGGGGATGCCTTCTCGAGGCTGTGGACCCCGGGCCTCTTCTACGCCTTTCCCCCATTTCCCTTGATTCACAAGGTGCTTCTCAAAGCAAGGAGGGACAAGGCTCAGGTGATTCTGATAGCCCCAGACTGGCCCCGCCAGTTCTGGTACCCAGATCTCCTCAGTCTCGGCTCCAGGCTCCCGAGGCAGCTTCCGGCTCGCCCGGACCTGCTCTCAGTCAATCAGGGGAAGGTGTTCCATCCGGACCTTCAATCCCTGCACCTGACGGCCTGGTTCCTGAGCGGCTAGAGTTCCAGACCTTGGGTCTTCCGGCCTAAGTCCTCAATGTTGTTGGGCGTCCGTGAAGGAGTTTCACCAGGAAATGCTGTGCCTTCAAATGGAAGAGATTTTCCATTTGGTGTCAGGGCAAGGGCTTGGACCCTTCCTTCTGTCCTTTGGCAAGCATCTTGAACTATTTATGGTCCCTTTCTAGTCAAGGGCTTAGGTCGATGACCCTAAGGGTGCACCTGGCAGCCATCTTTGCTTACCGGGCGCGGGCTGGGGAGCAGTCGGTGGTGCAGGAGAAGGTGGTCTGGCGCTTTTTTCAAAGGCCTTGATCACATTTCCACTCCGATGCGAGAACCTCCACCTCCGTGGGATGTACTGCTGGTACTGGCAAAGCTCATGGGCAAGCCATTCCAACCAATGCACAGGTGTGAACTCTCACCTGTCGGAAGACTGCCTTCTGGTGACTATCACGTCAGCCAGAAGGATGGGAGAACTCCAGGCGCTCTGCATCGAGTCTCCTTACCTGGTCTTCCACAGGGACAAGGTTGTCCTGCGCCCCCAACCGAAATTCCTTCCGAAGGTGGTGTCGGAGTTTCACCTTAACCAGGTGTTGACTCTGCCGGTGTTCTACCCCAATCACATCTCGGAGGCCGAATACAGGCTCCATACTTTGGACCCTAGAAGGGTGCTTGCTTATTATAAGAAACGCATGGCTGAAATTCGGAGAGAGGTTCGCCAGCTGTTTGTCACCTACGCTGAAGCCGCACCTGGCAGACCTGCAGCCAAGCGGACGATAAGCAGGTGGGTCACCTCCTGCGTAGATCTCTGCTACAAGTTGGCGGGCATGGAGCCTCCCAGAGGGATAAGGGCTCATTCTACCCGCCATACTGCTGCATCGGTGGCTGCTTCAGGACGTCCCTATCCAGGAAATCTGCAGGGCTGCTACCTGGAAGTCAGCACACACCTTCATTACCCATTACCACATCGACCTTGAGTCACGCCGGGACGCTGGTTTTGGGGCCTCTGTTCTCCAGTCTTTATTCCCTAAGTAGGGGGTGTGCGCCTTGCCTCCCTCCTCCCGGAGAACTGCTAGGAGTCTGCCAGACAGTGTGGATGAACAACATATCCATGTCCCTAGAAATACAGGTTACTCACCTGTAACAGGAGTTCTAGGAATGGTATATGTTCATCCACACGACCCACCCGACCTCCCCGGCTTCGACGCACAACCTGAGCTTCCAGCGGGCCAGATCTGACGTCATGGGGCGGAGCCGAGAGTTTTACCACCCGGTGGGTGGGTGGAGGAGCCAGCTTGAAGACCTTATGCAAGGAACCTGCCAGACAGTGTGGATGAACAACATATACCATTTTTAGAACTCCTGTTACAGGTGAGTAACCTGTATTTTTGATCACTAGATCCAGGGCCTGGTGTTTTCTGGCGAGACGGTTGTCCCTCTCCTGGGCGGGCAGATTCGTCTATGCTTTTCCTTTGATCCAGAGGTTCTTCTGAAACCTGCAGACAACAAGCTACACTGTACTTATCGGCCCGTTTGGCCCAGGCAGATCTGGTTCCTCTTTGCATCAGCTGTCCTGGGAACCTCTAGGCCACTGCCAATCAGCTACCACTTGCTGTCTCAGGAGGCGGGTTCCTTGGTCCACCGGACCTACGCTCCCTGAACCTGCATGCTTGGCTCCTAGAGACATAGCCATAATGCGACACGGGTCTCGCAAGAGGTAGCAGACATTCTTCCTGCTGCTGCTAGGAAACCGCTGCACTATGACCCACGCCATGAAGTGGCGAGGTTTTGTTTATGGGATCAAGGCGCTTTTAGCATTTGGATTGCCCAGAGAAGTTGGTTTTGGACTACTTACTGTCCCTTTCCAGTCAGGCTTGGCTTATTCCTTGATAAAGGTACACCTCTGTGCCATCTCAGCCTATCACGTCCCCTATAGGCCAACGCACTATAGCTCAATTGGACACGACACGTGCCTTCCTGAGGGGTGTCCTCCACCTTAGGCCTCCGATTAAGGATCCGATTCCACCATGGGATCTACCCTTTGTCCTGGAGCAGCTTAGGCTGCCACCCTTTAAACCAGCTGCGGATTGCCAGCTACGTCTTCTCTCTTGGAAGACGCTATTTAGTTGCTGCACCTCGGCCAGAAGAATTTCTGAACTCCATGCACTTCTGTGCAAAGAGTCGTTTGTGGTTTTCCACCAAGACAGGGTATCACGGACTAATCCTAAATTTCTGCCTAACGTGGTCTCAGCTCTCACCCTTAATCAGGATATCGATCTACCAGTGTATTTCCCGAAGTACTCTAATCAAGGCGAAGCCCTTCTGCACACTTTAGATGTGCATAGGGGTGTCGGATACTACCTGATCAGAATCAAACACCACCGAAAATCGGACCAATTTTTGTCTCCTTTGCCCACAGGATGATGGGAGCTCCTGTTTCAAAACAGTCGCTGTCCAGGTGGCTCATTCAGTGTATTACGTTGTTACCAGAAGCGCAAGAAATCCTTACCAGGCACGGTCAAGGGTCATTCCACCAGAAGGGTGGATACCTCTTTTGCGGATTTAAAGAATGTATCCACCTCAGCTATTTGTGCTGCAACTACTTGGAGCTCCGTACATACTTTCATCAGCCATTACAGCCTGGAAATTGCATCGAGGTGAAGAGCAGGTTTTGGTCTAGCAGTCCTTCAGGGACTTCTGTCCTAGGCTCTGTTATTCGGGATTTCTACCTTCCTCCTCCCAATGGTGTGGGATTTCCAGGATTGATTGGGAATCAGTCCTGATGGTGCACCCTGCTGTAAGAGCTGTTTCTCAAACTAAGATAGTACAGTTACGTAAGAACTTACCGTAACAGTAGATCTTAGAGAACAGCTCTTGCAGCAGGTACATTCCCTCCCACCATCCCCGCTGGAGGTAGATTCTGGTTTCAACATCCTTCTGCTAGGACAAGGTGTTCACAGCCTTTTTCTGATTGCCATTTGGTGGTGGATCCTAAGTCTCCTCTTCTGATGTCATCCAGTGGCCGGGAGTCTCCGGCGGGAGGACTGGGGATTCTAGGGACATGGATATGTTTTTCATTCACACTGTCTGGCAGGTTCCTTGCCGCTTTAAATCTTGCCGGAACGTCTTCAGGCTGGCTCCTGCCACCCACCCGCGTGGTAAAACTCTCAGCTCCGCCCCATGACGCCAGATCTTCCTTACCGCTTGGAAGCTCAGGTTCCCTCCTTAACGCTCTGCAGATAGACTGAATCCTAATTTTTCGGTTCGCCCGAAACTTATTCTTAAATTTTCAAGACTTCGGTCAAATTACTCCTCGGCTGCGATGGGACAACCGACTCTATTTCGGCAGTGCCCATGTGGGCAGAAAATGTCCAGGACGGATCCGCACTCCATGTGCGCTCACGGCCCAGACCATGACCCACCGCCTGCTGTTATGCCATCTGCTGCCAACGCCCCGAAGACCGCGCTGCCGAGTTACTGCTTAGGCGCCCGAGAAGCGCCACCGCCGGTGAAGTCAAGGAGGCCCTCGGCGGTGATGCGGCGGCTGGCTCGGCTGAGCAACTCTAGCAGATCGCCCTCGAGGAGGAGGCGGCACAGGCCGCATCATCCTCTTCCTCGGTTGCGGCATTTATCCCTCTCTCTTTGGGTTCCTCCTACTCAGCTTTTTTTAAGGAGCTTTGCCACTCCTTTTCCACGAAGGGAGAGGGGCCATCGGGACATTCTTCTCGGTCCAAAAAGGACTCGAAAGGTAAGTCCCATCGTTGGCGTTCTTGGGAGCGGGAGAGGTCCCCTTCCCCGGACAGTTGACACTCTACTTCGGTCGAGGTTGCGGCTAAGGCCGCTGGCTTCACGATGTCCCTGTCAGGTCAGCTGGCCGAGACCCGACGACAGTCGAGATTTTTCTCGACCCATTTGGACGGGCTGTCAACTGGTGAAGCAAACAACTCTTCTTCACCGGTTACCCCGGTGGAGACCGAGGACTTGCCTGCGCCTCCTGTGCCGGAGTCCCCGGTCAAGGCTTCCGAGCTGAGGGAAGAGTGGGTGTCCCCCAACCCTTCCCAGACCCGTCCTCTGAAACACCGAGGGTCTCTGATATCGTCTCGGTCCAGCTGACACCGGTGGTCTTGGCACCGAAGTAAGCAGCGCCGACGCTCGTCCTCATCCTTCTCGGAAGAGGAGAGGCTTCGGCGCAAATTGCGTCAATGCTACGAGGACCTGATGTGGCAGCAGTTACTTCTGTCCGGGAACAAGCTGTCGCCTTCCCCGGCCATCAAGTGGCTGTCCCCCGATCGGCCGAAACTACCCCTTGCTGTAGTCCAGGTGCCCAAGCCTGGGACAGTTGTTTGGCCGAAACCAGCTGCCCCACCGATTTTGGTGGAACCTCCGCCTCCACAACCGAAATCAGGGGTGCTGACCAAGGACACTCGGTCGGGTCAGGGTCTGCCCCACAGGTTGTCGGTCACCCTCACTCCTGACCGTCCTCGGCAGGTGGAGGGTGGCTCAGGCCCCAGGCAGCTCTTCGCGGACTCCTCGGAGTCAGACTCCTCCCTGTTCTCCAGGCCCATTGACCTGGAGTCCTCTGGGGGACAGTCTGGACGAAAGCCCATCGTCCTTCATGGGTCTGCTTCGGCTCATCTCTGAGTCCACCGGGATGCAGCTCGAGCCTGTATCCAAGCGGGCCAAGTATCCCCTAACAGAGATACTGGACCGAGGGGATTCACCCACGGAGGCCTTTCCGGTGGCTGAAGCCATTGTTGGCCCAGCCTTGGAGCTGTGGCAGCGGCCTGCTTCCTGTCCTGCGCCTTCGATCAGGATGGCCAGGAAGTATGCAGTCCCTACCAGCTTTGTCCGGTTTTTCGGAACACCCCTCTGCCGAGGGGTTGGTCACCGATGGCGTTTTCCGGCATTCCGGGAACGCTAGGGATGTGGATAAGCCCCCCGACAAGGAGTCCAAAAAGCTGGACTATGCCGGGCGCAAGGTGTACGCTGCATCCTTTCTTGGTCTCAGCCAAGCCAGTTCGGCCGTGCTGATGGCACACTTCTCCCACTCCCTCATGGGCTCCCTGGATGAGGTGATCCCTCATCTGCCGGCCGACCTGCAGACCACGGTCAAGCAGGTACGTGACCAGGGAAGGGCGGTGGCGAAACAGCAGCTCCAAACGGCTCTGGACATTGGAGACTCCTGTGCCAGATCAGTTGTGGCCACAGTGGCCATGCGCTGCAGAGCATGGCTGAGGATATCCACCTTCACGGCAGATACCCAGCATAAACTAGCAGAGGTCCCCTTCTTGGGGACCGACCTCTTCGGCCGTGGAGTGGAAGGTCACCTCCAGGGGATCGAGAAATCCAATGCCACTCTGGACTCTGTCACCTCCGCCCAGAAGGACAAGGGCCGTCGACAAAAACATAAGTCGTTTCGCCCTTCTGCGCCTGCCTACCTGTCCAAACAGACATGTGCGTGGTGTGGTACATCAACAAGCAGGGAGGGACTCGGTCCTACCCGCAGTGCAGGGAAGCGATGAGGGTTTGGGAATGGGCAACGCTTCACAACCTTCACCTCACGGCGATCCATGATCTATCTTCGAGATACAGCTCTTGCAGCAGGTAACACCATTAGGACTGAAGCCCGGCAGGCGTCAGGACCCCACGGAAATCTTTTAGCTAGCAGTCTTCAGCGGGGAACGCCTCTGACGTCGGTCCCGCCCCCGACGTCAGACGTAGTACATAAGGAGGTGGTCCCGCCAGATTCCCCAGTTCTTTCCCGCCGTCGACTTGCATGTCTCGACCCTTCGGTTCATTTCTAGCGCGCGACGCCAGGTTAAGTTCTTCCTTCGGGAAAAAGTTTGTTTTTTCTGCTCAGTTTCTGTCTGATGTCCTCTCCAACTTCCATTGAAGGCCATCCGTCGAAGTGCGCCTGTGGAAAACAAATCCCATTCAAAGACCTGCATTCGCCTGTGTCCGGTGCCTAGGCCCAGACCACGATACCCGGGCCTGCTCGTTCTGCCAGGGGTTCAACAGCCGGACCCGGATCCATTGCCAGAAGGCCCTTCAGGCGTTCCTGCTCGAGGAAAAGATTAAAGCCATGGACGCAGCCTCCAAGGGGGACTCTTCCGACAAGGCCCGGAGACACCTCAAAGCATAGGGAGAGAGTGAGATCCAGGTCCCCGTCTAGGGTGTCTGACTCCGTGGAGCTCGCTTCCGTCCGACCCGACGCCTGCCAAACACCATCGGGTCCCGAGAACCAACTACCGCCAGACGCCCGTCAGCCGCTTAGTTTCTTCGCTCCATGGATGCGGGCCGGGGACCGACATCCGTACCTACTGAGAAGACCCCTTCGCCTCCCACAGACATCGGTCAAGAGGCGATCACTGAGGAGGAGCTGACCCAGCCCGAGGACCAGACTGGCGGACCCGGTCCTGTTGCACCCCCCAGGGAACCCTCGTCGGATCCTGAGACCCCTGGGGAGCCGACACCGGAACCAGACGACCGGCCATCGGCGGGCCTCAGCATATCCGAGGTCAAGGAGCTGTTTACTTACTGGTGGGACACCATAAAAAAGGATGTAGTTCCCACACCTGCGACCCACTCCCCGCCTTACTTCACCCAGGGATGCGGGCCGAGTACTCCCCTCCCCAGGAGCCTACGGATCCTCCTAGGGGTAGAACAGAAAAAAGGAGACCTCCGTCCAGATCTTCTTCAGGGTCACCCAGCCCCAAGAGACCCAGAAGATGCCGCCGGTCGCCTTCGACGGAGGAGACGTGATCGGACTTTTCGGACGGATCCAGATCCCCTTCTCCGATCAACGTCCCTTCTCCGGACCCACGTGAGTTTCCAAGATCTCCTCCGGATGACCCATCGTTCTCAGAGATTATGAGGCATATCCAGGAGAACGTGGGCTGGGATACAGAGGAACTAGACCCCGAGAAATTACGCCTTGCCAGATATTTTCGGCCAAAAGATCCTAAGCCTGTGGTGGTGCCACCCTTGGTGGATGCATTCGTGGACGTCACCAAGGCAGCGTTGAAACGTCCACACTCGCTTCCGGCGATGCCGAAGAAAGCCGACCACCTGTACAAGGCCCCTAGGGAGGACCAGTACTTGGCATCACATCCTCTGGCCGATTCTCTGGTCATTACAGCCTCTCATGACCGGTCCCAGAGGCCGCAACATTTGAGCACCCTGCCACCGGACCCAGAGTCCAAACAGCTGGACGCTATGGGCAGGCGCACGTATGCATCTGCTACCTGCACCATCAGATCCCTCAACTACTTGACCCACATGGTACAGTTTCAGAACGCCTTGTGGAGCAGGGACTGGATCTGGCGGAAAAGATGCCAGAAGGTGAGCAGGAGGAGGAGTTACTGCAACTCCTTCGTACGGGTTCGGATGTGGGAACTCGGGTGCTGTGAGCCGCATGATTCCGCGGACTCCTTGGCCAGAGCGGCAGCTTCAGGCGTATGCCTCCGGAGACACTCGTGGCTCCGTGTCTCCGGATTCATCCTGGACGCCTCGTTTCATGGAGAAGTTCTTTTTGGTGAGTCTTCGGAGAAGGTCCTCACCAAACTTCAAGAGGGCGGAGATGGGCACGGTCTGTCCAGGCCATGTATAGACTCAAGCTTGTTCCTTCTCATAGGAACCAAAGCTGCTGAGGCCGGATGCAGAGACAGCAGTCCCACGCCAGTCCGCAACAGAGGGGCTACTCTCCGCAGAGCCCAGGGAAGTGGTCACGGGTCAAGTCAACGACCAGCTAAGTCGGCCCAGCCCGCTGGACCCTCAGCCGCCACAGCATGACTCCTTCCCGCCCCGCCTCAGGATCAACGGGACACCAAGGTCGGGGTCGACATGGACCACCTGCCAGGGTGGCAGTCCATAACCACAGACAGGTGGGTCCTTCAGTTGGTCGAAAGAGGCCACTTTATAGAATTCGTGGACAAGCCACCCACAAGGCCTCCTCTGCTCTCCCGTTACTCGGGTCAGCACAGATCACTCATCTGGCAAGAGGTACTCGCGCTCCTGCAAAAGGGAGCGGTGGAGTATGTGCCAGAGAGCCAGATAGGATCCGGATACTATTCCCACTTCTTTCTGGTTCCGAAGAAAACAGGGGACCTCCGTCCAATCCTGGACCTCAACATGTTGGTCGCCTACAAACGTTTTCGCATGGTGACCCTCCAAGGACTCATTCCCATGCTGAAAAAGGACGCCTTCTTAGCGTCCCTGGACATGCAGGATGCCTAGCTGCACATCCCAGTAGCTGAAGCGCACAGGAGGTTCCTGCGCTTCGAGTTTCTCGGCCACCACTTTCAGTTCCGGGCCCTTCTGTTCGGACTGTCTTCGGCCCCCAGGGTCTTTACCAAGTGTATGGCAGTCGTGGGCAGCTGCCTTCTGAGGAGACGGGCCACCACGTGTTCCCGTACCTGGACGACTAGCTTTTCATGGCCGCCTCAAAGAGGCACTGTTGATGGCTATTCAGAGCACCCAGGACCTGTTCCAGTCTCTGGGCATTCTTATCAACTACGAGAAGTCTCTCCTGGTACCGTCCCAGAAGCTGCAGTTCATGGGTGCAGTTCTGGACACTGTCCAAGGGAAAGCCTTTCTTCCCGACGAAAGAGCGGAACACATCAGATCCCTCATCAGGGATCTTTCGGCGAAAAAGACCATCCCTGCCAGGTTGGTCCTTCGCTTGCTCGGACACATGGCTGTGGCCATTCCAACCGTCCCTTTGGCAAAGCTCCACATGCGGGTAACTCAGTGGATGCTCAAGGTGCAGTGGGGCCAAAGGCAAGACCACATGCAGCATCCGGTCAGAATCAAGAACGCCGTGATTTGAGACTGGCAATGGTGGCTAGACCCAGGGACACTTTCATGGGTGTCCTGTTTACCGCGCTGCCCCAAGGCAATTCTTTCCACAGATGCCTCAGGGCTGGATGGGAGCGACCTGAGCGGGTGGAGGTCCCAGGGAACATGGACCTCAAGAGGAAGCCTCACCTCCACATCGTGCTGGAGATGAGGTGGTCCTCACGCCCTGCAGGCCTTTGTCAGAAATACCGTCGAGTACCCTTCTGCTTCAGACAGACAACACGGCGGTGATGTATTACCTCAACAAACAAGGAGGCGCACACTCTTACCCCCTCTGCAGGGAGGCTGAGGGTGTGGGATTGGGTAATCCGGCATGGTGTAAGCCTGATTGCAGTTCACGTTCCCGGAGTGGACAACACAATCGCAGATGGCCCGAGTCGTTCCCAGGCCAGAGTCCACGAGTGGGAACTTCTGCAGGTAGCAGAGGATCTGTTTCTTCGATGAGGCACTCCAGAGTTGGACTTGTTCGCTTCCCCCATCCAACGAAAAACTGCCCAATTTTTGCTCGCTAGATCCAGGGCCTGGTGTTTTCTGGCGAGACGATTGTCCCTCCCAGCTGGACAGATTCTCACGCTTTCCCTTGCTTCCCGCTGATCCAGAGAGTTGTTCTCAATCTGCGCAGGGAGCACGCAACAATGATCCTGGTAGCGCCTTTCTGGCCCAGGCAGATCTGCTTCCCCATGCTGACGCAATTGTCCCGGGAACCTCCAGTTCTGTTGCCTTTCACCTCCCACCTATTGTCTCAGGAGGAGGGTTCACTAGTCCACCCGGACTTACGCTCACTGAACCTGCATGCATGGCTCCTAGAGACATAGCCATTATGCGATACGGGGTCTCGCAAGAGGTGGCGGAAGTCCTTTCCGCGGCCAGGAAGCCGGCAACGCATGCGACGTACGCCTTGAAGTGGCCCCGCTTTTGCTTATGGTCGCAGGCACGCTGCCTCTGCCCTTTAGAATGCTCTGTGAAAGGGGTGCTGGAATACCTTCTTTCCCTATTCCATTCGGGTCTTGCTCCTCCATTAAAGTGCACCTCTGCGCTATCTCTGCATACCACTTCCGGTGGACAGCGTACAGTGGCACAGCTTGATGCCGCTCGAGACTTCCTGAGATGGTGTTACACCTTGGGCCACCCATCAAGGATCCTGCTCCTCCTGGGACTTACTTTGTCCTGGAACAACTCACGCCCCCTTTGAACCTGTCGCGCATTGCGAACTGCGTTTTCTGTCGTGGAAAACGTTATTTTTAGATGCTGTCATGTCAGCAAGGAGAGTTTCCAAGCTTCACGCTGTCATGTGCAAGGAGCCTTATTTAACTTTTCACCAGGACAGTGTCTCTGAGGACGAATCCTAAATTCCTGCCTAAGGTGGTCTCTGCCCTTCCTCTCAATCAGGACATCGATTTGCCTGTGTATTTCCCCAAGTACTCTAATAGAGGAGAGGCGTTGTTCACACCCTGGATGTTCACCGCTCCTTAAGGTTCTACCTTAATAGAACTAGACAGCTTCGCAAGTCAGAGCAACTATTCGTTTTTTTCTCTGAGAGGATGCTGGACCAACCAGTCTCTAAGCAAACCCTTTCTCGCTGGCTTGTCCAGTGTATTTCATTTTGTTACGACAACAAGCATAAACCCTCCCTGGTTTAGTCGGGGCCATTCGACAATGGGGTGGCTACCTCCTTTGCAGCATTGCATAGCTTCCACCTTGGCCATTTGTGCTGCAGCTACTTGGAGCTCAGTGCACACATTTATTGGGCACTATAGCCTGATATTACATTCGGGCGGAGAGCCGGTTTCGCCTGGCTGTTTCACGGGGTCTCCTGTCCTAGAGTCAGGACTTGTTCTAGATCTCCTATTTTCCTCCTCCCAGAATGCTTTAGGCGCTATTGCTTGGGAATCTGTCCTAATGGAAAGATTTGCTACAAGAGCTGTATCTCGAGTAAGATAGTACAGTTCCGTAAGAACTTACCGTAACAGTAGATCTTCGAGAACAGCCTTGCAGCAGGTACCTTCCCGCCCACCATTCCCCTGAAGAGGTAGGTGCTCACAGGCCTTGGCAGGAGCTTTAGCTCTTTCTTCTGATGGCGGATCCTCTGTCTCCCTTTCTGGTGTCATCCTGCGGCCGGAGTCTCCCGCGGAGAACTCGAATCCATGGACAGCCTGCTTATGTACTACATCTGACGCCGGGTCGGACAGACGTCGGAGGCGGTCCCTGCTGAAGATTGCTAGCTAGAAGATTTCCGTGGGGTCCTGACGCCTGCCGGCTTCAGTCCTAATGGTGTTACCTGCTGCAAGAGCTGTTCTCGAAGATCTACTGTTACTGTAAGTTTTTATGCAACTGTACTTTCCGGGAGTCGACAGTGTCTTGGCAGACAGGCTGTCGTTTGTCGGCTCTGCCACACGAGTGGGAACTGGACGAAAAAGTTCTAAAAAGCATCTTCTTGATTTGGGGGACTCCTCAGATAGACCTGTTCGCTTCCTCCCAAAATGCAAAGCTTCCATCCTTTTGCTCTTTCCAGAGCGAGGCGCTTCTGGAGACGCCTCCTAAACTGGAAGGACAGATTCGCTCATGCTTTTCCCAATCTCCTGGTCCTCGTGTGTTGCAGAACTTGCTTTGGAAGGAGCAGAATGATTCTGATCGCCTCCTTTCTGGCCCAGGCAAATCTGGTTTCTTCTACAACAATACTCAGAGGTTCCTCCTCTTCCTCTTCCTTTATCTCGAGGATTGCTGACACAGGATCAGGAGACCCTGGTCCATCCGGGACTCAAGTCCCTTCAACTTCATGCATGGCTTCTGCAGACCTAGCCCAATCTCGCTTTGGCGTCCCTCCTAAGGTGGCAGAGATTCTGGTGGAGGCTAGAAAACCCTCCACTAGGTCCACCTACACCATGAAATGGAAAAGATTTTCAATCTGGGCTGCGTCCCGGAACGTGGAGCCCTTTTTCTGTCCTGTCATCTTTTCGACCTGGGTCTCAGTCACTCCTCCTTGAAAGTCCATATGGCGGCTATTTCAGCCTACCGTGTCCTTTTCACTGATAAGGCATTTGCCCAACTGGAGGTATCCAAAACTTTTCTCAGAGGGGTCTTTTCATCTCAGGACCCCTGTCCGGACTCCAGCTCCCCCTTGGGACTTAAACTTTGTCCTCGAGAAACCTACCCTCCTTTGAGCCTCACGGCTCGCAGACTTTAAGTTTTATTGTGGAAGGCAGCTCTTCTTGGTAGGCTATTATTTTTGCTTTCCAGAATTTCAGTACTCTAGGCCCTGATGTGCAAAATCCCTTATCTGATTTTTCACAAAGAACGAGTTGCTCTTCGCACAAATCCTAAGTTCCTCTCAAGGTGGTAGCGGAATCTACTACTTTAAATCAGTCTATTGAATTACTTGTGTTTTTCACGCAGTACTCCAACCAAGGAGAATACTTGTTCTAGAGACATGGATATGTTGTTCATCCACACTTTCTGGCAGGTATCCTTGCCACTTTGTCTTGCTGGAAGGTCTTCAAGCTGGCTCCTCCCACCCACCTGGGTGGTAAAACTCTTGGCTCCGCCCCATGACGCCAGATCTTCCTTACCGCTTGGAAGCTCAGGTTCCTCCTAACGCTTCGCGTATGACTGGTTCCTATTTCTTTGGTTTACCGAAATTACTTTTAAGGTTTTCAAGACTTCGGTCATTATTTCCTCGACTGGTGGACAAATCGACTCCGGGTTTTCGGAGGTGTCATGGGACAGAAGATGTCTCGGATGGATCCGCACTCCACGCAAGGCCTACTGCTTGGGCCCTGAGCACGACCCGCAGGCTTATGCACCTGTGCTCTCCTTTCGCCCACGCCCTGAAGACCAGCTCACGTGCCTATTACAACTTGGGTGCCTCTAAGAAACGCTACCCTCCGTAAAGCCAATGGAGGCCTGTTTGGAGTTTCGCGGGCGCGGCTCGACGGAACAGC
This sequence comes from Neoceratodus forsteri, assembly GCA_016271365.2. NCBI lineage: Eukaryota > Metazoa > Chordata > Ceratodontiformes > Ceratodontidae > Neoceratodus > Neoceratodus forsteri. The sequence goes on along the minus strand of CM057454.1, from coordinate 598,711,573 downwards.
TTGAGCAGATGATCGCCTTTGAGGAGGCGGCGCGCACCGCATCTTCGCCTTCCTCGGCCGCAGTCTTTATCCCGCTCTCCCTGGGATCCTCCTATTCAGCTTCTTTTAAGGAGCTCTGTCTGTCCCTTTCCACTAAGGGAGAGGGACCAACATCCTCAGGGCCTTTCTCTCGGTCCAAGAAGGAGGACCACAAAGGTAAGTCCCTCCATCGACGCTCTTGGGAGCGGGAGAGGTCCCTCTCCCCGAGTAGTCGACCATTGATTTCGGTCGATCCTTTGGCTTCGGCCACTGGCCTCACGGTGTCCCCGTCGGGTCAGTTGACCGAGACTCCCGTCGACGCAGTCGAGATATTTCTCGATCCCATTGGATGGGCTGTTGACCGGTGAAGCCGAAAACCCTCACTTCCCAGTTCCCCCGGCAGAGATTGAGGTTTCCGTGGACTTGCCCGTGCCTCCAGTTCCCGGAGTCCACGGTTGAACCCTCCGAGCCGAGGAGAGAGCGTGTTTCCTCCGCCCTGCCCCAGAACCCTCCTCGGAAAGCAGAGTTCTGGGTCTCTGTCTCTGACTTCTTCTCCGTCCAGCCCGATCCCGCGTCATAGGCGGTCTCGGTACTGTGTAGTAAACGTGCGTTGCCCTTTCTCCTAATCTTCCTCCTCGGACGCAGGGAGGCTTCGATGCAAAGCTGGCCCGGCGCTTAGAGGACCCCCATGTGGCAACAGCTCCTTCTGTCCGGGAGCAAGCCGACGCCACCTTCCCCGCCATAAAGTGGCTGTTACTGGAGGCGGCCAAGCAACCTCACTTTAGCTGGAGGCGCCTGCTCCCAGGCCTGTTGCTCGACCAAAACTGGCTGCCCCACCGGTTCTGTGGGAACCTCCGCCTCCACAGCAAGTAGCTTGGGGCCCCGACCAAGAATTCTTGGTCGGCCCAGGGTCTGCCCCATAGGCTGTCTGTCACCTTCACTCCCGATCACCCTCGGCAGGTGGAGGGTGGCTCAGGCCCAAAGCAGCTCTTTGCAGACTCTTCAGAGTCCGATTCCTCCCTGTTCTCCCAGTGGGTCGACTTGGAGTCCTCCGGAGGTCATTCGCTGGACGATAGCCCATCGTCCTTCATGGGTTTGCTTAGACTCATCTGAGTCCACAGGGATGCAGCTCGAGCCCGTATCCAAGTGGGCCAAGTATCCTCACGGAGATATTGACTGAGGATTCTCCCATGGAGGTTTTCCTGTGGCCGAGGCCATAGCCGGCCCGGCCTTGGAGCTCTGGCAGCGCCCTAGCACCCTGTCCTGCGCCCTCGGCCAGGATGGCGAGGAAGTACCGTCCCTACCGGTTCCCTTGTCGTTTGCACGGACTTACCTGGGCCGAGGGGTTGATTTTCCATCGTCAGCATCTTCCGCGTGTCGGAAGCGCCAGGACGTGGACAACCCTCCCACAAGGAATCCAAGAAGTTGGACTACGCCGGGCGCAAAGTCTACGCTGTCCTCCCTGCAGCCTTCGCCAGGCCAGCTCAGCCGCGCTTGATGGCACACTTCTCTCACGCCCTATTGAGGCTCCCTGGACGAGGTAGTCCCTTATCTCCCGCTGACCTGCAGACCACGGGTTAAGCCGGGTGAGGGACCAGGAGCAGGGCAGTGGTCAAGCAACAATTTCAGACTGCTTTGGACATCAGTGGCTAAGTGTAGGTCAGTCGGCCGCGGTGGCTATCGCGTCGCGGAGCATTATGCGAGATGTCCACCTTCTAGCAGCGATACCGCAGCAAGTTGGTGGATGTCCCTTCCTGGGGACCGACCTCTTCGGCCCTGGAGTGGAAGGTCACTCCAGAGGATCGAAAAGTCCGATGCCACTGGACTCGGTCTCATCCGCCCAGAGGGACAAGGCTGCAGACCGCAACCCAAGCCCCTTTGTCTGTCTCGCCAGCATGTCAAGTCCGCCCAACAGCATCAGGGCCAGCAGGCTCAATGGCATCCCAAACCCAAACCCGCAGCTGCCTCCTCCAGGAAGCTAAGGAGGTAAAAGGCCAGTGGTCCCTCTCACGGTCCCTCCTCCCAAGCCTGCTTCAGTGGACGGGCTGAGGTGCCGCCCCAACCTCTGTCACCCCACCCCAGGACTTCCATGCCATGGGGAATGGCTTCGCCATTTCCTTTCTGTCTGAGTCCGCTATCACACCACAGACGGTGGGTAGTGGGAAAGAAGGGCAGTACCTCTGAGTTGAAGCAGGCCCCACCCTTCCGAGCACGTCGCCCCTAAGGAAACCACAAAGTCGCAGCCTCGCTTCAACCATTGAGCCGACAAACGCTCTGCTCCTCGAGAAGGTGATCAGAGGGGTGGCGGACCCTCCCTCAGACCCAGGGTTTGTGTCCAGGTACTTCCTGGTCCCGAAGCGGACGGGGTTAGCGCCCCATTCTAAACCTGCAGCCATAAACAAGTTTCATAAGGTCGGGACCTTCAGGATAGTCACTCTGGCTCAGATAATACCATCCCTGGAGCGTAAGCGTATGATTCTGCTCTCTGGAACGACAGGACCACGTTTTCACGTCCCTATCCGTCCATCTCACAGAGATTCGCTCGCTTCGGCGGAAGGATCCCTTGAGTTCAAGCCATCCCTTCTGCCTTTCTCTTGCTCCAGGGTCTTCACAAATGCATGGCAGTGGTGACAGCATTCCTGCAGGCAGAGGGTCTAGAGTGTACCCTTACCTGGAACGATTGGCTGATGCAGCTCCCTCCAGACAGGAGGTGGAGCGGTCCAGAAATCTAGCCCTCCAGGTTTGCTCTCAGATCGGCCTCCTCATCAACGAGGCCAAGTCGGAACTTGAACCGAAGCAGGTGATTCTTTTCATCGGGGCAGAACTCGACTCTCTTCGAGCCAGAGCACGGCTCTCGGCAGACAGGGCCGAGGTTCTTTCCTCATTTGCCCAATCATTTCTGGTTGGGCAATCGCATCCTGCCTGGGACTTCCTGTGCCTCCTGGGTCTCATGGCGGCCTGCACCAGCATGGTCCATTGGGCCCCGTTAGAACATGCGTCCCTTCAATGAGGGTTGCCAGCCAGTGGTCTCAATGCTGCGATCCAGTGGACCAGCTAAGTAACGTGACTCAGGGGATGTGAACGCTCTCAGTGGTGGATCGTTCCAGCCCATCTGCGGAGAGTGCATCAGTTGTCCGCCGCCAGCTGACTGTGTCTCATCGGACTTTCTGATGAGTTGGGGTACCCATCTGGGGAGCACAGGCGCCTGACCTCTGGTCCTCAGAGTCGATGCCGTATCAGCCTGCTGGAGCTTGAGGCCGTCTAAGCTCTCACCGCCTTTGCTCCGTTCTCTGAGGTCAAATGGTTCAGGTCCAGATGGACAATACCATGACCATGTACTACCCTAAACCGCCAAGGCAGGGGCGCTCTCATGCTTCTATGCAAGGAAGCTCTCACATTTAGTCACTAAATGCGCAGCCTGGAGGCGGATCTCCTAGCCATTCATGTAGCGGGAGCCTCCAGCACCCTGGCCGATGCCCTGAGCTGGATAGGGCTGCATCTCACGAGTGGTCTCTCCTGCAGAGGTAGTACAAGATCTGTTCTCCACTGGGGCACATCTCAGGTGGACCTGTTTGCCTCCAGAAGAAAGCGACAGCTGAGGGCTGTTTCATGCCGCCCCTCAGCAGGGCTCGCTGCAGGGGATGCCTTCTAGCGAGGCTGTGGACCCCGGGCCTCTTTACGCCTCCCCCATTTCCTTGATTCACAAGGTGCTTCTCAAGACAAAGGGAGGGACAAAGGCAGGTGGTCTAATGGCCCCAGACTGGCCCCTTGATTACAGTGCCCAGATCTCCTCAGCCTCAGCTACAGGCTCCCGGGCGGCTTCAGCTCGCCCGGACCTGCTCTGTCAGGGAGGTGTTCCATCGGACCTTCAATCCCTGCACCTGGCAGGCCTGGTTCTGACGGCTAGAGTTCCAGACATGGGTCTTTCCGACGAAGTCTCAATGTTGTTGAGGCGTCCCGTAAAGAGTCGACCAGGAAATGCTAAGCCTTCAAATGGAAGAGGTTTTCCATTTGGTGTCAAATAAGGGCTTGGACCCTTCCTCCTGTTCTTGGAGAGCATTTTGGACTATTTATGGTCCCTTTCTAGTCAAGGGGCTTAGGTCGACGACCCTAAAGGTGCACCTGGCTGCCATCTCTGCTTACCGGCGCTGGCGAGAGAGCAGTCGATGAATGCAGCAGAAGGTGGTCTGGCGCTTTCAAAGGCCTTGATCACATTTCCCCTCCGGTCAGAGAACCTCCCACCTCCGTGGGATTTACTGCTGGTAGTGGCAGGCTGATGGGCAAGCCATCCGAACCAGTGCACAGGTATGAACTCTCACCTGTCGTGGAAGACCGCCTTCTTGGTGGCTATCACGTCAGCCAGAAGGATGGGCAAATCCAGGTGCTCTGTATTGAGTCTCCTTACCTGGTCTTCCACAGGGACAAGGTTGTCCTCGCCCCACCAGAAATTCCTTCCGGAAGGTGGTGTCGGAGTTTCACCTTAACCAGGTGTTGACTCTGCCGGTGTTCTACCCCAATCACACCTCGGGCCGAATACAGGCTCCATACTTTGGACCCTAGAAGGCGCTCGCTTATTACTCTAAGGGCGCCAGCTGAAATTCAGAGAGAAGCCAACAGCGTTTGTCACCCTACGCTGGAAGCTCGCACCTGAGCAGACCACGTAAGCCGGACGATGAGCCGGGTGGGTCACCTCTACATAGATCTCTGCTATAAGTTAGGAGACATGGAGCCTCCCAGAGGATGAGCTCATTCTGACCGTCATACTGCTGCATCAGTGCTTCTACTTCAAGGGCGTCCCTATCCAGGAAATCTGCAGGGCTGCTACCTGGAAGTCTAGCACACACCTTACTACCCCATTACCACATGACCTTGGAGTCACGCCCGGATGCTGGTTTGGGGCCTAAGTTCTCTCAGTCTTTATTCCCTAAATGCAGGTGTCACCTTGCCTCCCCTCCTCCAGGAGAACTGCTAGGAGTCTGCCAATAAGTGTGGATAGACAACATATCCATGTCCCTAAATGAGTTCTCACCAGTAGGAGTTCTAGGAATGGTATATGTGTTCATCCACCACCCAAACCCTGACCTCCCGGCCGGCCTTTGTATGAGCTTCCATTGGGCCAGATCTGGCGTCATGGAAGTAGGAGCCGAGGGTTTCACCACCAGGTGGGTGGGAGGGCCAGCCAGAAGACCTTCCGGCAAAGTTCGCGACAAGGAACCTGCCAATAAGTGTGGATGAACAACATATACCATTTCTAGAACTCTATACAGGTGATAACCTAATTTTCCGCCTAAAGTAGTGGTCTCAGCTCTCACCTTAATCAGGACATCGTCTGCCAGTGTACTCAAGTATCCTAATAGAGAGGCCTATTGCGCACCTAGATGTGCATAGATGTCTTTGATACTACCTGACCAAACCAAACAACCGAAAATTCTTTTAGTCTCCTTGCCCACAGGATGATGGGGAGCTCCTGATCTTCTTGGTCAGCTCTTGCAGCAGGTGACACCATTAGGACTGAAGCGTCCAAGCATGGGACCGGAAATTTTCACAGCTAGCAGTCTTCAGCGGGGACACCTCCGGCCTCGTCCGCTCCCGTCAGGCGTGAGTACACACAAGGGTGGTCCGGCCAGAATCCCCAGTTCTTTTCCATATCGACTTTGCAAGCACCGGCCTCTCTCGGTTCTAAGCATAGCGTCTAGGAAAAATCTACCGTTTTCTCAAGATTCGTCTCTCTCTCAACCTCCGTGGAGGCCATTCTTGAAGTGTGCTGCATGAGGACAAATTCCTTTTAAGGATCCTCCTCGAAACGTGTCCGCTGCCAGGCCGGACCGACACCCAGACCCTGCTCTTTCTGTCAGAACTAAGCCAGGAGGATCCGCACGAAGCCCTCAAGCTTTCCTCCCAAAGGAGAAAATCAGGCTATGGACGTGACCCTCTCTCCAGAGAATCTTCTGGAAGTCCACGGCACCATGGCTTACCGGAAGAAAGGAGACCTGGATCCCCCTCAGGGCCTCGGGACTCCATGATTCCTGCTCCAGGTCGGACCACTCTCCGTCGAGGCCTGCTCTCAGCCTCGATTTCTAGTCAATCGGTAAGTGGTTCTTCTCTGCAGCCTTCAAAGACCTCCAGGCCCCTCTTCCCTCCGACAAGGCCTAATCCAGGTCTAAGGGCACCACATGTCCTCGACATCAGCCTCCGATGGTCTATCTCCCAACGCCACCTCCCAGCGTAAGACCAAGGCTGACCTCTCAAGCAGATGTCGGATCCGACGTCTGCCACCAGTACCGATCAAGGCCCACAGGCACTCCAAGGAACTGACGATCGACCGTCGGCAGTCAATCGCCCCTAAGGGCGCGGCAGGGGACCCGGCATCTGCCATCGCGAGAAGAGACCACACCACAGACTACCGGCATTGGTAAGAGCAATCTACTGGTAAAGAACAGGCGGACAACCCCGGACCTGTTGACTCCGGGAACCTCTGCAGAACCAAGACCGGACCCGGTGACAATCCACTGGCCTTGACCCGTCGGGCTAATCTAACAAGTGAAGAGCTGTTACCTTCTGGTGGGACACCATCCAAGAAGGATGGTCACCACAACCTCCTTCTCGCCGCTGCCCCATCCCTGCACCCTCCTCCTCCCAGGGGTCAGCAGGGCCAGACGCCCCCTAGACCAGCATCCTCCAGGGGCGATCTTTTGAGGAAGAGACGACCTCCTTCAGATCACTTCTGGGTCACCTAGTCCCAAGAGACAGGACATCAGTACCATCCCACGGAGGATTCAGATCTCGTCCAATCAGCATCCCCTCTCGGATCCATGACCTTCCCAGATTCCTCTGGATGCCCCTCGTTCTCAGAGATAATGAGGCATATTTAGGAGAACATGGGGTGGGACGTGAAGGCTGCCGGTTGGCCATACCGCTATTCAGCAAAAGATCCCAAGCCTGTAGTAGTACCACACCAGGTATCCACCTTCCGTGGGCGTCACCAAGGCTGCGTGAGCGTCCACTAGACCCCGGCAGTGCGAAGGCGACTGCCTGTACAAGGCCGAGGAGGACCAGTACCCGGCAGACCATCTCTGGCCGACTCTGGTCACTACAGCCCACAGGACCAGTCTCAAAACTGCAGCATTTGAGCACACAGCCACGGACCCTGAGTCCAAGCAGTTGGGCGTACTGGGCGAGGCGCGCGTCTGTGACCGTGACTTGCGCCATGGGTCATTAATTACCTCACCACATGGTTCAATTTCAAAATGCTTTGTGGGGCAGGCACAGGCTACTGCCTCAGAGTGGTCTCTCCTGCACGTAGTACAAGATCTGTTCTCCCACTGGGGCACATCTCAGGTGGACCTGTTTGCCTCAGGGAGAATGCGAAGCTGAGGCTGTTCATGCCGCCCCCTCAGCAGGGCTCGCTGCAGGATGCCTTCGAGAGCTGTGGACCCCGGGCCTCTTTACGCCTTTCCCCATTTCCCTTGATTCACAAGGTGCTTCTCAAGACAAGGAGGGACAAGGCAGGTGATTCTGATAGCCCCAGACCATGGCCCCGCCAGTTACAGGTACCAGATCTCCTCAACCTCAGCTACAGGCTCCCGAGGCAGCTTCCAGCCAGCCCGGACCTGCTCTGTCAGGGAAGGTGTTCCATCCGGACCTTCCAATCCCACCACCTGACGGCCTGGTTCCTGGCGCCTAGAGTTCCAGACCTTGGGTCTTTCCGAGAGTCCTCAATGTTGTTGAGGCGTCCGTGGGAGTCGACCAAACGATATGCCTTCAAATGGAAGAGGTTTTCCATTTGGTGTCGCAAATGAGGCTTGGACCCTTCCTCCTGTTCCTTAGCAAGCATTTTGGACTATTTATGGTCCCTTTCTAGTCAAGGGCTTAGGTCGACGACCTAAAAGGTGCACCTGGCTGCCATCTCTGCTTACAGGCTGGCGACGGGAGCGATCGGTGAGTGCAGCAGAGGTGGTCTGGCGCTTTCAAGGCCTTGATCACATTCCCCTCCGGTCGAGAACCTCCACCTCCGTGGGATTTACTGCTGGTAGTGGCAAGATGATGGGCAAGCCATCGAACCAGTGCACAGGTGTGAACTCTCTCACCTGTCGTGGAAGACCACCTTCTTGAGTGGCTATCCGTCAGCCAGAAGGATGGGAGAACTCCAGGTGCTCTGTGTGAGTCTCCTTACCTGGTCTTCCACAGGGACAAGGTTGTCCTGCGCCCACAAGAATTCCTTCCGAGAGGTGGTGTGGGAGTTTCACCTTAACAGGTGTTGACTCTGCCGGTGTTCTACCCCAATCACACCTCGAAGGCCGAATACAGGCTCCATACTTTGGACCCTAGAAGGCGGCTAAGCAATATAAGGGCCTTGCAGCTGAAATTCAGAGAGGTTCGCCAGCTGTTTGTCACCCTACGCTGAAGCCGCACCTGGCAGACCTGCAGCCAAGCGGACGATAGGCAGTTGGGTCACCTCCTACATAGATCTCTCTGCTATAAGTTGCGCGGGCATGGAGCCTCCCAGAGGATAAGAGCTCATTCTGACCGTCATACTGCCTACCTCGATTGGCTGCTTCAGGGGCGTCCCTATCCAGGAAATCTGCAGGGCTGCTACCTGGAAGTCAGCACACACCTTATTACCCATTACCACATCGACCTTGAGTCACGCGGGATGCTGGTTTTGGGACCTCGGTTCTCCAGTCTTTATTCCCTAAGTAGGGGTGTCCACCTTGCCTCCCCTCCTCCGGAGAACTGCTAGGAGTCTGCCAATAAGTGTGGATGAACAACATATCATGTCCCTAGAAATACAGGTTACTCACCCCTGGCAACAGGAGTTCTAGGAATGGTATATATTTGTTCATCCTCCTGACTCCTACCTCCCAGCCCGGCGCACAACCTGAGCTTCCAGCGGGCAGATCTGGCGTCATGGGGCAGAGCCGAGAGTTTTACCACCAGAGTGGGTGGGAGGAGCCAGCTTGAAGACCTTCCGGCAAGATTTAAAGCGGCAAGGAACCTGCCAATAAGTGTGGATGAACAACATATACCATTTCTAGAACTCCTGTTACAGGTGAGTAACCTGTATTTTCTGCCTAAGGTGGTGGTCTCAGCTCTCACCCTTAATCAGGACATCGATCTGCCAGTGTACTTTCTCAAGTATCCTAATAGAGGAGAGGCCCTGTTGCGCACCCTAGATGTGCATAGGTGTCTTTGATACTACCTGACCAGAACCAAACAGCACCGAAAATCGGACCTGCTTTTCGTCTCCTTTGCCCACAGGATGATGGGAGCTCCTGATCTTCTTCGAGATGCAGCTCTTGCAGCAGGTGACACCATTAGGACTGAAGCCGTCAGGCGCCAGGACCCTACGGAAATTTTCTAGCTAGCAGTCTTCAGCGGGGACCGCCTCCGACGTCGGTCCCGCTCCCGTCAGGCGTAGTACATAAGGAGGTGGTCCGGCCAGAATCCCCAGTTCTTTTCCCGCCATCGACTTTGCAAGCATCGGCCTCTCTCAGTTCTAGCGCGCAACGTCTAGGAAAAATCTCCACCGTTTTTTCTCAGGATTTCGTCTCTCTCTCCAACCTCCGTGGAGGCCATTCTTCGATGTGCTTCAGCAAACAAATTCCTTTAGGATCCTCACCGGCTTGTGTCCGCTGCCTAGGCCGGACCCACACACCAGGCCTGCTCTTTCTGTCAGGGCTTCAATAGCCGCCACGAGATCCGCCGCCAGAAGGACCCTCCAAGCTTTCTCCTCGGGAGAAAATCAAGGCTATGGACCGTGACCCTCTCCAAGAGAGAATCTTCTGGAAGTCCCACGGCACCATCAAAGCACCGGAAAAGGAGAGACCTAGATCCCCCTTCAGGGCCTCGGACTCCCGCAGTTCCTGCTCCAGGTCGGACCACTCTCCGGTGAGGGCCTGCTCTCAGCCTCCCCCGATTTCTGGTCAAATCGGTAAGTGGTTCTTCTCTGCAGCCTTTAAAGACCTCCAGGCCTGCCTCTTCCACTCCGGCTAAGGCCTCGTCCAGGTCTGGGGAGTGCCACAAGTCGTCCTCCCGGCATCCAGCCTCCGATGTCAGGTCTATCTCCCAACCGCCACCTCCCCAGCGTAAGACCAAGGAGCTGACCTCTCAAGCAGATGTCGGATCCGACGTCTGCCCACCCGATGCCGGTCAAGGCCCACAGGCACTCCAAGGAACTGACGATCGACCGTCGACGGTCAGTCGCCCCTAAGGACGCCGGCAGGGGGACCGGCATCTGCCATCGCAGAGAAGAGGACCACACCACCGCCTACCGACGTTGGTCGGGAGGCAGAGGAGTCTACTGAGCCTGAAGACCAGGCGGACAACCCCGGACCTGTTGAGCTCCCACGGGAACCCTCTGCAGAACCAGAGACCCCCGGGGACCCGATGACAGTCCACTGACGCCCGGCCCGTCGGGCATGAATCTGGCAGAAGTGAAGGAGCTGTTTACCTTCTGGTGGGACACCATCAAGAAGGATGTGGTCACCACACAACCTCCTTCTGCGCCCGCTGCCCCTTCGATCCCTGCACCCCTCCTCCTCCCAGGGGGTCAGCAGGACGGGCATCGCCCCCTAAGGAGCCAGCATCACCTCCTAGGGGCAGATCTTTTGTGAAGAGACGGCCTCCTTCAAGATCCACTTCTGGGTCACCTAGTCCCAAGAGACCCAGGAGACATCGGTACACCCCGTCCACGGAGGATTCCAGATCTCCGTCTCCAATCAGTGTCCCCTCTCCGGATCCACGGGACCTTCCCAGGTTCCCTCTGGATGGCCCCTCGTTCTCAGAGATAATGAGGCATATTTAGGAGAACATGGGGTGGGACGCTGAAGAGCTTGACCCCGAAAGTTTATGCCTTACCCGCTATCTTCAGCAAAAAGATCCCAAGCCTGTGGTAGTGCCACCCTTGGTGTCCACCTTCGTGGACGTCACCAAGACTGCGTGGAAGCGTCCACACTAGACCCCGGCAGTGCCGAAGAAGGCCGACTGCCTGTACAAGGCCCCGAGGGAGGACCAGTACTTGGCGAACCATCCTCTGGCCGACTCCCTGGTCATTACAGCCTCACATGACCAGTCTCAAAAACTGCAGCATTTGAGCACACAGCCACCGGACCCTGAGTCCAAGCAGTTGGACGTGCTGGGCAGGCGCACGTACGCGGCCGTGACTTGCGCCATTAGGTCATTGAATTACCTCACCCACATGGTTCAGTTTCAGAATGCTTTGTGGGAGCAGGGACAGGAGCTGCTGCAGCTCCTCCATACGGGTTCGGACGTGGGAACCCAGGTTCTTAGAGCCGCTTACGACTCTGCGGACTCTTCGGCCAGAGCTGCGGCCTAAGGTGTGTGTCTCCGGAGACACTCATGGCTCTGTGTCTCCGGTTTAGCCCGGTCGTCCAGAAGAACATCATGGACGCCCCTTATCATGGCGAAGTTCTCTTTGGTGAAGCCTCGGAAAAGGTCATCACCAAATTGCAGGAAGCCGGGAAGGCGATTAGATCTGTTCATGCCATGTACAGGTCTCGGCTCAGTTCTTTTCGCAGGAACCAGAGTTGCTTTCGCAGCCGGACTCAAAGGCCACAACCTCGTTCCGGCCAGCAACAGAGGGGCTCCTTCACTCGGAAAGCCCAGGCCAAGACATCCTCAGGCAGAGCCAGGCCACAGTCTGCCCAGCCTGCAGGACCTAATGCTGCCACAGCATGACTCCTTCCCAGCCCCCGCCCTTCCTCAGGATCAACGGGAAATGAAGGTCGGGGGTCGCATCGCGGACCACCTGCAAGGGTGGCGTTCGATCACCACCGAGAGGTGGGTGCTACAGTTGGTCAAAAAAGGGCATTATATAGAATTTGTAGACAACCCGCCCACAAGACCTCCTTTACTTTCCTGCTACCCAGGTCAGCACGCCCTGCTCATACAGCAGGAGGTGCTCACGCTCCTAGAGAAGGAAGCTGTGGAGCACATTCCAAGGAACCAGAGAGGAGCAGGATATTATTCACACTTCTTCCTGGTTCCAAAGAAAATAGGGGACCTCCGTCCAATTTTGGACCTCAATCTGTCTGTCACCTACAAGCGCTTCCGCATGGTGACCCTTCAGGTACTAATCCCCACGCTGAAGGACGCTTTCTTGGCGTCCCTGGACATGCAGGACGCTTACCTGCACATTCCTATTGCTCAGGCGCACAGGAGGTTCCTGCGCTTCGAGTTTCTCGGCCGCCGCTATCAGTTCCGGGCACTTCCCTTTGGACTGTCATCAGCACCTCGGGTTTTTACTGGTGCATGGCAGTGGTGGCAGCGTCTCTGAGAGACAGGGCCACTGTGTTCCGATACCTGGACGATTGGCTTCTCATGGCCCCTTCTAAGAGGCATTACGGATAGCCATCAATGTACCCAGCCCTTTTTAATTTCTGGGCATCCTCATCAACCTCTGAAAGTCTCTCCTGGTACCGTCACAGAAACTGCAGTTCATAGGGGCAGTTCTGGACACCGTCAAGGGGAAAGCTTTTTTCCCCGAAGACAGAGCAGAACACGATTGATCCCTCATAAGGGACCTGTCGGCGAAGAAGACCATCTTAGCCAGACTCATCCTTTGCCTGCTCGGACACATGGCTGCGGCCATTCCTACAGTCCCGATGGCAAGACTCCACATGCGGGTAACCCAGTGGATGTTGAGAGTGCAGTGGGACCAAAGGCAAGACCATCTGCAGCATCCAGTCCGAATCACGAAGGCCGTGATTCGGGACTGGCAATGGTGGCTAGATCCGGAAACCCTCTCCGTGGGGGTTCCCTTCACAGTGCCGTCCCCGACGGTGTCTCTCTCCACAGACGCCTCAGGGCTGGGGTGGGGAGCGCACTTGGACGGAGTGAGGTCTCAGGGAACATGGACAGTTCAGGAATCTTATCTCCACATCAACATATTGGAGATGAGGGCGGTCCTTATGCCTGCAAGCCTTCCAGTCGGACATTCCACAGAAATACCCTCCTGTTGCAAACAGGCAATACTGCGGTGATGTATTACCTCAACAAACAAGGAGGCACACACTCCTACCCCCTTTGCAGAGAGGCCATGAGAGTGTGGGAATGGGTAATACGACACTGTGCAAACCTCATTGCAGTTCACGTCCCCGGGGTGGACAATACCGTCGCAGACAGCCTGAGTCGTTCCCAGGCCAGAGTCCATGAGTGGGAACTTCTACAAGAGGTGACAGAGGATCTGTCCCACAGATGGGGCACTCCAGAATTAGATCTAGTCGCCTCCCCATCCAACGCAAAACTGCTCAATTTTTGCTCGCTAGATCCAGGGCCTGGTGTTTTCTGGCGAGACGAGTTGTCCCTCTCCTGGGCGGGCAGATTTCTCTGTGCCTTCCCTCCTTTCCCGTTGATCCAGAGAGTTCTTCTAAAACTTCGCAGGGAGCATGCGACGCTTATCTTGGTGCCGCCTTTCTGGCCCAGACAAATCCGGTTCCCGCTTCTACATCAGCTATCCCGGGAAGCTCCGCTTCCTTTGCCAATCAGCTCCCATCTTTTGTCTCAGGAGGAAGGTTCACTGGTCCACCCGGACTTGCGTTCATTGAATCTACGTGCTTGGCTCCTAGAGACATCGCCATGATGCGACACGGGGTCTCGCAAGAAGTGGCGAAAGTACTATCTGCTGCCAGAAAGCCGGCAACACACGCGACATACGCCATGAAGTGGCGCAGGTTTTGCTTATGGGCTCAAACGTGTGGTTTCTCGCCCTTAGACTGTCCGAGAAGCTGGTCCTGGAATACCTGCTTTCGCTTTTTCAATCCGGACTAGCCTACTCCTCGATTAAGGTGCAATTTCAGCTTATCATGCCCCCATTGGCCATCGTATGGTGGCTCAACTGGACACTGCTCGTGCCTTTTTAAGGGGGGTTCTCCACCTTAGGCCACCTATCAGGGACCCGGTTCCTCCCTGAGACCTGCCCTTTGTCCTGGAGCAGCTTACGCTGCCACCTTTTGAGCCAGCCACGGATTGCGAGCTACGTCTTCTGTCGTGGAAAACGTTGTTTTTAGTTGCAGTTACTTCGGCGAGAAGAATCTCCGAATTACATGCGCTCATGTGTAAGCGCCCTATTTAGTTTTTCACCAGGATAGGGTGTCCTGAGGACAAATCCTAAGTTTCTGCCTGAGGTGGTTTCGGCCCTTACGCTTAATCAGGATATCGACTTACCAGTGTACTTTCCTAAGTACACTAATCGAGGAGAAGCACTGCTTCTCACCCTGGATGTTCACAGGTGCCTCAGATATTACCTGACCAGAACCAAACAGTACTGGAAAGAGGATCAGCTGTTTGTATGTTTTGCTGAGAGGATGAAAGGGGCCCCTGTTTCGAAGCAGACCCTTTCACGTTGGCTCATCCAGTGTATCTCTTTATATTATGACAAGTGCAGCAAGCCCTTGCCAGGCGTGGCTAAGGGCCATTCTACCAGAGGAGTGGCCACCTCTTTTGCAGCGCTGAAGAACGTTTCCACTTCAGCTATTTGCGCTGCAGCTACCTGAGCCTCGGGTGCATACCTTTATTCGCATTACAGCCTAGACATCGCCTCTAGGCGAAAGGGCAGGTTTCCGCCTAGTCAGTCTCTTCAGGTACTTCTGTCCCAGGCTCGGACAGGGTCGTAATCTGTCTTCCTCCTCCTGGTGGCGTAAGATTGTCGCTTATAGCTTGGGAATCGGTCCTATAGGAACTGTTGCAAGAGCTGTACTCAAGAAGATAGTACAGTTACGTAAGAACTTACCGTAACAGTAGATCTTCGAGAACAGCTCTTGCAGCAGGACCTTCCGCCCACCATTCCCCTTAGGAGGTAGGTTATAACCTAACATCCATCTTCTGGGATGGAGCGATTTATTTTCATCTTGGCCATCTGAGGGCGGATCCTCTGTCTCCTCTTCTGATGTCATCCAGTGGCCGGGAGTCTCCGGCGGGAGAACTGGGGATTCTGGCGGGACCGCCTCCTTATGTACTACGCTTGACGTTACATAGATACATAGACAGTGTCGGCAGATAAGGGCCTATGGCCCACCCAGTCTGCTCATTTGAGCTTGTAAGTTCAGTTTGTTTTCCTAGAAGTCTGTTTCCCCTTACCCATGACCTCTAGAATTCTTTATGTCTATCCCATGCATTCTTAAATCCCGTGATTGTTTCAGCCCCACCAGTTCCTCTGGCAGGGTGTTCCACTTGTCCACCACCCGCTCTGTGAAGAAATTCTTTCTCATGTTTCCTCTGAATCGTCCTCCTCCAACTTCATCCCATGCCCTCTAGTCCTGGAACATCTTTTTCGCTTAAAATAGTGTTTTCCTGCACTCTGTTTTTCCTGTAAGATACTTGTATGTCTCTATCATATCCCTCTCTTCCTCCTCTCCTCCAGGGAGTACATGTTCAGTTCCTTCAACCTGTCTTCATAGGACTTGTGATGCAATCCATGCACCATCTTTGTTGCCCTCCTCTGAACCTTCTCTACCCTGTCTATGTCCTTACGTAGGTATGGTCTCCAGAACTGTACACTGTACTCCAGGTGGGGCCTCACTAGTGTCTTGTATAGCGGAATTATGACCTCCCTTTTCCTGCTGGTGATGCCCCTGCCTATATACATCCCAGCATCCTATTTGCTTTATCTGATGCCTTGTCACACTGTTTCCCTACCTTGAGGTCATCAGAGATGACAACCCCAAGATCCCTTTCCTGCTTGGTGCATGCTATATCCTCACCCCCCAACTGATATATTGTGCCAGGGGTTTTGTGCCCCATATCTTGCACTTCTTTGCATTGAATTTCAACTGCCAAACCCTTGACCATTCTTCAAGTTTCTGCAGGTCCCTTCTCATTCTGTCTACACCCTCTGGTGTGTCTACTCTGTTACAGAGCTTTGTGTCATCAGCGGGTTGGGGGCGGGACCGACGTTGGAGGTGGTCCCCCGCTGAAGACTGCTAGCTAGAAAATTTCCGTAGGGTCTTGGCACCTGACTGCTTCAGTCCTAATGGTGTAACCTGCTGCAGGAGCTGTTCTTGAAGATCTACTGTTACGGTAAGTTCTTACGTAACTGTACTTTTCCAAGCATTCGCTGTTCAGGTGGCTCATTCACTGTATCACGTTCTGTTACCAGAAGCGCAACAAACCCTTACCGGGCATGGTCAAGGGTCATTCCACAAGGAGAGTGGCTACCTCCTTTGTGGCCCTAAAGAACGTGTCCACCTCAGCCATCTGTGCAGCAGCTACTTGGAGCTCCGTGCACACTTTCATCAGGCATTATAGCCTGGATATTGCTTCGAGGCGAAGAGCAGGTTTTGGTCTAGCAGTCCTTCAAGGACTTCTGTCCTAGGTCCAGATTCTATTAAGGATTTCTACCTTCCCTCCTCCCTATGGTGTGGGATTTCCATTATTGCTTGAGAATCAGTCCTAGTGGTGTAACCTGCTGCAAGAGCTGTTTCTCGAAGTAAGATAGTACAGTTACGTAAGAACTTACTGTAACAGTAGAGCTTCGAGAACAGCTCTTGCAGCAGGTACTTCCCCTCCTACCATCCCCGCTGGAGGCAGATTCTCATTCCAACATCCTTCTCCTAGGATCAGGTGTTCTCAGCATCGCTGATTGCCATTTGATGGCGGATCCTCAGTCTCCTCTTCTGATGTCATCCAGCGGCCGGGAGTCTCCTGCGGGAGAACTGGGGATCTTACTCCGAGAGGGGAGGGCTCTTGCAGTAGGTAATTACATATAGGACTGCTGTCGGCAGGACCCCACAGAAAAATTTCTAGCCAGCAGTCCTGGCGAGGACCGCCCGCCCGATCAGGTGACGGCGTCGGGAGACGTTGGTATAAAGGGCGGTCCCGCGCCCCTGCCTTCCACGTTCTTTCCGCCGTTAGCTCGTCAGTAGCCTCGCTGAAAAGTTCGTGCTTCGCCAGCCCAATCTCGGCCGGTTTTACAAAGTAATTTTTTTCGAGACCGTCGGGTACATTGTCGGCGTATGTTGTCCCTTCACCCTCCGAGCACAAAAATAAGTGCACCGTGGTGGCGCCCAATCATCAAGATAAGGACGGCCATTCCCGTGCCTGTTCTGCCCAGGGCCCCGATCACTCCGGCAGGAGAAGTGCCAGCACTGCCTCAGCTTCAACACGGCTACCCGAAAAGGCGGGCAGCAACCTGAAGCCCATTTTGAAGAAAAAGATGAGTTCTATGGAGAAGGAGCTCAAAAACTGAGGCAGGCGTCCACTTCCCGAAGGCCATCGGAAGAAGGATAAGGAGAGGCACCGGGACAAGGCTCCTCTACGCATCTCCTCAGGAGCTGCGGGATATAGGTAACGTCCTCCGAGGACCGCTCCTCGATAGCCGCCTTGGAGGTTTCCGAGGGCTTCGTCTCGTCATTCCGGGCCTTCGAGACAGCTGAAGGCCTCTGCCCCCGGTTCGGCCGCAGGCTCGTGGCCTACTGGCGTGGGCGACTCTGGTAAGTCGGGCGTCGGCCCCTCCGTCCACGCAGAGAAGGCCGGTAAGACGCACGACCCTTCGGGGTGGCGCTCGGCCTCTCTTCCATCGGACCAGGCCAGTCCTTCTCGGTCTGCCTCCGGTGAAGGCTCCCATAAGCCAGACGCTGGCTCCTCGCCATTAAGCCGCACGTCGATTCGTCTGACACCTGGCGACTGAACCGACGAAGGATCCTCCTACGTCCGTTGTTCCCGGTTCTCCGCAGCCTTCGCTGCCATCCGGGGAGCCAGCTTAACCCCGGGGATTTTTCCCCTCCATCCCCGGGCGACGCTGGGGACCTTCCTCCGTCGGACTGTCCCCTGTAGAGGTGCGGATCTGGCGTCGGCCCCATGGGCCGCGGCCCTGATGCGGTACCTCCGACTGTGCCGATATCAGCGTCCGGCTGCCGCGGCGGGCAGTCTGCTCCAGGCTTCCCTGGGTATCCCCGTCCTATCCGGCGTACGGGGACGCAGTATCCAGCCTTGTGATCTGTGACATACAATACCAGGCAGCTGGGCTTTCCGCGGCCGGGTTTGGATACTCTCCATACGGGTACAACCCGTATCCTTATCCCCTCCTCCACCGCCCCCACAGCCGGCGGTGGACTTGCAGGAGACTCTGGCCTCCTGGTGGGCTGAGGCCAAGGCTCAGCTCACCAGGGAGGTCGAGAGCCGCCTACCGACGACTGTGCCGTCTCAGGTTCCCGTACGTCCGAGGTGGCACACTCCCTCACCACCTCCAGACTCCAGGACTCTTACGTCTGGATCCAGAGAGGGGCAGGACACGCTTTCCCAGGGGCTTCCCAAGGGGTCTGTTCCTCCCCCTGGTCGGGAAAGGGAGTCTTTCTCCTCTTCTTCTGACGGTTGCTCCAAAAGGGACAACGAGCCACGCTCTCCGAAGCCCAGATCAAGGACTCTTCCGAAGTCTCCTCCGGAAGATCCTTCCTTTACGGAGTTGCTAAGGAAAATCCAGAAGGTTCATTAGTGGCACTCCTTGGAAACAGATCCTAAGCGTCTGAAACTCGCTGAACATCTGGATCTGCCCGTGACAGCTCCTACCTTGGTGCCGCCCTGGATAGAGCCTTATGATGACCTCGTCACCACCACACGGAAACAGCCGTCTGCTTTAGCTCCACTTCCAAGGAAGTCGAATAGGCTATATCAGGCTCCCGAGGGCATTGATTTCCTAGATTCTCACTCTTGTGCCGACTCTGTCGTGATTAGCACCGCTCACGGCCGGTCAGCCAACCCAAAACACCTCAGCTTGTCGCCACCTGACAAAGAATCCCGCCTTCTGGACCAGTATGGGAAGATCATCTTTGCTTCTCCACGCTGGGTATTAGGGCCCTGAATTATGTCGGCCACATGGGGGACTACCAGAAGGCCATTCTGACCCAGGTGGAAGCCAAATTGGACTCCCTGCCAGACTCTCAAGTCAAGCAGGAGTTGGTTGATCTTGTCCGCTCTGCACGTTCGGCCAGTCGACACATGCTTCATGTGACATACAATGCAGTGGACACTGCTTAACGGAGCTCAGCTTTCGCCGTAGGCCTACGTTATCATGCTTGGCTCTGCGTGTCCGGGTTGGTCCCGGAAGTGCAATCCGCTATCCAGGAAGCACCCTTCCGGGGGTCAGTGCTTTTCAGCGGTGATGTCAGACATCATCACCGATTTGCAGGAGAAGGGGATGGTACTGAAGTCTGTAGACTCCATGTACCGCCCCCATCAGCAGCAGCGCTGTCCCTTTCGCAAGACAATCAGCCAAAGGCGAAACCCCAGGGAAGGCGGGCCACAATGCCAGACCCCCACAGCTGCTAAGCCCCCGCCCAAAAAGCAGCTGGTGTTAGCCTGGGCTGCCCACACCACCTGACTCCTTCCCTCTCCCACAGCCTCCGAGGAACCGGTAGGAGGGAGATTTTCCCTCCACCTTCTGGGCCAGGAGAGGATAACATCAGATTTTTGGGTGCTCCAGCTCATCGCAGAAGGACACTCGATAGTTTCTTCAGAAACCACCTCGCCACCCCCCCTCTAAAGTCGTCTTATTCAAGGGAACACCTTCTTTTTGGTCAGGAGGAAATTTCAGCTCTCTTGCTGAAACGAGCAATAGAACCCGTCCCCCTTCATCTGCAAGGGACTGGTTACTATTCCCATTTCTTCCTGGTCCCAAAGAAGACAGGAGATCTCAGACCAGTTTTGGAGCTCGGTTCCCTGAATCTCTTTGTGGAATACAAAAGGTTCAGGATGCTGTCTTTGCAGAGCCTTCTGCCCCACCTCCGGCCAGGTCAATGGATGTGTGCCCTGGATATGCAGGATGCTTACCTGCACATTTCCATTCGCCCGTCTCACCACAAATGCCTCCGTTTTGCGTTCCAGGGGGACCACTACCAATTCAAGGCACTTCCGTTTGGCCTATCCTTGGCGCCCTGCGTATTTACCGAATGCCTGGCAGTGGTGGCGGCCCACCTGCGTACCAGGGGGGTGCCGGTTTTCCCGTACCTGGACGATTGGCTCCTGGCGGCCTCGCCCAGGAGGAATTCCTGTGTTGCTCTCTCCTTACCCAGCAGGTTTTGCCTGCCTGGGTATTACCATCAACCATTCCAAGTCTCACCTGATCCCATTCCAGAGACTACAGTTTATTGGGGCGATTCTCGATTCGACCACAGGCAGGGCCTTCCTGCCACCGGACAGGGACCCTCCAGACTCTTTAAGTCTGCTGTCCGGCCGCAGGTGGGTCTTTGTAAGGTCGGTCCTTCGCCTTCTCGGGCTCATGGCGGCTGCTATCCCGACAGTTCCTCGTGCTCGCTCCACATGAGTCTCTGGACTCTACGCTCCCCATGGGATCAGTTAGTGGACGACCTAGATCACCTAGTTCTGGTCTCCTCACCGATGCTTCGAGACTTGCAGTGGTGGATGGTTCGAGAGAACCTGTTTCAGGGAGTTCCTGTCTTTCGTCCTCCCCTCTTCCAGACTCTAACCACAGACGCCTCGGGCAAAGGTTGGGGAGCCCATCTAGGCCCTCATCGAACCAAGGGCTCCTGGTCCAAGCTTGAACAAGCTCTCCACATCAGTGTGCTCCAGCTTCGGGCAGTGTTGTACGCTCCCCAAGCCCTTCACCAATACATCCTTCCCGGCCGCCTAGCCGTCCAGACGGACAGGTGCGTGGTTTGGTACATCAACAAACAGGGAGGGACTCTGTCCTACCCTCTTTGCAGGGAGGCAATGAGGGTTTGGGATTGGGCAACACAACACGACCTTCACCTCACTGTAATTCACGTTCCGGGATTCGAACACACCCTGGCAGACAAGCTAAGTTGCTCTTCTGTTCTGACTAACGAGTGGGAACTGGACCAAGGGGTCCTAGACAATAGCTTCCGACTTTCCCGTCTTCTGCTCGCTCGTTCCGGAGTTAGGCGTTTTCTGGAGAGACGCTCTGTCTCTAGACTGGAAGGACAGATTTGTCTATGCTTTTCCACAATTCCACTTATCCCACGAGTCTTGCAGAAACTAGCTTCAGAAGGAGCACGAATAATTCTGATTGCTCCTTTCTGGCCCAGGCAAGTTTGGTTCTCCTACAATAATACTCAGAGGATCATCCTCTTTCTCTATCTCGAGGTTTACTGACCCAGGATCAGGGGACCCTGGTCCATCCAGGCCTTAAAACCCTTCAGCTGCACGCATGGCTCCTGCAGACTTGGCTCAGTCCCGTTTTGGGGTGTCTTCCCCAAGTGGCGGAGATTTTGGTGGAGGCCAGAAAACCCTCCACTAGATCCACTTGCGCCATGAAGTGGAAAAGATTCACTATTTGGGCCGCTTCCAAGAACACGGAACCTTTCTTCTGTTCAGCTGGGCTTCTGCTGGAATATCTACGTCATCTGTTTGACCTGAGTCTCAACCATTCTTCTCTGAAGGTACACATGGCGGCCATCTCGGCCTGTCATGTCCCCTTTGCAGACAAAACTTTCGCTCAGTTGGAGGTCTCTTAAGACCTTTCTCAGAGGGGTTCTCTATCTGAGACCCCCTATCCGTACTCCTGCTCCCCCTTGGGACTTGAACTTTGTTCTTGAGAAACTTACTCTCCCTCCCTTCGAACCAGCAGCTTCTGCGGATCTGAAGTTCCTTTCGTGGAAGACTCTCTTCCTGGTGGCCATTACTTCTGCTCGGAGAATTTCAGAGTTCCAGGCCCTGATGTGTAAAATTCCATACTTGATTTTTCACAAGGAAACGTGTTGCTCTTCGCATGAACCCTAAGTTTCTACCTAAAATAGTAGAAGAGTCTACTCTAAATCAGTCCATAGTTACCCGCCTTTTTCATGCAGTACTCTAATCAAAGGGAGTATTTACTCCATACAATGGATATTCACTGGATTCTGAGATACTATACCAACAGGACGAAGGATCTCAGAAAGACTGATCAATTGTTAGTCTCTTTTGCCCATACGGTTGTGGTCAAAAATATTGACGCCCTTGCAGTTTTTTCTAATAATGCACCATTCCTTCCAGAAAATTTGTTGAAATTAAAAAATATTTTGGTATCCACGTTTCTTTGGTTTGCAGTGGAATAAAACACAAAAAGCAGAAAAATTTACTAAGTCTTAGCTTATTCCACACAGAAATCCTTAAATGGCCCGGACAAAATTATTGGCACCTTTTAGAAGTAGTTAGAAATAATTAGATTTCAAGCAGGTGATTCTCCTTCACTTTGGAATTGAACTCACCTGTGGTGAGTTGCAGGTGCCTGCAATATAAAAATCACTCATTCAACCAGTTTCAATAGAGAAAAGGACTCATTTTCCTGTTTTGTGTCACTGTGTGTACTGCAATGAGCATGGAGAAAGACAGCCAGAGAATTGTCTGAGGAAGTCATACAGAAGATTGTAGCCAAGCATGGACAATCTCAAGGCTACAAATCAATCTCCAGAGACCTTGATGTTCCTGTTTCCACCGTACGTAATGTTATCAGGATGTTTAAGGCCCATGGCACTGTAGCCAACCTCCCTGGACGTGGCTGCAAGAGAATCGAAGGTTGCTGCGCAGGATTGTTCGAATGGTGGAGAAAGCACCTTGGATCAACTGCCAAACAGATTCAGGCTGACCTTCAGACACAAGGTACGACAGTTTCAACTCGCACCATCCGTCGCCAACTCAGTGAAAGGGGGTTATATGATAGGAGGCACAGGAGGACCCCACTGCTGAGAGAGAGTCATAAGAAAGCCCGACAGGGGTTTGCCAAAACACACCTGAACAAACCAAAATCTTTCTGGGAGAATGTCCTGTGGACAGATGAGACCAAATTAGAGCTTTTTGGTAAAGCACATCATCTCTATGTTTGCAGAAAACAAAATGAAGCCTTCAAAGAAAAGAACACCTTCCCTACAGTCAAACATGGAGGAGGTTCAGTGATGTTTTGAGGTTGCTGTGCTGCCTCTGGCACTGGGTGCCTTGAACGTGTGCATGGCATCATGAAATCTGGAGATTACCAGGCCATTTTGAGCGCAATGTTGAACCCAGTGTCAGAAAGCTGGGTCTCCGTCGAAGGTCATGGGTCTTCCAGCAGGACAATGACCCCAAACACACTTCAAAAGCACCCAGGAATGGTTCAAGACAAGACGCTGGACTGTTCTGAAGTGGCCAGCAATGAGTCCAGATCTAAATCCCATTGAAAACCTGTGGAGAGATCTGAAAACAGCAGTTGGGAGAAGGCACCCTTCAAATCTGGGAGAACTGGAGCAGTTTGCACAAGAGTGGGCCAGAGTGCCAGTAGAGAGGTGCAGGAAGCTCATCCATGGCTATAGGAAGCGGTTCATTGCAGTTATTTTGACCAAAGACTGTGCTACCAGATATTAAGTCTAGGGTGTCAATAATTTTGTCAATGCCATTTCTTTTTATTTTCTGATTTAAAAGTATATATTAAATTCTGAATCAAAAACAAAGGTTCTGTAATATTAACAGAGAAAATTGTGGAGCCCAAATACTGTACTGTTAATTTCAACTTATGTTTAGAGGAATTGAGTGATTTTAAAGAGTGCAAGGGCGCTAATATTTTTGGCCATGACTGTAAAAGGGAAGGCAGTGCTGTTTCTAAGCAATGCCTAAGTGGTTGGCTCATTGCATCACTTTCTGTTATGACAAATACAACAAGATCCTCCTGGGTCAGGTAAGAGGCCACTCCACCAGAGGAGTAGCTGCCTCAGCGGCTTGTTTCAAAAATGTGTCTGCGGCAGACATCTGCGCTGCCGCCACCTGGACTTCCGTTCATACCTTTACTAAACACTACAGTTTGGATGTTGCCTCTCGCCGTAGAGCAGGCTTCGGGCGGGCTGTTCTGCAAGGCCTCTTATCTTGAGGCTTGCACAGCTAGAACTGATTCTTGGAGTAGTTTTCCTTCTCCCGGTGCCTTGTTCCAGACTGCTTGGGATTCGGTCCTATGTGTAATTACCTACTGCAAGAGTCCTCTTGAAGTAAGATACAGTTACGTAAGAACTTACCGTAACAGTAGATCTTTGAGAGGCGCTCTTGCAGTAGGTAATACCTTCCCGCCCTCCATCCCCCTAGGCTTTTTCAGCTCCTTTTCCAGTGAAGGAAATATCCGCTCCTCTCTTGTCCGGGCCTGTGGCGGGAAAGAACTGGAAGGCGGGCGTCAGGGACCTCCCCTTTATACCGACTTCTCCTGACGCTGGTCACCTGATGTGGGGGGCGGTCCCTTGCCAGGGACTGCTGGCTAGAAATTTTTCCTTTGGGTCCTGCCGACGTCAGTCCTATATGTAATTACCTACTGCAAGAGCCTCTCTCAAAGATCTACTGTTACGGTAGGTTCTTACATAAGTACTATTCTGGGGGACTGCCTCCTTGTGTACTGTGCTTGACGTCAGGGGCGGGACTGACGTTGGAGGTGGTCCCTTGCTGAATACTGCTAGCTGGAAAATTTCCGTGGGATCCTGGCGCCTGCTGGCTTCAGTCCTAATGGTGTAACCTGCTGCAAGAGCTGTTCTTGAAGATGTACTGATCTTGCTGAGATGCAGCTCTTGCAGCAGCTAACCTTCAGTGGGACTGAAGAGCATGGTATCAAGTTACAATCTTCTAGCTAGCAGTCTTCAGCGAGGACAGCCTCGGCGTTGATCCCGCCCCGGCGCCAGGCGTAGTACATAAGGAGGCGGTCCTGCCAGATTCCTAGTTCTTTCCCGGCCCACTTGCATGTCTCGACCCATCGGTTCGCTTTCAGCGCGTGACGCCAGGTTAAGTTCTTCCTTTGGGAAAAAGTGTGTTTTTTCTGCTCAGTTTGTCTGATGTCCTCTCCAACCTCCGTTGAGGGCCATCCATCGAAGTGCGCCTGTGGGAAGCAAATCCCGTTCAAAGACCCGCAGTCGGCCTGCGTCTGGTGCCTAGGTCCAGACCACGACACCCGGGCCTGCTCCTTCTGCCAGGGGTTCAATAGCCGGACCCAGATCCGTCGCCAGAAGGCCCTTCAGGCGTTCCTGCTTGAGGAAAAGATTAACGCCATGGACGCAGCCACCAAGGGGGAATCTTCCGACAAGGCCCGGAGACACCTCGAGAAGCATAGGGAGAGAGTGAGATCCAGGTCCCCGTCTAGGGCCTCTGGCTCCCGGTCTGACCGCTCCCCTTCCCGGGCCCGCTCTCAGCCTCCCCCTGCAGCGGTGAAGACTCCTTCGGGTTCTTCCTCAGGCCAAGACCTCCAGAACTTCGTCCTCGGCCACTAAGGCCCGGTCGGGGGACCGTCGTCACCATCACAAGTCCAGTTCCCGCCATTTGGAACCCGTCACCAGGTCAGTCTCTTTGCCGCCTCCTCCCCAGCGGAAGACCAAAGAACTGACTTCACTTAAGAGATCGTCAGACCCGACGCCGGCCCACCCGACAGCCAAACACCATCGGTCCCGAGAACAGATGCCCGTCGCCGGTTAGGCCTTTGCCTCCACGGATGCGGTGGGGACGGCGTCCGTACCTACTGAGAAGGACGCCGCTCCCACCGCGGCGTTGGTCAGGGCGATCGCGGAGGAGCTGACCCAGCCCGAGGACCAGACGGGCGAACCCGGTCCTGTCGCACCCCCTGGGGAGCCGACGCCGGAACCAGACGACCGGCCATCGGCGCCCGGTCCGTCGTCGGGCCTCAGCATATCCGAGGTCAAGGAGTTGTTTACTTACTGGTGGGACACCATAAAGAGGGATGTGGTTCCCACACACCCTCCTCCGCCTGCGACTCCGCTGGCCCCCGTGCCCCCTACTTCACCCAGGGCTGCGGGCCGGGTACCTTCACCCCATGAGCCTACGGATCCTCCTAGGGGTAGACCAGAAAAAAGGAGACCTCCGTCCAGATCTTCAGGGTCACCCAGTCCCAAGAGACCCAGAAGACGCCGCCGTTCGCCTTCAACGGAGGAGACGGGATCGGACTTCTGACAGATCCAGATCCCCCTCTCCAATCAACGTCCCTTCTCCGGACCCACGTGAGCTTCCAAGATCTCCTCCGGATGACCCATCGTTCTCAGAGATTGAGGCATATCCAGGAGAACATGGGCTGGGACGCAGAGGAACTAGACCCCGAGAGATTACGCCTTGCCAGATATCTTCGGCAAAAAGATCCAAAGCCTGTGGTGGTGCCACCCTTGGTGGACACATTCGTGGACGTCACCAAGGCAGCGTGGAAACGTCCACACTCGCTTCCAGCGATGCCGAAGAAAGCTGACCGCCTGTACAAGGCCCCTAGGGAGGACCAGTACTTGGCATCACATCCTCTGGCCGATTCTCTGGTCATTACAGCCTCTCATGACCGGTCCCAGAGGCTGCAACATTTGAGCACCCTGCCACCAGACCCAGAGTCCAAGCAGCTGGACGCTATGGGCAGGCGCACGTATGCATCCTCTACCTGCGCCATCAGATCCCTCAATTACTTGACCCACATGGTACAGTTTCAGTACGCTTTGTGGGAGCAGGGACTGTATCTGGCGGGAAAGATGCCAGAAGGTGAGCAGAAGGAGGAGTTGCTACAACTCCATCGTATGGGTTCGGACGTGGGAACCCAGGTGCTGCGAGCCGCGTATGATTCCGCGGACTCCTGTCGTGGAAAAAATATATGTTCTTACACTTTAGTTTAAAATCATACTCAGGACCACTGCATAGTAAAAAGAACGGTTTATTACATATGCATATGGGAGTCTGCTTCCAAAAATCATGCAAGGCTCCTCGATTATTGTTCACAGAGGCTTATATACCTTTTTTAGTTTCACAGTCTAACAGTGATCTCATGCTTAACAACAGCTTCTCCTTATCTTTAGCAAAAACCTTAGATTCTAGGGACATGGATATGTTGTTCATCCACACTCATTGGCAGTATCCTTGCCGCTTTAAATCTTGCGGAAGGTCTTCAAGCTTGCTCCTCCACCCACCGGGTGGTATAACTCGGCTCCGCCCCATGGCGCCAGATCTTCCTTACGCTTGGAAGCTCAGGTTCCCTCCTTAACGCTCTGCGTTTCGACTAGTTCCTATTTCTCCGTTTGCGTTTAAAAATAAAATTTGCAAAGACTTCCAGTCTTCGATCCCTCGCGGCTGCGATGGACAAATCGACTCCGGTTCGGAGATGCCCATGCGGGCGAGAGATGTCTCGGACGGATCCACACTCCACGTGTGTCTACTGCTTAGGCCTTGAGCACGACCCGCAGGCTTGCGACCTGTGCTCATCTTTCTCGGCCTACGTCCTCGAAGACCGT
This sequence comes from Neoceratodus forsteri, assembly GCA_016271365.2. Lineage (NCBI taxonomy): Eukaryota > Metazoa > Chordata > Ceratodontiformes > Ceratodontidae > Neoceratodus > Neoceratodus forsteri. The sequence continues at coordinate 598,684,376 of CM057454.1, read as the reverse complement.
GCTGCCCGATTGCAACTGGGCCGTCCCGAGAAGCGTTTCCCTCCGGTGAAGTCCAAGGAGGCCCGGTTGGCGGTGTCCGCGGCGGCGGGCTCGGCGGATCAGCTCGAGCGGATGGTCGCCCTCGAAGAGGAGGCGGCGCGGGCCGTATCTTCCTCGGCCGCGGCATTTATCCCGCTCTCTCTGGGTTCTTCCTACACGGCTTCTTTTAAGGAGCTTTGTCTGTCCCTCTCCACTAAAGGAGAAGGGCCTGCGTCTGCTGGACCTTATTCTCGGTCCAAAAAGAGGGACAAGGGTAAGTCCCTCCGTCGACGCTCTTGGGAGCGGGAAAGGTCCCTCTCCCCGGGCCGTCGTCCGTCGGCTTGATCCGACCGTCGGCTTGACCACTGGCCTCACGGTGTCCCCGTCAGGTCAGTTGACGAGACTCCCACTGATGATAGAATTTTCTCGACCCATTGAACAGGCTGTCGCCTTTAGCAGCCGAATTCCCCTCTCCCGGTTCCCAGGAGGATTGAGGATCCCGTGGGCTCGCCTGTGCCTCCGGTTCCGGAGCCCTCGGATGGACCTTCCGAGCCGAAGGAGTGCAGTTCGGCCGTACCTCCCGCACCGGCCCGGAAATTCCGGGACTCTCGGTCTCGGTCTCGGACCTCTTAGCGGTCCAGCCCGTTCCCACCGTCATAAGCGGTCTCGATCTCGGCACAGCGATAGCGGCGTCGCCGTAAATCTCGTCCTCCTCCTCGGATGAGGAGGCTTGACGTAAATTACGTCGTGACGTACGAGGACCTTATGTTGCAACAGCTCCTCCTGGCGGAATAAGCCGACTCGGCGCCCTGACCATTAAGTAACTGTCACCGAGGCGGCCGACACAACCCCTCGACTTGTCCGGAGGCCTATACCAGGCGGTTGTTCGGCCAAAACCAGCTGCTCCACCGATTCCGGTGGAACCTCCGCCTCCACAGCCACCAGGTGGGGCTCCGACCAAGGATTCTCGATCGGCTAAGGTTTACCCCATCGGCTGTCAGTTACCCTCACTCCCGACCGACCTCGGCAGGTGAAGGTGGCTCAGGCCAGAGGCAGCTCTTGAGGACTCTTCCAGTCGAAGATGATTCCTCCTTCTTCTCCAAGCGACTGGACTTGGGTCTTCAGGAGGTCAGTCAATGGACGATAGCCGTCGTCCTTCCTAGGACTACTTCTGCTCATCTCGGAGTCTACGGGATGGAGCTCGAACCCGTTCCAAGCAGGCCAGGTATCCCTCACGGAGATTCTGGACCGAGGGATTCTCCGGCGGAGCCTTTCGGTGGCCGAGGCCATAGTGGGTCGGCACTGGAACTTTGGCAGCGCCCTGCTTCCTGCCCTCGCCTTCGGCCAGGATGGCAGGAAGTATCTGATCCCGGTTCCTTGTCCGGTTTTGAACACCCCTCTGCTGGGGGTTGGTTACCGACAGCGTTTTCCGCGGCTGGCTGAGGATGGTGGACAAACCTCCTGACAAAGGGTCCAGAGATGGACTATGTCGGGGCGAAAAGTCTCGCTCCCTCTCTCGACGCCGTCAGGCCAGTTCGGCCGTCCTCATGGCACATTTTCTCATGCCCTGTTGGGCTCCTGGATGAGGTCATCCCTCATCTTCCCGCCGATCTGCAGACTACGGTTAAGCAGGTGCGGGACCAGGAGCAGAGCAGTGGCCAAACAACAGCTCCAGACTGCTTTGGATATAGGGGACTCATGTGCCAGATCGGTGGCGGCCGCAGTGGCTAGGCGTCGCGGGCTTGGCTGAGGATATCCACCTTTACTTCGGATACCCAGCACAAGTGGCGGATGTTCCTTTGGGGACTGACCTCTTGCCCTGGGGTGGAAGGTCACCTGCAGAGGATCGAGAGGTCAATGCCACCTTGGACTCGGTCTCTTCGCTCAGAAGGACAAAGGCTGCAAACCACAGCCTAAGCCCTTTCGTCCTTCTGTGCCCCGGCCTTCGGCCCACAACGTCAGGGCCAGCAGCCGCATTGAGCATCCCAAACCCAAGCCGCCGGCTTCCTCTAACAGGAGGCAGGGAGGAAAGGGCCCAGGAGGTCCTCGGCCGGTCCCTCCTCCAAGCCTGCCCAGTGACGGGCTGAGGTGTCGCCCCATCCCGTCCTGCCCCTAGGTCCCCCGTGGAAGGGCGGCTCCTTGCCTCCGTTCCACCTGGTCGCTGTTACCACGGACAGGTGGGTCTTGAAGGTGGTGGGAAGAGGCCTGCCTCTGGAATTGAGCAGGCACCACCCTTGAGCCGTCGCCCTCGGGGGCTTGGATCCCAGCCTCACTGGCGGCTCGTCGAGCCGACGAGCTCTCCTCCTCAGAAGGAGGTGGTAAGAAGGTGGTGGACCCTCCTTCAGACCCAGGGTTTGTGTCCAGGTACTTCCTGGTTCCGAAGCAGACGGGGGCTGGCGCCCCATTCTCAAACCTACCGACCTAAACAAGTTCCCTAAGGTCTCGAACCTTCAGGATGGTCCTCTGGCTCAGATAATACCATCCTTGGAGCAGCGAGTGGTTCTGCTCTCTGGACTTGCAGGGCGCGTTTTTCACGTCCCTATCCGTCCGTCTCACCAGAGATTCCCCGCTTCAGCCGGAAGGATCTCTCTTGATTCAAGCCATGCCCTTCGCTTGTCTCCAGCTCCAGGGTCTTCACCAAATGCATGGCAGTGGTGACAGCATTCCTCTGCGGCGCCCGGTCCAGGTGTACCTTACCTGGACGACTGGCTGATGCAGCTCCTCAGGAAGGAGGCCGAGTGGTCAGAGATCTGGCCCTCCAGGTCTGCTCTCAACTGGGCCTCCTTATCAAGGGGCCAAGTCGAACTCGGGCGAAGCAGGTGATTCTATTCATGGGCAGCTCGACTCTCTCGAGCCAGGCGCGGCTCCCGGCGGACAGGGCCGAGTTCTTTCCTCCTTTGCCGATCATTTCTGGTTGGGCAGTGCGCCTGCCCGGGACTTCCTCGCCTCCTGGGTCTCATGGCGGCCTGTACCAGCGTGGTCCGTTGGGCCCGCTGGAACATCGTCTCCCTTCAGTGAGGACTGGCCAGCCAGTGGTCTGCTGCGATCCCTTGGACCAGCTTGTGCGGTGACACAGGGGATGTGGAACGCTCTCCAGTGGTGGACCGTTCCAGATCATTTGCAGGAGGGCATCCCGTTCGTCCGCCCCGAGCCGACGGTCTCTCTGTCGACCGATGCCTCTCTGATGGGTTGGGGTGCCCATCTGGGGGAACACCGGGCTCATGGCCTCTGGTCCCCGCGGGAGTCCCGATGCCACATCAACCTGCTGGAGCTCCGAGCGGTCCGCCTAGCTCTCACCGCCTTTGCTCCGTTCCTCCGGGGTCAGTGGTCCGGGTCAGGCGGACAATACCGCGACCATGTACTATCTAAACCACCAGGGCGGGACGCGCTCCATGCCTTTGTGCAGGGAAGCTCTCCGCATTTGGTCTCTCATGCGCAGCCTGGAGGCGGATCTCCTAGTCATTCACGTGGCAGGAGCCTCCAACACCCTGGCCGATGCCCCCAGGCGGATAGGGGCTGCATCCCAGTGGTCTCTCTGTCGGGTAGTACAGCATCTGTTCTCCCTTGGGGCACACCTCAGGTGGACCTGTTTGCTCCATGGAGAGCAGCAGAAGCGAGTCTGTTCATGCCCGCCCCCTCAGCAGGGCTCGCTGCAGAGGATGCCTTCTCAGGCAATGGACCCAGCCTCTTTACGCCTTTCCCCATTTCCCTTGATCCACAAGGTGCTTCTCAAGGCGAGGAGGGACAAGGCGCAGGTGATTCTTGATACCCCAGACTGGCCTCGCCAGTTCTGGTACCCAGATCTCCTCAGTCTCAGCTCCAGGACTCATGGCAGCTTCCAGCTCGCCCGGACCTGCTCTCAATCAATCAGGGAAGGTGTTCCATCCGGACCTCAATCCCTGCACCCAATGACCTGGTTCCTGGGCGGCTAGAGTTCCAGGCCTTGGGTCTTTCGACAGGTCCTCAATGTAGTTGGGCGTCCCGTGAGAGTCGACCAGAAAATACTATGCCTTCAAATGGAAAGGTTTTCCATTTGGTGTCAGAACAAGGCTTGGACCCTTCCTCCTGTTCCATGCAAGCATCTTGGACTATTTATGGTCCCTTTCTAGTCAAGGGCTTAGGTCGACTGAACCTAAGGGCGCACCTGCCATCCCTGCTTGCAGGCGGCGGGCGGGAAGCAGTAGGTGCGCAGAGAAGGTGGTCTGGCGCTTTTCAAGGCCTTGATCACATTTCCTCCAGTCGTGAACCCCCACCTCCGTGGGATCTACTGCTGGTACTGGCAAAGCTCATGGGCAAGCCATTGAACCTATGCAAGGTGCTCTCTCACCTGTGTGGAAGACCGCCTTCTTGGTGGCTATCCGTCAGCCAGAAGGATGGGAGAGCTCCAGGCGCTTTCCATCGAGTCTCCTACCTGGTCTTCCACAGGGACAAGGTTGTCCTGCGCCCCACGAAATTCCTTGCGAAGGTGGTGTCGAGTTTCACCTTAACCAGGTGTTGACTCTGCGGTGTTCTACCCCAATCACACCTCGGAGGCAATATAGGCTCCTACTCTGGACCCTAGAGGGGCTAGCTTATTATAAGGCATGCGGCTGAAATCGGGAGAGGTTAGCCAGCTGTTTGTCACCCTACGCTGTTGCGCATCTGGCAGACCTGCAGCCAAGCGGACGATAAGCAGGTGGGTAACCTCCTGCATAGATCTGCTATAAGTTGGCGGGCATGGAGCCTCCCAGAGGATAAGAGCTCATTCTCCCGCCATACTGCTGACAGTGGCTGCTTCCAGGGCGTCCCTATCCAGGAAATCTGCAGGGCTGCTACTGGAAGTCAGCAAACACCTTCATTACCCACTACCACACGACCTTGAGTCACGGGGATGCTGGTTTTGGGGCCTCGGTTCTCAGTCTCTCTTCCCAAGTAAGTATATGGGGTGTGCGTCTTGCCTCCTCCTCCCGGAGATGCTGCCAATGGTGTGGATGAACAGCATATCCATCCTAGAAATACAGGTTCTGGGGACATGGATATCATCGTTCATCAACATAGTATCCTGCCGCTTTAAATCTTGCGGAAGGTCTTCAAGCTGCTCCTCCCACCCACCGGGTGGTATAACTCTCGGCTCCTTCCCATGACGCCAGATCTTCCTTGCTTGGAGCTCAGGTTCCTCCTTAACGCTCTGCGTTTGTGACTGGTTCCTACTTCTCCGTTTGTAGATTTAAAATAATATTTTGCAAAGACTTCAGTCTTGATCCCTACATGCTGCGATGGATACATCGACTCGGTTCGAGGAGATGCCCATGCGAGCAGAAGATGTCTCAGACGGATCCACACTCACGTGTGTCTACTGCTTAGGCCTGAGCACACGACCCATGGCTTGCGACTGTGCTCATCTTTCTCGCCTCGTCCTCGAAGACCGTGCGCCCGGTGCAGCTGGGCGTCCCGAAGCGTTTCCCTCGGTGAAGTCCAAGGAGGCCGGTTGGCGGTGTCCTTGTTGACTTCGGCGGATCAACTCGGCGGATAGTGCGCCCTCGAAGAGGAGGCGCTAGCGCACGTATCTTCCTCGGCCGGCATTTATCCCGCTCTCTGGGTTCTTCCTACAGCTTCCTTTAAGGAGCTTTGTCTGTCCCTCTCCACTAAAGGAGAAGGCCTGCGTCTGCTGGACCTTTTCTCGGTCCAAAAGAGGACAAGGTAAGTCCCTCCGTCGCGCTCTTGGGAGGCGGGAAGGTCCCCTCTCCCGGGCCGTCGACCGTCGGCTTGACTCGACATCGGCTCGGCCACTGGCCTCCACGGTGTCCCCGTCCAGGTCAGTTGTTGAGACTCCCAACTGATAAGTCGATTTTCCTCGACCCATTAGACAGGCTGTCGCCTTTAGCGGTTCCTCTCCCGGTTCCCCGGGAGAGTTGAGGATCCGTGGGCTCCGCCTGTGCCTCCGGTTCCGGAGCCTCGGATGGACCTTCCGAGCCGAAGGGTGTGGTTCCGGCCGACACCTCCCTGCACCGACCCGGAAATTCCGGGACTCTGGTCTCGGTCTCCCGGACCTCTTCGCGGTCCAGCACGTTCCCACCCGTCGCCGTGATCTCGGTCTGGCACAGCGGTGGCGGCGTCGCCGCTTCGTCCTCGTCACCACTCCTCGGATGAGGGAGGCTTCGGCGTAAATTACGTCGGCGTACGAGAGACCTTATGTTGCAACAGCTCCTCCTGGCAGGCAAGCCGACTCCGGCTGACCATAAAATAGCTGTCACGGGCAGCCGGGCTGGCCTCGACTTCCGAGGCCTATACCCCGGGCGTTGTTCGGCCAAAACCAGCTACTCCACCGGTGCGGTGGAACCTCCGCCTCCACAGCCACCAATTGGGGCTCGACCAGTTCTCGGTCGGCTGAGGGTTTACCCATGTTGTCAGGTGCCCTCACTCCCGACCGGCCTCGGCAGGTGAAGGGTGGTTCAGGCAGAGGCAGCTCCCGAGGACTCTTCCGAGTCCGGGGTGATTCCTCCTTCTTCTCCAAGCGACTGGACTTGGAGTCTTCAGGAGGTCAGCCAATGGGCGATACCCGTCGTCTCCTAGGACTGCCGGCTCATCTGGGAGTCTACGGGATGGAGCTCGAACCACGTTCCAAGCAGACCAGGTATCCCTCACGAATTCTGGACAAGAGTTCTCCGACGGAGGCCTTTCGGTGGCCGAGGCCATAGTGGGTCAACACTGGAACACAGCAGCCTGCTTCCTGCCCTAAACGCCGGCCAGGATGGCCAGGAAGTATCACGGTCCCCTACGGTTCCTTGTCCGGTTTTTGGAACACCCCTCTGCTGAGGGTTGGTTACCATTTAGCGTTTTCCAGTAGCGCCCGTGCGCCAGGATGTGGACAAACCTCCCTGTTAAAGGGTCAAGAAGTGGACTATGTCAGTGAAAAGTCTATGCGTCCTCTCTAAAGCCCGTCAAGGCCAGTTGGTCTCGTGGCACATTTTCTCATGCCCTGTTGGGCTCCCTGGATGAGGTCATCCCTCTTCCGCCCGATCTGCAGACTACGGTTAAGCAGGTGCGGGACCGGAGCAGGGCAGTGGCCAAACAGCAGCTCCAGACTGCTTTGGATGTAGGGACTCATGTGCAGCCCAGATCGGCGTGACGCAGTGGCTGCGTCGGCGGGCTTGGCTGAGGATATCCACCTGCCGGATACCCAGCACAGGTTGGCGGATGTTCCTTTGGGACTGACCTCTTGACCCTGGGGTGGAAGGTCACCTGCAGGCGAGAGTCCAATGCCACCTTGGACCGGTCTCTTCGCTCCAAGGAGGACAGGCACTTAAACCACAGCCCTAAGCCTTCCGTCCTTCTGGCCTTTGGCCGCCCGGCCAGCGTCAGGGCCAGCAGGCTCGGCCTTGGCATCCCAAACCCAAACCGCCGGCTTCCTCCTAACAGAGGCAGGGAGGAAAGGGCCCAGGAGGTCCCTCAGTGGTCCTCCTCCAACCTACCCAGTGACGGGCTGAGGGGTGTCGCCCCATCCCGATCACCACTACCCCCTAGGTCCCCGTGGGGCGGCTCAGCTGCTCCGTTCCATACAGTCCCGCTGTTACGGACAGGTGGGTCTTAGAGAGTGGTGGGAAGAGCCTGCCTCTGGAATTGAGCAGGCACCACCCTTGGGCAGTAGCCCACAGAAGCGCGGGATCCCCAACTCACTGGCGGCTCGTCGAGCCGACATCGCTCTCCTCAAGAGGTGGTAAGAAGTGGTGGACCTCTTTCCAGACCCGAGGTTTGTGTCCAGGTACTTCTGGTTCCGAAGCAGACGGGGACTGGCGCACCCACTCGAAACCTACCGACCTAAACAAGTTCCTAAGGTCTCGAACCTTCAGGATGGTCACTCTGGCTCAGATAATACCATCCTTGGGCAGCGATGTGGTTCTGCTCTCTGGACTTGCAGGGCCGCGTTTTTTCACGTCCCTATCATAGTCCATCTCTGAAGTTCGCCGCTTCCGGCGGAGGATCTCTTGAGTTCAAGCCATGCCCTTGACATCTCCAACTCCAGGGTCTTCACCGATACATGAGTGGTGACAGCATTCCCTCTTGGCGACGGTCAGGTGTACCCTTACCTGGGCGACTGGCTGATGTAGCTCCTCAGGAAGGAGTAAGGTGGTCAGAGATCACAGCCTCCAGGTCTGCTCTCAACTGGGCGCCCGCCCTCATGAGCCAGAGTCAGACTCGAGCAGGTGATTTTATTCCTTCGGTAGCTAAATCTCTTGAGCCAGTAGGGCTCCAGCCAGTTGGGCGAGTTCTTTCCTCCTTTGCCCAGTCATTTCTGGTTGGGCAATTAAGCCTTCCGGGACTTCCTGCGCCTCCTGGTCTCATGGCGGCCTGTACCAGCGTGGTCCGTTGGGCCCGCTGGAACATGCGTCCTTCAGTGAGACTGGCCAGCCAGTGGTCCTGGCAACCCGATCCCCTTGGACCAGCTTGGCTCGGTGACAAGGGATGTGGAACGCTCTCCAGTGGTGGACGGTTCCAGATCATTTGCAGGAGGGCATCGTTAAATCCGCCCGAGCCGGCGGTCTCTCTGTGACCGATGCCTCTCTGATGGGTTGGGTGCCCATCTGGGGAACCCGGGCTCATGGCCTCTGAATTTGGCGGAGTCGATGCCACATCAGCCTGCTGGAGCTCCGGTCGCCTAGCTCTCACCGCCTTTGCTCCGTTCCTCCGGGTCAAAGTGGTCGAGTCAGGCGGACAATACCACGACCATGTACTATCTAAACCGCCCAGGCGATGCAACTCATAGCAACTATGCAGAAGCTCTGCATGTTAGTCACACTCGTCGCGCAGCCTGGAGCGGATCTCCTAGCCATTCACGTGGCAGGGCCTCCAACATCCCTGGCCCATTTTCTGGGCGGATAGGGGCTGCATCCCACAGTGGTCTCTCTCCTGCGGAGGTAATTACAGCATCTGTTCTCCCTTTGGGCACACCTCAATTGACCTGTTGCCTCCATGGAAGCGAAGCTGAGTCTGTTCATGCCCGCCCCCTCAGCAGGGCTCGCTGCAGGATGCCTTCTCCAGGGCAATGGACCCCGAGCCTCTTTACGCCTTTCCCCATTCCCTTGATCACAGGATGCTTCTCAAAGCGAGGAGGGACAAGGCGCGGGTGATTCTAGTGGCCCCAGACTGGCCTCGCCTGATTCTGGTGCCAAATCTCCTCAGTCTCAGCTCAGGACTCCATGACTTCAGCTAGCCGGACCTGCTCTCAATCCAATCAGGGGAAGGTGTTCCATCCGGACCACCCCAATCCTACACCCTATTGGTTCCTGGCTAGGATTCAGGCTTTGGGTCTTTCCGACGAGGTCCTCCCAATGTAGTTGGCGTCCGTAAGTCGACCAGAAAATGCTATGCCTTCAAATGGAAAGGTTTTCCATTTGGTGTCAGAACAGGGGCTTGGACCTTCCTCCTGTTCCTTATGGCATCACTTGGACTATTTATGGTCCCTTTCTGATCAAGGAGCTTGGGTGGCGGCGACCCTAAGGTGCTCCTGGCAGCCATCTCTCTGCTTACAGTAGCGGGCGGGAAGCAGTCAGTGGCCAGGAAAATTCAGTCTGGCTTTCAAGGCCTTGATCACATTCCTCCAGTCACGGAACCCCCCACCTCCGTGGGATCTACTGCTGGTACTGGCAGCTCATGGGCAAGCCATTCGAACCTATGCACAAAGAAGGTGTGCTCCTCTCTCACCTATCGTGGAAGGCATATTCTTGTTGGCTATCACGTCAGCAGAAGGATGGGAGAGCTCCAGAGCGCTTTCCGCCAGTCCTTACCTGGTGCTTCCACACAGGGACAAAGGTTGTCCCTGCGCCCCACGAAATTCCTTCGAAGGTGGTGTGAGATTTCTTAACCAGGTGTTGACTCTGCGGTGTTCTACCCCAATCACCTCGGAGGCGAATAACAAACCCTACTCTGGACCCTAGAAGAGGCGCTAAGCAATGAGGCGCCTGCAGCTGAAAATCAGGGGAGAGATTAGCCAGCATGTTGTCACCTACGCTGAAGCCGCATCTGGCAGACCTGCAGCCAAGCGGACGATAAGCAGGTGGGTAACCTCCTGATAGATCTCTGCTATAGTTGGCCAGGGCATGGGCCTCCAGAGGATAAGAGCTCATTCTACCAGCCATACTTCCTGTGATGGCTGCTTCAGGGGCGTCCTATCAAAATCTGCAGGGCTGCTACCTGAAGTCAGCAAACACCTTCATTACCACTACACATCGACCTTCAGTCACGCCGGGATGCTGGTTTGGGCCTGGTTCTCAGTCTCTCCCAAGTAAGTATATGGGGTGTCAATGCCTCCCCTCCTCCCGAGGAGAACTGCTAGGGTCTTATTGAGTGTTGGGATGAACAACATATCCATGTCCTAAATACAGTTACTCACCTGTAACAGGAGTTCTAGAATGGTATGTATTGTTCATCCTACATTTCAAACCTCCGGCCCGGCCTTTAACCCTGAGCTTCCAGCGGGCCAGATCTGGCGTCATGGGGGCGGGCAAGGTTGCTCACCACCGGGTGGGTGGAGGAGCAAGCAGACCTTGGCAAGATGCAAAAGCAAGGATGCTGGTGTGGATGAACAACACCATTCCTAGAACTCCTGTACAGGTGATAACATATTTACTCTGTAACAGGAGTTCTAGATATGTGTTCACTCCACCGTACCAGCCTCCGGCCGGCGCTGGCCTGTGAGCTTCAGCGGGCAGATCTGGCGTCATGGGCGGGCGAGGTTATACCACGGTGGGTGGGAGGAGCAAGCAAGACCTTCGGCAACAGTTAGCGGCAAGGATACTGCCAGTAATTATTGGATGAACAGCATATGCCATTCCTAGAACTCCTGTTACAGGTGAGTAACCTGTTGCTACCTGTAACGAATTAAAAAATATTCTCGGCGCTCCAACCTCGGCCCGGCGCTGGCCTGAGCACTGGCGGGCTGATCTGGGCGTCATGGGGGCGGGCGTTATACCACCGGTGGGTGGGAGGAACAGCGAAGACCTTCGGCAAGATTTAAGCGGCAAGGACTGCCAATGGTAAAACCCTTTCCTCTCAGGTGGTAGGGACTAATTCCACTGCTCTGAGATGTAACAATTTCTGAACCACTGCTTCTAGCAATGTCCTCTCTGCTAGAGGGAGGTCAGCAGTAAACTCTGGTCTTCTGTGGAGGAAAAGATTTGAAATCCAGAGACAGACCCTGACCCACTACCTCCAGCACCCACTTGTCTGAGGTGATGCTTAGCCAAGCCTGGAGGAAGTGGGAGAGTCTACCGACAGGGAGGGAGGGAGGCAGCCTGATCCTCAGGGGTTTTGCTTTGGTTGGGGCTGAAGCTGGGTTTGAGAGCCCTCCTGGAGCCCCCTTCTCACTTACCCCTAGAGTATCCCTGTTGTGGATACTGGGTTGGCACTGGGGCACGCTACCTCTGGAAAAAGGGTCTGGTCATAAAAGACCTTCTCTGCCCCCTTCCATAGGGCCTAGTGGATGGTGAAGCACGCTTTTAGCAGAGTTCCTTATATAGGTTGCCTTATATTCATCCATTTTTTTCATGTATGCAACCAAAAGGAATTTCCCTCTAAAGGAAAGTCCAGGGCCTTGGATTGAGTATCCTGAATAAGGTTCATGGTCCTGAGCCAAGCAAATCTTCTCTGTGCCACAGTGTTAGCTATCCATCTGGCTGCAGTGTCATTAGAATCAGCAGCCATCTGGAACTGGTACTTAGCCACCTCCAGCCCAAAGCTGGCAGTTTCAGCCAGGTCTTCAGACAAGGATGAGGGGGCTTTAATGGACATGTCCAGTACCAACTGCCACAGGGATTTTTGATACTGGACAGCATAAGCTTGAAAAGTAGCCTGTCTCATGGCCAAAGAGGCTGATAAATAGCCTTTTTTGGCCATGCTATCCATTTTTCTGGAGTCCTTGTCCGGAGAGTGGGAGGACAGGGGGACTCTGGCTTTGTCGCAGGCTGCCTGCTGTATAACCCCTTGATGGTCAGGATGGGGAAAAAAGAAAATCAGTTCCCGTTCTGTCCAACTGATACTTTTTATCTAATCTCCTCTCAATAGGAGGAACAAAATTAACAGTCTGTAGAAGCTTCAGGGTGCCTTTTTTGAAAAATTTGTATACTGGCAGGAGGAGGGCTTTTGTGGGTGTCAAACTCATCATATTTAAGTATTCAGTTTCCTCCTCATCCTCAATCTGCTCTGTGGTAGCAATATCCAGAGCATCTGCCATTCTCCTTACAAATGTAAAATGTGAGGAGTAATCCTCTGACACCCTGGGAGGAGAACCAAAATCTTGCTCAGGAGATACTTCTGGAGGAATTGGTTCATCAACCTGAAAAGGATCATCTTCCTCTTCATAATATTGCTCCTCCTCCAAAGAGGGCAACACACCACTGCTGGCCTGGGGACCCTGGGTAGGGGCAGGCTGCTGGGGAACAATGCTTTGCAGTGCCTGGATAATTTTAAAAGCCTAGGCTATCTCTTGAGCCAAGGGCATAGCAGGCATCTGCGCAGAAGTCCCTGGTTTAGCAGGGGAGGATTCTGCATGCTTGTTTTTTTTTAGTTTCTTTGAGGGAACCGGGGAGTCGGCGGGTTCTTCCTCTCTTTTTGCCCCTTTTTCACCCATATCAGGGGCAGAGGTAAGCAAGCTTGTGGGTTCAGCCACAGCAGATTGGGGTTTCAGCTGGTCAGAGCCAGAGGGACCCCTAGGAAATTTTTTGTTTAGCCTTTTAAGGCATTTTTCCATGTTTTTTTTCTGGGAAAGTTTCACAGACTTCACAATTCTGATCCAAATGTTCGAATCCCAGACAAGCCACACATAAGGTGTGCTTGTCTACTTTAGGAAATACATCCCCACATTTTAAACAATTTTTGAAACCAGGTTCTCTGGTTCTGTTTTTGGTTTCTCTGACATGGTAATGTCCAAAACGAGAAGAAACACTAACCGCTAAGTTAGAAATAAAGTGTGGTTATTTAAAAGTTAAACTTTTTTGCGGTCGTTCCGAACTGATAGGAACTGGAACCCAGGAGATGACAGGGTGAACTGGATCAGTGGTGCTGTAACCGATAAAAAGTGGTTACAAAACAATAAAATACACTAAAAACTAAACTAATAGTCAAAAACAGGGCTTATTAATCAGAGAACCCTGATAACTAAAACAACTAACCCAGTTCCCCCAGGGTTATGCCGAACCGCGAGGAACCGGAAAATAAATGTAATTTAAACAATAAACAAGATTTACACTAACAATCAGTAGAGGCAATAAAAGAAATAGAAAATACTTAAGTTGTTTAAGGTGTTGAATCTTCTTTCTCGCGAAGGAGTAAGACGACCACTCAGAGCGACCAGACTTTCAGGCGGAGAGAAAAATCTGAAGAGGTTAGAACACTACAGTTGGTAGAGGCAGTATTTGAAAGATGCTCATGTGCAAAGAATTCTACTCATTTGCATGTGTTCCATCTCTACGGGTAGTCCAACCCTCCAGGCTTACTGCATAAAGTTATGAATATCCTGAGCATTACTGGGGTTAGAACATCTGGGAAGCTCTTCAGGGGGTGGGATTCAGACAGCTAATGGTAGAACACACTTGTGAGGGGGAAATATTGGACCAGGTGCTCACCAATGGGGAAAAGGTGATGGATGTAGAAGTGGGGAGTCACCTGGGAACCAGCGATCACCGTACGGTATGGTTTAACGTGAGGACAGTAGAGGAAGCCAGCCACAGAAAAACAAGGGTTCTGGATTTCAGAAAGGTCAATTTGCAAAGCTAGAGTTATGTCTGAAGAAAGCCCTAGGGGGTAACATGGGAAAAGGGAATGTAGAGGAGCAATGGGCACATCTTAAGGTAGCCATAATGGAAGCCTCAAGCCTTTGCATTAGGCAAATAAGTAAAACAAAAAGGAAGAAAAAGATACCCTGGTTCTCAAAGGAGGTGGCAGGGATGGTGAGAGAAAAAAGGACAGCATTCAGAAAATACAAAGAGACACAGAGGGAGGAAGATAGAGGAATGTACCTGCAAAAGCTAAAGGAGGTGGGGAAAGCAGTCAGAAAAGCCATAGCACATACAGAGGAAAGAATAGCAAAAGCAATTAAGAAAGGAGACGAGACCTTTTTTAGATATATTAGAGAAAAGAGAAAAACAGGGGTAGGACTGTGAGACTAAAAAGGGAAGTGGGGGCAGCAGGAAAGGGACCAGGAAAAAGCAGAAATCCTGAACAAATATATTAGTTCAGTGTACACTGTACAAGGAGTACCCACCCACCCTAAGCCAGTTCTACTTTTATAGCCACTGGATTTGACTGACAACAGGAACTTCCTGTTTAGCAGTAGGAAGGGAAGGATCATAGAGACACATTAGTTTTGTCAACCCTAAAGGAAAAGAATGGTTTCTCCCCCCAGCTGCTGGTGGTCTGACACTGAGCAAGGAAGAAGGAGGCTACTGAAGAATATAGGAAGTTGCCTCAGAACAGGAAGGGTGAGAGCTGTAAGGAGAGGAGAGTAAGCATACAGAGAAACAGGAGAGGACACAAAATAAGACACGATAGGAGTGGTGCAGTGCACTGGCTGTGGGGCAGCAGTGTTCTGGGAGACATGCTGGAGGCTGGATGCTGCCCCTATTTGCAGGCACCTCTCTGGTCTGAGGGAGGAGGTTGCCCATCTCCAGGCTGACCTGGCTAGGATTCATGAAACCTCCTCCCCCACCCAGGGACCACCAGGGCCAATGCCACTACCTCACAGGCTGCCAAGAAAGAGTAAAGGCTGGACCAAGGTGGGCTCAGGGAGGGAGAGGGTGGTGGAACAGAGTTGCATCCCTCCAGCTGTACCTCTCCACAATTCATACACTTTTCTGGTGGACAGTGGTTCTTCTATGGAGGTACCTGCAGTGGAGACCAAGGAGGATGCTGGGAACCTTCACAAAGGAGACCCACAGGAGGGTGGCATGGGACCCCACAGGGGAAGTAAACAACTCCTGGTGGGGGATTCAATCATTAGGGGGGTAGAAGTGGGAGAGGAAGGGGAGAGGGAGGTAAGGTGCCTGCCTGGCACCACGGCTTGGAGGGACAGGAAGCGAATCCTCAGGATTGTGGGAACAGCTGCAAGAAGGAGGGAGCTGGATGTCATTGTCCACCTAGGGACAAATGACCTGGCTAGGAATGGGATTAGAGCAGTGCAAGAGGAGTTTGTAGAGTTGGGGAGGGGCCTTAGACAAGTAGTGCATACGGTAACCTTCTCGAAGGTGCTGCCTGTCTATGGCAAGGGTGATGCTAGGTACTCCTCACCAGGAATTCAATGAATGGTTGAAAAACTGGTGTAGAGCTCAGGGTTTTGATTCATTGGGGGTTGGGAGCCACCTGGAGGGATGCAGACCTATACTGGCGCGATGGTCTACATCTGTCCAGGGGAACCAGGATCCCAGGTGAAAGGTTTAAATGCTTCATTGGCAAGCATTTCAACTAGCCAAGGGGAGGCACTGAAAGGAGCAGGAAATCCCAGTCTCCCCAAAAACACAGTAGTTAGTGAGGTAAACACCAAGGCAGAGAAGTCATTAGGAAGCAGGACAGAGGTAAATGTAAAAAGGCAAAGGCAGTAAGGACAAGGATGGGGCTAAAAGGGTAAGGAAATCAAAAGTGGAGGATGATTAGTACCAATGCCCATAGTCTGTGTAACAAGCTCCCTGAACAAGTGGCCTTGATGGAAGAGGGTTGCCTGGATATTGTGGCAGTCGCAGAAACATGGTACACAGAGAACCATGACTGGGATATCAACATACCAGGATACATAATCTACAGGAGGGACAGGGAGGGTAAAAGAGGAGGAGGAGTAGCTCTCTATGTAAAGGAAGGGATCAAAGCAAGAGAATTAAAGAGTAAACACAGAGCAGATGAGGCACTCTGGGTCACCCTGGAGACAGGAAATGGCACCACAATCCGCATGGGGGTTGTATACAGACCCCCATCTTGGGGGAAGGAATGGACAAGGAAATGATAGAAGGCATCCTTAGAATGGCAGAAAAAGGGTAGATATTGTTGATGGGGGACCTGAATATGCCAGATATTAACTGGAGCATCTTTGCTGCAGGCACATCCAAGAACAGGGTCATTCTTGATGCCCTACGAGGGGCATGACTCAGACAGCTAGTATTGGAACCCACTCGGGAGGGAGCAATCTTAGACCTGGTACTCTCAAATGGGGATGGAGAAAGAATCTCAGATTTAGAAGTGGGAAGCCATCTGGGAACAGGCGACCACCAAACAGTGTGGTTCACGATAAACACAGCCATACAATCAAGCCATATAAAAGCAAGAGTATTGGACTTTAGGAGGGCTGACTTTGGGAAAATGAGAGAGTGCCTCAGAAAAGCACTAGCGAACAGGCAAGAAGGAGGGGTGGAGGAACAATGGGGAGTAATCAGAACAGCCATCACAGAGGTAGCAAGCCTTTGTGTAAAGCAAATCAACAAAACACAACAAAGGAAAAACCTGCTATGGTTCTCAAAAGAGGTGGCAGGGAAGGTTAAGGAGAAAAGGATAGCATTCAGGAAATATAAGGGAACACAGAAGGAGCAGGACAGATAACTTTATCAGTTAAAGCAGAAAGAGGCAGGGAAGGCAGTCAGAATAGCAAAGGCCCAAACTGAGGAAAGGATAGCCAACTCTGTTAAGAAGGGGGATAAGACCTTTTATAGCTACATTAGGGAGTGAAGAAAGACCAAAGGAGGGATACTGAGGCTTAATAAAGGGGAAGGAATGTGGGCAGAGGGTGACAGTGAAAAAGCAGGGATACTGAATGAATATTTCTGCTCAGTATTCATAAAGGAAGAGGAGGGGAAGGTACCTAAACCAAACAAGAGAAACACTCTGAAGATGAGGGTCGATACCAGTCCATTTACAGAAGAAAGGGTTCTGAAAGATCTAATAAAACTGAAGGTGGATAAAGCAATGGGGCCTGATGGGATTCACCCAAGAATTCTAAAAGAACTAAGGGTAGAACTAGTGACACCGCTGACTACTTTCTTTAACAAATCATGGGAGGATGGGGTGGTACTTGAGGACTGGAGGAGGGCGGATGTGATTCCTCTTCACAAAAGTGGAAGCAGGACAGAGGCTGGAAACTACAGACCAGTTAGTTTGACCTCAGTGGTAGGAAAATGATGGAATCACTTCTGAAGGAAAGAATTGTTGAGTACCTAGAGGCCAGTGGGGCACAGGACCCAAGGCAGCATGGATTCATGATGGGAAGGTCATGTCAGACGAATCTAATAGATTTCTTTGACTAGGTGACCAAAGTAGTAGACCAGGGAGGGGCTGTGGACATGTTCTACCTAGATTTAAGCAAGGCATTTGATACAGTCCCACACAAAAGAGTAATACACAAGTTAGCCAGCCTTGGAGTGCGTTCCAAGGTGGTAGCCTGGATAAAAAATTGGCTAGACAACAGGACGCAAAGGGTAGTAGTAAACGGAGTCCACAGTGAAGAAAGGAGGGTTACTAGTGGGGTACCGTAGGGTTCAGTACTGGGACTGGTTCTTTTTAATGTCTTTATAAGTGACATTGCAGAGGAACTGGAAGGAAAAGTGTTTCTCTTTGCAGACGACACAAAGATCTGCAACAGGGTTGATACACAAGATGGAGTGGAAAGAATGAGAAGGGACTTGGCAAGGTTGGAGGAATGGTCAAATATATGGCAGCTCAGATTCAATGCAAAGAAGTGCAAGGTAAAGCACCTGGGAAACAAAAACCCAGGGGAAGAGTACATAACGGTGGGTGAGATACTGACAACAGTAAAAATGAAAGGGACCTGGGGATAATTATATCAGATGACCTAAAGGTGGGCAAGCAATGTGAGAAAGGCAGTAAGGAAGGCTGGAGGGATACTGGGATGCATAGGGAGAAGCATCAATAGTAGAAAACAGGAAGTTGTTATCCCTCTGTACAGACAGTTAGTGAGACCCCATCTGGAGTACTGTGTGCAGTTCTGGAGACCCCATCTCCACAAAGACATAGACAGAGTGGAGGCTGTCCAGAGGAGGACAACCAAAATGGTGCAGGGTCTGCACCAGAAGACATACGAAGAAAGACTAAAGGAGCTTAATATGTATACCCTTGAGGAAAGAAGGGAGAGAGGGGACATGATAGAAACTTTCAAGTTCCTCAAGGGAATCAGCAAAGTCCAAGAGGCTAGCATCTTTCAGAAAAAGAGATGTGCAAGAACAAGGGGGCACAATTTGAAGATAGAGGGGGGACGGCTCAGAGGTAATGTGAGGAAGTATTTTTTCATGGACAGGGTTGTGAATGCATGGAACAGCCTCCCTGAGGAGGTCCTGGAGTCAAGAACAGTGGGGGAATTCAAGAATGCATGGGACAGACATAAGGCAGTCCTAGTGGGGGGGTAGGAAGAAGTAAGCTGTTGGTTAACTAGGATCTGCAGCTTATCTATTAGGTAGGAAAATGGGCAGACTAGGTGGGCCAAGCGGTCCTTATCTGCTGTCAAATTCTATGTTTCTATGTTTCTAAGGAATGGGACCTCAGCTAGGTGTAAGAAGTACCAAGAGGTGGAGTGTATATTCCAGTCGTTTACAGTAGAGGGAGTCCTAAAAGAATTAGAAAAACTGAAACTAGTAAGGCAATAGGGCCAGATGAAATATATGCCAGAATTCTAAAGGAACTAAAAAAGCAGCAAGCAGAACCACTGACAGCGTTGTTCAACAAATCATTAGAAACGAGTGTGATTCCAGCAGACTGGAAGAGGGTGAATGTTGTCCCGGTCCATAAGAGCGGGAGCAAGGAGGAGGCTGGTAACTTATAGGCCAGTCAGCCTAATCTCAGTGGTAGGAGAATGGACGGAATCATTACTCAAGGAAAGGATTGTGACATACCTTGAATCCAGCATACAGCAGGATCCAAGACAGCATGGTTTCATGCCTGGTAGGTTTTGCCAAACAAATCTGATATATTTCTTCAACTGGGTGACAAGAGAGATAGATCAGGGAGGGGTAGCAGATGTGGCCTACCTGAAATTTAGTAATGCCTCCGGTACTGTCCCGCGTAAAAGGCTAATAAACAAATTGAGCAGCCCGGGAGTTGGATCCACGGCTGTTAACTGGGTTAGAAACTGGTTGAGCGGTAGGACACAAAAGGTGGTAGTGAAAAGAGTTCAATCTGTAGAAAGGGAGGTGATCAGGAGTGCCTCAGAGATCAGTGCTAGGTCCAGTCCACTTTAATGTCTTCATAAGCGACATTGTGGAGGAGCTGGAGGGGGAACTTATGCCTCTTTGCAGATGACACAAAGATTTGCAATAGGGTAGGCACACCTGGGGGGTGGTGGAAAGATGAGAAGGGACCTGGGCAAGCTGGAGGATTGGTCAAATTATTATTTTTTTTCCCCAACAAACTAGTGTGGGCACAAGGACATGGTGCTTCTATGCTGAAAAATCTAAAACATACCAACAGAAAGCAAGCAGAGCACTCACCTCAAATATAATAGAGGCATCGTCAGGTTGCTCTTTATTTTGCCAATGTAATAAAATTAATATTTTTATTGGAAAACCGTGCCCTCTATTATATTTGAGGTGTGAGTGCTCTGCTTGTTTTTGTTGGTATGTAGGATTGGTCAAATGTATGGCAGTTGAGATTCAATGCAAAGAACTGCAAATTATACAGGCAGGTCACAGGAACATAAGAGAAGAGTACTCACTGTGGGGAGATACTGCCAGCTACCAAACAGGAGAGAGATCTATGAGTAATTATATCTTAGGACCTAAAGCTGGTGAGAAGGTGGTTAGAAGGATCAATGAGATGTTGAGTGCATAGGGAGAGGCATCACAAGCAGAAAAAGGGACGTGGTGATGCCACTATACAGATCATTAGTGAAACCTCATCGGGAGTACACTGTCCAGTTTTGAAAGCTGCATCTCAGGAAGGACATTGACAAGAGAGGAGGCAGTCCAAAAAAGGGCTACAAAAATGGTACAAGGGCCGCATCAGAAGGCATATGAGGAGAGGCTGAAAGACCTCAATATGTATTCTCTAGATGCGTAGAGAGAGCGGGGGGGGGACATGATAGAGACATATAAATACCTTAAAGGGATCAATAAGGTTCAGGGGGTAGCATCTTTCGAGGATGGACAAGAAAAAGGGGACATGAGATTAAGCTGGAGGGAGGTAGAATCAGGAGTAATGTGAGAAACATAGAAACATAGAATGTGATGGCAGATAAGGACCGCTTGGCCCACCCAGTCTGACCATTTCCCTACCTAATGGATAAGCTGCAGT
This sequence comes from Neoceratodus forsteri, assembly GCA_016271365.2. Taxonomy (NCBI): domain Eukaryota; kingdom Metazoa; phylum Chordata; order Ceratodontiformes; family Ceratodontidae; genus Neoceratodus; species Neoceratodus forsteri. The sequence continues at coordinate 598,664,108 of CM057454.1, read as the reverse complement.
TCCTAGTTAACCAACAGCCTATTCTTCTTACCCCCACCCCCTAGAATGGCCTTATGACTGTCCCATGCATGCTTGAATTCCACCACTGATTTTGACTCCACAACCTCCTCCAGAAGGCCGTTCCATGCATCCACAACCTCTCTGTGAAAAAATACCTTAAATTACCTCTGAGCTGCCCCCCCTCTATCTTCAAATTGTGCCCTCTTGTTCTTGCACACCTCTTTTTTTGAAAGATGCTACCCTCTTGGACTTTGTTGATTCCCTTGAGGTACTTAAAAGTTTCTGTCATGTCCCACCGTCCCTCCTTTCTTCGAGGCTATACATATTAAGCTCCTTAAGTCTCTCTTCGTATGTCTTCTGGTGCAGACCCTGCACCATTTTAGTTGCCCTCCTCTGGACTGCCTCCATCCTGTTTATGTCTTTGCGGAGATTGGGTCTCCAGAACTGCATGCAGTACTCCAGATGGGGTCTCACCAGCTGTCTGTACAGAGGGATAACAACTTCCTGTTTCTACTGGTGATGCCTCTCCCTATGCATCCCAGTGTCCCCAGCCTCCTTATTGCCCTCTCCACATTGCTTGCCCACCCTTAGGTCATCTGATATGATTAACCCGGTCCCTTTCCATTTTTGTTGTTGTTAGTATCTCACCCCATTGTACTCTTCCCTGGGTTTTGTTTCCCAGATGCATTACCTTGCACTTCTTAGCATTGAATCTAAGCTGCCATACATTTGAGCATTCCTGCAACCTTGCCAAGTCCCTTCTCATCCTTTCCGCCCCACCTTGTGTATCAACTCTGTTGCAGTTCTTTGTGTTATCTGCAAAAAGACATACTTTTCCTTCCAGTCCCTCTGCAATATCGCTTATAAAGACACTGAAGAGACATTGTCCTAGTACTGAACCCTGCCGTACCCCACTAGTAACCCCCCTTTCTTGAGTTGACTCCGTTTACTGTTACCATCTGTGCCCTGTTCTCCAGCCAATTCTTTACCCAGGCTACCATCTTGGGACCCATTTCCAGGCTGGCTAACTTGTATATTAATCTTTTGTGTGGGATTGTGTCAAATGCCTTGCTAAAGTCTAGGTAAGCCATGTCCACAGCTCCTCCCTGATCTATTACTTTGGTCACCCAGTCAAAGAAATCTGTTAGATTCGTCTGACATGACCTTCCTGCTGTGAATCCATGCTGCCTTGGGTCCTGTGCCCCTCTGACCTCTAGGTACTCGACAATTCTTTCCTTCAGAAGTGATTCCATCATTTTCCCTATCACAGAGGTTAAACTACAGGTCTGTAGTTTCCTGCTTCTGCCCTGCTCCCACTTTTGTGAAGTGGAAACACATCCGCCCTCCTCCAGTCCTCAGGTACCACCCCATTCTCCCATGATTTGTTAGAGAGAGTAGTCAGTGGTGTCACTAGTTCTGCCCTTAGTTCTTTTAGAATTCTGGGATGAATCCCATCAGGCCCCATTGCTTTGTCCACCTTCATGTTTAGGAGTTCTTTCAGAACCCTTTCTTCTGTGAATGGACTGGTATCAACTCCTGTATCCAGAGTGTTTCTATTGTTTGGTTTAGTTACTCCCCTCTTCATTTGTGAATACTGAGCAAAAATATTTGTTTAGTATCTCTGCCTTTTCACAGTCAACCTCTGCCCAAGTGAGGAAGTATTTCTTTACGGAAATGGTGGTGGGTGCTTGGCACAGCCTCCCCATAGGGAGTGGTGGGGGCAGAAAAGGTGAAGGAATTTAAAAATGCATGGGACAGACATAGGGGAATGCTAGAAACAGGGAAGAGTGGAAAAGCTGCTGATCAACTATAGTCTGCAGTGAGTTAAAGGTAGATAAAATGGGCAGACTAGATGGGTCAGGCGGTTTTTATCTGCCGACAAATACTATGTATCTGTGTAAATTAATTTGTGCTTACTGGAGGCGGGAACGTCATTCCAAGAACATTTCTGGGGGAGCACACAATCAAAAATTAATTTAAAGGGAGCAGTAAAAATGACAGGCTTTTCTGGCCCACAATGTGCTACATGGCTAGGAATTTCGGGAGAGGGGGAACTATGTGAGCATGAGGGTTCAATACCTTTCAACCTTTTGTCACTGGATTGAGAGACACAGACACTCAACATGAAGGACAATGACCCTCATAATGAGGGACATATCCTCAAACATGGAGATACAAGCTCAGACTATTGTAACAACATTTTCTGCACCCCTTTTCCCCTGAGGTTTTGCCCCTTCCTTCTTCATTTTTTTCTAATTAGTGCTGTTGTGCCCACTGTAGCTTAGGATGTGCATGGGGAACAGGGCTTAGGTTCACCAGCATGAGAATGAAGACCTAATGTGGTTTGGCTTGCAGCCGACATTTTAGAACTCCTAAGTGAGGGAGATTCTCAAAGTGACCATTTTGTGGGGAGTTAGTGTTTGGTCCGGAAGGAGTGAGGACGTGAACAGCGACGAGTACATGAAGAAACTTAGCTGGGGTTGCAAGTCATCCTTTCGGCTCATCTATGTGCCTGCACATGCCTCCAGTCACCACATTTAATAAGCACCTCAATTTTTAAGTTTAAAGTTGGCCCGGTGATGCTTAGGGTTGAGGCGCTGGATGCCACACCTCACACCATGCCAGTGACCCGGGTTCGGAAGCGCATTCGGGTCATCAGGCATTGGCTGGGGAGGAGTAGGATTGAGCATCTGATGGACTGCTCTCCTCTCCTGGGTTTGGGAGGGAGGGTGGGTGGTACTCCCCACAGTTGTAGCGTCTCCAGTGATAACGAGAGCAATGCAACTTTACTGGCAGGTACTCTGATGTGAGGGCATTGGCGAGCATCATGCGCACACATGCGCAGGAGCATTACGTCCACAATGCAGACACCATTGTATCCAAGCCCTATGGACCAAAAATAAGGTGGAAAATCCATGGCACACAGGAGTACAATGATGACTTTAGAGACCAAAGCTCACATGCCCAGCACCAGACTCATCACGACCAGCTCTCCCAGCCCTCACTCCGCTCCTGGACCCAGCTATCTGAATTCCAGAAAGGACACCAGGTAAGGAGTTTGCCCCTGCCCTGGAAATTGTATAGATCAGAGGCCACTGGGGGGCCACAGGGTTGGGTGGGGTGTCTCTGTCCCTGATTTCTTGGTCGGTGGGTTTCAGGTGGGCAGTAGGAGCCAGAGTCGAGAAGGTACACTCGAGAGAGGTCCTGAGTTGCCGGTGCTAAGGAGAGGTGAAAAGAAAAGTTTAAAGTTGGTGCCACCCCCTCATTGATGGCATAGTGAAGCAGGGCTGCAGCAGTGAAGAGAGAGTCAGGAAGAGCATCAGAACCGTGGTGGTGAGTCGGTAGCAGCACCATTGGACAGGTGCTGACCACCTAGACTGTTTTTTTCTGTAAACAAAAAGGAGATTTGTTTAATTGTGCGAGATATAATCAATATTCAAACTGTGTGTAGGGGCGCTATACTCTCAATGCACGACACCAGTCTTGTATTTGCTTTCATTAGATTTATTGATGAATTAAAGAGGCCACAAACTCAACATTTCACATATCTATATGTTTCTTCAGGAGTGTGCCTATAGTCTTTCTCAGTGTGATATGTATAACTCACTGATGTAATCAAAATTCTGGATAATCCAGTTCTCATTAATATTATAAAAGTGCATCATGTACCAAGAATTGGCGTTGAGTTCTGGACAAAGTGCATTTGTTGTTTCTCTTATGTGCCCAAACAATGAGTTGCCTTTTCTAAAGCACTATAGACCCTGTCAGGCGCCAACTCCCCAACAGTTTTTAGGAGCCAAAGTCGAGAGAGGTCCTGAGTTGTTGGTGCTAAGGAGAGGTAAAAAGAGTTGGAAAAAAAGTTTAAAGTTGGTGCCACCCACTTGTTGATGGCATATTGAAGCAGGGCCACAGCGATGAAGAGAGAGTCAAGAGGAGCATCAGGACCAGAGCGGTGAGTCGGCGGCAGCACCACTGGACAGGTACTGACCACCTAGACTGTTTGTTTCTGTAAACAAAAAGGAGATTTGTTTAATTATGCGAGATGACATAGCAAAGAGGGCTACAGCCATGGTTGGAGACTGGGGAATGGCCACCGGACTGAGGACCCCCCCATAGGTGGTTTTATGCAGATTATTTTTTTTCTATGCCCCCAACCCCACAGGCACTGCTTCATCAGGAGCGTCAATGAGGCTGGTCCCCCACCTCTACCACCTTACCTTGACTTCTTGGTCGACCCCCATGGAGCCTCAGTTCTACCCTCCGGGCGGGGACGAGGCGGGGCGGTTACACCTCGTACAATCTGTTTCCGTCGGGGACTGCGGAGTCAGGCAGGTGGGGGCAATGAGAGGACTACCTCGATGCTCCATCTCCCTGCAGCCTGTGGGGCATTTTCCCTGTTCATGGGGGAATGGCATGCACCCAGACACCAAGGCATCGTCGTCGATGTCACCACTCCCCATCCCTCAATGTCAGTTCAATGCCTGCTGTGCCCCTGGCTTCCTTCTGGTGCCAGTCAAATGCCGAACCATGACCCCCTCCCTCCCAGAGGAGAGCTGGATGCTTGATCCTCTCTCTCCCTGCCGACCCCTGATGGCCTGGGCTCGTTCCTCGAACCCAGGTTGCCAGTGTGGCGCAAGGTGTGGCTCAGTGTCTCAACCTCAGTGCCACTGGGCCAGCTTGTTTATGCAAATTCAGTGAAATCGCTCCAGTAAGTGAGCACAGAAACATAGAAACATAGAATTTGACGGCAGATAAGGACTGCTTGGCCCACCTAGTCTGCCCATTTCCCTACCTAACGGATAAGCTGCAAGTCCTAGTTAACCAACAGCCTACTTCCTCCTACCTCCACTAGAATTGCCTTATGTCTGTCCCATGCATTCTTGAATTCTCCCACTGTTTTTGACTCTATGACCTCCTCAGGAGGCTGTTCTATGTATCCACAATCCTCTCTGTGAAGAAATACTTGTTCACATTACCTCTGAGCCGTCCCCCCTCTATCTTCAAATTGTGCCCCCTTGTTTTTGCGCATCTCTTTTTCTGAAAGATGCTACCCTCTTGGACTTTGTTGATTCCTTTGAGGTATTTGAAAGTTTCTATCATGTCCCCCCTCTCCCTCCTTTCCTCGAGGCTATACATCTTTAGTTTCTTTAGTCTTTCTTCATATGTCTTCTGATGCAGACCCTGCATCATTTTGGTTGCCCTCCTCTGGACAGCCTCCACCCTGTCTATGTCTTTGCAGAGATGGGGTCTCCAGAACTGTACACAGTACTCCAGATGTGGTCTTACCAACTGTCTGTACAGAGGGCCAACAACTTCCTGTTTTCTACTGGTGATGCCTCTCCCTATGCATCCCAGTGTAAACCCCCTGCAAATGGGGGTTCCCAAAAGTCTTCCAGGAGCTTGCTTGAATGCTCCAAGCCTGGATGGTGTTCGGCGTCTAAGCCATTTATCTGTGAGTGCTTTTAGAGCCTCTGGTACTGTCTCTTTAAGAGCTGTCTACCTGCAGACATAATTAATTTGGATAGGGGTCTGTGTTTCCTGCTTGAATCCCACTTGAGCTGCTGCCAAATCGCTCCGTTTCTGCCATCACTAAGTGGGAGAGTGAGCACTTCTCAAAGATATAACTGTTTGCCAGACATCATTTACAGTAATAACAAAAATACAGTTTGTCTAACCTGCTTTTCTTTGCAATCAGAACTGTGTTTGCCTAGTCCCCCATTCTAGTTTTGAACTGCTGAACTGGACCAGTCAGTTTACGGGGACTTTTGACATGGAGCCTGCTGCTGGCAAATCAGAACTTGGACTCTCATTGTGGAGCCAGCCACCTACGTACTGTAGGGCCAGTGCTTCTGGGAATTGTAGTTTGGATTTCGGCACCTTTTTTCCACCAACAGGGGGAGTTTACTGAGAATGACAGCAAAACCAGCCAACTGACTGGGAGGAACTCAAAGGAAATGCCTGGCTCTGTCTACTGGAAAGATGAGATGAGTCGTAACTGTGAAGAGGGAAGAAGCTCCGGGCTCCTGCGCTGTTGAGTTTTCACACGGGGAAGCTCATGTGGGGCCCTGAAGTTCAGCCTACAACTGTTTGTGAGTGCCAGTGTGGACTGAATCAGAGTTGTAAGGAGAAAGAAGCACCAGAAGTGAGGAAACCAGGCTCACCCTGTAGAAGACTGGAGAAATTGCTGAATCGCGCTCGGTCTGTCAGAAACTGAATCTGCTGTGTATTCTCCTGGGTATTGTGCAGTAATTGTGATCAGGATAGAGAAGCAGCCTGCCTGGTATAGTACTTTCCTTTTACATATAAATGTGTGTAGTGCTTGTGGGGAATCGCGTTTCAAATCCCCTGTACAGTGAATAGAGTGCATGAAGCTGGAAGTAAACCCCAGCTTAATCCAGACTACATCCATTTGCTCTAAACTGCAGTGGGGTCCAGTCACAAGGACCTTGTCCACTTGGTCTGCTCCTCCTGGCAATCCAGGACAATCTGCCTTCCATTCAGTTTCACCATTGAATTTGTGAGTACAAATCAGGGTAGCTCCCTGCCATCATCTAATTGCAAGTGTTCCATCTGATTACTTTTCCTTTCTTTCTTCACGAACTGAGCCTACCGGCTCCGGATTACAAAGTGGGTATTGTGCATGGATTTTCCATCCTCAGGGCCCCAACCAGCTGCACCAAATAGGCTAGCCTCTTATTGCCTGGTACCCAGTAAGAGTGACATTTGGGACTCTGAAATATGTGCACAGTACTGTGATTATTACTGTGACTGAATCAATTAACCTGATTTCCCCGTCCTTGTTACTATCCCTAAATAAATCAGATGTGGTTGTTTAGCAAAGTTACACTGCTTGAACTGTGCGTCTATGTTGAATTACTGTACAGTGGTTGTTGTATAACTGCATCTTACTTTACAGGGTCCCCAGAGTCAAGCAGATTGAACCAATCCTGGGGGGTAAGTGTATATTGCAAGGGTACTGTGATTGATATGTGTGGGCCACTAGTGGGAAGAAAGGGGGGTTGCAGCGACCCAGAGGGCTGTGACCAAGTCATATCAGACTGTCTTAACCCCGACCTCTGGGTGGAGGCACCCACCATCAAATCCAGGCCCCTCAACCTGTTAGTGACAAATCAGGCAGGGGTAGTAGCCCTTGGGATAGCGCCACCTAGGGGTTACATCTTGGAGGCTCACCGCTGGGATTGTGTGTCCTCTAGTGGCCATATTTACGAACCACTGTTAAGAAAAAAAAATTAAATGGGTACCCAGACAGAAGTGGCTGTGCACCGGCTGGTGGAGTGGTGTACTGGGGAGGAGATGGACCCCTAAAATGCTATGCTTATCCTGGACATGCCCCTGGGTATCAATATGGACATTGTACAGGGAGTACTTTCCAAGGTGGAAGGTTTACAAAACCCTGTGGCGGTGGGTCGGCATTCTAATCTGCTCACCCACACTTTCCTGGCCCTAGTAGAGTTTAAGGATCCCATAGATAGCTCCAAAGTGCCACAGACTATTACCCCAGAGGGAGCCCTCACTGCCTGGAGAGTGATAACTAAGGACAGCAAAGACCCGGGGGATTGAGCCCCCACCACTATCTGAAACTTTTGAGGAGAAATTTGCTAAATGGTTGCTGGGGGAAGGGAAAACTGTGGAAGACTTGAAGAAACTATTCTTGCCCCCTGGGGGTGTTCCTCCCCCAACACCCTCTCCCGCTTCAGTACCCGTAATGGTGGCTGAACCAATGCAGGCTCCTATTTCTGCATCTGCCATTAGTCACAACTCTTACCGAAGGTTGAGAATCTTCTCTGGCACCCTTCCCACCCCCCAAGGGGAGGATGACTGGGAGACCTGGATAGACTATGTTGCCCCCCAAGTGCTAGAATGGCAATGCTCGGAAGCTAAAAAGTGAAAGAGGGTTAGTGAGAACCTCTGAGGTCCTGCCCTTTCTACCATCCGTGCTAAACGGGCCAGTAACTCTGAAGCGACTGCACAGGACTATCTTGAGGCCTTGGAGAATGTGTATGGGAGCCCAGATTCTGATGAGGACCTGTGGTGGAGAGTAAGAAATGCACAACAGTACCAAGGGGAGTTGTTGTCTGTGTATGTATCTTGGCTGGAAAAATTGTTGCAAGAATGCCTCAGACAGTGTAGTTTGCCAGCGACTGAAATGGACCGAACCAGGCTGGACAGGATCCTTAAGTCTGCCCCCTACTCAGAACTGCTGTTGCTTCAGTTACACCTGGCAAATCGACTGGAATCCCCACTCTCCTATGATGAGCTAATGAGAGAAATTCGAGGAGTTGAGAAAAGGCGGCCTCGGGAGGGACTTGCACCAATAGCTGCGGCTACGACCCGAGTGACTGAGGGTGACCCATTAAGTGAAGTTCAGGGGCAGAGGTTGGCAGTTAATGAGTGCACTGAGAAGGAAAAAGATATGCCACAATGGGGCGAACTGTTGAGAGAGTTCGGGGAAATAAAAAACAGTCTCTTTATGAAGGCTGCTCCTGCAAGTACAGGCCCCGACCCTTATCCGACTGCATCTGCTATGGGGGTAGGGGTACCCACCCATGCATCTCCTGCTGACAACAGCTCAAAACTCGATGTCTTGACCATGGAAGTGGGGAAATTGATGAGATGTCTCCAAATGCTTATCACGCTACAGACAGAGATGGCACCAAGGTTTCCAGTTAGTAGTACCCCCGCCCTGGCTCCCAGTGTGATGCCTCGGCCAGCTCACGCTCCAGAAAGTATGTTTTGTCATAATTGTGGGAAGGATGGGCACATGAAGAGAGAACGCCGGTCCCCAAAAGACACAGACAAAGTTGCATATAGGCTACAAGGAGAGCTTCGGAGAACAAATCAGTGGTTAGAGGGTGCACGAATGATCCCAGTGAGGGCCCCAAAATGTTAACTCACATCCCTTTGTGGCAAGGTCAGTTGCCCAGGCCCCACTACGCTCTCCAGACTGGTCCAGAATAGTGGGTCCCTCCATGGAGACCACTGTAAAGGTGAATGGAGTGTCTACAAGAGCTGTATTAGACAGTGGCTCCCAAGTGACAATTATGTTCCAAGACTGGTATCAGAAGCATTTGTCTGATGTACCTTTACAACCGTTGGAGGGGCTGCATGTCTGGGGGTTAAGTGAGAAGGCCTACCCCTACTCTAGATATATCTAATTTGGCTGTCTTTTCTCACCTCTGTGGCTGGAATGGCCGAGCAAGTAGAGACCCTGGCCTTAGTGTGTCCCCCTACCGGACTGTATGATGGGGTTCCTCTACTAATTGGGACTAATGCACATATGTTTGGACGGCTGGCACAGTTGTGTTATGAAAAACAGGGGTCAAGGGCTGGTAGAGCTTTAAGAATTCCTGCCTTGATTAAGAAGGCCTATGAGGCACAGAGATGTTGAAAAAGTAGAACCAGAGGAACCGGTTGGAATTGTCTGGAAGAAGGATCCTGAGTCTCTGATCCTGGCACCAAATGCCCAGTGTACCTTACAGGGAGAGGTCCGTATCAGAAAGGATGTCAAGAATAAAATATTAGTGCTGGATGCACAGGCGGCGGAAAAATTGACGGAGGGACTGCTGGTCAAGCCTAGTATTTTGCCTGCAAAACCCATGCTTATGCCAGAAGGGTAATGGTTCAGGTTCATAATGTGTCTGACAGAGAGATTCGAGTAAATAGAGGTTGCACCCTGGCTAATGTGCATTGTGCAGACACTGCAGTGCTACCCAGTAGCAAGAGTTCGGGGAAGAATGACAGACTAACGCCTAACTTGTTTGATTTTGGTGACTCCGTTGCCAGCTGAATGGAAAGTGAGGATCAGTGAGAAGCTTGCCCAGAGAGACCAGGTGTTTTCTTTAAAGGAATGGGACATAGGATGCGTGCAAGGAGCTGAGCAGCTGAGTGCCGTATCCGGCTGCATGATGAAAGGCCATTTCGTTGAGAGGTCTCGATGCCTGGCACCTGCTGACATAGATGATGTGAGATGGCATCTGCAAGAGATGCTAGCTGCTGGTGTAATACAGGAATCCAGAAGCCCCTATGCTTCCCCCATTGTGGTAGTGAGAAAAAAGAATGGGACAGTAAGGATGTGCATGGATCCACTTTAAACCGGAGGACTATCCCTGATCAGTACACTATGCCCTGCATTCAGAATGCTTTGGACTGTCTAAACGGGAGCAAGTGGTTCTCTGTGCTGGATCTCCGCAGTGGGTATTACCAGATCCCGATGGCCCCTGAGGACCATGAGAAGACAGCCTTTATCTGTCCGCTTGGCTTCTATGAATTCATGAGGATGCCTCAAGGGATTTCAGGCGCCCCCGCCACTTTTCAAAGATTGATGGAGCGTGCAGTGGGGGACATGAACTTACTAGGGTGCCTGGTATACCTAGATGATGTTATTGTGTTTGGCAGCTCACTGGAGGAACACAAGAGCAGATTATTCAAGGTGCCGTACCGACTGGAAGACTTTGGCCTTAAACTGTCCATTGACAAGAGTCAATTCTCTCAAACATCAGTAAAGTATGGGACACACAGTATCCACCGAGGAATAGAGACCGACCCAGTAAAGTCGAGGCCTTGACCACCTGGCTACAGACCAAAAATCTAAAGAAATACAAAGATTCCTGGGATTTGTGGTTATTATCGCATGCTTCATCAAGGACTATTCAAGAGTGATCCGCCTTTACTTAACCTTACTCAAGGGTATCCCCAACCCAAAAAGATACAAAAGTCAGTGTCCCTCGAGACTGAAAGGTGTATTTTCATCAAAGTGAAGTATTTGGGGCCCACTGGACTCCTGATTGTGAGACTGCTTTTCATGAGATCATATATCAACTTACCATGCTCCAGTGTTGGCCTATGCTGATCCAACAAAACCTTATGTCCTGTACACTGATGCTAGCTTGCAAGAGTTGGGGGCTGTGTTGTACCAAGAGCATGAGAATGGCCTGAGACCAGTGGCCTTGGCCAGTAGAGCCTGACCCCATCCAAAAGAACTATCCTGTACATAAGTTAGAGTTCCTAGCTTTGAAGTGGGCTATTGTTGACCAATTCCATGAGCACTTGTATGGGGCTAAGATACTAGTAAAAACTGACAATAATCCTTTGACCTATGTGCAAACTTCAGCTAAGTTGGATGCCACTGGCCATAGGTGGCTTTCTGCATTATCTACATACGACTATGCTGTTGAATACAGAGCAGGCCTGAACCACATAGATGCTGATGCTCTCTCCCAGAGGTCTGTTCCCCAGAATGACTGGATCAAACTGTCAGAACCTGTTGTTCGAGCACTCTGCCAGAAGTTTGACAGGGAGGAACAAATGTCCATGGACGCAGTGGACTGTATGGTGGATTGTTTGGGACCCTCTGAGAATTGCATACCTGCTGTTTATTGCCACTTTCCTGCAATAGACATTGTTGCACTGCCTCAGCTGGACAATGACAGTATTCGGCGGGCTCAATCCCGAGATCCCATGATCAAATCAGCTTTAGAAGCCCTCTATGCAGGGAAAGATGTGTCCAAATTACGTTCCACTGATTTGAGAACTGCATTGTTATACAAAGAAGGTCCTAAGTTGAAACTGATCAATACACTGTTATAGCGAGAAACAGTAGACAGAGGGAGACAAGTAGACAAACAACAACTAGTGCTGCCCACTGCTTTTCGAGACTCAGTGCTGAGGTCCTTACACAACCACATGGGGCACCTTGGTATAGACAGAACACTTGACTTGGGAGATCCGATTCTATTGGCCTAAGATGGGGGCTGATGTGGAGCAACACATTCGAACTTGTAGTCACTGCTTACAGAGAAAGCTTTGCCCAGAGGCTGCCCCTTGTTAACATCACCACCAGTGCACCCATGGAGCTGGTCTGTATTGATTTCTGAGTTTGGAGTCAGATCAAAGAAATATTAGTAATGTGCTGGTGGTCACTGACCATTTTACGAGATACGCCCAAGCTTTCCCCACCAAGGACCAGAAGGCGTCCACTGTGGCAAAAGTACTTGTAAAAAACTTTTTTGTTCACTATGGGGCTCCACAAAGAATCCATTCTAATCAAGGGAGAGACTTTGAGAGTCGTTTGATCAAAGAGATGCTTTCCCTGTGGGGAGTGCGAAAGTCCAGAACCACCCCTTACCACCCCCAAGGGGACCCACAGCCTGAACGTTTCAACCGCACTTTGCTAGATATGCTAGGCACCCTCCACCCAAAGGACAAGCCTAGATGGAGCCAACAAATTAGCACCCTGGTACATGCCTACAACTGCACCAAAAGTGATGCCACTGGGTTCTCCCCCTACCACCTGCTGTTTGGAAGAGAAGCTCGACTGCCGGTAGATGTGTGCTTTGGGGTCTCTCCCGATGGGGTTCGAGCTGACAACTATTTACAGTATGTGCAAAAGTTAAAGGCCCAGCTAAATCATGCTACCAACTGGCTCAAACCATGGCTGCCAAAAGAAATCTGGCCAACAAAGAAAGGTATGATAAAAAGGTGAAAGCACAGGAACTCCAGGAGGGAGATCGGGTTTTGCTAAGAAATCTGGGACTGCATGGCAAACACAAGATTGCTGACAGATGGCACCATCTCCCTCACATTGTAGTGGGCAAACTAGATAATCTGCCTGTGTACAAAGTAAGGCCTGAGAATAATTCAAAAGATGTTAAAACAATGCATAGAAATCATTTACTGCCCATTGGACAAATCTTGATTGAGTCTGAGCCCCCCAAAAATGCCCCCTCTGGACCAGTGACTAGAGCTGCTGCTGCTAAGAAAAAATCAAGAAAGTCTGCACCTACAGAAGCTGAGTTAAAGTGTTCCCCTCCACAAATCCCAGTTGAGTATGACTATCAGTCCATATCTGAGGAAAGTAAGTGTGACTTTGAATACTACCCTTCTTACAAACTGAGTCAATTGTTTCGTGGCAATCCCCTAGTCAATACTGGAGATGAAGCTGGGCCTTCTGGACTGTCTAAGCCCCCAGCTTTGTCCCTGGAGCCAATGCTCCCAGAAAGTGAAGTGCAAAGCATCAAGTCAGATGATATGGAATCATTGTGTATAGCTGAACTGTTTGAGCTTTCAGGGGAAGAAAATGATGGACTGGAACAGACTGGTGATACACTAGAACAAGAAGAGTATTTTGAGTGCCCTGATGGTCCACTACCTGTGTCCAAAAGCTCTCTATGTGAGCCAAGTGTTGTAGACTCAGAAAATTGTAACTTCTGGAGCTGAAAGTGCCCCAAGTTCTAGCCTCTCTGCCCCAATGGAGACTCCCTGACAAGTGAGGACAATGCTGAAAATGAGACTCAGAGCAGAGACTGTAACAGCTCCCTAGAAAGACTGGTCGAGCTGTAAAGCCTGTGGTGCACCTCAGTTATGATTCCCCTGGGAGGCCGGTGAACTTGCCTCTCAATGTTGTCCATAAAGGAGTGTATGTGTCCCCAAGCTCTTTGCCCAAACTGAACATCAGTGCTAACTCCAAGTTACTTGTGTTGCCCTCTAGGTATGGCGCCTGCCCATCCAGCCCCAAGGTAGCTGATAGGGAGGGCCCCCTCTCTACAGGTTTCATGTACAAGAGGTAATAACCTGAGTTATGGTACAATGTGTGTATAATACTGTGTAAAAAGTGACATACTGCAAAGTTTCGGAAATGTGTTCCTGGTAAAGTGATATGTTGACTGATGATTACATGTATGAGCCTAATGTGATCCTGATGCAAATGTATATGGTTGCAATTGAAACTTATGGGGGTACTTGCTTGACGTGGACGGCAAGCTTTTTCCAGCCTGGAAGGGTGCAACCCCCCTGCAAATGGGGGTTCCCAAAAGTCTTCCAGGAGCTTGCTTGAATGCTGCAAGCCTAGATGATGTTCGGCGTCTAAGCCGTTTATCTGTGAGTGCTTTTAGAGCATCTAGTACTGTCTCTTTAAGAGCTGTCTGCCTGCAGACACAATTAATTTGGATGGGGGTCTGTGTGTTTCCCTGCTTGAGTCCCACTTGAGCTGCTGCCAAATCGCTCCGTTTCTGCCATCACTAAGTGGACAGAGTGAGCACTTTTCAAAGATATAACTGTTTGCCAGACATCATTTACAGTAGTAGCGAAAATACAGTTTGTCTAACCTGCTTTTCTTTGCAATCAGAACTGTGTTTGCCTAGTCCCCCATTCTAGTTTTGAACTGCTGAACTGGACCAGTCAGTTTACGGGGACCTTTGACATGGAGCCTGCTGCTGGCAAATCAGAACTTGGACTCTCATTGTGGAGCCAGCCACCTATGTACTGTAGGGCCAGTGCTTCTGAGAATTGTAGTTTGGACTTCGGCGCCTTTTTTCCACCAACAGGGGGAGTTTACTGTGAGTGACAGCAAAACCAGCCAACTGACTGGGAGGAACTCAAAGGAAATGCCCGGCTCTGTCTACTGGAAAGATGAGATGAGTTGTGACTGTGAAGAGGGAAGGAGCTCCGGGCTCCTGCGCTGTTGAGTTTTCACACGGGAAGCTCGTGTGGGGCCCTGAAGTTCAGGGTACAACTGTTTGTGAGTGCCAGTGTGGACTGAATCAGAGTTGTAAGGAGAAAGAAGCACCAGAAGTGAGGAAAGCAGGCTCACCCTGTAGAAGACTGGAGAAATTGCTGAATCGCGCTCGGTCTGTCAGAAACTGAATCTGCTGTGTGTTCTCTCGGGTATTGTGCAGTAATTGTGATCGGGATAGAGAAGCAGTCTGACTAGTATAGTACTTTCCTTTACATATAAATGTGTGTAGTGCTTGTGGGGAATCGCGTGCCAAATCCCTGTACAGTGAATAGAGTGCATGAAGCTGGAAGTAAACCCCAGTTTAATCCAGACTACATCCATTGCTTTAAACTGCAGTGGGGTCCAGTCACAAGGACCTTGTCCACATGGTCTGCTCCTCCTGGCAATCCAGGACAATCTGCCTTCCATTCAGTTTCAGCATTGAATTTGTGAGTACAAATCAGGGTAGCTCCTGCCATCATCTAATTGCAAGTGTTCCATCTGATTACTTTTCCTTTATTTCTTCACGAACTGAGCCTACCGGCTCCGGATTACAAAGTGGGTATTGTGCATGGATTTTCCATCCTCAGGGCCCCAACCAGCTGCACCAAATAGGCTAGCCTCTTATTGCCTGGGTACCAGTAAGAGTGACATTTGGGACTCTGAAATAAGTGCACAGTACTGTGATTAATGTGACTGAATCAATTAACCTGATTTCCCCTGTCCTTGTTACTATCCCCTAAATAAATCAGATTTGGTTGTTTAGCAAAGTTACACTGCTTGAACTGTGCATCTATGTTGAATTATTGTACAGTGGTTATTGTATAACTGCATCTTACTTTACAGGGGGTCCCCAGAGTCAAGCTGATTGAACCAATCCTGGGGGTAAGTGTATATTGCAAGGGTACTGTGATTAATTTGTGTAGGCCACTAGTGGGAAGAAAGAGGGGGTTGCAGTGACCCTCGGATCCAGGCCCCTCAACCTGTTAGTGGCAAATCAGGCAGGATAGTAGCCCTGGGATAGCGCCACGTGGGGTTACACCAGTATCCCCCAGCCCTCCTTACTGCCTTCTCACATTGCTGGCCCACCTTTAGGTCATCTGATATGACTACCCCCAGGTACCTTTCCATTTTTGTTGTTGTCAGTATCTCACCCCCCATTGTGTACTCTTCCCCTGGGTTTTTGTTTCCCAGGTGCATTATCTTGCACTTCTTTGCATTGAATATAAGCTGCCATACATTTGACCATTCCTCCAGCCTTGCCAAGTCCCTTTTCATCCTTTCCATCCCACCTTGTGTATCAACCCTGTTGCAGATTTTTGTGTCATCTGCAAAGAGACATACTTTCCCTTCCAGTCCCTCTGCAATGTCACTTATAAAGACATTAAAAAGGACCAGCCCCAGTACTGAACCCTGCGGTACCCCACTAGTAACCCTCCTTTCTTCACTGTGAACTCCGTTTACTATTACCCACTGTGCCCTGTTGTCCAACCAGTGTTTTACCCAGGCTACCACCCTGGGACCCACTCCCAGGCTGGCTAATTTGTTTATTAATCTTTTGTGCGGGACTGTGTCAAATGCCTTGCTAAAGTCTAGGTAGGCCATGTCCACAGCCCCTCCCTGGTCTACTGCTTTGCTCACCCAGTCAAAGAAATCAGTTAGATTTGTCTGACATGACCATCCCGCTGTGAATCCATGCTGCCTTGGGTCCTCTGCCCCACTAGCCTCTAGGTACTCGACAGTTCTTTCCTTCAGAAGTGATTCCATCATTTTCCCTACCACTGAGGTCAAACTGACAGGTCTGTAGTTTCCTGTCTCTGTCTTTCTCCCACTTTTGTGAAGGGGAATCACATCCACCCTCCTCCAGTCCTCAGGTACCACACCATCCTCCCATGATTTATTAAAAAGGGTAGTCAGTGGTGTTACTAGTTCTTCCCTTAGTTCTTTTAGAATTCTGGGTGAATCCCATCAGGCCCCATTGCTTTATCCACCTTCGGTTTTAAGAGTTCTTTCAGAACCCTTTCTTCTGTGAAAGGACTAATATCAACCCCCATATCCAGAGTGCTTCTATTGATCGGATTAGGTATTTCCCCCTGCTTTCCATTGTGAATACTGAACAGAAGTATACGTTCAGTATCCCTGCTTTTTCACTGTCGCTCACTGCCCAACCACCGTCCTCTTTGTTCAGCCTCAGTATCCCTGCCTTAGTCTTTCTTTGCTCCCTAGTGTACCTATAAAAGGTTTTATCCCCCTTCTTAACTGAGTTGGCTATCTTTTCCTTGGTTTGGGTCTTTGCTATTCTGACTGCCTTACCCGCTTCCTTCTGTTTTAACTGGTACAGTTCTCTGTCCTGCTCTTTCTGTGTTTCCTTATACTTCCTGAATGCTATCTTTTTCTCCCTTACCTTCCCCGCCACTTCTTTTGAGAACCATAGTGTTCTTTCCTTTCGCTTTGATTTATTTGCTTCACACAAAGGCTTGTTGCCTCTGTGATGGCGGTTTTGATGTTTCCCCATTGTTGCTCCACCCCACCTTCTTGCTGTTTTGCTAGCGCTTTTCTGAGGCACTCTCCCATTTTGACAAATTCAGCCCTCCTGAAGTCCAGTACCTTCACTTTTGTGTGGCTTGACTCTACAGCTAAGTTTATCATGAACCACACTTTTTGGTGGTCGCTCATTCCCAGATGGCTACCCACTTCAAGATCAGAGATCTCTCTCTGTCCCCATTTGAGAGTACCAGGTCTAAGATTGCTCTCTTGAGTGGGTTCAAAACTAGCAGTATCGGCATGCCCCTGTAGGCGTCGAGAATGGTCTGCTCTTGGATGTGGCTGCAGCAAAGGTGATCCAGTCAACATCTGGCATATTCAGGTCCCCCATCAGTAATATATCCCCTTTCTCTGCCATCCCAAGGATGCCTTCTATCATTTCCTTGTCCATTCCTCCCCCCCGAGATGGGGATCGGTATACTACCCCTGTGCTGATTGTGTAGCCATTTCCAGTCTCCAGGGTGACCCACAGTACCTCCTCTCCTCCCTGTTTACTCCTTAGCTCTGTTTCTGTTGCTTTGATCCCTTCCCTTACATAGAGAGCTACTCCTCCTCCTCCTCTTCTTCCCTCCCTGACCATCCTGTAGATCGTGTACCCTGGTATGTTGACATCCCAGTCATGGTTCTCTGTGTACCATGTTTCTGTGACTGCCACAATATCCAGACATACCTCTTCCATCAAAGCCACCATTTCTGGGAGCTTTTTACCTAGACTACGGGCATTGGTACTCATTGCCTTCCATTTATTTATGGCTTTATTTCTTTTTGCCCCATCCTTGTCCCTACTGCCTTTGTCTTTTTCTCCATTTATGCCTGCCCTTCTTCCTATCGACTGCTCTATCTTGGTGTTTACCTCACTAATTACCCTGATTTTTGGGGGCTAGGATTTCCCTTCTCCTCTTCAGTGCCTCCCCCCTTGGCTAGTTTAAATGCTTGCCATTGAAGCATTTAAACCAGTCACCTAGGATCCTGGTTCCCCTCCAAGATAGATGCAGACCACCGCGCAATAGGGCAAGAGGGTGGCCCTATTCAGAATTATTTAAATTGCACTCGTTCTTGGAGCATAATGCAGATGCAGGCAGCATCGCAGAGGGCCAAAGCCATGAGGCAGTGGCAAATCCAGCATTACTAAAGATCCTGCGGCAGCAGGACCTTTCTTTGGAATTTACATGGCATAGAACCAATCCAACATAATATAATGTATTTCAGACACAACAAAAATTAATTATACAATGGCAAGAAAGAATGCTGGGCTCAGTTTGGTCAGTCTGGGACTGGACCCGTGATATTATCCTGGCATAACCATAGAGTTCAATAGATAGAGAGAGGCTAGCATGCAGACTGACGCTGGCCCTCTTGAAGCCACGTATCCATCACATTACCAGAGGATTGAGCTGCTGGAAAGTAGCAGGAACCGCATCCTCTCACACAGATCCACAAGACATTGGATTGCTTGACACTTAGGTAGTCTATGGCATAACATCACGGATGAAGTCCCAGCAAGTCCAAAACCTCATCACCAGCTACAGCAACAACTGCATATTCCTAGGCCACAGCTGTAAGGACAGACAGCAACTCTGACGGGAACTGAACTAAATGTCAAAATTCACAAAAACAGATTTTATGTTTTTCACAATGGAATCACTGGACAAATGGTTTGCTGAAGAGAAAGAAAACAACCAAAGAGACAATCAGCAAAAGAAACAACATCTGGCCAGAGCCGATAGGGCTGTGATGAGCTGCCAAGCAACCAAAGTTACACATGTGTGTAGAAATTATGGAATGCCCAGGTGTAACATGGCCATTTTTGGAGATGTTGCACCAAATTTTTAACATGGCCGTTTTAGGACCACTTCTCATGAAGCATGCCAGTGTCAATTTGTTCACTTGTCCCGAAAGGTGATTTTGCAGAGTGACAGTGCCATTATGTGCTACAGGTGCGAAAACACGTTTCAGGCAGGATGTGAAAAATGACAGCTGTACTATTAAAAAGGAGGTGTGCAGGAATAGCAATGTTGAAAATCTGGAGTGAAAATATTAAAAACTGGCGAAGGTAGGAGCGTGCATAGAAACTATGCAATGCAAGCTCGTAACGCAGTCATTTTTTGGAGTTTTTTCACCAAATTTGCAGCATGGGCTTTTTGGGACCCCACCTCATGAACAGTGGCACTGTCGTTTAGTTAATTGGTCCCGAAGGTGATTCTGCACAGACCATGAAATCACCTTTGGGACCAAGTAAACAAAATGTCAGTGACACGTTCAAAGGTGGGGTCTTAAGAACCCCATGTTGAAAATCTGGGGCCAAAATTCAAAAAATGGCTGAGTTATCAATCAAGTTGAAAACCCCATTGAATGCTATTATAGCACGCTTACCTTTGATTCTTCAGATTGGTGTCGGCTTTGAAGGGTGCAGCCATGTCCCGATCCAGAGAAGATGATAGCGCCAAACTCAGAGGTAAGTATGGGGTAAGGAGGGGGGTGCGGGGAGGTGGGTGCTTAGTGGGAGGGTGGGGATGAGGAGGGGGAGGGGAGGGAGGAGGGAGGACTGGGGTGACAAGGGATCGTTTTCATTTTACAGGTTAAAAAACAATTACATGGGAAAGGTTTTCTTTATTTACAGGAAAATATATATATATATTTGGGCACACTGGGGTGGGCTCCCAGTGTGCCACATGAGTTGGGAGGGTGGATACTTGATGCCAACACAGGATTGGGCACCCGATGTCGTGGGGGAAGAAAAAACCAAAATTTGGGCACATTGGGGTGGGCTCCCAGTGTGCCACAAGTTGAGGGGGGCTACATAATGCCGATACAGGGATTGGGGACCCTGATGTCGGCATGGGAGGACAGCAGCAGTGGGAGGGTTTTTCTGCTGGCGGTGGTGATGCAACTGCGCACGCGCGACACTCGCACATGCCTAGTTGCGGTGAACGGCATTTTGCCATTCACAACATAACAGCACCACGGAACTGTGCATGTGTGCAAGTCGTGCATGCGCAGTTCATGCCCCAGAATGCGGAAGTAACAGCTGAAATAATGCGGCTTGTTATTCCGTAGTGGCCGATCGTGGCGGAGGGTTTCAAGCTCTGTTGGACTTTCAGAAGGATACTTCCAAAAGTTCAATGAAAACTTCTATGATCGGACGTTTTTCTAAGCTACAAGCCGATCCCAAAAGTGCTGTAGGCTCCACCACAGCCCAAAAAAACAGAGAAAAGAAGACATGTACACCTCAAAGAATAGCAGTTAGACAAGCTTGAATGTGACAGAAATGAGCCTTCAACCAAATGTCAAACAAACTGGGCAGTAAAGGTTTTAAAAGACTGGCTGACAGAAATGGCAACTGAAGTTAACCTCCAAACAGTAAGTGCAGCTGAATTAAAAAGTGTATTAAGAAATGTTATGGCGCAGTGAGAAACACCGCTGTAGAACAGTATGGAATAAGTGGCTTTGTTAGGCTATGGTCTGGAATCAATAGGTGCCGTAATGAACCCTCCATTAAGCCAAAATCGAAATTTTTGTTTTTATTTATTTTAGTCTTTGGTAACCAGGCAAATATCTTAACCAGTAAAGATTTTCACAGTGCTAACAATGTTTTTCACCTCAGAAAAAATCTGCGGTGAGAAAAGGCGAGCAAAATGAAGCATCATCTCCCTCATGAGCACTGACCTACAACTGCTCATGCAATCTCTGGCTCTCAGTGCAGGGAACACCAGGTGCTGCTGTACTGTGTCTGGCTTCAGCTGCAGTTACACTTCACCAGACGTGGCTGTGAAGGACAGCATCAGCTGAAACCCACATCTTTGACTTTAAACAGTCTGAAAACAGGCTCCAGTATGTGACACTGAAATTTCAATTAAAAAACAAAAATCACAGTGATCCTCTAGAAAATGACAGAGACAAGTACAGGGCTTTATGATTGAGCTCTCAGGACACCCGCATTGTCCAGTTGTAGCACTCAGAAAATACATACAGAAACTGCCTCCCAATGCCCCATGCCTCTTCATGCATCCCAGAAGAAAGTACAGTTACGTAAGAACTTACCATAACAGCAGATCTTCGAGAGAGGCTCTTGCAGTAGGTAATAACCTTGAGAAAATAAATAAAATCCAGCACTCCAGAACAAATTCAGGGAGATTTCTTTAGAGTATTAAGTTCATTAACTTTTACATATCATCAAAGTACTCACATGCAAAAACTGTGCATCATTTTCATAAATAAATGAAATGAACAATTCTAGGGCTCCTAACACCCTTCCAGCCAGTAATCCATGAGGTGGGCACATGAGGAAGGAGCCGTCCGTTATAGCAACTCCTTCCTGGTGCAATCCCTCATGGTGATGGGGAGGGTAAGGCGACGGATGAGGCTGTGGGCGAACTGGCCGACAGGATGTTGCTATTCACATGCGCGTGGGGGAGGGTGGGAGTGAGCACTGGCTGGGAGGGGTTAGAGAGGCTGTAGGGGTGGCACTGCAGTTGCTGGCCAAGCTGCGTTGTGGTGTCGT
Organism: Neoceratodus forsteri; assembly: GCA_016271365.2. Lineage (NCBI taxonomy): Eukaryota > Metazoa > Chordata > Ceratodontiformes > Ceratodontidae > Neoceratodus > Neoceratodus forsteri. The sequence goes on along the minus strand of CM057454.1, from coordinate 598,642,551 downwards.
GGTTGGCTAGTTGTAGCGGTGGGAGAGGTACCGGGTTTGGGTCCGTGCGCCAGTGCGATTTTATTGAGCCTGGCCTGAACCTTTATTTTTTTCCTGCTTTCACCCCATGCGACATGCACCCCCTGGGTTGAGAATCCTTAAGTGGGGGGTGTGAGGCAAAGTTCCCCACAAGGGGTGGGGGGGCGTGAGCCCCGCCACAGAAAGCAGTAAAATATTGCCCTAGCCTGCTGTCCTGAGGCACCGGGTTTTTCAGCATTCTGACTGAGCGATAATGGTGATTGCCTTTGAGCGTTCGCCGTTATCACATAAACCCTTCAGCCTCAGCGCTTCAGGGCACTGCTACCCTTCATCAGGAGGTGTGACCAAGTGCTAAATTACCACAGTTAAATAAGTTACTAACACAGGTGTAGTTTATACAAAATCAAATTTAAGTACCAATTTGATTAATAATTAATCATGAACTTGGATATGAATCTAGACAGCTCAGAGCATATCAGCTCTAATTAGTGCTCAGGTGTTATGTATTTATTTGGAATGCCAACACTGTAAACCAAAAACACTGCTGGCATGGTTTGATCTAGACTGCATAAACATACCACTGAACATTATTATAAAAAGAAAATATTCATTTATAACTACCCTAAAATCCACATATTAAAAGCAGAATCCCTACAAACTTTTGCACTATATTTCACAATGTACTTGTATTAAATCTCTTACTAAAATGTTGCTTTTCTTCTGAAAAGACAGTAAAAGAGGAAAACTGCTAAACACAACAAAATATATCCAGTACACATACATCATGACCTAGGTTTATACAATTCTCATAAAGCACAATATAGAAATAGTTCTTAAAATAAAATCTTGTTAATCATACACAAAGTTCTATTACATTGTTAGACACTGTAAATACAATCATCTTATGCACTATTTTCCAATAATGGGGAGATGTTTTACTCCATGTAACTACTTAATATTGTTTCTAGATATTAACAACCTTTATTCATTGTCATATTTTTCAACTCATTTCTTAATGTATGGTTTCCAGTCCAACTGTTTATTAAACCCAAAAGGTTTTAATGTTTTTAATAAAAAATCCATTTTGATTCCTTTTTATTTAGTTCTTGAAACCTTTCCCCTCTGATTATATGCATTGATCAATGGCCATGTAAATGACCCGATGTGCAGTGAGATCATTTTGTTCCAACACATGTTTAGCTATGGGATGATCCAAATCCTGTTTTTGTAAGGCCCTGTAATGTTCCTGAATTCCTTCCTTCAAACTTCTTCTTGTCTGGCCTATATACACTTTACCACAAGTGCACCAAATGGCATAAATGACAAATTGTGCAGTACATGTCAGAAAATAATTAATGTTTACTTCCTTTTGACCCAATTTGCCTGGATTAAGAAAAGTTTTCCCCTGTATAGAGGATTTACAAGTTTTGCATATTTTGCAAGAAAAAAAACCGTTCAGTCTGGAACTTAACCAAGAATTGGGGGGCTCTTTAATTCACTAGCCATCGATAGATCCTTGAGACTTTTACTTTGTTTAAAAGCCACTAAGGTCCCTCATTTGCCATGCTTTTAAAAATAGGATCAATTCCCAAAACATGCCAATGTCTCTGAACAACAGCGTAGATCAAATGCTCCTGGCCCATACTCTATGGTATAAATTATTCTAGAGCTCTTTTTAATTTTTCTTTCTACTTTAATAATTCTGCACATTCCTTTGCTTCTACCCTTTTAAGAGCCCTATTCAATGTAGAATTTGAATAACCCCTAGCTTTTAGTCTGCCAAAAATGTCTCTTTTAGCCATTTCAAAATCACATTTCTCACTGCAATTCCATTTCAACCTAGTTAACTGTCCATAAGGAAGTGCTTCCATAACATGACGTGTACATGAACTGTGTCCATGCAAAACAGAATTGCCTGCTGTGGCTTTGTGAAATACCTTCTTTCTAATAACAGAGTCCACAGTCCCCATTAGTGTCAAATCTGGAAAATTGATCTGCCTGTCATCATATTGTGCTGTAAAACTCAAACCCACATCATTATTATTTAAGCAGCTGTAAATACTACTGCATATTCTATTGTATGGAGCGCTACTTGAATATTCCATTGTACTTGCTACTGTTTATTTCTCCTCTCCCGCACATCCCAGGTCGCATATGGAATCGAGCGGTACTCCGCTCAGTACGCCTGCCTGGTAAAACTCTTAAAATAAATAAAAGAAATGATTTAATTTCAACTTCAGATCATCCCAGATAAACAAGAGATCATCAATGAATCTCCTATAAAAAATTATGTTAAAGAAGAAGGGGTTCATGGTGGGGTCTAGCATCGTGCCCCCCTCCCACCAACCCATGAACAGGTTAGCGTAGGAGGGCATGACCGGGGACCCCATCGCCGTCCCCCAATCTGTTGAAAATAATCACCTTTAAAAAGGGAAAAATTGGAGTTCAAAATAAACTCCAAAGATAGAAGTATAAATTATACTGGATAAATCAAACTGGATTTCTCCAGCATTTCCTTTACTGCCAACAAACCCCTTTGATGATCTATACTGATATATAATGAGCAAACATCTATTGTAATCCACCTAAAGGACACCTGCCACACTTTACCCTCCACCAGCTGTAATAAATGTGTGATGTTCCGTAAGTGGAGTCTAACATGAAACCTCTTATTTTAAATAACTATCTACGTACAAGGCAAGGGTTCTGTTAGTGAATTACAGCCCAAAACTATAGGATGTTCAGGAGGTGTCACAGCATTTTATGTATTTTCAGAACATGATAAAAAAAACAGAACTGTGGGAAATAACCTTGAGGACTGAGCCACCAGGTGCTAAGACCACATGGAAAACTTTAGCTAGCAATGTCTGGTGAGGGACATCAGCATGTCACTATATAAAGGGCGGTCCTCATGCTCACCCTTCTGTTCTCCCACCAGAGACCTAAGTAGGTGCGACAGGAGAAGGAGTGGGCTCCTGGAGCCAAAGCTAGGCTAAGAAGAAAGAAGCAGCAGAAATTGAGGGAAGGAGGTAGTTAAAAAGGTTACCTACTGCAAGAGCCTCTCTCGAAGATCTACTGTTATGGTAAGTTCTTACATACCTATACTATCTTATTTCGAGAGGGCTCTTGCAGTAGGTAATATCCTTGAGGACTGAGTCCCAAGCAGTGTGAATCAAATAAGGACTGAAACACGGGAGGCAAGAAAAGTAGGCAAGGACTTTAAGAAAGGAGGCCCTGAAGGACAGCTAGTCCAAAGCCAGCCCTGCGCCTAGAGGCAATGTCCAGACTGTAATGCTTAGTGAGAGTGTGGACAGAGCTCCAAGTAGCTGCCGTGCAAATCTCTGCAGCAGAGACATTGCTGAAACCAGCAGAAGAAGCAACCATGCCTCTGGTTGACTGCCTTTAACTTACCCCAGCAAGGGTTTGTTATACCTCTGATAACAAAACAGAATGTAATTTGTTAACCATTTGGATAGACACTGTTTGGAAACTCTGCCACCCTCCCTTTTGGGCGCAAAGGAATCAAAGAGTTGATCCATCTTATGATCAGATTTTGTCCGATTTGTGTAATAACGTAACATTTTGTGCACATCCAGTGTGTGCAGGAGTGCCTCCCCCTGATTAGAATGCGAAGGGTAATACACTGGCAAATGCATGGTCTGATTTAGGATAAACTCAGAAACTACCTTTGGTAAGAATGTAGGATTTGTACGCAGAGTGACCCAGTCTCTGTGAAAAATCAAATAAGGCTCCTTACACTTCAGGGCCTGAAGCTCGGAAATCCTTCGAACAGAAGTAATAGCAACTAAAAACAGCACTTTCCAAGACAGATAGCGCAGGTCGCAACTCGAAGCCGGTTCAAAGGGAGGCAAAATGAGTTTCTCTAGTATGAAGTTCAAATCCCACAGCAGAACAGGATTCTGAACCGGGGGTTTCAAGTGGAGGATTCCCTTCAGAAAGTTTTTGGAAACCTCCAGCTGAGCCAAAGTTTTGCCATCCACCGGAGCATGGTAGGTGGAAACGGCAGACAGGTGGACCTTCAGTGAAGAATAACTGAGCTCAAGATTTGAAAGATGTAACAGGTGCTCCATGACCTGTGGACTGGGCAGGAAAAAGGGCCCCAACCCTTGGAGGCTGCCCAGATGGAAAACCTTTTCCATTTCGTTGCATACATAGTTCTTGTGGATGGCTTCCTTGCCTGCATAAGGACTTTGATGACTCTGGCAGATACTCTGAAGCATGACGCAGCTATGTCAGAAGGTGCCACGCATGAAGGTGAAGGGACTTGAGGCCCGGGTGGACCAGTCCGCTCTGCTCCTGGGTGAGAAGGTCTTGACATAATGGCAGAGACCAGTGGTTCCAACAATAGCTGTTAAAGCAGGAGGGACCAAATTTGTCAAGGTCAATAAGGGTGATCAGTATCATGTGAGCCCTTTCCTCCTGCAACTTGAGAGTACCCTCTGAATGAGTGGGAAGGGAGGAAAGGTGTACAAGAATGCCACTGTCCAGCAGAGAGACAGTGCAACCCACCAGAAAGAACCACACACTGGAACGAGCAAGCAAAAACTGGGTAGTTTTGTGTTGTATAGGGAGGCAAACAGATCAAGATCTGGGCAACTCCAGAGTTCGAAGATGTCTTTGGTTACTGACTGACTCAGTTCCCACTCATGTGCCTGTGCCTGAGTGCATCTAAAAGTGTCCGCCAGGATGTTTTGAGCTCCTGGGACATGCACTGCTGTCACCTGGAGGTCATACTCTTTCATTCACTAAAAAAATACCACCAACAGCTTAATCTGGTTCTAGGTCAGTTGGCATTCGTCTGTATCCCCCTCCCCCGGGTCGTGCCTGAAAATAGGCAGGATTTGTCTAGTGCACTTACCTGGTCAACAAAACTAAATAAATAAATAAATAAAATACTGAACTGCCCATTCCCATACATGCATTGCTTCCCTGCATAGAGGATACAACTGCGTTCCTCCCTGCTTGTTCAGGTACCACACCATTCATGTACTGTCCATCTGGACAAGAAGTGGGCCTGAGAGGAGAAAGGGTTGAAAAGCCTGAAGGGCGTACAGCACTGCCTGCATCTCTTGCACACTGATGTGCAGGGATAGCTACTGCTAAGACCAGGATCCCTGGGTTCTGCGGTCCCCAGATGAGCACCCCAGCCCTGACCAGAAGCATCCGTAGTCAGAGTCTGGATTGGAGAGAGGACTGAAGGGACCCCCAGTGGAGGTTGTTCAGACTCCTGCCACCATAAGAGATCCTGTTGCATAGAGCTGGGTACTAGGACTCTGTGATCCAGGTCATCTGATCTCTGATCCCACTGGACCCAAAGTGTCCACTGCATGACCCATATGTGGAGCCGGGCTAGAGAAAAGTAGAATGGCCACTGCCATAAGGCCCAGAAGGAGTAAACCTGCTTGGGCCATGGTCCAATGATTGGAGGCCACTTGCCTGGCCTGTTGTTGCAGAATTTCCATCCCTAATGGGAGCAAGGCTCAACCCTGAACTGTGTCCAGCACCGCTCCAATAAAGTGAATGTGGTGGGATGGGGTAAGGTGAGATTTGGGGTAGTTCACCATAATACTCAGCTGATTAAACAAGGCCAGGGTCTTGGACAGAGAGTCCAGCAGGCTGTCCTGTGATGGGGCTGATAGGAGCCAGTTGTCAAGGTATGGGGACACAAAGATGCCCCGGTGGTGCAAATCCACAGCCATTACTGCTAAACACTTGGTAAAAATCCTGGGTGCCGTGGTAAGGCCAAAGGGGAGAGCCTTGAAATGGAAATGCTCCTCCTGGTAGACAAACCCGAGAAAGTGGCGGTGGGAAGTGAAGACTGAGATATGCAGGTAGGCATCCTGCATGTCCAGTGTGTAGAGCCAGTGTCCCTGATTGAGCAGTGGTAAGAGACCTGGCAGAGTCAGCATGTGGAATCTTTTTTACTCTGTGTACAGATTGAATGTGCTCAGATCCAGAATGAGACAAAGATCTCCGGTCTTTTTGAGCACCAGGAAGAAGTGGCAGTACTACCCTCTGCCCACCTGATTCAGAAGAACAGGCTCTATTGCTGACTTTTCCAGTAGAGCCTGGATCTCCTCTTATGAAAAGAGCGATCTCATGGTACTTGAGAGTGGACGTAGAAGGATTTTCTGGAGATCTCTCAAGAAATTATATGGTTTGACCTTCAGTGATAAGCTGAAGGAACCAAGAGTCTGATGTGATCGCTTGCCAGCACGACAGGTGGTTGGCAAATCGGCCCCCTATTGGTTCTCCCTGAGCTGGTGGTGGGGGGGGGCTGGGCTGTAAGTCAGGAGGCTGCAGGGTTTTTTGGGGCAGCACCTCTGGATGCGAGCTGAGCCTTGGCCAAGGAGGGGTGGCTGCTGCTGAAGTAGCTTGGCATTTATTCTGACATCTGGTGGGTTGCTGCTTACCCTGATGCCACAGTTGGCAATGAAAATTCTGCTTGAGTTTATGCCAAGAGCGGTACATAATGTGCACTGAATGCAGTGCCTTGCCATTATCTTGTAGACTGGTGATGATATCTTTCACATCACCCCCAAAAAGGACCAACCCTGGACGGGAGCATCCTGAATGGCAGCCTGAATGTTCTGAGCAAGACCCAACACCCTTAACCAGGAGTATCTGCGCAGGCAGACAGCAGTCGCTGTACTCCTAGCAGAAGCATCTGCAGCATATGTAGCCCTGAGGGCATGGCGGCATAAAATCTCTGCCATCTGGACTGTATGTAGGCCTGAGGACATGGTGGCATAAAATCTCTGCCATCCAGACTGTCTGAACAATCTTTGGCTTTGTCTCTGAATCGGGCAAGGAGTCAAAGTCGGCTTTGAACTGGCCCAGAATAGATTTCTGGAAGGCGACCAGGTGGCCACATAGTTTAAAGCTCAAGAGCCAAGGTAGAGGACGAATAGAATTTCCGTCCTGTTAGGCCTGGTCCCCTAACCTATACTGGAAACCTACAGTACACCCCTGGCAGCATCCATAGTATTATCTAATCATGGCTCCAATATGAGCTATAATCAGTACTAACCTATTAGGGCACAGGTACCTACCATATAAGAGTAAGGTATCAGGGACAATGTGTAAGATTATTGCTATGATTCACTGGAAATACATATATGCAATGTACCAATAATGTATTACTGTGCTCTGATTCTAACACATACTGCAGTCTTCTACTAAGTTGTATAACTATGCATGGTTTATGCTGCCATCATGTGGATCTTTTTAACACTGCACTTGTTTTTCTATGATTTGTGAGAAACCATTGTATTCACAACTTAGCTGACTTTACTACAAATGTATATCTCTGATACCGAGGAACCGCCTAGCATTTTGGCCAGTAGGGCTTGTCTGTAATTCTAATGTGCATAAGAAGAATGTGTTGCTATAGTAATTATCTATAGTATAAGACCTTTGCATGATATGTGTTGCGAGTCCATCTCTTCATCCCGGTATAGGGAATAATTTGACTCCTGCAGTATCTAGGTAAGATTCTGTTTAGGGCTTAGTCTGATTTTGTGTAATAAACCTGTTTATTACTCACTGTTGCCATTTGTCTATAGTCTCTTCTGCTAGCCTCTGACCAACAAGAACCTGAGAGGTAATACTCCTCCACAGTCCAAACTGGTCGAGTTGCCTGGACTCCTTGTCTAGAGGAGAGATACTCCTGTGTTTTGGCTTAGCAGTTTGGTCATGAGCTGTGTTAATGACGACCGAATCCACTTTAGGATGGATGCTGAGGAGGTCCCTACCCTCTGGAGCATGATATAATCTGTCAGCCTTTTTGGAGACAGCTGTCACCGATGATGGCTGCCGCCAAATAATGGAGGCCAGGTCTTCGTGAGGGCCTATCCAGGGAGGGCTCAAAAGTGGTGACATCTCTGGCATGTCCAGATGCTCAGCCAGCCTCTTACACTTAGGATCATGATCCTCGGTCTTCGAGCCTTGTGTCGCCTAGATTTTCCTGAGGATTTCCATAAAGGAGGGGTCCTCAGGTGGAGACTTAGGGGACTCCTTTGGCACAGGTTCACTGGGCAGAGGAGTTACATAGCCCGAGGCCAAGGAGGACGAGTCAGACTCTGAGTCCAACTAAGGGCTCCTGTCCAGAGACAGATCCCTAAGAAAAGGAGTCTTCTTCTGAGGCACAGAGAGCTTCCTGCTCTGGTCAGGGACTGAACCACAGCCCAACATCAGGCCCGATGTGGAGGGATGAGATTCCACTGGAGAAAGAGACCCAGGTGTAAGAACCGGGTGAGCAGGTGTCGAGGTGGCAGCCAGCTGACATCAGTCCAGTTCTGGCGTGAACTGGGTCTTGGCTTCATGCCATCAAGACTGAATGATGGCCCTTAAATCCACCTGAGACTGCAGAGAAGGAGGTGGAGGGGGTGATACAAGGGCGGGTAGCCCGGAGATGGGTAACCCGGCATTGGGTAATGAGGCACCGGGTAACCCAGCATCAAGTGAGAAGACAGTGCGTAACCTTGGTGTTATATTTGACGAGGGCTTGACCCTGAGGGAACAGGTGTCAGCCATAGTCAAATCATCCTTTTTTCACCTAAGGAATATAGCACGGGTGCAACACTTGATTCCATCAGAGGATCTTCCTACCCAGGTCCACGCCTTTGTGTCCAATCGTCTTGATTATTGCAACACCCTTTATCTAGGGCTGCGGAGTGGATATCAAGTAAACACAGCTGGTGCAAAAGCGCGACAGCTAGGTTGTTGACTGGAAGCCGAGGTCCAACCATATAACACCTGTGCTTGGCGATGCACTGGCTGCCTGTACAGTGGCGGATCACTTTCAAGGTCATGTTGATGACCTATAAAGCCCTACATGGTTTGGGACCTCGCTACCTGAAAGAACCCTGACTTCTACTGTCCCTTCCGCTCCCTCCGATCCTCTGGTGAGGATTGCTGGAGATTCCCAGGGTAACCTTAAAACATCTGGTGGAAGAACATTTGCCTTTATGGCCCCTACCCTGCGAATTCTCTACCTTGCCGAATCGTAATTGCCTGACTGTGGAGAGCTTTAAAAAGCTTTAAAGACCTTCCTTTTAACCAAGCATTTTTAGTGATTTAAATTATATTGGATTGTTTTGAATTTGATGTTGTTTATAGTTGTGGTTTCGATTTGTATGACTGATATTGTAAAAGGCGCCTGAGCTTTGGAAGGGCACCTTAAAAGAAATAAATATTTACTTATTTATTTACTTTTACAGTGTTACAATAAATGGTCATTTGTCTGGCAGAGAGGTCTGTCACAGAGTGGACTGCCCAGGGCTCTGTCCTGGGCCCGACACTTTTCAATGTTTTTACGTCTGATATTACTCAAAAACTGCAGAGTACAGTTGTAAAATATGCAGATGATGTAAAGTTAGGTCGCCCTTGTACCACTGCAGTGGAAGGGGCAAGACTTCAGCAAGATTTGAATACTATCTTCCTCTGGACCCAAGAATGGGGTAAGAAACTGAATATGGAGAAGTGTAAAGTGCTTCATCTGGGAAGACAAAATAATAAATTGAATTTTTTTTTGGATAATGTTCTACTTAGTCAAATTGTTAGTGAAAAGGACCTGGGTACATATATATATATATATATATGTATGTGACAATTTAAATATACAAAGGTAAGTTATGGAAACCACTAATAGGGCCAATAGAGCATTATGGTCCATAACGAAAAACATTGTGTCCAGATCCAGTAAATGTCCTTGTCCCCTTATATAGGACATACGTCCACCCCCATCTTGAGTATTCATCTCAGATTTGGAATCCTTACAAAGTATCTGAAAGAAATGAGATGGAACAAGTACAGCATCATTTTACAAAAAGAGTTGATGGCTACAGTAACATGACTTATACTGAAAGATTACATTCCCTACGACTTATGTCTTTGGAAGTACGCAGGGCACGTGGGGACATTCTGTTTCTGTATGATATTCTTCAGGACCCTAGTGAGCTGCTAGGGAGGTGTCCCTATCTCTGTGGGAGCTGTTATATGCTGTTGAAGTGCATTTTTTAAGCAGTATACAAACTTTGATACACTATTACTGATTGTATGGAGCCCTGTTTGAAACAGGAAGAGAGCATGCAGTTTTTTAGCTGCAACTAGCGAACTACTACCTGTTATTTTGGCTTTGTTAACCTTCATATAACATCTTGGGCACATTTGCACACTTGAGGGCACATTATACAGTGCTTTGTGTAACTATATTTGTATTTTAAAAGATTTATACACTCGGCCTCGCAGCGTGACCGTGGAGCTACTTTGGGGTCACTTACTGGTATTTACACACGGCCTGCGGGAGTGCAAACAGCTATATAACCAAATGAGCTGCTAGGGAGGTGTCCCTATCTCTGTGGGAGCTGTAATATGCTGTTGAAGTGTATTTTTAAAGCAGTATCTGAACTTTGATACCGTTACTGATTGTATGGAGCCCTGTTGAAGAGGCACATAGTTTTTTAGCTGCAACTAGCGAACTACTACCTGTTATTTTGACTTTGTCAGACCCTCCAACATTTCACTAGTCAAAATAGGTACACTTCTCTGTTTCAGTTAATTGGGGACATATTACAGCGGGGCCAGGCCCCCAGACGCTCTGGGGGTTTAGATGCTCTGTGGTAAGTTTTGGGCTTTTACTGAAGGTAAAACACACTTTTGATGCTCTAGGTTTTAGTCTGATCTGTGGTGAGTTTTATGGCTATTTTTGAAGATACAATATGCTATTTTATGTGTTCACTACTCATGACTCCAGGGAAAATTATTGTTTTTGCTGGAGTTAGGGATATTGGTGTCTCTCTGGCTGACCTTGGCTTAGAGTCTTTAGCTGCAACTGGGGTGGGCAGCTGGCTGACCAACAATGTCAACTCTCCACCTCATGACCTTTTTTGTAATGTCCTGTGATGATTCTTCTTCTTCCCCCTCCTCACCCCTCTGCCCTTACCTCTCCTCCTCCTCCTACTCCTCCTCCTCCTCTTCTTCTACTTCTTCTTCACAAAAACAAAGACAAAGGTCAACAATATGCCCCCACTGCTATATGTTAACTAAACTTGAACCTTTTGAAGCACTACAATAATAAATAACATTGCAATTATGTACTTGGGTTGCTTTGCAAATGGTGTCATTCCTATAGAGATAAGTTTCAGTACAGTTCCACTGTACCACCATGGCCACAATTTAGCCGCTTCTCTTGTTAATCTGTAAGAATAAAAGGAGTAGGACTTACCTGACGTCTTATCTCCCCTGTCTCTGTCTCTGTCTTGATCTCCTTCGATAATGTAGCTCAGATTTGAAGGGCCATTGCTGTGTGGTACGCTCTGCTGCCTCTATCCATCCGACCAAATCATCCCTACCCAACCCATTCCCACAGGCAGACAAGGCAACAAGAGTTACAAATGGGCCTCAAACAAACTTGAACAAAAAAGCAGATAGAAACTTCAGCTGGACCAAAGAGTAATGGCAGTCTCCACATGCAGAAATATGGCAGGCTGGCTGTGTAAGCCGGCAGTGCATTTTCATTGGGCACCCATCCCCAGATGGATCCCCAGATGGATCACCTGACGCACAGTGCTGCTCACTTGCCATTGGTGATTCACAGCCAATAGAACTGAAATTTCCAAGTTCTGTTTTCCAATTGAATTGGCTTATGAGCATCACTGATTATGGGTGGTCCGACTGGGCCATTCCTAGCTGGTCCCTTTACCTGATATTGGTTGTTCAATTAAAGGGACACATGCTGGCAGGCAACTGGTAATAGGATCAACATTGGCTGGCATGCAGGGAGAAGGAGAGTGTGCAGTAGGCAGATTGGATAACACAACCTCTACACAACTAAATTCTGATTTCACGAAAAGCTTCTGGACATTGGGACAGCCCTTTGGATACCAGGACTGTCCCAGTCAAACCGGGATGTTTGGCAGCTCAACCCCCCTTCCCTCACCACCTCTGGTTTCCCACTATTCAAAGAGGCCATGAGTCACCATTTTTCAGTGCTAGATGAAAACATACAGCTACGAGTCAGCAGACAGCAAGTGTATTAATTAGTGTGTCTTTTTAATTTTGCATCAAGTTTCTAAATGTTTTTGAAAATTTAATTGTTTAAAGATGAAAATTCAAAACTTACATTCAGAAGAGACTCAATTTCACACAATAATATTCTGATACTTATAATTGCAATTTTAAATAGTAGCAGAGGGAAAGTGTGCAATAACTTGCTACTCTGCATCCCCGCCAGTAATTAGGGAAGGATGTCAGCGAGGCTGAAAGGACTAATAGACCAACTGGAAGCAACCTGTGACTAAATTAAAAACTCCTCTAAAAAGGATATGTAAAGGGTGAGAATGTCACAACCCCAATTAGCAGGTCAACCTCTACTTCAAAGTGCTAACCTCTGATCGTAGAATTAGAACAGTTAACAGAACAATATAATCCTCTTGTCTGTTTTGTGGGTTCGAATCAACCTTTGGTCTCAGTTCTGGAGGATTCAAACTGTGAACCTCTTGTTAAGCGTGCCCAATGCAGAGCTAAATAATTCTGTCTTGGGGGCCAGATATCTTTGCCAATGGGCACCTAATCAGGTATTACAAAATGAACCCTTAGAACTCTATGCAAGACCTAGACAACTCTGACCTGTTTCCCAGTTTGGTACCACACTAAGCTCATGCACAGTGTCAACTATAACCATCTAAGCTTCACTTATAAATCCCAGTTGCCACTCTTCTGACCATTTTGCTAGTTTATCCAGATCTCTTCTCATTCTGCCCTCCCCATCTGGATCATCTACTCTGTTGAAGATTTTGGTGTCATCTGCAAACAGACAAGCCTTACCCTCTAGTCCATCTGCAATGTCACTAATGAAGATATCGAAGGGCACTGCCCCAGGACTTATCCCTGAGGTACCCCATTTGTTACTTGCATCTCTTCTGACTGTATACCATTTACCACCGCTCTCTTTTCTTCCTGTCAACCAGTTTGCCACCCAGTTGACCAACTTCTGACCCACTGCGAGCTTCCCCAGCTTACTTATCAGTCTTCTATGTGGAACAGTGTCGAAAGCTTTGCTGAAGTCAAGGTAGGCGACATCAACTGCTACCCCTTGGTCCACCACTCTGGTTACCCAGTCAAAGAAAGCTATGAAATTAGTTTGACAGGACCTTCCTTTTGTAAACCCATGCTGTCTTGGATCCTCAGCCCCTCATGGATTCCAGGTGTTGCACTATCATTTCCTTAAGGAGTGCCCCAAATCTTGCCCACTACTGAGGTAAGACTGACTGTCTGTAGTTCCTGCCTCCTCCCTGCTACCACTCTTGTGGGTGGGATCACATGAGCCCTTCTCCAGTCTTCTGGGACCTCTCCTGTGCTCAGAGACTCACTAAACAGTACTGTAATGGCTCTCTAGCTCCACCCTTAGCTCCTAAGTACCCTGGAATGCATGCCATCGGGTCCTATGCCTTGTCCACCTGAGTTTAGCGAGCTCTCTTGTAGGACCCTTCTTTTTATGAAGGGTGTAGTGCTCACCTCCCTCCCCCGTGTCCATGGTGCTGAGCTGTGGGCCCTGCCCTACCTTCTCTTCAGTAAATACTGAGCAAAAGCATCTATTTAGGATAGATGCTTTTACAGGGTCCTTCTCCTCACACGGCCCCTCTTCTCCTTTAAACTTAGCGATACCCCTTCTGGACTTTCTCCTTTCACTAATGTATCTATAGAAAGTGTTGTAACCTTCTTTACTGTTCATGCTAGTGTTTCCTCAGTTTGGGACTTTGCCTGCCTTACTGCCTTCCCTGCTTCCCTTAGGGCAGTTTGGTATGCCTCCCTTTCTTCATCCCGCTGTGTTCCCTTATATTTCCTGAAGGCCAGCCTTTTGGCTCTGACGTTTTCTGCTACTGTATTTGAGAACCAAAGTGGTTTCCTTTTTCTTTTGCATTTCCTTTTCCAACACAATGGGATGTTGCTTCAAGTACTGCATCCTTAATGCTTGCCCACTTTGCAGTACCCCCTCACCTGTGTTTCTTTTTGCCAGGGCTAGCGTAACTCTGTTGGCCATCTTATCAAAGTCAGCACTTCTGAAGTCCCATATTTTTGCCTTGGAATGGGATGATTTAAATGTAGTGGCCAAATTGAACCATACCATGTGATGGTCACTGGCCCCCAAGTGACCTTCTACCTAGAGAAATGTGATCCCTTCCCTGTTAGTCAGTACTAAATCTAGGATAGCCCTGTCTCTTGTGGGTTGTTCTACCAGCTGTTTGATGCGTCAGTTTCAGCTAGACAGTAGTTTCTCCTGCCAGACACTCCCCTACATATTTTATATTGCAGAAAATATATCATATTGTAATCAGAACCAGTTGTCCACATGCCACAACAACTATATACAAACCCTCAAAAACAGGGTTAACAGTGACTTCCAATAATGTGCACTCAGATCGAATGTGCATTAGGGACAAGTCAATTGACTGTCCGGGATTGGGTTTTCCCAACCACAGAGTGAGAGGAAAACCCATGGAAATATTTTCCCCTAAATTCAGGATGGGGTAGGACAAGAGTTAGGGAAAATAATAACAGGGAGAGCTGCGTGACAAAAAAATGGGGTGGCGTTAGGGAAAATATATGGTATGGGGACAAAAGGTGCTGCTCCAGCGGGGTCTGACTCAAGCGTGGCATGTGGCTTAACCAGCCCATTCCCCTTTATAGATGAGAGGGGGGAGGGAGATAACATATTACCGGATATCCCTAAATTATTCACAAATACCTACTAAGGTATCTAATATGAGGGGAGCACCAATCCTCCCAGGGGCTCTCCCAGTTGCCCAACCTCCCAAATATTCCAAGAAGGTAAAGGTTATTATTTATGTGGACTCTTTCCAAGTCTGTAAAAGCGTAGGATGTATGGCACATAAATAGTCTGTTCACAAATTTATAGGTGCATTCAGTCCCAGTGTACACTGCCATGCTGGAGTCACAGTATTTGTTGAGAGGAGATAGTTCTGGGGAGCAATTGAGGGCCAGCAGGGGAAGTAGGATCTCCGGGGACACCCAGTCCTTCCACTAGCCGCTGCAGTGGAGGAGAGGTGACTCTCATGTGGGGGGAAGGATGAGGGAGGGACGGGATCCATGTCTGTCAAATACCATTTGCACCTTTGATCACATCCCAACATCTGGGGTGGATCCATTTACATCAGAGGCACCCAATCACGGTGTCCTAGTTGAGAGGGGAGGATTGCATAGGCGGCCAACCACCAGGTCCTATTTATTAGCAGCCTATCCCTTCCAAGTCTAATAGAGACAGTGTGAGACACTATGCCCACTGAAAATGTTCCAGACAATCCCCAAAGTACACTAACCTTTACGTATCCAAGGGTCAATTATTTTCAAGTGTGCACCGGTGCCACCAGGCCACTTCCAACCGAGGAGACCCCAGAACTGCACCCTATTTAACGGGTTAATGCAGTAAAGCCTGCTATGATACAGTTTGATGAGGTGACATCCCAAGTTCAACAAGGG
Source organism: Neoceratodus forsteri (assembly GCA_016271365.2). Classification (NCBI taxonomy): domain Eukaryota; kingdom Metazoa; phylum Chordata; order Ceratodontiformes; family Ceratodontidae; genus Neoceratodus; species Neoceratodus forsteri. The sequence continues at coordinate 598,627,011 of CM057454.1, read as the reverse complement.
CATCCGGGCCCGGCCGGGCAGGAAATGGCCGACTAAGACCCACCAACCTCAGCTCAAGCATGGGAACCCCTGAAAGACCCTTTATAATGGGAATTGGCAAGTAGCAGATCAAAATTCATATCCGAGCAAGGTGTTGATCAAATTGGAGCCCATATCCTCCTGCCGTGAATGACCTGGCAGTTTACCATTCACCTGCATGACCCTTTATCTACTTCAGACTGTGGGAATTGGTTAAAACATCCTCCCTGTTTCACCCTCTGGTCCCGACCAGGAAGGTAGGCCTACCGTGTCGGGCGCCCCCTGCCACTGCCCCACCTTGAGCAGGTGCTTCCAACTATCCTAAGAGTCCCATCCCACCAGCCCATCAACCCCCAGGAATCACTCAAACCCTCCCCACATCACAATGTCAGCCAGGGCATCCACCAGGCCCACATCCACTTCCCACTTCTGTACTCACTGCGAACCCAAAGTCAGAGTGCAAAGAGGGCCTCAGCTGGGATTCCTGGAGAATTGGGCCAGCATCCGCTTGATTGAGTGGACTGTGGCCTGCTGATCGACTCGTGGGCCTGGAGGAGTCCACCTAGTAGGGCCATATTCCACTGTAGATCTCTGGGGTAGACGAGCAGAGGTTGGAAGGGATATGCTCTGCTTCTTCAGGTCTGTACAAGCTTCCTCCGCGTTGTCATAGCTTTGCTGACCTGAGGAGAACTGTACCACCAGCTAGGGTAAGGGGTCCTATGAATCCATTCTATCGCAAAATTAAAGTCAGTTCTCAGCTCTAGTGTCTCTCGGATGAACGTCTTCATGAACAGCTGGAGGTCAGTACCCTCGTTATTTTCAGGAACTCCATAGAACCATAGGTTGTTGCGGCAGCTATGATTCTCTGCATCTTCCTGGTGCTCCACCGTAACTTGGCAAAGGTGAACTACTTGATTAAGTGTGTTCTGAAGTTGTGAACTGGTTGAGGCTGCTCTTGCATGTTTTTCTCCAAGGATGAAAATGTGGTGTGTAGATCTGCGAGGTCCTTTTGAAGAGATTCTTGATATTGTTTGAATTGATGAAAGTATGATTTGAATACTTGCAGCTTCAACAGTATTTTATCAAGTTTGGTGTCCATCGTGCTCGACTGTCGTGCCTTCAGTTTATTTTTCCCCTCTGCTTTGGTCTGTTATTTTAGGGTTTTCAACAGATGCCCCAGCTCGGAGCTCGTGAATTAAGCTGCCACCTAACCGGAAGTCCATTATTTCTTTCTTAATTCTTTGTTTCTTTACTTGCCATCAGACTCTTATATGTTGCTGATTTTGCCTTCTGGATGAGGTCACTGGATGGTGAACATTCTGTACATGGTACATTCTTGAACACATTGATTTTAGAAGCCATCACTGCACAGAGGTTGTTTCTGATGCCTGTATGCTCAGCATATGCTCCGGTTACTGCATGTCCTTCTGCCGATTTTCCTAATGAGCTTCTAACCTCTGTAGTGTTTTTCCTGATGATGCTAAATATGCTTTCACAGAAAGCATTACTATGTGGGAGCAGTAGAGCATATTTAGCTAACTGTGACAGCAATCTAAACTGTGGTTGCCCAGTGGCTGGTTCTGTCATTTGTGACACACTGTGCCAGAATCTATCAATCATGTCCTCTTCAAGAGAGAAGGTAGGTAGGTAGATCAGTGGATGTCTGGTATAACATGAACTCCATGAACAGTTCGTTATTTCAGTTCTGTGGAATTACATCAGGGAAGTTCTGCAGCAGAGTTTCGATCATGGAGAAGTTGGATGTCAGTTGATTTTGTGGGTCACACACAACAACAGCCTTAAGTACAGGGTCATTGAGCGGGAATTTCTGTTTCATGTACACCAGAGCATTCTGATAAAATCCCCTCACCTCAGCACGGAACTTGACAACTTCACAGGATCCCTCAAGATCTTGTCTCCTAATCATCTGAAATGCAGAAAACCCAATAAATAAATCTGCATTCAATTTCTGCAGATCTTTTTCAGTGACATCTATAGCAAGGAGGTCGTCCTTATTGTCCATGATCACAGAAGGTTTCATCAAGCATCCTAGCAGCTCCTGATATAGCTTCATCATAGCTGGTTGTAGTCTGTGGCTCATGGGATCTTCACGCTGAAGCAGCAGGTTGAATGTGTCAAATCTGGGAATGATGGCATGTAAAAAGAGCACATACAATTTGTAGATGAGTCCACTGAAAATGTTAACCAATCTTCTCTCCCTGGCTCCAGTATCACCTTGTTCCCTCGTCTTCTGTCGTTTTGATGGACCAGGCTCATCATTATCGTAGTGGGTTAGAAAATAGCATCGGAGTCCATCCCAGATCTCTAGGACTCTTTCCAGTGTACGTGACATACTCCGCCATCGAGCTGACACATGCTTCAGTACTTTCCTAATGTTTTCATTACAGAAAGAAATGTCTTCTCTCAGCAACTCCTTCCGTATCACGCTCTTGTCAAAATGGTAGAATATATCTACTAGAAAATCTTGTGGATCAAATGACAGCGCTTTAGTTCCCTGTTTTGTAGCAAGGTGTGCAAGATGACGGGCACAACCTACTCCATATATTTCTCCTCCACTGCGTTTTTCTTGTAAGAGTTTGAGAACTCCTCTGTGTTTGCCAATCATAACTGATGCATTGTCAGAGACAAAAGCTGCACAGTTGCTGAGACTAAGCCCTGAAGCGGTGAGACATCTTTCCATAGCTTCTGTAATGTTTCTGGCGTCAGCATAATTGACTGTGGGCATGTCCAGGAATCTAGTCCTAATTATCCCTTCTGCATCTTCACAGTTAACCAGTAGGGGGGGAAGTGTTTGTCATCATTATCAGAACTTCCATCGGTGCTGAGGGAATACCATTTCTTGTCTTCTCCAGTATCTGGCATCAGTTGTTTTCTGACCTCATCAATACTTTCTTTCCCAATACATTGACTGAGATGACTTTGCCTTTGTGTGACCACATGCATATCGTTTGGCTATATCACTGTCTGGAAACATCCTGGCAACCAGTTTGTTGAAGCTATCATTCACAGCAAATGGAAGGTTATGCTGCAATACAAATCCTTGAAAAAGAACTTCCGCTTTTGTTGCTCCGTCATTCACTGGGTTATGTGGATTGGCCCAGGCATTCATCAGACCTCTTGATGAGGTTAAACTCTTTTTTTAGTTCAGCATTTGACCGGTGCTTGATTGTCTTTAGATGGACCTTCACATCATGGATGCCACCATGAGAAATGGAGAAATCACAAGCACAGTGTTCACAAAATGCATGCTTGTTCCCTTTTCGGATGGTTTTAAGAAGTCCCTTCCTTCTGCTGAGTAAGAAACATTAAAAGTGTTACCATGATGCACTTGTTTAGACTGAGACGTGATGTTGATTTGGAATGGGCTATTGGCTCCTACTTTTTTCTACTAGCCTGTACTTTACTGCTTTTGCTTGCAACCTTTTTTTTTTGTCTGTGACTTTCCTGGTCTTTCTGACTCTGGCTGATTCTCCTCACTTTTCTGTAACCTCTCTGCTTATCCTGATGCTTACACTTCTGTCGTGCCTCTTTATAATGTCTATTCTATCTGCCTCGTCTTCTCTTTTTCTTTCCTGTTACCGTAATCTGTCTGAAGCTTGTCCTACTCTTCTTCTCAGTCTTGTCACCTTCACTTTCTTCCCCTGTAATATGACAAGCTACAATTCAGTAATTTTCTTAATACAGTACTAAAAAACAGTAACAGTTACTAATACCACAACCAACATCAGTACTTGAGTTATGCCGGGCCACTGGGCAGGGGACATGCTTTGACTCTGTGCCACACAGTAGGCTGACCATGGGTAGAGTAGTCTGGGAGCAGAGAAGAAACTGGTCAGGTGGGTCAAGAACCGCCTGCAGGGTACACAGCAGAAGGTAGTAGTTTGGGGGGGGGGATCTCAGTCCAAGGCAGTGACAAGTGGTATACCACAAGGCTCAGTGCTGGGACTGGTTCTGTTTAACATTTCATAGCCAGCATTGCAATGGGGATTAAGAGCAAGATCATTCTCTTTGCAGATGACACAAAGATTTGTGCCGAGGTAGATGGGGGAGGGAACAAAAGTACCTCAGGATGATTTGGTAAAACTAGAGGAGTGGTCTCATACTTGGCAGCTTGGTTTCAATGCCAAGAAGTGCAAAGTGATGCATTTAGGAGACTAGAACCCAGGAGACAATTGCTGGCTGGAGGGTGTCCCGTTAACCAAATCCAAGGAGGAGAAAGATCTGGGAGTGCTGATAACTGGTACTCGAGCAGACTATACAGCTGGAATGGCCTATATCTGTTGCCAATTTCGTATGTACATTAGCTCATTTTTAAAATCCATTTTGTGCAATAAGCAATCCATCCTTTTTTTTAATACACTGTGTACAGATATGATGGCTGAGTGGTAGAGCTGCTGATTCTGGTAGCAAGGGTGCAGGGTTTGAAGCCTGCAGTGGTACCAAGAATATCAGTATCAGTGTCAGTGGCTCAGTAGGTAGCACACTCACCTCTGAGGCTGGGAGATCAGAGGGCTGTGGGTTCAGTTCCCACATCTGGCACTTGGGTTAATATCCCAGTACTGACACGGTAGTGCAGCATGACAGGGGTGCTTCACTTCTGAGGTGCCGTCTTTCGGATGAGACGTTAAACCGAGGTCCCTTCTGCCTGGATTGGTGGTAGTTCAGGTGGATGTTAAAGATCCCATGGCACTTATCGAAAAGAGTAGGGGAATTTCCCCGTTGTCCTGGCCAAATTTCCCTCATTCACTAAAAATACCACCAACAGCTTAATCTTGTTTAAGGTCAGTTGGCATTCATCTGTATCCCCCCTCCCCCAGGTCGTGCCTGAAAATAGGCAGGATTTGCCTCGTGCACTTACCCGGTCAACAAAAACTAAAAATAAAAATATTAATAAAGGCGCTACATAACCTTATATCTTACAATGGCAAGAAAGAATCTTGGACTGTGATTGGTCAGTTTGGGGCTGGATCCGTGATGTTATCCCGCACATCATCACGGGTCTAGTCTCAGCCTCACTGTGAACCAATGTAGATGACATTTGGATGGCCGCTAGCATACTCTTTTTTTCATCTTCTCTTAAGAAACAAAAATATTTTTCCACACTAATAAAAACATTCTTTCAAATGATTTTTTTATTATATATATATATATATAAAACAATGAGCCATTCAATAATAGCAATAATGCCCTCCAGGGTGTGTGTCGTTTGAGATAACGTAATGCCTCAGGTATTGGATGCACTCTGCCTACGGCCTTGTGCCCAACCACCTGAGACGTGACGTTATCTCAGTACGACACATACCCTGCTGGGCATTATTGCTTAATTATATTGTGGAAATGTTGCCCTGTACAAAATTCCATTTCTTTCAAAATGCTGTTCTACCACAGTTCAAAGCTAATGGAATGTGATTCTACCCTACATTGGCACAACATCTAGAGACTGCAGGGGTTGGTTTCATTTTGAAATCAAAAGAACTCACAACATACATTTCACATAGTACATCACACTACAGGATGAGCAACTTAAGGCACAACCAATGTGTTTTGCTACCTCAGGGTTCTGATTCCCATTGACCTCTAGAGCTTTGTTCTCAAAGTCATAGGGAATCAAATCCCCTCTGTGACAGAACACACTGGTTGTGCATATTTGCCCATCTATCACACCAAATATTATGGCAGATAAAAACAGAATTAGCTGCTTTAGCAAATACTACAAAATTTTGGGTCGTACAGGTAAAATGCTTTTTAAGCGACTATGGGCAATATGGTATAAGAGGTGTTAATATATCCTTTTAAAGTCTAAAACACTGATTGATATGCATATTTGCATATACCCTTTATTTGACATGACTGTTCTGTCCTCGACCTCTAATTGCTGCATCACATAATGGCTAAGAAAAATAAAAAAAGAACCAATGCCTTTACAGAGACATGCCAAGCCCTCTTATACCATGATTGCTTACAGTTGTTTAAAAAAACATTACATGTTTCCATTTTGATGGCATGGAATGAAATCACTGACCAGCCTCATGTCTCAACAAACACTCCGAGCACCCAACAAAAAAACAAAATCCACCATATTGGATCCCCGCTAAATACTGGTGTCCCAACTGGCCTGGCACTGTAACTCTCCAAACAGTACTTTAAAGCCACAACCTGTAGCTAAAATACATTTCCAACACTTCTATTTTTTTTAAACGCCAAGTGTATATCTGCCCATTCCTTTCAACAAAGTGTTGTCCCTCCAATCCTATGATAACATCCGATAGTTCGTCACCATGCTTCAAAATAATAACAAGAAGCTGTCGCTGCATAGCACACGCTAAATGTGACACATCAACAGTCTGCACCATTCTCAACCAAGCAAAAGCATAACAAAAAGAAAAATATGAACACAATGGACTGCATTCTCTCGGCCCAAAATGGAAGAACTTAAAAACACACCTAACAGTGACCGCAGCAATTACCAATGCTGCAACACATGCGCACAAGTAACAAAAAATGGAGTAGTACCTCCGTGCTAAAAAAACAAAAACAAACGAGCAACAAATTTGAATCCTGTCCCGGCTCATATATCAAAAAGCAGCCGGAACACAACAAAAAAAACTATCTAGGTCCACATTCAAACACTTCCTAGTCATCCCCCCAAAATAAAACCACACTGCCCTACAAAGCTGAGCACAAAGGAATAATCAACGGCCCCAGAACCCAGCAGTACTTCTTCTGGCAGAGCAATAAAATCACCCAAAAATTGCATAAAAATATAAAAGAAACTTTCTTCACTATTTTTCCAGGATAACAAAATTGAACTATTGTATAATAGCAATATACCCCAACAGGGTGTGGGTATACTGGTGAGTTTACCACTCCTGGTGTGGTTAAGTCACTTGGCTGTGCCTCTTGACCGAACCACACCAGCCGTGGTAAATCCACCAGTATACCCACACCCTATTGGAATATACTGCTTAAATATAAAACCAGCAGAAGGCAGAGAGTAAGTAACAAGGAGGGGTATCAGTTGACTCCCAAGGGGCCATAGTACCACAGCTGATGTTGTTGGGGCCCCAAGTAGCTAATTTTATTACAGTGGAAGGGCTACACATGGGCCACGAAGTCCCATACATCATTCTGCAGGAGGGGTCCTGGCCCCCCTCCCCCCCCACCAGCAAGCAGCACTAGCCCCATCCTACATTCTGCAGGAGGAGTGTCTGTCCTGACTGCAGTGGCTGCCCCCACCACTTGCAAGCAACACTGACTACCAATCAGTGCTGTTACCATCTCTGGTCCTCCCCCCCAGAATGTTGTTGTGTGCCCTGGATCATGATGTGGTGGGGTGAGTCAGGGCACACAACACACAGGAAGCCTGTTCAGATTATATTGTTTGCTTATATTTTAGGCAGTACTTACCGAGTTGTCCAGTCCTCGGCCTCTGTCCCTCCAAGTGCACAGTTCTGGCCTGCAGGGATCTGCTGCTTTTTTTGACTGAAATTAAACACAGCCAGCTCAGGCTGTTTCTGTCTACTTTTGGTGCTAAACAGCTATCTGGCCCAGATAGTTGGGGGTCATTGAGACCTTGAGTCTTCTGTTCACCGATGGACCTGGGACAGTGACCACTACCAGGCTGCACACAAAACAGGACAGTCATGGAGCGAGCAGCGATGGGCGAAGGAGATTAATTAAATTAAGCCAGCGGATCTGATAAGCTATCCAACTCAGCGCCGCATCTGAAACAGTGCCAGAGCCTGAAATCCCTTGACAGCTCAAAGATTTATTTTGACCTACCCGCTGAGACTAATTCGTACTGCGCACTCTGCTCACTGCACTCCTCTACTCCAACTCGTCTGACACCTCAGTGCTGCACGCGGGATAGTGTCACAAGGCAATAGCCACTCAGGGCTGCTCGTTCTCCCGCCAGTGACTCTCTGTCATCACTCAGCTGAGCACTTCTAGCGCAGTAGCAGCGAGCAGAGGAGATCGATAGAGTGTCAGCAGCGCAGACGTGAAGCCCTGGTCAGGAACTGTCATGCGAGGGAAGGCGTCCTCTGCAGGGCACCTAGTAGTAACGCACCAGTCAGCATAGCAACCCACTCTCTCGCTGCCGAATGCAAGAACCAAACTAATTACAACTGGGGCTGTGCTTGCTGCTTAGCGGCAGTCGTGCTGCGGCTTCTTGGCTCCGAAACAATTTTATTTGCAAAAGTTTTCCCCAAATTCGGTACATTGTACCGATGTCTCGGTACCCGGTACCAATGATAAAAAAATGGTATTGTACCGGCAAAAAGCGGTACAGTTGGAGGGTCTGCTTTGTTAACTTTCATATAACATCTTGGGCACATTTGCACACTTGAGGGCACATTATACAGTGCTTTGTGTAACTATATTTTTATTTTAAAAGATTTATACACTCAGCCTCGCAGCGTGACCTCAGAACTACTTCCGGGTCACTTACTGGTATTTACACACGGCCTGTGGTAAGCAGGGCAAGCCCGTGCAGGGCGAGCGCGCAGCATCACTCGCAAAAACACACACAAACACACGCGCGCATGTTTGGCGTACTTTGGTGTATTGGATATAGGAATACGATAGAACAAATAGCTACTTTATATGCAGGTATTTATAGCTATAAGATTGGTGTAGATAATACTCGAGCTACTACCTGTGTGCACTATAAGATCATTGTTTTAGCTACATATAAAATACCCTTTCTGGTGTATGCAACATGGAAGGCCCTATTAAAATGTGTTCTACTTGTTGATGTTCTGTTCAGGAGTATATGATAGACACTCTTCAGTAAGAAATTACTAAGCTGCTACTTATTGGGGTTACAAAGTCCACATTTGGGCCACTTAATGAGGAGATAGAGTCACTGGAACAGTTCATTGATACCATGTCCTCCCAGATAAATCCCCCAGGGTCTGCTTTAGAAATAACAAATCATGTTACTACAAATGACTGGGCAATAGTGACAAATAGCAAAACTAAACATCGAGGAGGCCAGATTTATAATGCCCCACCACTAACACTGCATAACAAATTTCTTCCCTTGGAGGTGGAGGATATTCCCACAGCCACCTGTTCCTCACCCCATGAGATTGTCAACCATCCCACAACTACTAATATATCAGTAACTTCCATCGGGCAGTCAAAAACTTAAACAATGAGGAAGTTAACTACTGCTTTGCCAGAAGAACCCTTATCTTCTACTTTTAATTTATCTAATTCGAATACAAACAGTAGTTCCTCAGTTTCCACCAGCTTACAACCAAGGCAGACTTTTGTACTCGGGGATTCGATGATTAAGTATATTGACCGTATCATATGTAATCCTGATAAACTAAACTGTACTTGTTCCAGTTTTCATGGTGCACAGATTTTGGTTATTACTTCTGTGCTACCTGATGTTCTAAGCAAAGCAGGTTGCAATCCATTGGTAATCATTCATGCTGGAACCAACAATATATTAAATTATAGTTTTGAGCATATTAGGCATGATATTATTGCTTTAAGCAACTTATTGATCCACAAAGGATGTACAGTTAGTTTCTCTGAAATGTTACCAATTCCTAGGGCCACTGAAACTATTTCTAACAAAAATCAAACAAATTGGCTGGCCCGCCGGCGCAGCGGTTGGATTTCCGGCTTGCGGCATCAGCGACCGGGTTCGAGGAGCAGGCCTGGGAAGCTGGAGGGCGACTGGGGAGAGAGACAAAAAGCGTCGCAGGGACTGCTCGTTCTCTCGGGGAGGGGATCCAGAGCCCGGCGACTGTCCCCAGGTGGAGACCTGAGGCGCAGCAAGACCGATGGCAGGAAGAAGGAGGGGCGACGTGCCAGACGTCGGCGCTTAGTGCCTTGACGTCAGGGGACACGGCACATCGCGAGTCAAGAAGAACACCGAAAGCACCTTGCGGTCCCCCGTGAGACGGAGCACTAGGCCCGACCCTCAAAGCTCCTGCCTGCCCAGAGACAGCATCCCGACGAAACTCCAGTGTGTCTCGGGTGTAGGGCCCCACCCGTCACTCCTGCCTGGGGGTAAACCAAGGCTCCGTGGGGGATGGACTGCTCTGGTCTACAGGCAGGTGAGCGAGGGCTGAAAAGGCCGTAGAGTGTCTCCCGAAGAGAGGGGGACTGCAGGGGGAGAGGAGGGGAAAAAAAAAAAATCAAACAAATTAACGAATGGTTACACAAATGGTGTCTTAAGCAGGGCATTCCTTGTATTACTCATTGGGAAATTGTTTTTGATAAGCCCTCATTGTACTGTTGGGACGGACTCCACCTAAGTAGCCATGGTAGTTCTCTTCTTGGGAAATCTTTGCTGAAAAAAATTGATGTTCTTTTGAACTAGAGAACAAGGGGGGAGAACGGGATCAGTCCCAAGTCTATGAAACATACTAAGATACCAGCATTTTGTAAAATTCTGTCATTAAATGCTTGATCCCTAAATTTGTCTAAAATATCATAATTAGAAGCTATTATATTTACTCATAATATAGGAATTATAGCGGTTACAGAAACCTGGTGGGACAACTCATCCATTCTAATGAAATCAATCCAGGGCTATAAACTCTATCACAAAGATAGATTGAATAAGCAGGGTGGTGGCGTCTGTTTATATATTCGCGATGATACTGAATCCCATGAAATTCAATACTCCACTATGACAGAAAGTATCTGGGTTTCTGTTCAATTTAAAGGACTACCCCAGATATTTCTGGGCACATGTTATAGGCCCCCCTCATTATGTCTTAGCCCTCTTAAATGATATCTCTCAGTTTTCTGAAAAAGGGGACACTATTATATTGGGTGACTTTAATTTCCCCGGTATTGACTGGACATCCTTAAGGGGCACTACCAGCCAGGACAAATTATTTTTGTCTTGCCTTTCTGAGCATGGTCTCTCACAATTTATCATTTCTCCAAATAGAGGTCCTAATACCTTAGATCTTGTAATACCTAACATAAAAAATGTTATTTCTGATATTCATATATGGGTGCCACTGGGCACAAGTGATCATTTAGCTATCCTTTTTTCCCTACAGATCATGCATCCCAGTGTTCAAAAATTCACTACTTTCAGAAATTATGATAAAACTAATTTTAACAACATAAATAAACTACTTGTAAATAAACCTTGGGAAACCCTTATGCAACATTTATCAGTAAATGATGCCTGGATTTTACTAAAAAGTCTAATTCATAAAATTGAGAAAGAATTGGTCCCTCTAGTTAAAAAATATAATACAAAGGAGAGGATACCAAGATGGTTCATCAAAAAAATTCAATGTTTAATCAATAAAAAAATGAAGATTATTTCATAAACTTAAAAAGAAGGAATCTCAAAACAAGGAAACAATTTATTTAAAATACAAATCCATACTGCATTTGCTTAAAAACACCATAAAAAAAGCTAAAAAATTGCTAGAATTTAAAATAGCTCATACGAAAGACTAGCACAAAACTGTATATTTCTATTTAAATAGTAAGAAGAATAACACTAGGAAGACTGCACCTATTATCCACAGTAATAACATCATCAGTTCAGATTTAGAAACAGCAAATATATTTAATTCACATTTTGCCTCTGTGTTTTCTTCTAAAGATACTTTATTTTCTAGTTTTCAGGAGCAGCCTTTAAAATCCAGACATTATATTATTGCAGAGCAAATGATCCTGACTGCTTTATGTACCATAAAAAATCATCTAGTCCTGGGCCTGATAATACTACACCAAGATTTTTACTTGAAACAGCTGAGGCAATTGTAGTCCCTCTCAAACTAATTTTTAATAAATCTCTTACAACTGGACAGAGTCCCATTGACTGGCTTACAGCATTAGTTACACTTATTTATAAAAAAAGTAATAAAGCAAATGTTCAAAATTATCGTCCAATAAGCCTGACATCCATTATCTGTAAAATCATGGAGAAGATTATTAAATTGTTGATTGAGAGAGAAATGGGAGAGCTTAATTTAATTGACAATTCCCAGCATGGGTTTAAAACTGGGTACTCATGCACCACTAGTTTGGTGGCTTTTCATAATAATATAAACATTGGTCTACATAATAATATTCCATCGGATGTTGTACTTTTGGATTTTAGTAAAGCGTTCAATAAAGTTCCACATAACAGATTGGTACATAAATTAGAATCATTTGGGCTGTCAACTTGTCTTACAAAGTGGATAAGGAACTGGTTGTCAAATAGAACGCAAAGGGTAAATTTTAATAACTCTATATCTAGCCAATGCTTAGTTACTAGTGGTGTCCCCCAGGGCTCTGTATTGGGACCTACACTGTTTAATCTATATATTAGTGATATGTCAATTTCATCTTGAAATTGTCTCTCCAAATTTGAGGATGATTCGATACTTGGTGGTTATGTGGACTCGGTGTCAAATTTAGAATGTTTAACTTCTGATTTATTATCTATTGAACAGTGGGCAATACTGAATTCCATGGAATTTAATATTGATAAATGTGTCGTTCTCCATTTTGGTAGAACAAACAAAAAGAATATATATAAGATAAATAATCTTCCATTAAAGTCATCTTCAATAGAAAGAGATTTAGGAATCTGTGTCAATAACAAACTAACTTCACATGATCACTGTATAAAAATTACTAATCTAGCACACTCATTGTTAAGCCAAATCAAATGCTCATTTGTTACAAGAACTAAGGAGTGCCTGATTCCACTGTATAGATCACATGTCAGGCCCCATTTGGACTATGGATCTCCGTTTTGGAATCCCTGTCTTGCAGGTGATATAGTTTTATTGGAGCGGGTTCAGCGCAGAGCTACAAAAGTGGTCTCTGGATTGACAAATAAATCATATACTGAGAGGTTGGAGGAGACTGGCCTCCAGACCCTCCAAGCTATACATTGTAGGGGTGACATTTTGTTTATTCACAAAGTGCTACAATCTCCATCTTTGTTAGCCCAGTGTAATCTTTCTATTTGTTTAAACAAAAAAACACTTAGGTCACATAACAAACAGATTATTATTAAGAAAGCTAATTTAAACAAAATATACAATTACATAACTATACGTGCATCTAGATTTTGGAATTTATTACAAGTACTGGTGGATATTTTAAATGCCAATACCTTTAAAAATCATTTTGATAACTGGGCTAAGTTAAATCTGTCTTATTTATATTAACCCACATGAGTTGGGGAAAGAATCTAGATGGGCCCCGGCCTCCTTTTCTATCCATATAGAAACCTAGTAAACCCTAGATTGATGTGTGATTTAGATATAACCTTTAAAGAAAATAACATGGAAATAAAGGGACATCCATTACAAATCAAAGAAAAGCAGTTTAGAACGAATGCTAGGAAATATTCCTATACTGTTAGAGTGGTAAATCTGTGGAATTCGTTACCACTGTATGTTATAACAGCAGAAACTAAGAGTATATTCAAAAATAGGTTAGACAAATATATTCTTGATGGTGCTGATTTAAGGTATTGCAGATGATGATGGAACACAAATGGGCCTTGGCCTTTATGTTCCTACTCCTACCTTAGTATGATAAGTAGCCCAGTGTCGATAGCTGGGCGTAGGAAAATGTGGGTTCAGGTACCTTGGTGTTGGAAGGCCTGGTGGCGGGTACCTTGGTGTTGGATACTCTGGGTAATTTGGAACCAGGTAACCTAGTGTCAGAGGGCCTGATGGAAGAAGCCCTGACATAGGTGCTGAAGGACCTGGAGGAGGCCTGATGGCGGTGCTGATGGACCTGGTGGAGGCCCTGATGGAATGTCAAAAGAACCTTGTAACATCAGGTTCGGCAGTGGGTCAACCAGCACCGAAGGGCCAGAGGGTTCTACCGGTGTCTGGGGAGAAGCCAGAGGCCCAGACTAGGAATCCTCAGGTTAAGGGACCAGCAGGTTAGTGGAAACGTCCGCATAGTGTGGTCCAGCATCGGCACCCTGGGAGTGGTGATAGGCAGATGCTCCTTCCCCTCCAGCGCCGAATGATGAGGTGAAGCTGGAGGTTCCACCAGAGGCAGTGGAGAGGGAGGTTCCCAAGAAGGAGAACCCTCAGGGAAGGCGGTGCTGATCAAGAGGATTGACATCAAGCCTGTTATCGGGTCCAACAGAAGCGCCATGGCTGGGCATTCACCAGAGAAGCTGGCATCTGGCTTATCAGCTAGGACTCTACATTCATCAGCGGAGCTGATGGCTGACATACCAGCCATGCTACTGGACTTAGACCCATGTGCCTTAATGGGCCTGAGTGGCAGGAGCCTCAGAAGAATCCAAGGCACCCGCCTGAACAGTGATCAGTTTAGGAGGGGCCAAAGGGCTGCTCTGTGGTTGCGGGAGCAGGCTTGGCCGGAGGAGCATTCCCTTTGCTGGAGGAAGGCTACTCGACATACGCAGTCTCCAGAGGAAGCCATGGGCGGGAAGGAGACCAATCCTGGTCCCAGTGCTTCTCCTTGTCCTTCTTATTATTATTATGAGAGTCTGAAGAACCCTCTAGAGAGGAAGATAAACTCTGCAGCTTCTGCAGCTCCTTCTCCATGGAAGCCATCTTCATCTTCAAAATATGGGCTTCTAGTGCCTGTTGATGGCGTTTTCATGTAACCTGGTTGAAATGCTGGCATGCCAACAGTCCTTGGTCTTATGGTCGGGTCCCAGGCAGAACAGACAGAAGGAATGGCCATCCTTGTGTGGGAGCTGAGAGTCACAGAAATCTCACTTATTCTTATGTGACTTGGTAGACATCGGAGAAGACATACGCAAAAGCTAATACTTTTTCAAAAGGAAGGAAATTAAATTAAAAAAAGATGGCAATACTAATCCAAAATTGTGGTCAACTGTAGCAGTGTTCTCCACGAGGTCCGATGTGTGCAGTACAACAGCAGGAAAGAACTGGAAGGCAGACATGGGGACTGCCCCTTATATAGCATCACGCTGACGTCTGTCACATGATGTTGGGGGTAGTCCCCTGCCAGACATTGCTAGCTAAAGTTTTCTGTGTGGTCTAGCACCTGGCAGCTCAGTTGTCAAGGTTATTACCTACTGCAAGAGCCCTTTCGAAGTACGATCACCAGCAAAACCCTGGGATAGAGAAACAGTATGATATACCCTAGAGTCCATTGGAATTAATTACCTGGCAACCATGCTGCTGAAGATCTGTCATGCTGCTGGACTCGCCACCATGTACACTAATCACATCCTGCATGCCATGGCGATACAACTGTTAAGCAACGCCGGACTTGAAAGTCACCAAATTATGGCAGTAACTAGCCACAAACAGGGAGTCCTCCCTTATAAGCTACTGGGGTCTGACTTTAGAAGAAAGAGGATGTTGGAGTGCAATCCTCTCCAGTACAGCAGAAAGCACCACTGCTCCAACTCAAACCCATGCAGTGCCTGTAATGCATGTCAACAAGCTGGACGTGACCTGCAAACCATCTACCTCAACTGCCTCCACGTCAAGCACAGAGCCAGCAATAACACCTGAAACCATGGCTACAGTAATCACTACAGTGCAGCAAAAGTTTCTCTACTGCACAAAATCAAACAGCAGTGCAAGAAAACAACAACACTCAGTTCATTATACAGGATAATTCGATGTGCATATTTAACATTTATATACCCTAAGACAGAAAAAAAATACAGAAGACAGAAATGCATACTTAAACGTTATTTTCTACTTTTAAAGTTCAGTTCAGAAGTTCATATTTAAAAGTTTAAAAACTTAGTTCTTATTCTTAGTCTGATTAAGTACTCAGTTTAAAGGGGACAGGAAATCTGTGCGAATTAGCAGATGTTAGTAATGTTACTGCTAACAGAAATGAAAGACTTGCCTCCAAATGAGACATAATGAACTGTACCTGAATAAACACGAATGTGAAAAATAATGTTTTCAGTTATATTCTTTTTATCGACAACATTCTGCACAGTTCCCTTCATGGAACCAGTAATGTGGAGTGTTTACTATGTCATGGTTTGAGTACAGAATGCTAAACATGAGCTATTGTCCTATCAGAACCATGTTTCGAGTTCTGTTCTCAAACCGTGACATAGTTAAAATTCCAGATCACTGGTTCTGTGAAGAGAACTATAACAGAATGCTGCCCATAAAAACAAAACAATACAAAACGTAGTTTTTGCATCACTTTTTATGCAGGTACAGCTACAGATAGATCATTTAGGCTTATGGATATAATTTCTACAACTGGAAATGTCATAAACAGCTACAGGTTAGAAATAATTTCCTGTCCTCTCTAAATACAAAGCAGTAAAATCTGTTTTACTTAAATAAAACATGTTATCTACTGAAATACCTATTTATTTCATGCAATGTTGTTATAATGTTATGAATTCTACACCAATATTTCACTAAAGCTAAAGAACTATTTTATATGGCAGAAAATTATTTTCCAATTTTATTCATTAAAATACTTTTAAAACACTCAAATCTAGTATGTTTCTTTCTTTTACTGAAACAAGCCATTGTATAATAGGAATAATGCACTCTATGGGGCGTCGTTCTGGGATAATGGCACTTCTGGGGTGTTGGACGCACTCAGCATGCGGCCTTGTGCCCAACCACCTCAGGCATGGCGTTATCCCGGCACGACACACCCTGTTGTGCATTATTCCTTTATTTGATCATGGCCCACTACCAAAAGTAATAATGTTCAGTACAAGATAATGGATACAGAAGTTTTCTGCTTGCTTGCCCAACCTCTTTTAGTCTGTCCTTATTCATTATTGTTGCAAGACCCTTTTTAAAATCCTGGATCCAACACTACCATGAGGGAGGGCTCTCAGTGCAGGGACAGCCTAGCAGGGCTTACCAAGGGTCCCTAGACAGCAGCATAGCTGCGAATGACCCCACATCCAGGGGCAGGGTTTTACTGGGAATAACTGTAAATTGCAGTTTCCCACAGAAGAGGAGGGACTCCTCCTAACCTTCAGAATCCCCATAGCAACGAATGGGATTTATGAATATTAATTTTTGCAAATCGTGAAACACCAAATATAGCTCTCCAGAAGCTGAAAATTGTTTGCATGATTTAAAGAGACAGTGCTCGAATTTAACACTGATAATTTAAAATGCATTATTTTACTTGATTTTCTGTATTTGAACTCTGTGTGGGACTGCCTTGCTGCCTACATTTTGGGACTTTTATCTAATTTCCTTTTGGGGGAGGGAACCAAGCCAAGTACAGTAGCCAAGCCATGCTGCTTGGGTTTGAGAATATCTAGCTCTGCGAATTTCCCCCATTCTAGCAGCAGAGGTCCAGTACTGGAGGTCCAAAGGTCTAGTGCCAGAGGTCCAGTGCTAGAGTACCAGAGGTCCACCACCAGAAGTTCAGTGCCACAGAACCAGCAGTCCAGCATCAAAGGTCCAGTGCAGAAGTACCAGAGGTACAGAGGACCAGTACCAGAAGTTCAGTGCCATGGAACCAGTGGTCCAGCACCAAGGGTCCAGTGCCAGAGAACCAGAGCCAGTTCCTTGGGATCAAGGTCAGACCAGAGGTCCAGTGTGGAAGTACTAGACAGAAAGAGGTCCAGTACCAGAAGTTCGGTGCCACAGAACCAATGGTCCAGCACCAACAGTCCAGTGCTGGAGAACAAGAGCAAGTCCTTGGAATCAAGATCAGACCATCTAGGGTGATCAGAAGAGGGTAAACATCTTAGCAGCTTGCCCCCAATACAAACAGCCAAGACCACAGGATCAAGATCTGGCCATCTTGGGTGGTCAGAAAAGCAGCTTGCACCACCACAGACAACCAGGACCACAGGGTCAAGATCAGACCATCTGGGGTGGTCAGAAGAGGGCCAACGTCATAGCAGCTTGCCTCACTGCAGACAGCCAGTTCCCCGGGATCAAGATTAGACTATCTGGGGTGGTCAGAAGAGGGTCAACACTGTAGCTGTTTTCCCCCTGCAGACAGCCAGGACCATTGGATCAAGATCAGATAATCTGGGCTAGTCAGAAGAAGGGTCAACACTGTAGCAGCTTGCCCCACTGCAGACAGCCAGGACCACAGGGTCAAGACCAAACCATGTGGGGTGGTCAGAAAAGGGCTGACATCATAGCAGCTTGCCCCACTGCAGACAGCCAAGACCACAGGTCAAGATCAGACCATCTGGGATGGTCAGAAGAGGGCCAGTGCTATAGCAGCTACCCCATCACAGACATTCTGAGCTTTGGTACCAAGAACCAGTCTCCTCCCAGACGCCAGGATGGGCTAACTTACCAGCCATTGCCTTTCTGGACCCCCAGTACCACTTTTTGGATTAATTTCTCACTTAACAGAGTTGTACTTTTAATTCTCTTTCTTAGGCTATAGTTTTCCTCTCCCCATGTAATTGTTACCCCTTTTTAAACTCAGTCAACTGTTTTAACTATCTGTCTCCGTCTCTTTTTGCTGAACACCCAGTGGCACCTATGTAGGGGAACAGAGCCTCCCCTTTGTTTCAGTGCTCTCAAAATTACCAGTTGCCGGTGCTGATTGACCTCCATTGGGTCAATCACCAGTCATTGGTCCCAACAAGGCCCCACCTCTTAGCTAACTGGCCCAGGGGGGTTGGAGGAAGGGTGGCATTTACAATACTGTATAAGCCTTTTTGTTTAATGGTAGAATGTTTATTTTGATGTTGTATCTTAGAAGGTTATGAATTTCTGTTTTAAAGTCTGAATTTACAGCACTTTCTCTGTGTGCGCAGCATCTTTTCCATGAGAGGTAAAGCCTTTTTTAGAGGTAAAATGAGGAAAGTCCCTCATAATTTGGGACTGTTGAGAGGTATGGATGGCCCTGCTTGGAGGTAGCATAGTAGCTCATGGTCATACCTCATACCTCTCAAACTCTTGCCTCGTAGATCTGGGACAAGGCTTAAAAAAATCAGGGCCAAAGACCCCAAATCAGGGACACATCTTATATTGATAATATTCACACAGAAAGCTGACAGATTAAGGGGATTAGTGTAAAATGCATTTTCTGAAGAAAAACAAGTCAGGAACTGTAACACTTAACACTATTTTGTGTTTATAGTTCCCACTGTTCAGTCACAAAAACAGGAGTGCACTGAGATCTCGCCAGCTGATAATATGGAGTCTGCCTTTACACCTTTCAAACCAAAATCTATTTTTATACCACCACAAAATGCAACAGTAGCTGCTTTTGAAAAAACATGTGTCAGAGATTTGGAAATGTTACAATTGCCCAAGGCTCGTTATTACAATTGCACCAAAACTGAACAAACAGCCATAAGAAGTTTAAAAGAGAACAAAGAAATCATTATAACACCTGCGGACAATGGTGATGCAATTGTAATTTGGTCCAGACAAGAATCTGAAAAGGAATTGCTCGGTCAGCTGAACAACTTGGAGCACTATCAAAAGCTTAAAGAGGATCCCACACTTAAATTCAAAACTGACATAGATGTCTTACTGCATGAAGCCTTCCTAAATGATTTTATCGACCAGAAAACTTATAGTAAGTAAGTAAAAATCTTTATTTTTATACAGGACAAGCTGGTATAAAACATCTTTAGGACAAGTCCTAAATTATACAGGGTTTTATTTAACTCTAAAAATTGATTAGCGTTTTGCTCATAAAAGTGCTAAATCTTTGTGAAAATGCATAGCTCTTGCCTCACTGTGCTTAACAAACATAGCACTGCTAGAAAATCTATATAAATACCTTCTGTACAGTTAGTATCATCCCAAGAAATAAAACTGCTAATCAATTATTTAAAACCCTGTTATAGATGCTCCTGTTCTTTTCAGTATAACATAAAAGTACAAAGACAATAACAGGTATAACAAATATAACATCATTTACATCAACATTATATCTATGTTCTAATCATTGCACTTACAACGTACACTCAATTCATGTTTTAACTCCTTCATGAATAATTTAGTATCAATCTGGTTAATTATGAATTCTTTATTTCTTGAGTTCCATATTTGAAACATAATAGCTGGGAAACGCATAGGACTATATTTATTAGTTTTGAAGGAATAAATCCTCGTAAGGGTGTCTGGCATAAACTATGATGATGTTGTATTATTTCTAATTTTTCAAATAAGTAAGTTGGTCTTTTTGTATGTAGAACTTCATGAGTTAAATTTGCCTATTGCAACTTCCTTTTTAAAGTTGGGGTTAACCATCCAAGATCACTAAGCAAAATACAGTGATGTGAACCTGTTCCTTTTCCCAATATAAACCTTGCTAGTCTATTGTACATCATATCAACTTTCGCTAAGCTTCTCTTATGAGCCAAAATCATATATGTGATTTCCATAGTCCATGACTGGAAGTAGAAGTTGATTCACAACCCCCAGTTTCATTTTCTTATTCAAACATGATTTTGAGCATCTAAATGCTCCCAAATGCTTATTTACCTTATTTATGGTATCTTCTATATGATAGTCAAAACTCAGACTCTCATCCAGCCAGACACCCAAATATCTATGCATTGTATCTTGAGCTACTTGATCACCATTATCAGTCATGATTTTAATATTGGGGATAGCAGCAATCTTTCCTATTTTTTTTCCTAAAAACCATTGATTTAGTTTTTGGTTTTTTTTTAGAATTCATAACCAAACCCAACTCCTTAATCCAAGTACGAAGTGCTAGAAAATCCTCTTGGAGATTTCTTTCCATTTGTTCCATATTCAAGCCATTTGCAACCAAAATGGTGTCATCTGCGTAAAGCCTAAGATTAGAATTTTTGGCAACTTCCACTATGCCATTTATGTATATCAAAAATAAAGTTGGCCCCAAAATTGATCCTTGAGGTACACCCCTCTGAACAGAAACTCTGTCAGAGAGGAGACCGTCCACACAAACCTGTTGGGAGTGGTCCTATAGATAGGATGAAAACCATCCCACCACTTCTGTTGACAGGCCTATTTCCATAAGTCTGTCACACAGCAGGCCATTATCGATGGTGTTGAAGGCCTTGGAAAGGTCCACGAATACTGCATCCACCGACCTACCTCCCTCCAGTTGGGATGCAATCAAATCCACCAGGTCGACGAGTGCGGTGGCCGTGAAATGGTTCTTCCTAAAACCTGACTGGTAAGCAGAGAGCAAGGAGTGCTGTTCAAGATATTCTCCAAGCTGTTGTTGTACCAACCATTGCAAGACCTTCGACACCAACGAGAGCAAGGCGACAGACCTAAAATTTGTGGGTTCAGACGGTAAACCTGATTTAAAAATTGGAATAATTTTTGCTTTCTTCCACATTTTAACAGTTTTGACAGGATAGGCGTAATCACACTGACTGAATCTCTAAGAAACCTGTTCTCAATTTTATCTAAACCAAATGATTTATGTGGGTTTCATTTCTTAATTTCATCTTTTACTTGTTTACAGGAGACACACCAAAATCTAAATTTGGGGATATTTAAAGGTAAAAAAACATTATTATAGTGTGCCTTTCCTCTCACTGGGGTATGAATTGGAATATCTGTGAGGGCTACAAAACACTCATTTAGTATATTCACTGACTTAATTGGAGTCTGACAGAGACCATTCTTAATCATTTGAATTTTAGGTCTCTGAAGAACAGGGACCTCAAAAGATTTTAACAAGGACCAATACTGTTTAGAATCATAGGTTTCTTTTATCTTAATTTTATAATAGGCTTGTTTAGCCTTTCTAATTTTTAGTCTTAAAGAATTTCTAACTGATTTATAATTTGCCCAATCCAAAGGATCCAAAGTTCCATTTGCTTTCTTCCAAAGTCTAGATTTAATTCTAATCTGCTTTTTTAATTTTTCTGAAATCTATGGAACATGATTTTCCTTTGCACTGTGTACTCAAAAGGAGTTAGTTTGTCACAGACTTCTCTATACCAGTTTGTGAATTCTTGAATTGCCAAATCTAAAGAAGGCATTAGGAATAATATATCCCATTTTACCTCCAATAGTTTGGCTATAAGGAGCTCTTTATTATAACCCTTAAAATATCTCTTTTTTAATTTTAGGGCTCTTTCATTTGGTATTCGAATGTTTCCCTTACCCAAATTAAATTCCCTTCTTAGAGAACAATGATCTCCCAATATGGGTTAATTTACTAAAATTAACTAAGGGTTAACCTTAGTTGTAACAAAAATCAAATCCAGTATATTCCCAGGACTTTGTGGGTGTGTCTTCCTGGCAGACTGAGTGACTAACTGAGTTACTGCCAAAAGTTTAAAACTGGACTCTAAAGTATTACTCCTACTTTTGCCCCATGGGGCATTAAAGTCTCCTGTTAGGATCAATTATTTTCCCATGGACTTTTCCTGTATCTTCAAAGCCAATTGTTCATAATCACTTACTTTTGTTTTAGATGGTGATTTTTTACTAGTCAAACATTCTATCAAGGCTGTATTATATGGATTACCAAAAATGCATAAGGACCCCAAAAAAACTCCTGCATGACCTATTGTGTCCAGCAATGGCGCTCTCTCACGGAACCTTTAGCAATATTTGTGGACAATCATATAAAACAAGCAGCTCAACCTTGCAGGTCATATCTGAGAGACACTATGCACTTACTTAACATTTTGGAGGACATGGAACTCGTGCCTGATTGGTATCTGGTCACAATGGATGTGAGAAGTCTGTATACCAACATTCCTCATATTGAAGGACTGGAATCCCTAAGAGAAACTTTTTACCAAAAAACCTCATATGCAACCGAGATGACAGAATTTTTAGTGACACTCACAGAAAAAAATCTTGACTTGCAACTACTTTTTGTTTAAAGACAGCATATACATTCAGAAGAAAAGCACAGTAATGGGGGCAGAAATGTCCCTCAACTATGCCATCATATACATGGCTACTTGGGAGGAAAAATGTATCTATAATGAGGAAAACAATATATTTTTGAATACATTGGACATTTATAAGAAATATATAGATGATCTATTTTTTTGTATGGAAGGGTACTGATGCAGAATTGACCATGTTTGTGCATTATTTGGAATCGACCAATAGGAACCTGTCTTTTGAGATCACCTATAACAAGACATCTGTGAACTTCTTGGATATTATTGTACAGCAGTTTATTTTAATGCCCTCTTTATTTAGCGTGGAGAGGGGTACACTACTATTTAGCGCCCGACTGAATTAGCGCGTCAGCTTCATGTCCAGTTACAGCACTATGCTCCCTGTAATATTAGCGATCAGCATTTTAGCGCTTTTGTCAGTTAAGCTAATATAGCAAAAATAAACTGAAAGCTAATATTTCCTGCTATACAGTATGATACAGAAAACAGAAATGGCATATACCTACTTGCATTTATAGGAAACCACAGGAAATACATTTCATTTTAAAATTTGATAGCTGTCATCCTTCACACATAACGAAGGACATTCCTGTAGGGCAATTCCTACAGTACAAGAGGAACTGCATAGAAGAAGCAGACTATCAGAATTAAAATAAAATTCTCAATGATCGCTTCAGACAAAGGGGATATGACCAAAAAGTTCTTAATACAGCCAAAGAAAAAGGGGATGGGATCAAAAGGGAAACCATATTACAACCTAAACAGTGGGAACAAAATCATATCAATAATGGGGTACTACTATTTATCGTAACATTCACACCACAAGCTTACCTGGTTCAAGAGATTATCTGCAAGAACTGGCATATTCTTCAAATGGAAAGAAAGTTAAATCATGTGACCTGTCAAGCACCTTGGATGATTTTCTGTAGAGGCAAAGATATCAAAGATATTTTAGTAAATAGTACCTATTGGGATCACCAGGCGAAACAAAAAATTCCTTGAAGGATGGCACTTAGAGATGTGGAAATTACTCTTTTTACCAACATTTGAAACCAGGCCCCAGTTTTGTGCATCCAGTCACAGAAAAAGTTTATCGAACAAGTGGTTTCATTTCATGCTCCACACAGAACATCATTTATTTGGCTACCTGCAATAATTGCCTAGCATTATATGTGGGCAAAACGAAAAGAAATCTCAAAGAAAGAACTAGTCAACATCTAAGAAGTATGGAAAATGGATGGTGTCAGTGCACTGGCTTTACACCATCAGGAGGCAGGTAAAAGCTGTAATTTCCTCTTTCAATGCATTGAACTGGTGCACCAATCCATCAGAGGGGGTGATTTGGACAATAAGATACTACAAATGGAAACATTTGGGCAGTTCATGTTGAAAAGTACTGAGTGACCTGGACTCAATGAACATTTTCAACTGGCTCCCTATTTATCAATAACATAATGGACTTTTTCCATGATACTTTGTGGATTGTCTTCAAATTCAGACACTTTGCAGTTTATTCATGTTCCCTTTATGTCCTACATTAAGTGATATACTATTTTAGAAATAAGATAGAATGTATACAAGAATAAGATTTTTTACTTCCTTAATTGCAGTGTTGTCCCTACACATGAGATATTTATTTAATTGACAGTTCTTCCAAAAGGGTTTTTCCTCAAAGTCTTTCAAAAAGTGTTTTCAAAAAGGTTTGTTAGTCCTTTTGGTCTGTCTCAAGATTTAACATGTAGTGTTTTTTTAGTTTCTATTATGATATTTATAGCAAAATATGTTTAGCCTATAGCGGATATACAATAGAATAACAATAACAAAGTATGTTTAGCCCTTTACAGGAAGCAATAATAAGGGAACGCACTCCAAAGGTAGATTTATGCCTTATTAAGGTTTTCTGTTTTCTTTTTACATTTATTATCTTTATTTTTGGCTACAAATGTAGTTAACACTTACACACATTAATATTTATATCTAGATTTTTTTGCACAGGCAGTATCTTGCTTCTCTATTTAAAAAGTTTTTCTAAGCTTTAAAATGGACATTTACGAGATTTTATAGTATTGGTCTGTTTTCAAGACATGTTACATCATAGATTGCATGTGATAGTTTTTTTAACACATAACCCATTTCTCTATTTTTTATCTATTTATTACATCCACAAAATATGCACAAAATAATGTTTTAGTTGCCTTACTATCTCTGCTATAAAGCACTTGTTTTGCACACAGCACTGTTTGCACATAGCACCACTTTGGCTATACTGTCACTTTAATGAAACTCCTTTAAAAATGGTTGTAATTCACAGTCTCACCAGTCTTGAGAAAGCGCAGTAGTGAGCGCAAAAATGTTCGACTAAGTGAGACTTTGGTTCTTGGGGTGGAGGAGTCATCTTTCTATGGCGTCCTCAACTGTTTTATTTGTTCTACTTGCAAGTTATATTTTTGCATTTGGATTAATAAAGCCTGTATACTTTTATTGAACTTGCAAAATCTGGACTTGATCCTTTATATTCTTATGGATTGCTGCAGCATGACAACTCTCTCTCAGTAAGTACTTTTGTCGTGGGTTTGTTGCCAGCTGCCTAGGTGGAGTAGAGCCATCTGATTTGGTATTCATAAAAACACACATTTTACAAGCGACAGATGAAAAGTTCTGAGGCAAAATCAGGGACATCCCTGAAAATCGGACAGTTGACAGGAATGCTCATTGTAGGTACTGTAGCAGTTGAAATTACAGCTGCATCGGGTGCTCCGACACCAACAAAGTTCAGGCATCCCATCAGTGACTCTGGCGCTGGCTGGCGATTTAACTGTTTTTTTTTATTCAGGTTTATTGAAACATTTGGATACATTGCATACAAAGAAGGAAAATAAAATACAGTGCATTGTGTCAAGTATCAAAGCAGTCAAGGTTATTACCATCATTTCATACAACAGAAGAACATTACCTTTGAGTGATTACAGGCTTCCACTTAAGTAATCATCTAGGTACAGAATTCACAGGCCACTCAATGGCTGCCTGAATGTGATTCCACACCCCCTGCTCTCCTACTGGAGGGCCAAGTCCCTACTGTAGCTCATGTTACACAAAGGGGGCCCCCCAAGGTGTATGTGTTCATGTGGGTGCCCCTGAGAGAGCACCTTTCCAGACTATCCATTTTGTCCACCTGAGAACAAAGATATGGGGTTTTAAACTGAATCTTTAGGTCTGTTTCTCCATATCTTGGATTTCTTGGACTATAGATAACCACTGTTGGAAGGTAGGAGGATCTTCCATGAGCCATTTGGGTGTGATGGCTTTATGGGTTGCCGCTAGTAGAATGTTCCACAGGCATGTGCTGCCTGCTCCCGGCAAGTCCGGTGGCAGCAAACCCAATACCAAGTGTGGTAAACTCAGGGGAGTGGAAAGGGAAAACAGTTAGTTGAGAGCTCCCTTAACCTGTTACCAGTAGGGCTGCAGTACGGGACACTGACAAAAAATGTGGGAGTGGTGGGCCCTTGACTGCGAGCACTTTCTCCAGCAATCAGAGGAGTGGTCCGTACTCCACTTACTTTGTATGGTTGGAGTGTACAAAAATCGTACTCTAACCTTCCACTCAAACTCCTGCCAGAGAGGTGAATGTGTGGTCTTGCTAGCTGTCTAGTATATCCTTTCCCATTCTAAGTCCATTAGTTGGACTTCCGCTTCCTGGTCCCATCTACGTTGTAGGGGTAGGATACATTCAGCGTACAGGTGCCGAAGGGCCCCATATAGCGCCAAGATATGACCCTTCAGGAGCTTCTGGTTCAGGATGTCTTGGAATATCTATATGATGTGATGAGAGTGAGGAGGGGCTTTCTGCTGCTTTTGGAGGTCATTAATGTGTGTTCTAAGTTGAAGGAAATGGTAGTGATCCATAGTCCATGGAAGATAGGTGTCCTGGATCTTGTGGAATTCCTGTACCACCCCTTCCCCGACAACAGCTGCTCCAAGCAGCACAGCCCTAGCTTTGACTATCCCTGAAGGTGAGGTGCAGGAGCGAAAAAGTCACTACATGCAAACCACCATAGGTGCCACAGTGTAGTTGTAAGTTTGCATTTTGCAGCCCATAAGGTGTTCTGGATCATTAGCAGTGGGTGTCCCCATTTGTGGATTGTGACACGGGGTCCATAACCCTTGCCCCCAGGAGTGCGCCCTCCATGGCCACCACCTCTATTGTCTTCCAGTGAGCTTTGTAATCTCTCATGGACCACAAGAGGGCGAGCCGGAGCTGTGCAGCCAGGTAGTAATCCTCCAGGTTAGGAAGAGCCTTACCTCCATTTGATTTTTCTGATTGCACAATAAGGTTTTTAATTCGGGGTCGGCCAGGGGACCAGACATACCTGGAGACTATCTTTTGCCAGATTTGAAACCCGGGTATGAGCTATTTGAAGGGAAAGGCATTGTAATAAGTACAAGAACCTGGGCAAGATGTTCACAGTTACTGATTGTATATGGGAGTACAAGGAAAAATTCAGTAGGGGCCATCTTGCTATGACCTGTCGAATTATGCCCGTTAAGGGGTCAAAGTTAACGGTGAATAATTTACCTACATTTTTGGGAATCTGGACTCCTAGATATTTTAGGAGCATCCCAGTTAAGGGGGAGGAGTCGAAGAACCTCGGAAGATGGGTTGTAGTGAAATTTAAGTACCTCTGTTTTGGTTTTATTCAGGGAGTAGCCGCGTGACAGCCTAAGTCTTCCAGTATTGTCCAGACCTGGGGGATCGAGACATCCGGTCTGGAGAGGTACAACAAACATCATCTGTATTAAGCGATATTTTATGTTCGGTGTCTCCTATCTCAACCCCTTTTATGTCTGGGTCGCCCCTGATGATCTTAGCCAAGGGCTCTATGTACAGGGCAAACAGTATAGGGGACAGTGGGCAACCCTGGTGAGTGCCTCTGCCAAGGGCAGACCTGCTGGAGATGCCACCAATAAAGCGGCCGTGGTCCAAGGGGCCGCATACAAGGCTTTTAGTCCCTCTATGAAGAACTGCGGAAAGCCTATTTTTTCCAAGACAAGGAAGAGAAAATGCCACAAGACCTTATCAGAGGCTTTCTCTGCATTCAGACTCATCACACATGCAAGAGTACGGTTATGGTTAATGGTGTCTATGATGTTAATTGTCTGATGGACACTATCTGGGGCCTGTCTGCCTGGTACAAAGCCCGTCTGATCTAGGTGAACTATCTGGGGAATTAGAAGGTTAAGACAGGCTGCTATTATAGCAGTAAAAATCTTGTAGTCCACTTTTAAAAGAGAGATGGGATGGTACGAACCACACTTGGCAGGATCCTTGCCTGCCTTGTGGAGGACTGTGATATTGGCATAATTCTATGATGGGGGCACTGCCCCCTCTCTTCCCAGATGATCCCATTATATGCATCACAGAGAAGTGGGGCCACTTTCTTAGAGAGAACTTTATAAAATCCTCCCCGAAACCATCCGGCCGGATATTTCAGTTGCACTATGAGACAAGCAACTTGTTGTTCAGTGTGCCTTCCAGGTGAAACATTTCAATAAATAAAAAAGTGTTCCTGACTTTAAATTTTTGATTGTGTGTGATAGTTCTGATTGAGAGATTGGGGTCATTAAGAACTGGCCCTGTTCCAGTGTCAGTGCGGGCAAGTTTAGGGTTTGAAGAAAATGTAATTTCTCTGCTGGGGGATTCCTGTTGGGGTTGATAAAGAGATCTATAGTAGGACACAAGGCCTCAGCAATTTGTTACCCCTTGTAGGACGTTTGTCCCATTGTGGGGTATCTGATTTTAATGATGTCAGATTTGGCTGATTGTTGCCGGAGGCAGTAAGCCTGGAATTTAGTAGCCCTGGCTTCCCCTTCATAGTACGATTGTTTAAGGTACCACAAGACTTTTTCAGTTTCCACTTTTTGTATGTTTTGTATTTTGGTCCTGAGTGCTTTGAGCTCCTCTTCATTTTGTTGGGTCCATTTTTGTTTCTGTTGCATTTCTAAGTGTCTCAACTGTTCCATTAGCATGTCTAACTGTTGACGTTTCTCATTTTTTTGTGGGCAGATATCAAAATCAACTTACCCCAACCATCGTTTTAATGGTGTCTCATAGAAATTGTGAAGATGTTTCAGAGTTGCCATTAAGTTCTATCATTTGTTTGATTACCTTTTGTATTTCTGCTATTGTTTTTTTATTCCTAAGCAGGGAGATGTTAAGTCTTCAGTGGGTGGTTTTCTTTTGTTGCATGAGGTCTGCTTCCAGAAAGATGGGTTGATGGTCCAAGTGAGTGGCAGTACCCACCCACATTGATTTGAACAAGGCCATGTCCTTGGAGTAAGTTAGAAACATGTCCAACCTGGAAAAAGTCCTAAACGTAGGTGAGTAGAAGGCATAATCTTTGACTTGTGGGTATTTCACTCACCAGATGTCTGCCAGATTCATATCAGCAATCAGTTTTGAGAACAGGCGAGCAGCCCGGTTATTTGAGTTAGGGATCTGTGAGGCGGAGTCCATGGCCCTACTCAGGATCAGGTTTGATTTAACTGTTTTTATTTATGTATTTAAAATAAATTTGTGTGGTGTGAGGAGGTCAGGAAGGATTGTCTTTACTTTCCCTGACATCCCAACTCTGTAAAATCTTTTTATTCAAAAGTGAAAGTGGTGCCCGCAAGAGTCCCGATCTAGCGGCTCCTGCGGCGACACATCAGATGTGCTGATCTGTTTAAAAACAAAACGGCAGTTATTGCCGTTGGAGGTGTGCTCAAGCTAGGGAAGCAGCACAAGGGCTGGGTAGCAGCTCTCGACACTGATTGGTTATGCAAATCAAGGACTTGACTGCATAACCAATCAGCACTGCCCCTTAGCCATCCAGTCAGAGGGTCTCTCAGGGTAGCCTAGCCCCCTTCCATCTGCATAAAAGGAGACTGCCAGGAGGGTTCAGGCCAGTTGGGTGGGAGTCTAGCGGAGAAGCAGTGAGGAGGAGGAGCCCCAGGAGGGGTGCTCCTGGAGGAGTGCTCCCAGAGAAGGAGCTTGATGGAGAAGAGCTCCTGGCGGAGGAGTCCGAAGGAGAACTCAAAGGAGAAGAGCTCTTGGAGAAGGAGTTCAAAGGAGGATTTGAAGGAGAAGAGCTCCTGAGGAGGAGTTTGGAAGAAGAGTTCCAGGAGGGGAGCTTCTGGAGGAGGAGTTCGGAAGGAGAGTTCAGAAAGGGGTTCAGGAGAGACCCTGAAGAACAGTCCTAGGGAAGAGCCTTGTGGGACCTGCAGGGGCAGCTGGGAGAGCCCTGCCAGCCTGGTAGCCTTTCTTAAGGGGCTTAAGAGCTGTGTCACCCAGGCCTGGCGGTTGAGTCTGGTGATGCCAGCCATCCTTCCCTGGACCCTTGCAGGTATCCTTGGGACACTCGGCTTGCAGGTCAGCTAGTGGCGAAGCACCTTGGAACACTCGGCTAGTGGCGAAGCACCTTGGGAGACTCATCTAGCAGGTCGGTTAGTGGCAGAGCACTTTGGGAGACTCGGCTAGCAAGGCAGCTAGTGGCGCAGCACCTTGGGAGACTCAGCTATCATGGTGGCTAGCGGCCAAGCACTTTGCGAAACTCAACTAGCAGGGCGGCTAGTGGCAGAGCACCTTGGGGCACTCAGCTAGCAGGAAGGCCTCAGCTTCAAAGGCCTGTATCCTTTGCAATTCTTGCAGCAGTCCTTGGGGAGGTGAGGCACCCGGGGAGGGAGCCCTGGGGAGGTGGTGTGGTGGGCACCAGTATTTAAGGTGCCCTTTTTCTAGTGCTGGGGTGGGCTAGCAATTCACCCCGGTCCCAGCCAGTTGGCTGTTGGGGTTAGAGTTCTGGGGCAGGTCTGATCCTTCGCAAAAGCCCTTTTCAGAGTTGGCAATTGCCCATCACCTCTAGTTGTGGTGTTGAGTTTTCTGGACTGGTAGAGGTAGGACCTTGATCTTTTAGTCCCTTCCTGTGGGTTTTGGGGAGTAGCCTTTTGTTGATTATAATAGAGTGATAAGACTTTTGTTGCTAATGTTAAAGCTAAGCAGACTAACGAGCCTGGGCCATAACACCCCTGCTCATATGCACCACTATGTAAGGTGTATAGTGTCAGATTGCAAAATTGGGGCATAATGCTTGTTTCCTTAAACCATAATTGCTTGTATTAACAGTCTGTCTTTGTCTGAAATCACCTCCTATCTAATCTAATGTGTTAATAAGATGCCTTGCCCTCTCCAGTTATGGAATATACCTGTGAAATGTAACACACTTTGAAAAGCTTTGTTTGTCCCTGCAATTGCCTTGTCACTCTGTAATGCTAAATATCCAACAAGACTGTATGTAACTAATTTTGGGTTGTCCCTGAAAAAGGGACCTTTGGGCCCACTGAGCTTACCCGATTAACAAAATTGAAATAAATAAGCCTCTGACACTAACGTTAGAGTGATAAGCCTTGTGCCACTAATGTTAGAGCAATAAGCCTTACATCATTAATGTTACAGTGATAAGTCTGTGCCACTAATATTAGAGTGATAAGCCTTTTTGTCATTACTGTTAGCGTGATAGGCTTGACCACACTGAAAATTTTGTACTATCATTTATTTTCTAATAGTAAAAGTTATTTATTTTACTAAATTCTGTCTGTTGATGGTTTTTAACAGATCTTGGTGTCCCTTTTAGTCTGTTTCTCTGGGTAGTGGCAGACGTATCTTTTCAAAGGGAACAGTGCCTCCCCTTTTTCACTCCTGCCAGTGGCCCAAGCTCCCAGCTGGTTCAATTCTGGGGTTGCCCAGGTAGTAAGGGAAGAGGTTGGCCTACAGAAAATTCAGGAGGACCAAGAGAGAGGTGGCTAGGGAAAATTACCTAAGGTTGGCTAGTGAAGCAAGTAAGGAAAGGCACAGAAGGAGCTGCAGATAGCTGAAGGAATTAAAAAGGGGGAGAAGGCTTTCTTTCGCTATATAAGTGAGAAAAGGGACAAGAAGAAAGGGATTGTTAGGCTTAAGAAAGGGGTGGAGTGAGTGGAGGACAATGGGGGAAAAGCAGAGATACTAAATGAATACTTCTGTTACGTCTTTACCAGGAAGTGGGTCCCAGGGTGGTGGCCTGGGTAAAACATTGGCTGGACAACAAGACACAGAAGGTAATTGTAAATGGAGTCCACTCTGAAGAAAGAAGGGTTACTAGTGGGGTATCGCAGGGTTCAGTACTGGGTCCAGTCCTTTTTAATGTTTTTATAAGTGACATTGCAGAGGGACTGGAAGGAAAAGCCTGCCTCTTTGCAGATAACACAAAGATCTGTAACAGGGTTTGGCAAGGTTGGAGGAATGGTCAGAAGTATGGCAGCTTGGATTCAATGCAAAGAAGTGCAAAGTAATGCACCTGGGAAACGAAAACCCAGAGGAAGATTACACAATGGGGGGAGGTAGTACCAATGACAAAAATGGAAAGGGACCTGGGGGTAATCATATCTGATTACCTTAAGGTTAGCAAGCAATTTGAGAAGGCAGCTAGGAGGGGTTGGGGGATACTGGGATGTATAGAGAGAGGCATCACCAGCAGAAAACAGGAAATTGTTATCCCTCTGTACAGACAGTTGGTGAGATCCCATCTGGAGTACTGCGTCCAGTTCTGGAGACCCCATCTCTGCAAGGACATAGACAGGATGGAGGCAGTCCAGAGGAGGGCAACTAAAATGGTGCAGGGAGCCTGCTACCCAATCGTGATGAGCTATTAGCATGGGTTGCACTCTACAAACCCGACATCCTAGGAGTGACGGAGACCTTCCTGAAACCCTCTGTCCCTGACTCTGCCTGTGAACTCACTGGGTATGAATTCACCCGACTGGACAGAGCTGGGGGCAGGGGGGGTGGCATACTAATCTACCATAAGAGCCACTAAAAAATCTCCCCTATTGCCCATCAGGATTCAAACGTGCCCCCCTGTGAGTTGCTACATGTGCTACTACTACCTGGGGACGCAAAGAAACTGCACCTGGTGTGCACCTATAATCCTCCAAGAGGTGAGCTACCTGGATTAACTCACCTCATGGACAAAATTGGCCCCAGAGTCAGGGATAATGAACTCATAATCCTGGGGGATGTAAACCTTAACTGGGATAGTGGTAATGTTAAGCAGTTTGAGCCTCTGCTTGCTAACCTTGCCCTAACCCAGCTCATCCAGGAACTAACTAGGCGGACAGCAAATGGATCCTCCAGCACCTTATTGGACTGGATCATATCCAGCCATCCTGACAGGATCTCATCAGCGGGTACATTATCTGACTCCATCTCTGACCACTCACTGGTTTTCTGTGTATGGAAAATTCCCACCCCAAAAATTCCACACAAAATTGTGCATGTCAGAAACTACTCTAGATTCGATACTGAGGAGTTCCTGGAGGACCTAAGACTTACTGACTGGTCTGGGATGTATGGTGCCACTGACCCCTCGGCAGCAACCTCTTACTTCCTCACCACCTTTGGGGCCTTGCAAGACAAGCATGCTCCCAAGGTCACCCGTAGGGTGAGGGAGTCCACTACCCTCTGGTTAAATGGGAATCTCCTAGCCCAGATGCGGGAGACAGATAAGTGTTGGGTTCGTTCCAAAGGTACCAGTGATCCCATGATTATTCAAAGGTACAGACACCTCAGGAACAACTGCAAAAAGGTCATCAGGGCAGCAAAGAGTGACTTTTGCAAGTCCGCCCTACTAAACTCTGCCAGTAATCCCAGGAGATTCTGGAGAGATATTAAATCCCTTGTCAGTGGATCCTCCCATCCGGGGGTTACAGACATGGTCATAAATGGAGTCTCCTGAAATAATCCCTATACTATTGCCAACTCCCTAAATAATCATTTCTCTGACCTCTCTGCCTTCACAACCCTCTTCTCACCTGATGAGGCTCTGTCCCACCCCCTTCCCTCCACTCTGCTGAAGGGTCACCCTCCTCATCAAATGTTCCACCTCAGGGCTGTATCAGTTCAGGACTTGCAGAAATGCCTAGCTGGCCTCTCCCAGTACTCCAGTCCTGGCCTAGACAACCTGGAGCCTAAACTCCTTAAGCTTGGTGCTGCACACATTGCCTCATCAGTAGCCTTTATCTTCAACCTATCCCTTGGTCTGGGGACCATCCCAGACATCTGGAAAGAGGCGAGGATTGTCCCTGTACTGAAGCACGGAAATCCCAAACTGCCTGACAATTATCGACCAATTGCCATTCTCCCAACCCTTAGCAAGCTCCTTGAAAAGGTAGTGGCTGAGCAGCTTTCGGAATATATCCACTCTCATGAACTTCTGTCCCCAGCCCAGCACGGCTTTCGTAAGGGGCACAGCACCACCACAGCCTTAATCTCGGTTACATCAAGTATCCGGACAGCTATGGACCAGGGCAAACTCTCTGGTGCAATATTTATTGACCTGTCCACCTCGTTGACCACAAACTGCTTGGTGCACAGTTGTGGTCACTTGGCCTCTCCCCCCATGCCATGAAATGGCTAATGGGTTATCTACATGGCAGAAAGCAGCGTGCCTGCTTCAATAAAGTCCTCTCCGGGCCCCTACCAGTGACCTCCGGAGTGCCTCAAGGCTCGGTACTGGGTCCCCTCCTCTTCTCCCTCTTCATCAATCAACTACCCATGGTTACTACCAACTGTAGCGCCACCATGTATGCAGATGATCTGGTAATCCTAGCTCACTCCCAGAATGCCACTACCCTAAACCAGAACCTGACCGATGACTTTAACAGGGTATTGCCATGGGTTACTAGTCACGAGCTGGTCCTGAACCTGAAAAAGACACAGGCTATGCTCTTTGGCTCAATGGCTAAAATCAAAGCCTCATTGGCCTGCTTACACGTCACCAGCACAGATGGATCCTCACTACCCATAGTGAGCTCCATCAAATATCTGGGGGTAACACTTGACCCCCAACTAGACATGGGTAATCATATCCTCAACATCTGCAGGGTGGCAAACTGCAAACTGGGTCTGGCCTATAGGGCCAAGTATAACTTTACACCGGCAGCCAGGCTTGCCCTAGCGAAGGGTGTGCTCCTTCTCTCCATCAGCTATGGGCTGCACCTATTTGCTCGCTCTCCAAAGACCGGTGGTACACTGCTTACAATAACATTTGTCATTTTGCCTTGGCTGCCCCCCCGACTCACCCACCATTGTGAGCTATATGAGAAACTCTGCTAGTTCTCACCAGCTAGATACCTTGATTTTGGTTTGGGATGCCTCTCTGGGAAAGTGATCAGAACTAGCACCCCCCAAGGGTTGGCCCGGCTTCTGCCTAAACTGAATCCCACCCCCTACCAACTTAGGTCTCTCACATCAGGGATGCTCAAAGTTCCTCCTACCCGGACCCTCATGGGGGATCGGGACTTTGCCATAAGTGCGCCCAGACTCTGGAATTCACTGCCTGTGGATATCCAAGCTGCCCCTTCCTATCTGAGTTTCGAAATTCCCTGTGGGGTTTCCTAAAACTAGCATCAGAGTGTGACTGCCCCAAACCTCCCTAGAGTAAAGTGTCAAATTGTTTTGTCTGAACCTCCCCAGGGTGTCTCCATTGAATTCCTGGAGATATTTTCCCCACTGTATCGATGACTTCTGACTACTCCTGCCTAAAAAGCCTTGGGCATTTTTACACCCATTATTGCTCCACGGTCATAGGCTAACAATTACATACTGCACCTTGGTCACTTGGTAGAAACTTGTACTACCAAGTGTTTCTGTTTCTGTCTAACATGTGCATATTTAGAAAAATGTGATGAGCTGTATATACCTGTCCGCGATCCAACTAGCCTAGAGGGTGTATATGACAATGTTATAAGTTATATTATGACCAATCTAGTCCTTGAGCTATGCTCCACTCCTATGTATGATGACCTGTATATATCTGTCAGTTGAACTAGCTAGTCTAGAGTGTATAATCTGAAATGTACTTACTACTATATGTTTTCCCTAGCGTCAAATGATGTACTTCCCACATGTTTGTTTACTGTGACAAAAAACTGTACTCTCTTTGCCATGTGTCTTTGACTGTTGTTCCTCATGTTGTATTCTCCCGGGTCGTTCCTGAAATTAGGCATAACACTTGTCTAGTGTACTTACCCGGTAAACAAAAGCTAAATAAATAAATAAAAATAAGTCATACAAGCAGAGACTAAACGAGCTTAATATGTATACCCTTGAGGAAAGGAGGGAGAGAGGGGACATGATAGAAACTTATAAGTACCTCAGTGGAATCAACAAAGGCCAAGAGGATAGCATCTTTCAGAAAAAGAGATGTGCAAGAACAAGGGGACACAATTTGAAGACAATGGAGGGATGGCTCAGGAGCAATGTGAGGAAGTATTTTTTCACAGAGGGGTGTGGACGATTAGAACAGCCTTCCTGAGGAGGTTGTGGGGTCTAATACTGTGGGAGAATTCAAGAATGCATGGGACAGACATAAGGCCATTTTTGTGAGGGGTAGGAAGAAATAGGCTGTTGGTTAAATAGGATCTGCAACTTATCCTGGAGGTAGAGAAATGGTCAGACTAGGTGGGCCAAGTGGTCCTTATCTGCCGTCAAAGTCTATGTTTCTATGAGAAGGATGGACCAGTGCCTTCAGGAGGGAAGAGAGGAGCGGGGGAGGGGACACAGATGTAGTGATAGAGGAGGATAGAGTGAAGGACGGGCTGCTGGCATTTAAGGTGGACAAATCACCAGGCCCGGACAGAGTACATCCAAGGGTACTAAATGAACTGGCTGAGGAGCTGGCAGGGCCACAGGCAGTCCTATTTAATAGGTCACTAGAGTCAGCCATTGTACTGCAGTACTGGAGAACAGCACATGTAGTGCCCCTCCACAAATGCGGTCCCAAGGATGACCCAGGGAATCACAGACCAGTCAGTCTGACCTCCATTGTGGGCAAGCTCATGAAGATCATACTAAAGGAAAGGTTGGTGGAATATGTACCCCTAATGCCACCCTCTACCTTACCTACCTATCTCAGTTTGCCTATTCCCTGCTTCTTACCCCTTTTGCACCTACTTGTTCTATTCCCTGCCCTCTTCATCAGTACACTTTTGCCCACTTATCCTCACAAGATATTTCTTCATCAGTACACTTTTGCCCACTTATCCTCGCAAGATATTTCCTCTCTCGCCTTGTTTCCACTGCCTCACCTACTACTTGCCTGGCTCCTTTCAACTTACCCTACCCCAAACTTGAATAACCTCCTCTTCCTACCCCCCCCCACATCTAACCCCTTGGCACTTATTTATTTTGTTCTTGTTTGTTGTTTTTGCAGACATCAGCATACAGGCATGCTTCATGTTTTTGTTTTTTGGTCCTTGGTTTTTGCTGTTGTTCTTTGTATATTGTTTCCCATATTTCCCTTGTCTGTCAAAAATTGTTTTTCCTTCAGGGTCACACCGCTATATGTCTATGTTTTCTTGAATTTTGTAACCATGTATCTCTGAGTTATCCCTTGTATTTTTCTACAATTAAGGTTTTTACTCTACTGCCAACATACCTCATCCCAATGCTTTGACTGTAGCTATATGTCCTGTTACCTACTCTCAATACCGTGTATCCTATTTATGCTGTATAACCTACTATTGGAATATCACTGTGTATATCTTGCTGCATCTACCTTATGTTGTATTCTCTGTAATGTTACCCTATTGTATTTTCCGTAATGTTACCCTGTAATGTCCCGGGTCATGCCTGAAAATAGTAATTCCTATGGCTAGCGCAACTACCCGGTTAACAAAAACTAAATAAATAATAAATTAATAAATATCTAGAGGAGCATGGTCTCCAGGATGTGAGGCAGCATGGGTTCATGTCACACAAATCTGACTGACTTCTTTGACAGTGTCACTAAGACAGTAAATGGGCCAAGTGGTAGACATCCTCTATCTTGATTTCGGCAATGCCTTTGACTCTGTGTCCACAATGGGTTGATCAGAAAGTTGGTGGATCTCAGGGTTAGGGGAAAGATGGCCAGATGGGTGAAAAACTGGCTGAGGGACAAAACCCAGAGGGTGGTTGTGGGGGGGAGAGTTATCTGGCACCAGAGAGGTAACCAGTGCGGTCCTGCAAGGCTCAGTCCTGGGGCCGGTGTTGTTCAGTGTCTTCATAAGTGACACTGGGGATGGCATTAAGGGCAAAATGTGTCTATTCGCAGATGACACCAAGCTCTGCAGGAGAGTGGACACGGCTGAAGGGATACAAGACCTACAGGAAGATCTGGAAAAAGCTAGGGAGGTGGTCCAGGATCTGGCAGCTTGGCTTCAATGCCAAGAAATGCAAAGTTATGCATACTGGAGCCAAGAATCCCAGGACAGAGTACTACCTTGGTGGAGTCCAAGTATCTGCATCAGAGGAGGAGAAGGGCCTGGGAGTGATGATCACTAGCGACCTGAAGCACTCCAAGCAGTTCAAGAAAGCAGCAGCAAAGGCAAACAAGATGCTGGGATGCATATCTAGGGGGATCATTAGTAGGAGAGAGTAGGTTATACTGCCCTTGTACAGGTCACTGGTAAGGCCACATCTAGACTATGGAGTTCAGTACTGGTGCCCACACCTCAAAAAAGGACATTAACCTGCTGGAGAAGGTCCAGAGAAGAGCTACAAAGCTGATAGAAGGCCAGCAGGGTAAGGCAGACAAGGAGAGGTTGAAGGCACTGAACATGTACTCCCTGGAAGACAGGAGAGAGAGAGAGAGAGAGAGAGAGAGAGAGAGGGAGAACATTATTGGAACCATTAAGTACTTGAAAGAGACAAATAAGGTTGATAAGGAGAGTCTGTTTAAGCTGAGTGGCAACCATAACACAAGGGGGAGGCACAGTGTTAAGCTGGAGGGTGGGAGGTTTAGGAGAGAGGTCAGGAAGCACTTCTTCACAGGGAGGGTGGTGGACACTTGCAATGAGCTGCTGGAAGAGGTCATCTCATTGAAGACAGTGGGCAGCTTTAAGAGAGGCTGGGATAAGCATAGGGGGAAGGTAAGGATCATGTACAAGGAGGAGGATGGGAGAAGTGGGGAGGGAGGGCAGGGACAGTAGCTCAAGCTGTGGACCCTGCAATACGAGCAGACTTGATAGACCAAATGGCATTCTTCTGCTGGCTTCTTCGTATGTTTTGGGTGTCCAGCTGTCGGGCCGAACAACCCGACACTGTCATCTCAGTCAGTTTAAGCCTGCTACCTTTGGCTGAGGGCAGCGCCGCCAAGAAAGCCTCTTGGTGACATCAGCAGACAGGTAAAAGCAAAAATTAATATTTTTATTACAGTACTAAATACTTGGGTAGTGTAAGGCAAACTTGATCAATCTTTGGTCTCCTTCAGCTGTCAAATTCTGGATGTCTAGTTTATCTTTTCATATATTTCTTTTGAATATTTTTGTTCCAGTCACAGCGTGCTAGTAATTGCCCAATTCCCCCTACCCTCTTGACAACAAAGCACTATATCTTGTTTTAAAGAAACTGTAAATACAGAATTAAACCTAAATAAAGCCTGCATACTGGCCACCGGCTGTGACCGCCTGACCCACACATGTGCACTTTACGCCCGCACAAAATCGGCTCAATTTCGATGGGTCACTGAAGTACCAGATCTGTCTCTTTGCCCCAAAAATTAGGACAGGCCTTACCCTCCCCCGTCTCACATCCCTACTGAAACTGGCTCATTTCACCAAAAACACATGCAACTCAGAGAAATCCCCCTTCAATGTCCCCAGGTGTAGTTTATGGGGGGCAGAGGGGGCATTGCCCCCCAGAATTTGTCCTGACATGTTTTGTAATCATTTTAAATTGCACAAAAATCCTGCCCCCACAAATGTCAAAGTCAAACTATACCTATGTGTCCCCCACTGTAAAACTTTGATGGTACAGAGAACCTTCCACTATAGGGCTCCACTCTGCTCTAATGCACTCCCCGTGCCCATACTCTCTGCCCCCAAACTAGGACATTACAAATCCCTCCTTCGGAACCACTTCCTTCAGGAGGCAGCCTGTGACTGTTGTTGTATCCCTTAGATCTGCCGCTAGGCCATGTTCTTGGACAAAGGACCAATCTCTGCGCTGGTCTTGCTGAAAATGACACTCTGTTAGTTATAATAAGCTCTCTCCTAGGCTCTGCTAGTTGCCTGAGTGGCCTAAGATTTGTTAGACAAAGAACCTCTGCGTGCAAGCACTGAGGCAATGGTTACCCCAAAGGGCATTTGGCCGGAAAGCCAAGTTTCAAAGAAATACAAAATCACACATACCCCCACAATGCAAAGCATCATGGGCTGCATATGCAAATCAGCACAGAATATTATGCTGGTTAAACTTTAAGCAGAAATGCATGGTGCCGAAAGGCCTCTCACACAGTTTGAAAACTTTGCAAACTGTGTGACAGCCCTTTCGACACCATGCATTTGTGCTTAAAGTTGAACAAGCATAATATTCTGTGGTGATTTGCATATGCAGCCCATGATGCTTTGCATTGGGAGGGCATGTGTGATTTTGTATTTCTAAGATTTGTTGTATCCCTTTTAGTTTCCAACAACAATCATTGTAAAGATTTGTTATCGATTTCTACGTACACTGTCTTATGTAATTACTCTGTAGTAGTCTCCTGACGTGGAGCCTTCGTAAAGGAATCTCTGACTCAAAAGTTGTAAATTCCGATATGTAGCAATAAATAAACTGTTTTGCAGAACTCATTCACGGATTAATATAGCAGTAAGTGTAGTGCTCTCGGGCGACCTCCGCTGTACAGAGTTGAAACTGCAGCTCCCGACAGGAACTGGGAACGTACCAAAAGTCAGAAAGCCTTTGTGTTGGCACAATGTCTGAAGCAATAGTTGTATTTTCATTGCTTCATAGTTGATTTCGAAGTACAAATATTTTGTGTGGATATATATTTTGTCGTTTATGGTGTAGTGACTGCTGCTTCAGCGTGAAGCATCCTGCGAGAAGACAAAAGGAAATCGAGTAGTCGCAGGGCCCTCCGATTTCCGCAGTTAGAAACGCCTTGCTCGGTTCCCTACCTGGAGTCTGCGTGTGACGTGGCCTTTTGCCGTGTGTGAAGACAGGTAAGATGGCGGCGCTGCTGGCTGTTAGAAATCCTAACGCTGCTGCAGGCTGCGATAATAAATGGTACAGGTTGCGTGCATGAGCTGCCCGGTTTAGGAATAAGTGTAATGAGGGGTTAAATCGTGGGGAGATGTGGTTCATTCGTTCTGAGTGTGTGGGTTAGCCGCGCCATCATCCATGTGGCTGGTGCAGCCGGGCGGGAGAACTGAGCACCATCAGCATCCCCCCTTCCTCCCACTCCAGCGCAACAAGACGTCGGCTGCCTAGATGTCTTAAGGTAGGAGGCACCTCGGTGTAAGGGTTATTCGGGTCGGTGCTGAGGGGCTTTTTCCTGTTCGGACCAGGTTGTATCACGTGGCTGTAGGAGAGCAAGGCTGCTTGGGGCAGCAATACAGCCCCCGGCTC
The DNA here is from genome assembly GCA_016271365.2 of Neoceratodus forsteri. Lineage (NCBI taxonomy): Eukaryota > Metazoa > Chordata > Ceratodontiformes > Ceratodontidae > Neoceratodus > Neoceratodus forsteri. The sequence continues at coordinate 598,585,759 of CM057454.1, read as the reverse complement.
CTTTTCTTCAGTACAGCAAGACGCTTGTTCTTGATGGCTAGAATTGGAAAGCAAGGGTGCACTGAAAATTGAGTCTTTTTATACGAGTTAAGTGGTTAGGGGCAGGCAGGCGACATTTTATTAAAAGAGAACAGACTAATGGCGACCCGAACAACTCTCAAGTACCGGTATGTTTCGTTGCTCCCGTACTTCTCAACCTTTTGTCACTGAATTGAAGGACACGCCTTCAGACATAAGGCTGCAAGCTCAAAACACTGTAAAACAGTGTTTTATTTGCTGAACGTGTAATTTAATGTTAGTATCATAGAATGTTAATTATACAATGGTCTGAGAATTCCGCTATCTGATCAGTTGACTCCTCTTCATACCTCTCAAGTGTTTTGTCCCTTAAAATTGCTCTGTCCCTCATGGAAAAGGTGCTGCCAACACAGAGAATGTGCTATAAATTCAGATTTTAAAGCAGAAACTCTTAATATTCTAGAATACTAAATCAAAAATAAACTTTGTACAAGTAACACTATGGTTTTCACAGTGTTCTGAGCTTGTGTTTTCATGTTTGAGGACGTGTCCTTCATTTTGAGTGTGCAAAATGCCTATGTCCCTCATTTCAGTGGCAAAAGGTTGAGAGATATGCCTCTTGCCCATTGTAAATCGTCAACGGAAAGAGATGCCAGTCAGCCGCATCAGGAACCCCCCACTAGTATCACTCAGAGTCCCCTGAAAACAGAGAAGCCCCATGTCTACTCATCCTTGACTCATCGCCAAACTGCCACAGCGGCATACAAGACTTTCAGAATCTGTACCCCCAACACCTGTATCAATCCGACCACCAACAAACCAGTAAACCACCTAAAACGACGACACACACAAAAAAGCATAAGTGTAAAACCACCTTAGTATACTCCACTAAAGCTCGAGTTTCAAACACACAGGTCCGTTCTGCATGACTCTGCGCCCCCCCCCCCAAAGAACCTGACAAAAAATAACATTTTTTGTATCGGTTAAAAACCTTCAACTCTACCGCCTTTTTCCGTACATGACAATATATTTTTCTTCACACTCTGGTCCCAGAACTGCTGAAGAGGGGGGCAGTTGGGTGTCACTACATGCACAGCAGTGGAATTATACTCGGAAACTGATCAAGCTTTGAAATGTGGGACACGGCGGCTTTCATCAGTTTTCTCCCAGGGCGACTTGCGTATGAGCAAACAGTGAGTAGCATACTGCAGCAAGCAGCATGTACCAAGTTTAAATATTGCAAGGCTGCCAACATCCCAAAGGATTTGGCTGGCGGTTGGCACTCCCTACACAGCTCTTGCACATTAAAACACATGGCAACGTGCACTGCTGCCTCTGACTCCTGGTTTACATGCAAAGTCCATGCACATTCCTGGCTAGGTACTAATTTCTAGAGCGGAAACCGAAAGTTTCACGTTGAACAGTACTTTTACGTTTTAATTTTTGGTAGCCACAGATTCCAGTTTCAGACCGTCTGCCTGTGCTTTATATAACCCACTACACTCCTTTGTTTATACCAGTCCCCCTTTTCTTAAGACTCATTTTGGTGATCAAACATACGAAATTTGCCAGCAGATAAAGGCCTAGAGGTCTATCAAGTCTGTTCGACTGTGCAGCTAGCACCCCTTATTCTGCAGCTGCCCCACCCTTCCCCTTCATTAACACTCCCCCTTGTCCTGTCCCATCCCCTTTTGAAGCAGTCCACTGTTATACTGGATACCACTTCTGCAGGTAACGTATTCCACCCAGCCACCGCCCTCTGTGTGTGTAAAAAAAAAAAAAAAAAAAAAAAAATCTCCTCATCTCCCTCCTGAACCTTCCTCCCTCCATGCTCATATCATGGCCCCTGGTGGCCCTCCCCTTCCTTGCTTTGAACAGCCCCTCTGTACCCGTCTTGTTTATTCCTTTCATGTATTTAAAGGTTTCAATCATGTCACCCCTGTCCCTCCTCTCCTCCAGCGAGTACATGTTCAACTCCTTCAACCTCCTCTCGTATGATAAGTCCCCCAGCCCCTTGATCATCTTTGTCGCCCTGCGCTGCACCCCCTCCAGTAACTTAATGTCCCTCTTCAGATACGGGCGCCAGTACTGCACGCAGTACTCCAGGTGTGGTCTAACTATGACCTATACAGTGGCAGAATCGCCTCCCGAGGATATACCCTTGCAGTACAACCCAGCATTTTGTTGGCCTTTGCAGCTGCCTTCCTACATTGTGCCGAGTTGTTCATTGACCCCTGTAATGAGCACACCCAGATCCTTCTCCTCCTCTGTCTGGGCTAGCTGCACTCCCCCCAGCTGGTAACTCCTCCTTAGGTTCTTCATCCCAAAATGCAGCACCTTGCACTTTTTGGCATTAAACCCCAGTTGCCAGGTGTCTGACCAGTTTTCAAGCTTTGCCAGATCATCCTGCCATCCCCCTAGGTCATCCACCACCGCACCTACCTTGGTATCATCAGCAAACAGACTGATCTTGCTCTTGATGTCCCATGATATGTCTGCAATGAATATCCCAAACAACACTGGTCCCAACACCGAGCCCTGTGGAACACTGCTCGTCACTGCCCTTTGGTGTGAAAGCTCCCCACCCTCTGTTGCCTTCCCTGAAGCCAGTTTCCTACCCATCTCACCAGCTTTGCACCCACCCCTGTGCCTACTAACTTCCCTCCCAGCCTTCCATGCGGCACCGAGTCGAATGCCTTACTGAAGTCCAGATAAAGGACATCCACTGCATGGCCCCTGTCCAGTTGCCTAGTTACCAGTCATAGAACTCATTCTACCAAGCAGCAGTGAACTATTTTTTTGTGGCGTAAGAATAAATGCAATAAAAAATATTTAAAGTAGCAAAAAAAAAAACAGTATTTTTCTTTTAAATTATGTTACAAAAATTCAAGGGGGCCATTGTATAATTGCAGTCTACTATGACAGGGCGTGGGTCACGCTGGGATTTACAATGCCTGGTGTGTACACCCTGTCGTGGTAGATTGCGTAAGTATTTATTTATTTTTTTTAAATAAACTTGTCAGTTTACAGGATATTCTCTGGGTAGCACATTTCAAGGGTATAGGTGAAACCTGGACTAAAACAGTAAGAAATAGACTGTTCAGTTCAAGTGTCCCGCTGGACCAGTCAGTGCTGTGTTCAGCTTTTTGGTTGTCGTGGTATGGGTGTGGCAGGCCAGATTGTGCAAAGTCCTGATGTTTTCTCACACCTTGGTGAAATCCGAACCAGCTGGAACAGCCGAACCAAAATGGTAAAAACCAGATAGACTGGTCCGGCCTGCACAGTGGAACCGAGAAGTTGCACCTGGACCAGCAGGTTCAGATTTTACCAGTCCAGGTTCTGTGATCTGGATTTCACCAATCCCTTTTCTGATTTTGTGGGATAAATGAAGGACAGAACATTTCTGAGAGGTCAAATGAGTGTCATACTTCAAAAAGGGGAATAGTTATGAGGTAAGGTTGTTCCCTGTTCTGATCTGACCAGGGCATGCTTGTTTGGGTTGGTGTGTTCTGGTAAAAGTAATACGATGCATGGGAACATGTCCTGGTAAGACCAGACAAATACAGTTAGAAACAGAGACTGTCATCAGAAAAGGACTGCTTGGTGTTACCTATCGTGCATCTGCAGACCCTATCCAGTTGACCCTCCATGCTTCAGATCTGATGTACCCCTATGTTTATCCCACACATACTTAAAGCTCTGCGCCATTTTAGCTTCCACCACTTTGGCACTCGGTTCCATGCGTGTACCACTTTTCATTGAATAACTATTTCTTCACATCTCTCTTGAATCTCCCCCCAACTTCAGCTTTATGCTCGAATCCTGGAGCTCGTCCTCCTTTGGGAAGGGCTTACCTCTTGCACCCTCTTCACCTCTGTAAGATACTTACAGGTCTCAATCATGTCACTTCTTGCTCTTCTCCAGGGTGTACATGTTGAGCTCCCTCAAGTCTCTCTTCATTGGACCTCCCTTGCAACCCCTGCACCATTTTGGTTGCCCTTTTGTGGACCGCCTCTGGCCCATCTGTGTCCTTTTTGAGGTGCTCCTGCTAGTGATGCCCTCACTTTGCTCCCCAGCGTCCTACTAGCCATGCCTATGGCCTTGTTGCACTGCGCTGCTATCTTGAGGTCCTGTGTTATAACCCCAAAGTCTCTTTACTGTCTAGTGACTGCCACTGCCTCCCTCATGGCCATGCCGGTGGGGGGGGTAGAAGAGATGCAGTTAGTATAGGGTACACACTGTCAGGAGGCCTACAGCTTCAGAGGACCGCATTGAAGAGCACCTTTTTGGTGCTCACACCAAAAACCTGCAAGGACCCTTACCTCTCCTTGCAAGGGTACCAAAATCAGAATTGTTATATGCCCCTAATTTTGAAGGGGTCGTATGTGGCTCCGTGGAGCTGAACCGAGGATCCTTCCACTTTTGATACTGAAAGCTGCCCCCGCACTAGCATGTTTCATGATATCATTATGTGTAAGGTGGGGCACACTTCACAGACATTAATGGGGCCCTTTTTGAACTCTGGAAACATTCAGAAATCAAGTTGAACAGTGGCCTTGATTTGTTTGTGATGGTAATCTAAACTATGAAAACTGGAGTTTAAAAACCGGCCGCATTCATCTTTATGGAGCACAACCCCACGCTTTCCATACAATGACATCAGAAAACGTACTAGCACGGGGTGGCTGTCAGTATCTGGCAGTGGACGGGATTGGCAGCTTGGCTTCATGGAGCCAAAAAATGATCCCTTCCAAATTAGGGGCATATAAAAATTCTGATTTTTGGCACCAGCGCAGTTGGGGCAGGTAAGGGTCCTTAATAGCTCTTGGGAGGCAATTTTAAAACAAGCAGGAAAGGTGCTTTTTCAAATATTTTATTGTTATCTGACTTGCAACTTTCTGTACATTGCTTATTTGTTGTTGACTGGGTAAGTGCACTAGACAAATCCTGCCTATTTTCAGGCACGACCCGGGGGAGGGGGCTACAGATGAATGCCAACTGACCTAGAACCAGATTAAGCTGTTGGTGGTATTTTTAGTGAATGAGGGAAATTTGGCCAGGACACCGGGGAAATTCCCCTACTCTTTTCGATAAGTGCCATGGGATCTTTAGCATCCACCTGAACTACCACCAATCCAGGCAGATGGGACCTCGGTTTTAACGTCTCATCCGAAAGACGGCACCTCAGAAGTGCAGCACCCCTCTCATGCTGCACTACAGTGTCAGTACTGGGATATTAACCCAAGTGCCAGATGTGGGAACTGAACCCACAGCCCTCTGATCTCCCGGCCTCAGAGATGAGTGTGCTACCTACTGAGCCACTGACACTGATGACACTTATCAATTTGTAATTGGGATTGTCAGCAGTGGAGTCATCTGCAGATTCCAACTCCAGTTTCATGGGGTCGGGTGAGGAGAACAGAACAAAGCAGCAGTAGGGTCCTGTTGCTCAAAAAAATACCCTTACTTTGGTACTGGTGTTCCCAAGAGGAGCAGGGACAAATTACATTCAATTCTATAGAGCATGGTTTACAAACTGTTTAACTGGACATTTGGTGAAATGGACATTTGGTGAAATCGAGCCTGGGTTCACCAAATATTCAGTGTAAAAAACAAGTTTGTAAACCACGCTCATAGATACTGAATGGAGGGTGCCCCTGCACTCTCCCTATACATACATCACAAAACGGAGCATGGGGGCGGAGCCAGCAGTAAGGAAGTGGAAGGGATCGTGCAGCTAGCTCTCGGGGGGGGGGGGCATATTGTGATCCCCTCCCTTCGCTTTAAGGGCAGTATGGAAAATTATGCCAAGTGCCACAGAGGAGCTCCCATAGAGGTAAGTGGGGTTCCTTTTGTTCATTACCAGCACCGAGAAAGGTGCTCTTTAAGCAGAGAACTGAAATGCAGTATGGTTAAGTTAGTTATTAGTGGGAATGTATTTATTTTGTTTTTGATAACTGGTAAGTGCACGAGACAGTAAAATGTATTTTCAGTCATGGTGTAAAAAAACAAAAATAAGCAGCCTTGATTTTTGACTGCCTGTGTTGAAGTGGGCAAAAAGTAACCTATAACTTACCTGTATGTAATCTGTAACCTTTTCTCTGCCTGTATATGTCCATGTAGTATGTCTCCGGGTCACCTCTGAAAAAGTGACCTTCAGGGCTCAGTGGGCCTACCCGGTCATCAAAATTTAATAAATAAATGATGAAATGGCCTGGTAAACCTGCTGTTTTGGTGTGAAATGTCCCAAGGCACAGCAAGGGCAACATGCCCCGACTCCGTCGAGGAGGGGTATGGTGGTGGGATTGTCCGACATCCCATTACGTAAGTGACTTCTCTAGTAGGCTTGATGGAGGGCCTCTGACATGGATGTCCGCACAACTTTGGCTTGCCCCTCAAAGTCCAGACGTTGCATGGGCAAGTCCAGTTGAGGGAAGTCATCGTGGTGGGGGAGAAATGCAGATGCCTTGTGTATGATGCCACTGTACCCAGCCCCCCACATCACCAGTGCCTCTCACTGTCTCTGCCCAGCTGAACATTTAGTCATCCTCTAGGGTTTTTCTTGTGGGTGACTTGGAGTGAGGTGGATCTGAAGGGGACTCTGTCTTGATAGTGGCAGGGCATTACTGGCAGCAGCCCAGGCAGGAGCAGTAGTGAAATAAGGTATTCTGGGACAGACAGACATTGCTAAGAAAAAAAGGTTGTATATTAAGTGCACACTGAAAACAGAAAATAAATTCGTTTTCTGAATTAAGCTCGTTTTTAACCCTTTTGAATGAAGGTTTCAGAACACCAATTAACATCACTGTGCACCCACAGGGAGATGGGACAGAAGCACAGCATCTTATTTTGATGATTTTTTTCCTCCCTGTTGCCTCTTAGGACGGGGAGTGGGCAGAAAGTGTGCGTGACTGAGTTAAGGTTCATGTATCATATACGCATTATCTACATATAGAATTATTCACACTCAATAAAGCTGATTAGGCATGGAGTGGGTACTCTGACGTCATGTAGCATGAGAACGAAACTCAAGTGCTTCACGTAATGCGCCACCCATGAAGCGACTGAACAGTAGTTTTCATTTTTTATTTCACATAATAGTTGGTTTACTTGTTTGCCAAGATAAATACATTGCAACATATGTGGTTGTCATGGATTTCAGTTCCAGAAGGGCAGACAAGGCCAGCAGCAAGTGCAGTGTGACGTGTTAAGAAATGACTCTCTTTAAAATGTTCCAGCTTTGACTTCAGGTGCCTCCCGCTGCTCATGCTGTAAGTTATGCTCACTCCCTGCATTTTAACTTATTCATCATGTTCTAAGTTGTTCTTCATGATTCTACATGAAGAATAACTTTTAGAAAACCACGGCAAAGCATGTAACCCATCCACTATACCCTCTTAACCAAAACCCACCTTGTTTGGCTTCCTATAAACTAGTTGGGGTGTTTAAAGAGGGAACATAAATGGAAGATACCTACGGCTGAGCAGGCATCGTCCAGTAGCCTGTTTGGTATACATTAATTCCAACAGAAGCATCTCTGTCATGATGAAGATGGTAACACTGCAGTGAATCTTGGTTCTTCCAAGTGTAAACAAAAAAAGGTTTTGAAATGGGGATATTCCTTTTAAATTATTGTATCTTGTTAGAGATTCACCAATCAAAGACCCTACACCTGAAATATAGGTGCCTTACCCCGCCACAGGAATGGAGAATTATGAAAATTGCCAAATATGATCCACTTTGAAAAAAACTGTATCCCTCATAAAATTCTTGAAACAGGGTCCTACAGACTTCCCTGTTATAAGTGCTGCCCTCGCTCCTCCCCCACGCTCACTAATGTTATGACAAGATGCCAGTGAGAGCGCAGGGGCTCACATTATAATCGATGGGCGGCAGCTTTTCCACCAATTTTTATATATTATTATAGCCACTTGGTAATGAAACGAGGGGCACTAGTTGACTAATAAGGGGCTTGTTAGTCGACTGGTGCACATGTTTCATTATGAAGTGGCCATAATACTATATAAAATTGATGGAAAAGTTGCTGCCCATTGATTATAATGGAGTGCGCCCCTGTGCTTTCACTGTCATCTCGTCATAACATTAGTGAGCGTGGGGGCGGAGCGAGGGCATCACTTATAACAGGGAAGTCCGTGGGACCATACACTATAAAACATAGTGGATGGACAACTCTGTACCCAATCAGTGTGTTGTGCCACCTCAGGGTTTTGATTCCCATGGACCTCTCGAGCTTTGCTCTTGAGTTCACAGGGAATCGGAATCCCATCTGTGGCATAACACATTGGTTGTGCATAGTTGCCCATCCACTATTCTCTATATGGTGCCGCGTTTTCAACTCTGTTTTTGCCTTTCACACTTTTTAGGTTCCGTTTAAAGCTTAGCGTGCTTATTTGTTTTCATTGCTTTGTAAAACAAATTCACTTGCATCTTTCTATTTTTTTTAACTCTCTTTATCGTCTTCTATTGATGGACCTGTCTCAGGTGATCCCCACTCACCGCCAACAGCACTACCTCCCGCCTGAAGTCCACCTCACCGGCAAATCGGGGACAGACAGTCCCCACCTACCTGGTCCAACAACCGGCCCTATCTCGCCGGAGCTCGGGCAGACGGAATCGGGAGAGCCAGTGGAGGGATCCCAGTTTTGGGAGTGTGGCGGTGGAGCACTGGCAGACGCTGTCACCTATCCATGGAGCAGTTTTGTTTGTTTTTTTTGCTGCTGCTTGTGTTGCCAGGGCGTGGACGTGCAATGGCATCCTCGTGCCAGGCATGCTTCCGCGCCTGAGTGAGACACCTGCCGCCTAACCCCTTTCTACGTGCCAACACAGACTGCAGTGTTCCTCAGGATCCCATGGATCACCAGTGCTGCGTGAAGCAGAACCCACCCACCCCAGAAGAGGAGAGCAATACTCCGGACGCTCAGTCCTACTCCTCCCCTGCTGACCAGAGTCTGCTCTTGAACCCAGGTCGCCGGTGTGGTGTCCAGCACCTCGACCCTCACAAATTCACATGTAGTTCATATTCGAACAGTGTGCACAGTATTTGTAGTGCGTTGAGGGTGCCACTCTTACTAGTGAAACTGTCTAGTGTTTTATATAGATGAGACAATGGAGGGGATTATACAAGTAAAATTATTTGATTTGTCAACAACGTTTTGCTGTTTTGAGTCCATGAGCTGCATGGGATGTGTCCATTAACCCTTAGACTGCCAACAGAATCAGAACGCATCGAAATTCTGGACAGATTTAACAGTCCATGGCACAGTAAGGGTTAAAATGTCTCCATGCTATCTCAATTTTATATGTCGTGAAATGGTACATAACTTTGGAAGGTGGGAAGAGCATCAGAAGAATTAAACTAGAACTTGTAGCAGTTACATGCAGTAAACTTTAATACTTCAGAGTTTATAGAACTAATTCTTAGTGATAGAGTATTGACATAATAGTTCATTAAGTTTAGAGAGAAAGGAGCACTGTCCGCTTCTGAGGCTGATTTTTTTATTGTGCACACAACATGTGTTTGTATTAAGTACAGTCATTGCAGAATGCAGCCTTGCCAAGTGATTTTAAAACCAACCCCAGATATGTATTATTTTTGTTAAAAAAAAAAAAAAAAATTGTTGGTCCACTTGAAATGCGCGCAGTGCACTTCCACAAGCAGCAGTGGTATCGGGTCACCGGTAAACTTGTAACTGAACGAGTTTATTTCGGATTCCATAGTGGTAAAAGGCTGAATAGCCTGCCGTAAATGCCAGTGATCTCTTTTAAACTATTCCTGAAGAAAAACGAGGACTCTTATCATGTTTTATTTGGTTTATGAAAGTTGAAGCTGTCCTTCCAGGCATGCACGTTGGAGTTGACACTAATGTGCATGTGACCTGAAATAACAAACTTGTTCATGAACAAGTTTACCGGCGACCCGGCACCATTGCTACTTGTGGGCGTGCGCTGCGCGCATTTCAAGCGGACCGATCTACTTTTTTGCAAAAATACATATCTAGGGTTGGTTAAATCACTTAGTGTGGCTGCATTTTGCAATGACTGTACTTACTACAGGCACATGCTGTGTACACACAATAAAATCGGCCTCAGAAGCTAACAGTGCCCCTTTAACGCATATTATACTTAATAGTCCTCTTCACCCAATCTGAAGGGTCCAGCAGTATGAAACATCAAGCATAAGTCTGTTGTACTGCGTGGTGGCAGACTACTCCTGGGGATATATTGGTTTTCAAGTCATTAGGTTAAACAGTTCGAGTCTTTTACCTGGTTTGTAACCATTTACCCACTGTGCGATTCAAACCTGGGTGCTAACAGTCCAGGTATTTCCAACTTGAAGGGAAACAATCAACATAAGACTCCACACTCAGAAGTGTGGGGCTGGTCCCAATGTGCACTTTGTGGGCAAAAACATTTCAGTTTACTTTCTGTTTACTGTTGTATGGTAGGGTATATCTGACTAAGTTTGCTTAGTTGTAGGCTGACATGAAAATAGTAGGCAGGAGCAGTGAGAGATTCAGTAGCCTGCAGTGCATGTTTAAGCAATAAGGCACAACAGGGTGTGGGTTATTGGGGATTTACCCATGCCTTGTGTGTTGTGCCACGAGGCAGAGCCGAGTGACTTAACCACACACAAAGTGGGTAAATCACACAATAGCTCACACCCTGGAGTGTCTTATTGCGATTATACAGTGGACCCATGTGTAAAATAAATGAAATGTGTTTAATTGTTTTTTTTATAAATGCCATTTCTCAGCCGTGGGTTATGTAGGATTTACCCATGGTCATGTGACATGTTTTGACCAATGAGGTTACAGGATTTTCACACACCATTGTATAATAGAGCTTTTATGATCTTCGATCAGATGTTTTCTGGGACTCTTTTCTCAGAGGGCTAAGTAAAGTTCTCTGTGACTGTAAACAGCTCATGGAGCAAAGTGGCGACCGTAAACAAAAGATTAGAGCTTAAATAAATTCTAACATGCACGGCAAGCTATTGAATCTTCTCACTTCTGTCTATTGCTCTGTTGTCAGCTGCATGGGATCCTGGGATTGATAGTAACAGAAGATGGTCTACAACTAAGCAAACTTAGTCTGATCTCTGTTGTACTACAGTAAATAGGAAGTTAACCAAAATGTTTTCGCACACAAACTGCACATTGGGATCAACCCCACACTTCAGTGTTGGGGGCCTATGGCGGTGACTGTCCCCTTTAAAGGAGTTCTATGGGCAGAGGTTAAGCCCCTGGACCACTGCATGAATCGGAGCTTCACCTCTCAGATCCCCTCTTCAGGCACCATATTAAATTAAGAGTTTTATTACCTGAATACTTGTTAAAAAAAAAAAAAAAAAAAAAATTGCCCAAACCTCCTGTGGACCTGGCATGTTTAAATATAGCCCCTCAGGCCCCCTTGCGATCGTGCTGGTAGCATCACGAGACAATGACGTGCACTTATCTTTTTAATGGTGCCCTTATGTACAGAGATTTTATAATGAAGGGGCCACTGTGCTCATCGTCTGCTTCTGGTTTCGTCAGATCTGGCTCCCCTTACTGCAGCAGTTGATGGTGGACCCTCCAGTGCCCCTGCCTCTGTGCACTGGCTTGCTCTTCTAGAACTGGGACATCCCGGTTCATCCAGACCTCACATCCCTGCACCTTCACACCAGGCTCCTGAAGACATAGCCATGACTAGGTTTGGGGTGTCCCCCAAGGTGGCTGATGTGTGTGAGCTTGGAGAAGTCTGCCACAGGAGGTAGTGGGGGCAAGCACAGTGGAGGTGTTTTAAGCATGCCTAGGACAGGCACAAGGGAAGCTTGAGAGGGGAGGGAGTAATGAAAAGCCATTGGTCGTCTAGGGTCAGTAGCCACATACAATGTATAGGGCCTACGGGCAGACTGGATGGGTCTAGCGGTCCTTATTTGGTGACAATTTCTATGTTTCTGTGATGTCCTGGTAGCAGTTAGGAAGCCTTCCATCAGGGTCACTTACTTCATGAAGTGGAAACGTTTTGCTCTCTGGACTGCTTCATGTTGGCTGGATCCTTTCACTTGTCCAGTGAATCAGATTCTGGAGTACTTGCTGTCACTTTCACACTCTGGTCTGAGGTACTCTTACAGTGCATATGTCTTTCATCCCTGCCTTCTGTGTGCCTGTTGATGGCCATACGGTGCACAGCTGGAGGTGTCGCATGCATTTCTGAGAGGTATTTTTCGCCTGAAGTCTCCTGTCTGCAATCCAGTCTCGCCTTGGTACTTGAAATTTGTTTTGGGGAAAATTAGTTTTGCTCCTTTTGAGTCGGCCGTGACATGTGAGCTACACTTTCTGTCAAGGAAAGCGTTTTTAGTTGCTATTATTTCTGCTTGAAGGATTTCAGAGCTCCTGGCTCTCATGTGTGAGCAGCTTTATTTGATTTTCCACAGTGTGTCTTTGCATACTAACCCTAAGTTTCTTTCTAAGGTGGTGTCTGAGTTTACTTCAAGTCAATCCATCCACCTGCCTGTTTACAGCCCAGAGCATGCCAGTCCAGGGGAAGCATTGCTCCACACTTTTGCTGTGCATAGAATTCTGCATTACTATACACACCGCACGAACAACTGTAGGAAATCCTCTTGTTTCTTTTGCACCTGGAAAGGGGGCATTCCTGTTTCTAAACAGTGCCTGTCCAAATAGTTAGCCAGTTGTATTATTTTTTGCTACAGGAAGTATGGCAAGGACCTCAGAGGCATGACCACTCGGTTGCCTGTTTCTGGAATGTTTCAGCTGCAGAGATCTGTGCCTCTGCCACTTGGAATACTGTCCACACCTTTGCCAAGCACTAGTCTGGACATTGCCTCTAGGCATGGGTCAGTTTTGGCCTAGCTGTTCTACATGACCTGCTTTCTTAGGCTCTTGTTTCCTACCACCTAGATTGGATGTTCTGCTGTCAGAACTGCTTGGGACTCGTTCCATAGGCGTGGCCTGCTGCAAGCAGTGCTGTCAAAGCAAGATAGTACAGTTACGCAAGATCTTGTCGTAACAGAGAACCTTCTTGTGTTGCTTCTTTATTGGCAGGAACCTTCGGCTCCTCCTTGGTTTCTCAGCAGGAGACCAGTTGTTTCTGGTCTCCGGTGGGAGACGCCCACTTTTTTATTGCATAAGGAGATGTCAGTGTGTGATGCTGGAGTGGGTGGCCCCCATGTAGATTGCTAGTTAGAAAAGTTTCCATGTGGTCCTGGTGGCTATAGTTACGTAGGTGTGGTCTGCTGCAAGAGATCCTTGTGATCTACTGTTACGATAGGTTATTACGTAGCTATTTTTTTGTCTTCACTGTGCACCGTTTTAGCTTTGCCCACTGTTCCTCCACCCAACCCAGGTCATCCCACCCCCCTGGCCAGTTCATCTCTTGAGCATTCATCCATCTTTATAACATCTGCCCTCCTGAAGTCCAGGACCCTCGCTCTTGTGTCCTTCGCGTCTGCAGCCATCCTTATATTGAATCGCACTGTACAGTGATCGCTGGGCCCCAGGTGACCTCTTACCTTGATGTCTGCAACAGTGTCCCTGTTAGTGAGTACCAGGTCCAGTAGTGCCCCATCACATGTGGGTTCACCAATTAGTTGCCTGAAGAACACCCCCTGCAGGGAGTCCAGGGTGCTCCCTCTTCTAGCTGAAACCGGAGCTAGGATGCTTCAGTCTTCATCTGGTAGGTTGAAGTCCCTCACCAGCAGCACCGCCTGCTTTTTTGCCATCTTGCCAGTGGCTTCCAGCAGTACCTTTCTAACTCCTCCCCTTGTGCTGGAGGTCTGTAGAGCACACCAGTGCAAATAGTGGCTCCGTATTACAGCGTAACATTACTGTATGAAGGTCCGGCACATACATGGCTGCAGGAATAACAGCAAAAAAATCATTAATTCTTCACCTCCCACCCAACTGTAAAACAGTCACCATGTTTACGTATATAGTATCTCTGTTGCTTTTTTCAACTCAAAGATGGGACTTGTGCTCTGCATTGGCAATTTCTTACCAGCCATTTGGTTGTATAATTTATCTGATTTTTATCTGTGTAAATAAGTTAATTTTTGTATGTCATGTGATTTTAGTTGATAATGTTTATTTTTCCATGAACTAGACCATTACTAATATATTCTGGTCAAATCCAGGATGCGTTTAATTTTGAGGTTTTCAGTACAAGCTGACCTGTAATACAAACTGCAGGCCAGAATAAAATTCTAAATGCAGTCCATGGCTTTTCGAAGATATGTGGTAATGGTGCAGTTCCCAGTTTATGGAGTGGTGGAAAGTTGCATTCTAAAACTGAAATCTGAGACCTGGTGTGTTGATGGAAACTTAGTAGGGGGTGTGCATCGCCTGATAAAGCCTGAGAGCTGGAGCTTAAGCAAGTGTTGCTGTTTCATTGCACGGTCTCCCTATAGAAGGTTTGTGCACTGGACAAATGATCCTTCGTTTAAAACAAAAGTGCAGTGGCGATTGCCCTTGCATTTATTTTAAAAATAGGGAAGGTAAACCAAAAGGTACAATTGGCCAAATGTGATCACACAACTATGTGATCTTGGAGATATTTCTTTTCATTTAGCCACATCATGGAACTGTAAGCTGTCTGTGTCGACCACCCGGAAAACTCTGCTGTCTGGGGCCGACCATGCTGGCATGCATTGTCATAGCCTATATAATGTGTGCAACTCCATCATGTCTCAGTTCTTTCTGCTGCTGTCGGCCACACACCCATCCACTGCTGCCGAAGAATGCCATGGAACTTGGCAAGTATCGCTAATGCTTCTACTATTTTTCTTTTTGTTTTAGTTTAACTTTTATACTGCAGATGAAAGACATGGAACCGTTGTTCCACTAGGGTCATTGTGGACACGTTAAGAGTTACAAGGACGGCGCTTACAATGTCTGCATATGCTGCCTAGGCGCCTCTCATGACGTGAAAGCCTGCAGCATTTGCTGTCTAACCAGACTACGTGGAGACATTGAAAGAAAGCCTTAGAAGTTATTTTAAACTTAAGGCAGTGGAGGACAAAGCGTGTGTTGCAGACTTCGTCTCCATAGTCACTGGCTTCTCCCCATGGTCGACAACACCACCTGTAGAATTGTTGAAGAAAGACAAGAAGGAGAAAGCTGCAAACTTGATGAAAAACGCCATGCTGATAAGGATGAGCAGTGGTATTGTGAAAAAGGTGCCTCTCCTGCCCGGTCTCATTCTCGTCTTTAAGAGGTAGGTCAACTGAACAAGACTGATCCCAGGCTAAGTCCTCGGGTTATGCTGCGTGTCTCTCCCCACCCCCCCACTGTTTTGGTGCTGCCTGTAAACCCCTGATGGGGGGGATTCACAGATGACTGCATTGGGGGCCTGGATGCTGTTTCAAACTGTCTGAACTAATTCAGTTGCTACTGTCCTGGCTCCCTTGTTTACACTAACCCCATTAGCACTGCCAGGTCCGCCGGTCACTTCTTGTGCAGGTTACTAAACCTCTACTTCATTGCTGCCTGAACTGTCAACAATAACCTCTAGTGTGGCAGCCTGTTGTCAACGAGGAGGAGCTGGAATATAATCTAGATGTGATAGAGGAGGAATGTATGGACCCCCGGTGCATCAGGCTCAAGCTCCACTTTATTCTCCTGTAGTAAGGACAATGTGCTTTATACTCCTAGATCTCCTGAGGATGCCACTTTTCACAGGCAGGTCTAGTGTGGCAGCCTCTTGTCATCAACGAAGAGGAGCTGGAATATAGTCCAGACGTGATGTAGGAGGAAGGCATGACACCCCCACCCTGGTGCGGCAGGCTCCTGCTCCATTTTATCCTCCTGTAGTGAGGACAGTGTGCATTAATCTCCTAGATCTCCTGAGGATGCCTCTTTTCAGGCTTTCCACAGGCAGATCTACTTCAGGTAAGACTTTACTGCTGAGGAGGAAGATTACTCTTAAGACCTTGTAGAAATTTTGTTTTGTGCACTGCCCATGGTTATTGTTCTTCCTGTTCATTCAGCTTTGGAGGATGCCAGTATGGGTGCTTGGCAGATGCCCAGTGTTCTGCCTGTCGTGTCCCGTAAGGCAGATAAACAATATCCTGCCCCCTCAGACAAGCCGTATTATTCCACACGACCTGAAATGGATTCTGTGGTTGTTAGTGCCTGTTGATGTCTGTGGCTGCCATAATGGACAAGCTGCTTGATGGTCCAGATAGAACCATATTCCTACAGACTGTTGTTTATGATCTGGTGGCTGGTAAGCACTTCTTCGCCTCTGATGCTACAGCTTGTGTGGTGGCTTCTGACATTTACCTCTGCTGAAACTCATGACTACGTGTGGCTGGGGCTTTGCACGTGATGTCCAGCAGTTGGTCTTTATTGTGTCCTTAAGAGATGAACAGATATTTGGTTCTGATGTGGAGTCCGCTTTGAGGGACCTGCAGATGTCTAAAACAACCTTGGGGTCCCTTAATCCAAAACGGTGGTGTCGGGCCAGGGATTCGTTTCGTAGGCCCTACGGCTGCCCTAGTAGAGGCTGTTCCAGGGACCCCACCGTGGCTTCCAGTGGCCCTAGGTCACTCCTCAGGCCCCTTTTGCATCCTGGTACCCATGCCAGTGTCACCAAAGGTGCAAGTGTTGTGGCTGCCAGCTGCCCCCTCCCAGAGCCTTTCTGAACCCCCCGTCCCTGCAGATCGGGCATCCTTGTTGGAGGCTGCACTCCCTCTTCCTTGCAAAGTGGAGGGAGATAACAGGTGCTTGGGTGCTGAAAGTGGTTTGGTGAGGACAGGGGTTGAAATAATCACTGGTCTGCCTGTCCCAGGCACCAAGTTTTCTCCAGGGACAGCTGGTTTAATCTCTCTGCTTGTCCTTGGGACAGGCACCAAGTGAAAAAGCATTAGTGGATACTAGGATCAAGGAGATGTTGCCACTTGTAAGGCTGGGCTATGGACTTTCTGATCTCCTGGTGTCACATATTGAGAGATGTCCATTGAACCCAACGTCCAGTGATGGGCTCTTTTTTGTGGTCGGCAGTTTCGTCAAGTGGCAGAAATGAAAACCATGCCGCAGTAGGACTAGTCTGTGCATGTGTTTCGTGTCACCATGCATATGCAGTTGCCTGGTTTCCTTTTGCTTTCTAAATGGCATGCCTTATTTCTCTGTGCGCTGCACTTGTAGTAGCAGCCCAGGACAAGCTTTTGTTCACAGGCAGCAGAGTTTTGGGGAAGCAAACTAAAAACCCTTTTCAGGGCTGTCTGCTAACTAAAGGGAGCCTGGCGTATTTGAAAACCCTTTCAGGGCAGACCATCACAGCAGAAAGAGGGGAAACTATGCATTTTAGAGATTAGGAGAAAAACTTAACAGACTGAGAAAGCCAGTTAAAACACCCTCTCGGGGCAGGAAAGGCTCCACAGACAAGAGATGAGGGGGCTGGTTAAAAGCCCTTGCCTGGGTTACTAAGTAGGGAGTGACATTTAGTGTTTGCGTTATACACAGGAGCAGAGGAAGCTGATCCATTTGTCAGGGCAGAACAGAAGGGAGTTAAGGCCCCTTGGCCACTATCAGGGCCATGTAGCAACCTGTGGGTATTAGTTAATAGCCCTTTTAGGGCACTGTGACAGCCAGGGGGCACATTAGTTATCAATAGCGTATACTCAGAAACAGAAATGAAAACTTAGTAAACAAAAAGTAACAGGTACAGTACAAATTCTGTGGGACAGTCAAAATGAATATTGCACCTGTCACATGGACAGCCATCCCCAAAAAAATTTCTAGCCCCGAGTGAGGACAAGCCCTAGAACTCCTCTCTGTCCTGGTACATCCTCCCTTACTAAACCATTTCCTCTTTGGGACATCTGGCACTCCTGCATGAGGAACATCATTACCCACTCTGCAAGAGAGCCATAAGCCCACCCCAGTTGCAGAATCGGGGCTACTATTCCAGATACTTCTGGTACCAAAGTGGACCCGAGATTTAGAGTCTGTCCTAGACCTATGGGGCCTCAACCTGTTCATAGAATACAAACTGTTCCTCGTGGTCTCTCTGCAGTCCCGGTCCTCCCTGCTGCTGCAAGGAGATTGGCTGTGTGCCGTGGAAAAGGGTGCTTACCTGTATATCAGGATCCACCAGTGCCTCAGAAATTACCTGCAGTTTATGCTCCAGGGTTGTCACTGTCAGTTTTGTGACTTGCCCTTTGGCTTATCCTCTGCATCACGTGCCTTTACCACGGTCGCAGCTGCTCTCCTATGGGAAGGCCTTTGTCTTTCCATACCTCAGTGATTGGCGTCTGAAGACCCGTTGAAGGTGGCAGTAATTTACACACTGTTCTGTACCTGGCAGTTCTTTGAGCAGTTGGGTATTCTGGTGAATGGGCCAGTCAGTGCTCACTTCATACCAGCTTTTTCCAATATGTAGGAGTGGTTCAGGACACAAAGGTGGGCTGGGCATCTCTTCCCTTGGATCGTGCTACATTGCTGGTTGTCCAAGCTCGGCTGGTTTCTGCCAGCGACTATGACCCTGCTAGATGTCTTTGACAATTGCCAGGTCTTAATGGCTGCCATTTTTCTCACTGGCATGTCTGTATATTAGGATTCCACAGTGGTTCATCCTTGCCCAGTAGACTCAAATTTTGGATGAACTGGAGTGTCTCATACAAGTGACTACTCTGCTTCGCCGCTCCCTGCTTTGGTGGTTAGACTGCTGCAATCTTGAGATGGGTTCCCCCTTTCTTTGTCAGTCTCCTCTTCTAGTGATGAAGACTGCACCTTCTGTTCCGGGTTGGGTGCACATCTGGGACGCTTCGGGACTTTGGGAGGCAGTGGTCCCCCATAGACTTGATTCTACACAGCAACATTCTGAAGATAAGGGTTGTTCTGCATGGTGCACAGGCCTTTGCTACTCCTTCTTTGGGGTCACCAGCTGTCGATTCATGCAGACGACATTTCAGTTATGTACTAAACCAATCTCCGTCCACTACAAGAGTGTGGCTTGAAGATAATCAGACCGGCAGGGGGCCAGCTTTGGAGGTGAGCGCAGGGTCTGTGCTGGTCACCAACGGGGAAGGGCTGGGGACTGGTCAGGGGTTCTCACTTGGGTGGGGAGATTCGAAACGGGACAGTGGACCACTGGACACTAGGGAAATGGGGTATTTACATTCACGGGGTTTTCGGGGGAGGACCACTAGACACCAATGAAATCTTGTATTTACATCGGGGCAGGTGGCAAACACACACCAGGGATGTGGTACTGCAGTATCACTTTTATTACTGTGTACCTGATGACAGCTCATACATGGTGTGGGGGGTTGGAAATGAGGCCCTAGTGAGATGCAAGTGACTTCACAGTGCCTTGCTGATGCTATGGGGTCCTTAGCATCATAAGGTACCAAAATCGCCATTAGTGGACCCTCACAACCTGATTGCGTTCCCTTTCCCCTATAACATCTCATTGGCCACATATCTCTTGTGGCCAGTAGGGGCTGTGATTTGCAGTCACAGTCAGGATAATGTCTGACTGGTATATTGGAACATGCCTTTAGTGCTTACAGAGTGCCCCACCCAGCATGTTCCAGTATACCTCTGGTTTGCTTCCGGCACTAATTTGCTCCTGGGGCAAATTGTTGGCCCTAACAAGGACCTACAAATATCCTGGCTCACTTGTCTTGTTGTTTCATTGCTTTAGATTAGCACAGGCAATATCTTTATCTCCTTGCTAACTTGGCACGTGTCCGGTTGACCTGAAGTGCCTCAGACATGTATGTGCAAGAGTTGGTAATGAATGATTGATAGCCAGTGAGCGGTCTGTTACCCACTCGTGCACAGAAACTGTTATCTGCCTGCAAAGCAAACTAAAGTACAAAAAAAAAAAACCTACCAAACAAATTCTTATGAACCTGAAACAAACTCCTACTTTGGGGAGACGAGCTAAGCAAACCCTGAAGCATTATCGCATGCAGTTTGACTGAAACCATGTAATTAGAAACACAACCTGTGTTTATCAAACAGCACCTTTAGCAGTTTCTCTGAGAATAGCTACTGTATATTTACTTAAGGAAGAAACATCCATGTTTGTACTTTGTAGAGGACAGAACAAGCCCCTTCCTTCGCAGATTTGGGGAGGGGGGTCAGAGCCTGCAGAAGAGTAGAGAGCAGTACGGAGAAAGCGCCTACGTTTGGCAAGCAACGTCTTTAGCGGTTGCTCTAAGAATAGCTACATTTACTTAGACAGTCTACATATTTCT
Organism: Neoceratodus forsteri; assembly: GCA_016271365.2. Taxonomy (NCBI): domain Eukaryota; kingdom Metazoa; phylum Chordata; order Ceratodontiformes; family Ceratodontidae; genus Neoceratodus; species Neoceratodus forsteri. The sequence continues at coordinate 598,565,511 of CM057454.1, read as the reverse complement.
TCCATGCAGAGGACAGAGCAAGCCACCCCTTTTCACAAACCGGGGGTGAGGTACAGAGCCTTTTTCGCCAAATTAAGCAAAAGAGGCGAAAGCAGCACAGAGAAGAAATGTACTGGAGCTGTCATTCAGAATAGGATACCTAAATGTAATCCTTTAGGTAAAACCAGGGCTGGATTGTTCCAAAAAACATTTTCATTTTTCTGTAGTCGGTGTTATAAATATATTTTTTTTCTGTACCACGTAATATAAAAATAAAAATCAGCATAGGTCCCTGTGAAGAATTTTGTGGAAATGTCATCTCCTGAAACTAGGGGTTATAAGCAGGGAACATTTTACTTGGTATTATAGATCGTAGGAGCGTCCTTGACCAATCACAGTGCTTCCTCCAGTTGCACGTGAGGTACTCTTATTAATATGAGTAGCTCTCACACTGTCCTAAGCCACTGTAACAGGGCGGCTTCTTGCTGACTGCTTGTGCTGTCAGCTTTTTAAATAAAAAAGTGTGTTTTTATTCAGTAAAGTTAGCCATCTATAATTTTTTTGGGTTTGTTTGGAGGGCCCCTTCCGGATCCAAGAGTGCCACCTCTTGCATCCCTAGGACCACAGAACTGCTTGCCTTCAATTTGCAGTCCTCTGGTCCTAAGAGCTTGTGAGGCAACACTCTTGGATCCATAAGTGGCCCTCCAGCTGGTCCTATAAACTTGCATTTCATGGCAAAAACGACACAGTTGTCATTAACTGCTATATAAAATTGTTAATTTGCTGCATTTCCAGATTCACCCAAAAGTGGTTGTACAGTTGCTGTGTACAAACTTGCATGTAAGCTTCTGCACATAGTTTTCCTGCTGCTACTTTTATAAGGTTTTGTATCGCAACAGTTGCACTTGCTACATAAACATTTTAGTTCATTGCTCTGTATTTGGCCACCCATAGCGGAGGTACTGCTGTTGGTGTTCTGAACTCTGGTGGCAGGGGTCTGAGATGGATGTGGGGTGGGTGTGTGTGGAGGTTTTATCCTCCTTGGTCTGTGGGGTAGGGGGTGTGTGGAGGTTTTATCCTCCTTGGTCAGTGCTGAATTTTTCTGCCCTGTTTAAACCCCACCCCTCTCCGCAGGAGTGCAGTAACTTCAGAAGGTACCAGCATGCCCGATGCCACTGCTGACAACTACACTACGACTCCCCTCCACACACCGCTCCCCTCCATCTTCATGTGTGGTCACCCAGGTGGTGGTATAGCAGTAGAATGCAGATCACCCACCACCAGTGGAGGAGAGCATCTTGGACTTAATTCCTCCAGCCCTGGCTCGTTCCCAAACTCGGGTCATAAGCTTCGCAAGCATTAGTGCTACTGGTGGGCCGTCTAAAATAAAAATCTCCTCTGGGTACAAGCACTCAGCCTCTGGCCTTATGGCTTATCCTGCCCTCAGCTTCACTTAATGAGCTTGTTCTTCAGATGTACCTATGCATAATCTTCTATATATTTTTCTTATAAATTTTCCTTTTTCTTTCTGCAGACTGGATTTGTGCATTGGTGATGGGTGGTTTCCTGGAGGTTGAGAACGAAGATGTTGCCAGTTTCTTGAACCTGAGGAGCTGAGAAGGTACTGCTGTTAGGCACAGCTTATTCCCTCCCCCGGTTGACATCACTGAATTGAATTTTTAAGGGTTTTTCTGAAGCACAGACTTGAAAGCTGTGCTTCAGAACCTGGGATGTTACCATAACTTAGTATGACTGTTTCTCATTGATTATCATTTATAGTTGCAAAGCAGATCAATAATACAAAATTAACATGCAGCATGACAAATTGTAAAAAACTTGTCTTCAGTCAGTCAGAATCTTTATTTACCCAGGCGATCACCATTGAGCAAGCTCATTTACAAGGTGGATCTGCGGTTTGCAAGGATGAGAGTAGAGAATAGAGTACAAGTAAAATATACATAAAACAACGGTAGCAAGACATATACAACAAAATATATATAGTATAGAAATAAAAATAAATACATACAGAGATGCTTTTATAATCCTATGCATTAATAACATGTTCATAGCCTGTAAAAGAGTTCCTGGGATATGGCAAAGCGCACACGTAGGAGGCAGGGACGCTGACAGAACGATTCTGGGATACTAAGCAGATGGTATCGGGGCATAAGAGTGGGCGATGGGGAAGGGGTGTTGCAGTGAGTACGTAGTACCGGTGGGACTAGAATGGACTTTGGGGGGGGGGTAATCTTGGTATGAGAACACTTAGTTTGAATGAGAAGGACTTAGATTAAGCGGAAACGTCAGCGGGACAACTAGGAACGGTGGAAACAGTTGCAGAGCACCACAAATGTTGGCATACAGGGTCTTGAACATAGCAAGACTAACAGGGGAGCGAAGTCTCAGCGATTTCTGTATCCTATTCCAAAGCGTGGGCAGGACAAAGCTTATGGCTGCTCTTCCAAAGCAGGTACTGACCCTAGGTACTTTCAGGGAAACCAGCGAGTGACTTCTCAAGGCATAATTCCCAATCAAGCTTAGTGGGAGACAGTCAGCAATGTATTGCGGGAGTTTGTTGGTGATGGCTCGGAGCATCCAGAGGGCTGCAGTTCTATACCGCCTGTGTTGAAGGGAGGGCCAACCCACAGCTGCATATAATGAACAGTGATGGGTGGAAAAGGGGAGGCCTGTTATAAATCTCAGAGCTCTAGGATACAGTACGTCCAGTTTAGCAAGGTGTGAGGCTGGGCACTGACCATATATGAAGTCAGCATAGTTAATTAATGAGAGGAATGTGGATTGGACGAGCTGTCTTTTGGCGTCTGCGGTCAGGAAGCGATTTATTCTGAAGAGTCCAAGCCTCTGCCTCAGCTTTTTCAGCAGTTCTTCTGTATGTTCCACAAAGGAGAGTTTATTGTCTATCCAGACACCCAAATACTTGAATTTTGGTACGTATTCAAGATGTTCACTTAGTAAGGTGGAGATGGAAGGTAATGGTCCAGCAGCGGCAGAATATGCCTCCTGGCCAGTTGGTGAGAATAGCATTGCCTTGGTTTTCTTGGCGTTAAGTAGTAGTCTTTTACTGAGGAGCTGGTGCTACAGGATGTTAAAGTCGGTTTGCAGGTTGCCACAGGCAGCTTCAGGAGATTCACGGCTTATGTAGAGCACCGTGTCGTCAGCAAACAGGAGAATGCTTGCTTCCTTAATGCCTGCATCCACGCTGTTGATATAGATAGCAAACAGTAAAGGTCCCAATATGGACCCCTGAGGGACACCTCTTTTTATCAGTTTAAGTGAAGAAGGCTCCCCTTCAGCCTTGATTTGTTGCCTACCAGTGAGGTAGTCATGGAACCAACACAGTGAGGTTCGGTCTAGGCCTGTTGTTTGTAAAGTGGAGAGGAGCAAACAGTGATCGGTGTCGAAGGCCTTACTGAGATCCAGGAAAACTGCACAGATGAATTTTTTGTTTAAGTCCGTTGCCAGTCGTTGGTTACTTTTGCCAGGGCTGTAATGGTACTGTGCTTTGCTCTGAAGCCTGACTGCATAGGGTTTAGTAAGTTCGAGTTGTCTATGAAAGATCTCAGCTGGGTATCCACAATTTTTTCTAGGAGCTTGGAGAGTATGGGGAGGAGGGAGATCGGCCTATAGTTATTTGGGTCACAGGGATCCCGATTTAAACAGAGGGATGACATGAGCAACTTTCCATAACTGAGGGAGGTAACCTTGCGATAGGGACAGGTTGAATAAGTGAGAGATACGTGCAGCAAGGATGTGATAAGCAATTTTCAAGTAATATGGGTCGAAGAAGTCAGCCGCACTTTTTTTTTTTTTTTTTTAGTGTCCAATTTTAGGAGAAGATCTTCAACTTCCTTTAGGTGGGTAAGAATGAGAAGGTTACGATATTGTTACTCTGTTCCGGGAGCTTAATGTTGATCTGTGGGTGTAGCCTGCTTACCAGTGTGTTATCGAATGCTAGGGCTGCAGTGGCAAAATGATTGATTGTTGTAGGCCTGCAGGATCTCGTTTCTGTCACTGATTATAGCATTGTCAGTGGTAATTTTGGAGGGAAGCACATTTCCAGGAGAATGACCAGTCAGTTCTTTTAGTATGGACCAGAACTTGGTAGGGCATTTTGACGCAGAATCTAGCGCAGATCGGTTAAAATTGGCCTTGGCCTCTCTGACCATCTTAGTGCAGGCGTTTCTAGCTGTCCTGAAAAGACACCAGTCTTCGTCTGTGTGTGATTTGCTAGCCTTTTTCCAGAGTTGATCTCTTTTTAGTAAGGCAGCCTTGAGGACCGCCGAGAACCAACAACATGTTCTAGCTTTTATGCTTGCTTTTACCAGAGGAGCATGGTTATTTAGGACACTGGCTATAATTTCATGTAAGATGTCGTAGGCATTACTCACCAATTTAGCAAGGTAAAAAAACTACCAGTGCAAAGTTTTTTTTAATTCATTGAAGTATGCGAGAGGATCGAAGTTCCGTCTGGACCTTTTTGTGGAAAATTTAGATGTTGGTGAGGGTTTAGCATCAGTTCTTACACCAGCAATAAAGCAGTGGTCACTAACATCAGCTGAAAAAATTCTAGCATGGGAAAAGGAATATGGTTTGCTAACGAGAAGGACATCCAGTAGGGTGCTGTTCATTGGGTTTTTCTTGTTAATGCGAGTTGGCTCAGTAATAAGTTATGTGAACCCATGGGAGTCACAGAATTGCTTCAGGGGTAATGAGACCTTAGTCAACCAGTCATAATTAAGGTCTCCTAGAATAATTGTTTCAATGGGGACAGAGCCCATAATAGATGACAGATGGGACAGGAGCTGAGGCCCCACGGCTGGTGGTCTGTAACAGCCTATGTCATGGAAAGCCATAGATGGGGAAAGTTCAACTTTAAGGGACAAACATTCGAATCCACCTGCAATAGAGGTAGAGTCTAGGATGGACACTGAAAAATGTGTTTTTGACGTAGATGACTACTCCGCCTCCCCTGGTCTGCCTATCTGCTCTAAATAGGTAGTTCGGGATGTTAACCTCTCTATCTGGGGTGGAAGGCCGAAGCCAGGATTCAGAGAGTACAAGTACATCTGGTGCGGTATGAGTAATCCATGCCTGGACTGATGTAAATTTATTTAAAAGACTGCAAACATTTGAGTGCATAAAGCTGACTCCTTTCAGTCTTGTAAGGTCGGATGGAGATGAGAGAGCTTTTGTGGGATCAGGGTTGAGTTTAACATTACCCGAACATAAAATTAGTAGGAACACAATTTTCCTTAGGGCCGCAAGGAGTAGTTTGAAAGCACGAATCTTTCTGCATCTAGTATAAGTTTGAGTGCGAGTCCGAAGTCCAAAGTTTCCCCTTGTGCTGACCTAGGGACGACTAGCCTATGGTCCATCCAGTATAGCACCAAGCCATGTAGGTTTTGGGTGGGTGGGGTGAGGGGCCACATATTGGTAATAAGGTAGCGGTCTCACCTCGAGGAGATTCCACAAAGTGAGGAGGGTGCGGAGTCATGTGGTGGCAGTATAAGTTATACGTAGTATTAATATAAATGCAGTTTAGCAGTGGTAGGCATGACTATGTTGGGGTCAATTCTGCTTGAATAGTCTGTCACGTGGGGTACCATACATAAGCAGGTAAGTAATTGAAACCAACCGAGGACTGCCATGATTGCCCAATGTGTTAACAGGGTGCGAGTTGCACCAAGACTCACTAGCTAGGTTCTAGAAGTCTCAAGGATCACTGCTCCGTGTTAGACTAGCTAAAAGAGACCGGGATCGATGGTACGCAAAGATACATGAAAACAGCCTGACGGCATAGATGTCTTAAGGATTTATCTTCAACAGGCAGGGGTATCCTACGAATTATGCTTCATGAAGACTATCAGGGAATTGCTTAGAGGAGACAAGTGAGCTCAAGAGAGGATTGCCCCTTTAAGAAGTTACAGAAAGGAGAGCCCCTTTTAAGCAGTTGCTGTAATTGACTAGTGTGAGGCCTCAGGGGGCATGGATCACTGGGGAAGTGTACTTAATAAAGGAGGGACGAGGGGGTGGGGGGCTGGGTGAAAAAAATTGTCCAGACAGCAGTACAGCAAGGCAGTGGCCGAGCTGTGTTTTGAAAAAGGTGCCTTGTGTGCTTCCTTCCTCAGTGAGGATCTGCAGCATCCAATCGTGAAGCAGCCACAGTCCCCAGGAGCCAATCCAATTACAGGGGATTGAAGCCTGACAGCTCCGAGCTGGGAGCCGACCAAACGTACCTGCTTTCCTTGGTCAGGGGGTGGCAGGCTGGATACAGAGGTCCTGCCGCCAGCATGTAGCAGCACCAGGGCCACTCAGCTGAAGTGGAGAGCCTTGTTTGGGCTTGTGTCTAAAATAGAGCAGAAAAATAAGGCGGGCTGTTAGTTAAAAAGCCAGAGACAAAGGTCAAGTAAATTGGTGGGAGGGCCCTGGGCAGTTTAGTGCTCAGGGCAGGAGTAGGTGCAAATAGTGGGCAAGAGGTTCCTGCAGAGAGGTCTGGTCAAAGGTGCCAGGTGGGAATTTAGCAAAACAAAAGGCTGATTCAGGAGGTTTGGGGAGGGGGGGCCCTTCAGTGGGACCAGGGAGAGCTGGGAAGGAGGTGTGTGTTGGAGAGGACTTGGGGTAGTCTGGAATGGGTAGACTTTCCTGCCTCCACTGGGGCAGCAGAGATTTATTATTTCTCCCCAACTTTATTTTCTTATTGTAAAATTAGAAACAAATTATTGTGGTACTAGAGTATGAAAAATATACATGTGGTGACGCTCTGTTAACTTCAATATAGTGTCATCTCCATTCTGAAGTGACCATCTAGATTACAAGATTTGCACGTATGTCATCCATGAACGTGTATGGAAATAGAGAGCAAATGTCTCGACTCCCCCTCCAGATTACTTGAGCCCTCCTCCTCCTTAAACTAGAAGTAAAGGGTTGAACTGAGCCTCGTTGTGGAAGTGCTGACGCTAGTCCTGTCTGGTGTTATGCTTCTCATTTACACAAAGTTATTAGCACTGCTTTATTTAATTGTAGTAATTTCATTTTCCTAAGCATCATGGGAAAATGCAAATGACGAGTTGAGTTACAGGATGCAGAAAAGCAGTTCTGGAAGCTAAGGTAATTTCTACTTGCTGTTGGTCCAAAACATTTGGCTGACACTGTCCAAGTGATTTGTTTTAGTTTGTATAGTATAACCAGTTGATGGCATTCATTGGTGCATCATATTTTTTTTTATTTATTAAGGCAAAAGGGGAGTTGATCAAGTAACAGAATTTTTTACAGTATTTCACACCCAACGTTGAAGTCAGAATGTTCAAGTACAAAATAGAGTTCGATTAACTCAACCATTATGCCAAGCTGGAGCAGAACGAATGACAGAGTTAATGGAGTGAGCAGAAAATCACAGTGTTTAAATAAGGAAAACTAGATCCCTGATGCAGAGAAATTTTCTTTTTTTTTTTTTTACTTTTGCAAACATTCTACGGAGTGTTACAGAATCTTATTGAAGGCAATACCTTCATCATTCAGGATATAGTGCACTGGGCTTTTTTCAGATTTTTATTAGCAGCTGGGGTAGCATTACCTTTGTCACTTGTGATTCAGATGCCCCGAGTTTGGGAATGAGTCTGGAGCATCAGAGTGCCAGTTGGGGAGGTAGGATGAGCATCTGCTGTCCGGTGGGGTGGGGGTGGGAAGACTGCCATGCTCGGTAGTATTTTTAGTATTGTTTAAGGCACCTAGTACTGCTTCACATTACCAGGTTAGAATGAGTGGTAGAGGGAAAGGAAAAGGTAGATTGGTAGAAAATGCAGGGAAAGCAGCAGTGGTGACCACCACTCAGAGCAGGCGAGGGCATGGCATGGTATGGATACAGGAAGTAGTAGTGTATCTGTAGTGTGTGGTGATAGTGGTGCTGTTAAAAACATCCTTACAGCTCTTGATGTAGCTGTTCTGTTAGTTGAGGAAGGTGGCAGCCAGAGCCAAGATCTGTTATCTGAAATTTCCTCAACCCCGTGAATACCAGTGAGTAAAACCTGGTGGTGTAGGAAAATATCAAAACGTCCCCAGTGGTTAGTGGTACTGGGTCTGAGGATCATGCAGTGGCAGAGTTGTGTGTGCCACTGCCATCTCAGGAAAATGAGGGAGAGGAGGGTGAACGTGAAGATGACACAGTCCTCAATCCTTCATAGGAGCTTGAAAAGAAAGAAAAGGGGGTTGCAGAGTGTACACACATTTCAGATTGAAGGATAGGCAAACTTCATACCCAGTGACAGTGGTGCAAACGTTGTCGAGGCTGTTCGTGATGGGGTTTTTGCATTTGTATTTATTTTACCAGGAATAAAGATCAGTTGAGCAGTGCTCATTTACAGGAAGGCCTTGGGTAAGAAAGAAACTGGGTTACAATGCAGTTTCATAGAATACAGCAAGGAAACTTAAGAAATTCAGTTAAGTATTGGCTGACCTAGTACAAAGATAAGAATAGCAGGAATATTGATGATCAGAACTTATGGCAAGGACACTGTAAACAGAATGCTACTACAAGTACAGAGAATGCAACATACAGTAATTCTTATTTGCATGTCTTTTTTTTTTTTTTTTTTTTCAATGGCATTCACATTTATAAACAGAATTGACCAAGAGCAGCCTAGAGGAGCTAGCAAATAAACACTTTTTTTTTTTTTTTAATTTCTTTTTCTACCACCTACGTCCCTACCAGAGCTGCCCCATCAGGAGTCGCCAATGAGACCCATCCCTGCCATTGTCTTACCTGCTGTTTGGGTCCCTCCATCCTGCGTGGATTGCCCCCCTCCCCGGGGCGGGGTTGGGTATGGCAGGGCACCCCTGTACCTTAGTGTCTTGTCAGGTCCCCGAGACAGCGTCAGACTGTGGCAAAACAGGACTGGGCTCTGCACTCCATCTTCCCGGCTCTGGAGGGTGATTTTCCCTTTTTCCTGTACAGACGCTGCGCGCCCAGACGTCAAGGTGTGAACGCCGATGCCCGCAGCATCCACCCCCACTGGTGCAACCCCCAGAGCTGATAGGTTCATAGACACTCACCTGTGGCCAGTCAAACCCCTGAGGTGCCGGCATGCCTAGCCTCCACCAGGAGTCAGCACTGCGCCCGGGTTGAACCCTATCTTCTCCCCCCAGAGAAGGCGAGCTGTCGGATCCTCCAGCCTATCTCCCCCGCGGCCCAAGTCTGCTCCCAAACCCGGGTTGCCAGCATGGTACGACGTCCAGCGCCTCAACCCTCAGCACCAGTGGGCCCACAGCAAACACATTTTAAATGAGTTTTGTTAGGCTTCCTGCTTTGCGCACTGTCTAAACCTGGGTGTGCAAGAGTTCTTGTCGCAGTGCGACTTTAAAGAAGTGCTCATGTGTGCCATTGAATTTTTGGCTGTTTTTCATGGTCTGGAAAGGCCAAGGACCAGCTACATGCACTGCAACTAAAAAAATGGCCTGCCTCAGCACTGTTAACAGCAGGAGGTTATCACTAGGTGGAGTTTGACCCTGTACATGCTGGGGTTGATGTGTGAACAGTATAAGGTTGTATCACAATATATGCTGCTTCATACAAACCATGACGGTTCTGAATTATCTGTGTCACTGACAGCAGAACAGTGGAGGTTTATGGATGGGTTGGTTTTGATCTTGAGGCATACAGACAGTGAGTTGGAAACTGCCTCTATTAGCCAGGCCATCCCACTGCTGTGGGTGCTGAGGCAGACCATCTCTAATGTGCAGCAGCAGTCTGAGGCAACAGCTGATTCTGTAAGCAGAGCATTGTCTAGTAAATAATTGGATGCATTAGATCATAACAGACACCTGAATGTTACCCTGACATCTGTGGATTTCAGTATTGCAGCAGTGTTAGATCCACAGTGCAAACGGGGGCTTTCAGCCATAATTGATGGTGATAGAAGGTTCAGCATCTGCAGAGACATGATCTATCGTACACGGTTTACAAATGCTCAAAAAAGCACACTGAGACGAGATGCACTGTATCACCCTCCCCAGCAGTCTGCAAGTGAAGTGAGAAATGTGGAGATGCAGTTTCGACACATCTACCAGTAAGACGGTCAGAAAACTACCTCCAAAATCAAATCCTCTGTGGGTAGTTCTTGCACAGGTTGGCGTTGCAGATTGTGATTGGCGGGGGGGGGGGCAGCGCCATCATGGGGTGCTGGACTAAAAGCAGCAGTTAGATCTGTTGAGGCCATATATGGCAGACCCGAACACCTTGGCACTGATGATGAACTCCTGTTATATTGGAACAGCAAAGTTAGAGTGGCCTGCACTGGCAGATGTGGCTTTAAAGGATTTAATCTGCTCACCATCTAGTGCTAGTTCTGAGCATGTGTTCAGTGCAACAGGGACGTTATCACAGATTGACGTACAGTCCTGTCCCCCCAAAAATGTCGCTCTGTTGACATTCATTAAAATCAGTAGTGCACGTATACCTCCAAATAGAAGTGCATCACTGTGGGCACCACTGACACCAGGATGAAGTGCAGGGGAAGGACAACCAGTCACTACAGAGGTAGATGTGGACTTGGTGGATGCAGAATTTCCATGTAAAAATTCAGATATGGAGGAGGCAGAGGGGGTATTTATTGTGGAGGATGAGGAACAGTAGATTCATTGGGAGGACACAGAAAAGAGGAGGAGGATAACTCTGCACTTTGGCCTCCACTCCTCCTCACCAGGGAACAACGTGAGCCTCCCTCCTTCTCCGTGTCATGCATGCCTCCAGAAAACCCAGACTCTTAACCCAGTGGAAATGCCAGACACCAGCCTAATGTGAACCTGCCACTATGCCTTCCCTCACTAATGATGCTCTACACTCTGCCCTCCTCCAGTCCTTCTCACTTGAGAACAACATGGTCTTCCTCCTCCATCTCATGCATACCTCCAGAAACACCCGGTCATTTAAAGAGCAGCTGATTCCTTCAGGACATCTTTAACAAAACATAATATTCAGTCACAGTTCAGCTTATTTGTCACGTTATTTCTATATTCCTCCTCCACCTTATTTATTACAGAGATCATTTGCATTAAAACAAAATCTTTGTTCCTGAAGAGTTCAGCTATTCCTGTTGCTTTCTTCCTACCTGAGGTCATAATACACTGCTTGTGACATCACAGTTACTCTCGTGCTAACAGACTGTGATGTCATAATAGAGGATTGACTTAAAGTAGGGCGTAAACTGTAGAGACAGATGAACTGTAAGAGAACTCGAAAGGATAAAGATGATGTATTCATGCAAGTTTTCTTAGTAATAACGTGGAAGAGAAATGTATAGAATATATATGGAATGCAAGCTGAATTGTATCTAATATGTTTTTCCAAATTTTCTTTGAGGCGTCAGTAGCTCTTTAACCCAGCAGAAATGCCAGACACCAGCCTAATGTGAACCTACTGCTATGCCTGCCCGCACTGATGTGAAGTACAAGTTAGAGGTGCTTTTGCTGTGGTAGGAGACTGACACAGCGTGATGGCTTGTAGCAAGTATATATAATATCTGAGACATGCGGGGCACTAAAGTGAATTACAAGAATTGCATGAGAAAAATAGGGGAAATGAGAGTTTAAGATGTCTGGTGTTTATTCGTTAATATGACCTGGGCAGACAGAGGGTGCACCCCCACCATGGAGTTCTGTCAAGCAGTGTCTGCTGGTTTGACAGCAGTGTCTGGAGTGTGGCCTGCTTGGACACAACTCTGCTTCTGAAGTCTCCCATCTCGACACAGTTGTGCTACTTCATCTCTTACCCAACATCTTGGAGGAGGACCTGCATCTAGTGTTTCATGTGGTCTCCCAGGCTGCAACCCCAGAGGCTGCAGGTCACACTTCCCTCATCAGTGCCTCCCTCTGGCAACTGTGCACCTTGCCATCACTTTCTGCACCCCCCTCCCTGCGGCACAGATAGACCACTAGGAGTGGCACTGCTTCCACCACACTCAGCTGCCTTCTTATATTCCACTCATGGGAGTGCCTTACTCTGAGGTGGGTGGTAAGGCAGAAAATCACCTATGGTGCCTAGAACTGGAAAAGGTAGAATGGCAGAAAAAAGGAAAAATGGGAGTAAAGACAGGAGAGGTTGAGAGAAGGCATATGGATAAGAAGGGGGCTGTCAGAAGGGAAGGTGGCATAACTTGGAAGGCCATATGCACAAATTCGTGCAGCCTGGGAAATAAAATCCCAGACCTAGTGGCCTTGATGGCAGAGGCTGACCTGGACATTGTCGCCGTTACTGAGACATGGTACAATGGGAGCCATGACTGGGATATAGCCATGCCAGGTTATACCCTATTCAGGAAAGACAGGGTGGGTAAAAAGGGAGGAGGAGTGACTCTTTATGTTGGGGAGAGTATAAAAGCAACTGAGGTACCGGGAATGCATGAAGGAATGGAGGCACTGTGGGTCACCCTAGAGATTGTTAATGACACTGCTATTCGCACTGGAGTGATCTGCAGACCTTGAGCACAAAGGGAAGAGTTGGACAGTGTTCTAGTGGAAGCCATCCATAAGATGGCAACTAAAGGAGAGCTGCTGCTGGTGGGAGACTTCAGTTTGCCGGATGTTGATTGGCGCATCCCAGCTGCAGCCTCAGCCAGGAGCAGGGACATCCTGGACGCCCTGTAGGGGGCATGCCTCTGGCATCTAGTGGTAGAGCCCATCAGAGAGGGAGTGATACTGGATCTAGTACTCACAAACGGGGACAGAGTTGCAGATCTCATGGTGGGTAGGCACCAGGGGTTCAGTGGTCACCGTACGGAGTGGTTCATAGAAACACAGAATGTGTCAGCAGATGGGGTCCCTGTGGAACATCTAGTCTGCCCATGTATACTTAACCCCCCCCCCCCCCAATTAGGCTGCTGTCTTAAGTTTACCACACTGTCTGTCCCATGCCCGCTTGAATTCTCTGACCGTCTTTGACCCCCACCACCTCCGGGGATAGGCCATTCCAAGGCTCCACCACCCTTTCTGTAAAGAGGAACTTCCTTGTGTTGCTCCTGAACCTGCCCCCCCTTTTTTTTTTTTTTTTTTTAGATGCATGTCATGACCTCTGGTCCGGATGCAGTTATTTACCTAAAGGAGATCATGTCTGTACCTTGTTGTTGCCCTTCAGATATTTAAAAGTCTCGATCATGTCCTCCATCTCTTCTTTGTTCCAGGGAATACATGTTGAGCTGTTTTAGCCTTGCATCATATGGCTCGTGAAGCAGACCATACACTATTTGTATGCCCTTTTCTGTATAGTTTCTAGTCTGTCTTTCTTAAGGAGAGGCCTCCAGAATTGGACACAGTACTCCAGGTGAGGCCTCACCAGGGATCTGTACAGTGGCATAATCAAATTCCTTTTTTTCTACTGGTTATGCCCTTCCCTATGCAACCCAAGATGGCGCTGGCCTTTTGTGCAACCTTTTCATATTGCTTGCCAACCTTCAGATCATCTGCGATGATAACCCCAAGATCACGCTCGTATTTGTTTACTGCCAACTGTTCCCTTTTTAGAAAGGAATTCTCCATGGATTGCATCTTCCCAGGTGCATAACCTTACGTTTTTTGGTGTTGAACTTCAACTGCCGGGGACTTCCGGTGACGTCAGCAGCCTGAATGGCAGCTTAGAGGGGGAGATCACATCAGCCTTAAACTAAATCGATTGACATCCAAATTGTACAAGATGCAGTCTCCAGCTAAAACTAACGAGATCGAAAGCGGGAGCCAACAAGAACATACAGACCCCAGCACAGAAACTCCAGCTGATGCTACAAGGAGAAAAAGGGATGAGACAAGTGGGGCCTACTGAGGAGGAGGAAACCATGATGGTAGACGCAGGGCCAGATGAGGAGTGCTCACAGTTAAGTCTCCTCGATTCTACAAATGGCTAAAACGGTCCAGAAGATAGATGCATCCCTGATGGAGCTACGCTCCGACATCAAGAAAATAGAGCACAGAACAGATCAGCTAGAGCTGGGGATGACTACGGTCCTGGAACAGACAGACCGGCATGATCGCTTATTGCTGTTCCTCTTGGCAAGGGAAAGGGAAATGCGAGCCAAAATTGACGACTTGGAGGGATGGAGCAGGAGACAGAATCTCCGAATTTATGGTGTACCAGAGGGTGCTGAAGACGGAGCTGTCGACACAATAACATACCTGCAGAAGCTGCTGAAAGAGCTGTTGAACCTGCCTCCGGAGTTGGATCTTAATATGGATCGGGCACATCGTTCCCTCGCTCAACATCCCGTAGGTCCTAACGCCCGCCCCAGATCCTTTGTTGTAAAGCTATCTAACTATGCCTCAAAAGAAGAAATACTCAAACGGGCATGGAGACAGCAGAAAATCATGCTCGGTACTCACCGAATAACGGTGGATAATGATTATACAGCAGGAGTCCCGAAGAGCCATGTGGTCCGTTTTGAAGCAGCTACGCTCCAGAAATTTAAAGGCGTAGATGTTGTTTCCGGCGCGTCTGCGAGTGGAGACGAAGCAAGGACTTAAAATATTCGATGATCTGCTGGAGGCGCGGGCATATTTGGAGGAGGTGGGCATTCCAGTACCAGGCTTGGAGAAGGAAAAGCTGGAAAAAGAGCTGAGGCGTTCGGCGTGGTCGGTGGCGCGCAAAGGAATGACAAGGCATGCCAACCCACAAGCCACCAACCTTCGAGCAGACGTTACAGCGCTCCTCAAACCATGCAGCAGGATCATCAGCCACTATATATTGGATCCCAAGAAAGAAGAAAAAACTGCCTGACTGCTCACTACTCCTATCACTTGGTGCCCTCATCAAGTTAATCTTCTTTCTGCTGGTCTGTGTTGGCACTGTGGAAATCAACCCTGGACCCACTGAAAGCTCGATCTCTCCAACTGACCTAACCTCCATAAATGGATTGAGTTTTCTTCACTTCAATGCCTGCAGCCTCCTAAAAAAGTTCTCATCAATACAGGCCTGGGTTGCACACACCCTACCGGACTGTCTGGTTATAACTGAAACATGGCTCAAATCTGCAACAAAAGATAGTGAAATAAACCTTCCCAACTATCAGCTCTTCAGATCTGACCGTCTATCCAGGGGCGGTGGGGTAGCCATCTATGTCAAAGCAAATATCTCTGCATCCTGCCTCAATTCTACATCTCAACCAAAGGAAATTTGAATGCTTGTCTATTAAAATAACCCTTCCCTTCACATCTTCCTTTCAACTGGTTGGTTGCTATAGGCCCCCCTCTGCAGGCCTCAAACTCCTATCCCATTTAGGATCCATACTTAATCTGGGTCCTGAAGACACCATCATCTTAGGAGACATGAACTTAAATTGGCTGACTAATGCATCTGCACCCCTGGTAACCTTCTGTGACACCTATGGTTTCTCTCAATTAATCAAAGAACCAACAAGGATCAACCCAAAGAATACTCTCAACAGCACACTCCTGGATATTATATTGGTAAATAAACCTCATCATTATCCCTATGCAGGAGTACTTCTCAGTGACATAAGTGACCACTGTCCCATAGCTGCCATTAGATCAACAATCAAGCCACCCAATCCTGCAAAATTCCTCCCGAAGGTCAAAAAGAACTTTAATATTACAGGATATCTCCATGATCTGTGCCACACCACCGTTGGCAAGAATTCTATCTCACAGCCTCAATAGAGTCAGCTCTTCAAATCCTAAATGATATAATCATAAGTGCCCTCAATTCATGCACCCCTCACCAGTGTCAGAACCAAACTAAAATCCTGCCGCTGGTTCTCTGCGACCTTAAATCCACTGCTTGCCAGAGACAAACTCTGAAAAGGGCAAGAAAGACAAAGGACCCAAATGACTGGCTCCAATTCAGAAAAGCCAGAAACTCCTGCACAAAACAAGTAAGAAAAGCCAAGGCAACCTTCTACACAGCTGAACTAGATGCTCTATAACAACCTTCCAGGTTCTGGGGTACCATAAAGGGCATCCTAGGTCAAACCTCTACCCCTGTCTTACCATCCAAAATTAAATTAAATATTGAAATCACCGACAAGCAAAATATCTTGAATGCCTTCAATGACCATTTCACTACAGCTGGCCTGGCTTTCGACTCCTCTCCTGCAAACCTATTAAGATCATCTCTAAACCTACAATCTACTGAGAATCAAAAGGTTGCTTCCACATTCTCATTCAAACCAATATTGTTCAAAGAAGTAGAAGACCTCCTATTCCAACTAGATACCACCAAAAGCAGGTGCAGACTCCCTGGATCCTACTTTCTAAAAAGTAGCACTGTACCTTAACCTCCCCTCACCCATCTCTTCAATCTATCACTTGTCACTGGTACTATCCCTCAATATGGAAAACAGCTCAAGTGTTTCCACTACTTAAGGCAGGTGATCCCATGGACCTCAATAATTATAGACCCATCTCCATCTTACCAATACTATCCAAGATGCTTGAGAAGCTGGTAAACTCTCAGTTAACTGCCTACCTTGATACCAACAATCTCCTAAATCCAGCTCAATCTGGGTTTAGATCTATGCATAACACCATCTCTGCTCTAGCAAAAGTCACAAATGACTGGCAGACTGCCCTAGACAAAAGAATAATACCTGTGCTGTGTTTCTGGATCTAAGCAAAGCCTTTGACACTGTGGATCATGATCTCCTAATCACCTCACTAAACTCCATAGGCCTTGACTCACTCTCCATTAAATGGTTCAGATGCTATCTCTCTGAAAGCTACAACTGGTAAAGAATGATGGTGATCTATCTACCCTAAGCCACTCCTAGAGGTGTACCACAAGGCTCCATCCTGGGTCCTATCCTTTTGCCATTTACATCAACAACATTGACTCCAATCTCTCTCTTTCTAATATCCACCTTTTGCAGATGACACTGTACTTTATGTGAGCGATCCTCACCATCAAAAGCCTGTGAGCTCCTACAGTCTCAATTCTCCTCCTCCAGCATAACCTATTAAAAAGAAATTATTACTAAATGCTAAGAAAACCAAAGCTATGTTCTTTGCCCACAAGAACTGTTCTTCCACTATCCCATCATTCACCCTCCACAACTCTCTACCATCCTTGGTGAAAATCTAGAATATGTTGACAAATTCAAATACCTAGGAGTATGGATAGACAATAAACTAGACTATATTACCCACGTTGAAGAGCTCCTGAAAAGCTAAGACAAAGACTTGGTCTATTCTATAGAATCAAACACTACCTGACCAAAGATTCCAAACAAAGATTAATCCTTGCATCTTCATGTCCCTCATTGATTATGCTGACTTCCTCTATGGTCATTGCTCCTCTCCCATCTAAACAAACTAGACACCTTGTATCCTAGAGCTATTAGATTCATTACTGACCTTCCCTCTAGCACCCATCATTGCTCTCTTTACAATGCAGTCAGCTGGACATCCCTGCAACATAGAAGAAGAAAAATGCTGCTATCTGGATCTACAAAGCTCTGACAAACAAACTCCCTTCCCATCTCAGATTGCTTCAACGGATCACATCCAGGCCCTACACCTTGAGGATCAACAAACTGATCCTGCTGAAGATTCCTGTCACCTGCACCGGTATGGAAGAGCTGCAATCAGTTATTCCCTGGCACTTATCTGGAATTCTATCCAAAGACCTTGAAAATGGAAACACTGATCCCTTACATCCTTCAAAAGCTGTACACCAGCCTAATCCCAGATTCATGCAGTTGCTTCCACAAGGCCTAGTCCTCCCATCCCCACCCCCTCCCACACCTCTCTCCCCCTTCTAAATCTCCTCCCTATTCTTCTATCATTCTCTGGTCCTTTCCACATCAAACCTCAAACATATATGCCCACCCATGTACCATTATCCAAGCCTTATCCCCACCAAACTGTTTGTTTCTCACCTTTAATAGGTTTTTGGTTTACTGTCCTTTGCCTTGTATATATGTAAATAATTGTACATCTATCTCACTCATAAATGTTTGTATTTGTGCTATTTCAAATCCATATTTTTGTATACACTCTGTAACCTTTTTTGTTATGACCACTCAGGTCCATCTTGTAAATGAGCTATGCTCAATGATGTTCGCCTGAATAAATAAAGATTTTGATTGATTGATATGTCTCAGCAGTGCAAATGGCGGACTTGTCTCCAAGGGAAATCCCGATGGCAGAGGCGGGTGACTGAGAAGTGTCCTTGATATGGAGAACTGTAAGGAGTTGAGTGCAGTAGTCACTGGGGACTCAATCTGTGTATAGGGGGTCAGAGACATTTAAAGATATATAAATTTTAATGTAAACTAAGACCAGCAACTGGGGGGGGGGGACTTGAGAGACCTGATGATTGGATACAGGAAGTGAAGAGGGTATCAGGAAATATCTACCTATGAGCTAACTCTCTCTCCCTACCTATTGGGGTTGGGGGTTGATGAGGGCCCCTTTTTGCTTGTTGTCTCTCTTCTTCTCTCTCTATGCGTCTGGAAGTGGACTGATGCTTTGGAGAGGGGTGGACTCCATTTTCCTTCTCTTCCCCATCTTGTGAAGCGATCTGACGTTCATAGCGAGACGTGAGAATTTGGGAGACGTGGAGGAGTAGGGAAAACCGTATTTGGTGGGATGACATGGTACTAAACGCTAATAAGGCAAGGGGTCATGGGGAGGTCGAAAGTCACCGACAGCAACATAGGTCATGTATGGGGAAAGAAGAGATGGATTAGTAATGAGATGTGAATATTCCTGTTCAAACGGTCAGATGAGGAGATACAGTACCCTACAAGCTCGGGAGGGGGGGGAAGGATGGAAGGTTGAAAAAGGCTGGTGTATGGAGCAGGGTTAAGTGGAGTCTCTGACACCGGCTTCTCAAGGAGAAATAGGCTGAAAGGGATATTTACGTCGCTTAAAATGAGCATTGCTTACGTACTAGTGGTGCTGACGTGGATAGTACCTCAGAGTGCTGGGCTAAGACCCAATAAAGGTGCTCTCAAGGGGAAAAGCCCAAAACAACATACAGGGCTAGGTGTCCCGAGAGGGATGCAATCCAGTCCAACGAGAGGGAGTCGGACTGACCTAGGAAGTGAGAAGATCTCGAAGGGGGACTCTGACTCATTGTTGGGGTTCATAAAAATTAATCAGAAGGGGGAATAAGAGGGAAGGGGAAATACCTGAATGCTTACAGCAAAACTTGGGAGCATTGAGGGTATGTACACAGTTAAAATGTTCATGTTATAGTTATTATGTTTGCATAAGTTCACCTCTCATGTTTAAGGGGGGCATTGTTAAAGTTACTTCTAAATGCACTTAGATAAGCTGGCAGCCCAGGGCCAGTGGATTACTAGCATTTAAAGACTGTAAAACAAGGCGCAGAAAAGGTTATGAATTTATGTATTGGATCATTAAAAAGGGAAAGAAGGAACGGGGAGCATCCTCGAGGCAGATGGGGAACAAGATGATGGACGGGGGGGAGAGTACACTCCTTAGCCACACTGGAAGATTTGAAATAATCCAAAAGTTAGACATATTAAACCATGGATAGGACTAAATCTAAGATTGGATCCTTCAATGTAAATGGTATAAATCACCCGGCAAAACGAAAACAACTTCAGAAATTCTTAAAAAGACAGAGGTGTGAGATTCAATTTCTGCAAGAGACACATTTGTCTCCGCAAGAGGCTCTTAAGTTAAAAAACAGAGACTTCCCAACTGTGTATCATGCATCCCTTGCGAAGGGGAGAAAGAGGGGATGATTCTGCTGTCTTCTCTCCCATTTGAAGAGGAGGAGGTGATTATGGATGCAGGTGCTAGGTATGTGATGGTGAGGGGCACATACAGGATATGCAGGTTACACTGCTGAATGTGTACTCCCCAGGGTCAGATACAGGATTTTTGCAGATTTATTTAAACTACTAGCAGAGAAGGCGAAGGGTACGGTGATTGCAGCGGGGGACTGGAATATCATTATGGATAGAGCCCTAGACACGACCTCGGGTATCTTAGCACCCAGAGAAAGAACTTCTAAACAAATGAAGAGACTTATGAGAGACACAGGCCTGGTAGACATCTGGAGGGAAAAGTACCCTACAGCACGTGATTATACATATTATTCTTCCAGGTGTAAAATATACTCGAGACTGGACATGTTTCTCACATATAAGAAGGATCTGACAATCTTTGAGTCTGTTTGGGTGGGCTCTGAGAGCCTATCGGACCATAAGCCCATATACGCAAATTGACCTTCAGCTAACTAAAAAACCGAAGCAGTGGAGACTGAATGTAAGTTTACTTAGAGATGAGGGAGTAAAGGAGTATATACGGGAGATAATAAAACAGACTGTGGACATAAATGACGGCCCGAATATCACACCTCAGATACTATGGGACACAGTAAAAACAATGATTAGGGGCAAGCTCATCTCAGTAGCCACATATAAGAAGAGGGAGAATGGACGGCAAAGGGAACAGTTAAATCAGGCAATTACCAAGTTAGAGGAATTACAAAAAATTAAAGTGTGTAGGAGGAGGGAAAAAGAAATAAAGGACTTTAAGTGCAGGCTTCAGAACTACATTCCTAGAAATTCAAAAGCTCTCTTATTTACGAGGCAGGCCTACTATGAGGGGGCCGAGGGCCACTGCTTCCTGGCATATAGATTAAAGCAGCAGGCAGCCAGGGCCAATGTTTTGGGACTCAGGAATCCAAAACGGGTCAGATCTCACATAAGTGGGAGCAAATAGCAGAGGCATTGGTCCCTTTTTATAAAGATCTATATCAGCCCCAATTAGGGACACATACAGAAGAGGCTTCAGAATTTTTGAACACACTAAAGCTGGCCAGGCTCACAGTGACCCAGAGGCAGGATTTGGAATGCCAAATTACCTTGCAGGAGATACTGGACACGGTGGGAGAACTTGAGACAGGTAAATGCCCTGGACCAGATGGGTTTGGGGGGGAACTATATAAGACTTTTAAAACAGAACTAACCCTGATGCTTGAAGCGGTCTATAATCAAATATGGTTGGAGGGGGAAGTGATCCCTCCCTCATGGAATTACACAACTATAACAGTGATCCCAAAAGAAGGTAAGGACCCGAAGGAATGTGGTTCATATAGACCAATTTCTCTTCTTAATGTAGATTATAAAATTTTCACGGCAATAATAGCCAAGAGACTTCAGTCTTCTCTGGGGGGCCTGGTTCACCCGGATCAGACAGGCTTTATAGAGGGTAGACAGGCACCAGAGGGAGTGAGCAGGACCATAAATATAATTGATATTATTAATAAAAAAAGTATCCCTGCCTGTCTTATGAGTATGGACGCTGAAAAAGCATTTGATAAAGTCAATTGGAGTTTCCTCTTTAGGATTCTAGAGAGGTTGTTTGGTTTTTTTCTTGATTTTTAGGGGCCATTAAAGCCATATATGCCTCCCCCCTAGCCTATGTAAGGGTGAGCGGGCGTCTCAAGGCAGTTTGATCTGGGACGAGGCACTAGACAGGGGTGCCCTCTCTCGCCTCTCCTTTTTGACCTATATATAGAACCTTTGGCTCAGGCCATTAGGGAGGCGGGCGAGGTGGAAGGGGTGAAGATTAATGGGGAAGAACATAAAATCTCTTTATACACGGATGATATTCTCCTGTATATTACTAATCCGAATAAATCTATTCCTAAATTGTGGTCGATAATAGATAAGTTTAGTCAATATTCGGGTTACACCCTAAATAGAAATAAGACAGAGGTTTTGAAATTTCACTATAACCCTCCCCCACAGATAGGACAAATCTTGAATGTTAATTGGAACAAAGGGAAAATGAAATACCTGGGTATTCAAATCCCAAAAAAATCTAGACATGCTATGTCCGGCTAATTTTGAGCCAATGGTAGCTCAGATCAGGCAGGATATTAAAAGATGGGAGAATTTACTCTATATTCAAGACTGCAATCAATATCAGTGAATATACTCCTAAATACCTATACTTCTTTCAATGTCTTCGATAAGAATACATAAAACCAATTTCAGGTTTGGCAGAGAATGTTGACAAAATATATTTGGAATAACAGGAGCCGAGGATTAAATGCGATTCTCCAAACAAAAATGTGGTGGCGAAATGTCCTAACCTAGAAGACTATTATTTAGCCATTCAGTTCAAATGGGCCTAATGTGGTTGACTAGGCATTACTCAGCCCATTGGAAATCAATAGAGAGACCTAACGGATGGGACTCCTCTCGGGCAAGAGGCCTTGATGCGGAGCTCAACCTATAAGGAACGTGTATTCCTTATGTCAGTGAGAAACACTTTGGGGGCCTTGAAGAGGTTATGGTCCAAACACAAGTTAGAGGGAGAGCTCTGGCCACTAAGATGGTTCGCCTGGGATCCAGGGTTCTCTCCGAATAAGCAGGACCTCAGCTTTAGAAGATGGGAGAGACTGGGCTTAACCTCGCTTAGTCAACTCCTAAAAGGAATTACGGTTATGGAATTTGAACAAATAAAAGGAACCTACCTGTTGAGGCAGGTAGATCACTTTAGGTATTTACAAATAAGAAATTACATTCATAAATTACAGCGCCAGTATATGCAACCGAGGCGCATGTCGGGACTCATAAATGTTATAGAAGAGATCCTGAGCTCACAAAGACTCAAGGGCCTGATCTCAAATATATACACGGCTTTGAGAGATGGAAGAGGGTACCAGACCCTTCAGGTTAAAAATAGATGGGAACAGGAGATGGGGGAGCTAGTGGAAGACAGAGAGTGGAGCTCTGCTTGGAGCTGGCCTCTAGAACCACAGCGTCTCCGATGTGGAGAGAATTCAGCTGGAAGGTCCGCCTAAGATTTTTTATTACACCAAACTCACAGTCTAAATGGGACAAAAAGTGTACGGGAGAATGCTGGCGGGGATGTGGAATGAAAAGGACAGATTACCTACATGTGTTCTGGTCATGTCCAAGTCTTACACACTGTTGGGCAGAAGCTGAGCAGAGGATGAGACTGATTTTGTGTCTTGAATCTACACTAGGCCCTAAGAATTTAGTTTTGGGAATAAGGCCAAACGAGATTAGGGGATCAGACAAAATTTACCTGTGGAATATTCTTATCACGGCCGCACTTAAGGCCATAACTAAGAGATGGGGTTCATTGAACCCTCCGTGTTCAAGATTGGGTCTCAATTATTAATGAAATTAAAGACATGGAGGAAATTACACATAAAATAAACTTGAGGACACATGTCTTTACAAGGCGGTGGACTCCATGGCTGGTGATTTGAGATTGTAGGATCTGGGAGTGGGGGAGGGCTGGGACATATTAGTAAGAGAATGCAAATTTAAACAATAAGACGGTGCTGTCTCGGGGATGCTCCTCATAAAAGAAAAGAAGTAAAAATAAAATGGAAGAGGTTAAGAAACTTTAGATGTATGAAGTGAGACAATGAAATACTGAATAAGGATTATTGTTTAGTAAGATATATTGAGCTGGATAGATATTTTTAAAATTGGACAAGAGATCTGATTAATGTAATGCTGCGCCAGAATATGAAATAAACTTGAATTTAAAAAAAAGAACTTCACCTGACAATTTCCTAAGGTCTGACTCCATCCTTTGAGTCCCTTCAGCTGTGTCCACTCTATTGCAGAGCTGTACGTCATACGCAAATAGGCACACCTTCCCATTTAGGTCATCAGCTATGTGTTTGATGAATACGTTGAAAAGTATTGGTCCCAACACTGAACCCTGTGGAACACCACTTGTAACTCTACCCTCCTCTGACAGTGTGCCATTTACTAATACTCTGAGTCCTCCCATTGAGCCAGTTTTGGATCCAGTTTACAATTTTTGGCCCAATGCCCATGTGCTCCAGCTTGTTTATTAGCCTCCTGTGTGTAACTGAGTCGAAGGCCTTTCTGAAGACTAGGTACACCACATCCACTGCACCCCCATTGTCCAGCGTTTTTGTGACCCAGTCAAAGAATTTGATTAGGTTAGTTTGGCAGGACCTACCTGCTGTGAAGCCATGTTGTTTTGGGTCCAGCTGTCCATTATTTTTCAAGAATGTCACTATCCTCTCCTTTAAATAGGGATTCCATTAGCTTCCCTACTAACGAGGTGAGGCTGACTGAACGATAGTTCCCTGCTTCTTCCCTGTTGCCACGCTTGTGTAAGGGCACTACTGTAGCCCTTTTCCGGTCTTCAGGGACCTCCTCGCTTTGCAGTGATTTGTTGAAGAGCTCCGACAGTGGGGAGTGGAGCTGCTAGTTCTTCTCCAGGCTCTCGTAGTACAGTGCCCACCACTTATACCACCCACTGATAACGTGAGCAGTCAGATATTGTGGGCATTTTGGTGTTTCCATTTGCCATTCATCATTTGACCCTTCATTGTAATCCATGGTTGCAGCAGTCATTGCCTGCCATACATAGCGAGCATTTTTCGGGACGAATAAATGAATCCGGAAGTGTTATTTAAGCTGTCGTGCTTTCTGTACAGCGATTAATTAATCCTGGGTGTGTCATTTTCACAGCTACAGTACCTTGTCGGTAACTGGCGAGTGATTAAGACCAGATATTCTCTAAACAGACTTCAGTGTTGACTATTGTCTTACTGCGAGCACACCACTATGTCTGCCAAGCATTAAGTCTGTCCGATAAAGTACAGCTGCGAGTAAAATGGCTCAATTGCCCAGAATGAGAATAGCGAAAAATTAAATGCTAATGCTGCAGGTGCTCACCGCTGGCTTACTGAAGTCCTACCTGGTCTGCTACAAGGGTATGAGTCACGCAACATATTCAGTGCTGACGAGGCCAGCTTGTTTTTTCGATGTGTCAGCTTTGTAACATTAGCATTCAAAACTGAGACAGTCCAGGGGAATAAGCGTGCAAAGGAAACAATTTCAGTGCTAGCATGTTGTAATATGGATGGTATGGAGAAATGTGACCTGCTTGTCATTGGTAAATCACAGACCTCAAGATGTTTCAGAGCCATAAACCACTTGCCAGTTCTGTATAGGGCTAACAGGTCATCCTGGATGACCGCTGATATTTTTTCAGAATAGGTCTGCAACTGGGCCCGCAAATGACGAGGTCTTAAAATTGCCCTTCTGCTGGACAATTTGTCAGGGCACCCACACATGACAAGTCTTCGGAACATCAAGTTCATCTCTTCTCTCCCCCTCACCCCAAACACAACCTGCCTCATCCAGCCCCTTGACCAGGGCATAATCTGCTGTATGAAGCAACATTATGTTTGGGCGATGAGAGAGCGCATGCTCTGACTTTGACTCAAGCCCAGATTTAAATGCTGTACAGTGTGCAAAGAAACTTAATTTGCTAGATGCTGTTCGCCTGCTAAAGCAGTCTTGGGACTCAGTGATACAACTTACCATCCAGCATTGTTTCCGAAAAAGTGGGTTTGCGGTTCCTCACACACAGTTTGATTTAGGAGACACCCAAGAACAAGGGGAAGAAAGCATAATCCTCACACCAGAAGGCATGTCCCCCAATGAGTTCGGCGAACTGTGCCGCCTTGGGAACAACGAGGAGTAACCAGGCGCAGATGATGACATAGCTGAGATACTGAACTCAGTTGGCCCCACTACAGACGCAAATGATGCAGGCGAGGATGAGCAAACTCAGGAAGAGACTGTTGTGACTCTTGCTGATGTGCAGTCGGCTATCTTGCCGCTAAGGAGAGCGATGGAGCAACATGATGCACTCGAACCTGACTGGGACACACTGACGAGGGTGGAGAGAGTTTGGAAAAAGTACTGCGAGACACGCAAGGTGCAGAAGCAGATTACGGAGTTTTACAACTCTCAAGCAGGACAAAGCTGACTTTGACATAGGCTGTAATTCACTACTTGATCTGCGTTGGGGAGAATCTGGGAGTTAACTGATGCTCCTTTTGGTTTTGTTGCTGTTATTTAGTTAAACTTAAATATATTTACTTTTAATTACATCAATAAAGTCTCGCTTTTTAGCCATGAAACACCAAGTTCGTCAGAAATTATTTGTTTTTGTTAAACCATCCACTGATTATACCGGGCAAAAGTTACTACACAAAGTTGCCCGTTATAAGCGGTGGGGACTGTATCCCTGGGTGTATTTCATCTGGTCCCAATGCTTTGTTGACCTTCAGTTTAAATGGAGGGCAATGAGTACCAATGCCCGTAGTCTGGGAAACAATCTTCCAGAGTTAGTAGCCCTGATGGAAGTGGAACACTCGGATATTGTGGCAGTCACAGAAACATGGTACACGGAGAACCATGACTGGGATGTCAACATACCAGGGTACACAATCTACAGAAGGGACAGGGAGGGTAAAAGAGGAGGTGGAGTGGCTCTCTACATGAGGGAAGGGATCAAAGTAACAGAACTAAAAAGTAAAGGGGGAGGACAGGAGGAACTCTGGGTCACATTGGAGACAGGGAATGGCACCACAATCCGCACAGGGGTTGTATACAGACCCCCGTCTCAAGGGGAAGAAATGGACAAGAAAATGATAGAGGGCATTCTCAAAATGGCTGAAAAAGGGGAGATACTGTTGATGGACCTGAATATGCCAGATGTTAACTGGGCAACATGGACGGCAGCCACATCCAAGAGCAGGGTCATTCTCGATGCCCTACAGGGAGCATGCCTTAGACAGCTATTGGTGGAGCCCACTCGGGAGGGAGCAGTATTAGACCTGGTACTCTCAAATGGAGAGAGGATCACAAACTTAGAAGTCAGTAGACACCTGGGAACAAGCGACCACTGCACAGTGTGCTTCACAATAAACACAACCATGGAGACAAGCCATACAAATACAAGGATACTGGACTTTAGAAGGGCTGACTTTGGCAAAATGGGTGAATACCTGAGGAATGCATTAGCAAATGGCCAGAAAGGAGGGTGGAAGAACAATGGAGAAAATCAAAACTGCCATCATGGAGGCAACAAGCCTTTGTGTGAAACAAATAAAGAAAACAAAGCGGAATAAAAACCACTATGGCTCTCAAAAAGTGTCAGGAAGGTTAAGGAAAAAAGGCTGCATTCAAAAGTATAGGAATCACAGACAGAACACGACAGGAACTGTATCAATTAAAGCAAAAGGAAGTGGGGAAGGCAGTCAGAAAAGCAAAGGCCCAAACCGAGGAAAGGATAGCCAACTCCGTTAAGAAGGGATAAAACCTTTATAGGTACATTAGGGAACATAGAAAGGTTAAGGAGGATAGGGAAGATTAATAAAGGAGAGGGAGGTGGGCAGAGGGAGACAGTGAAAAGGCAGAGATAATGAATACTTTTGCTCAGTATTCACAAAAGAAGAAGAGGAGGAGTTACCTAAACCAAACAGTAGAAGCACTCTAGATAGTGGGGTTGATACCAGTCCATTTAAAGAAGAAAGAGTACTGAAAGAACTTCTAAAACTCAAGGTGGACAAAGCAATGGGGCCTGGCGGGATTCACCCTAGAATCCTAAAAGAGCTAAGGGAGGACCTAGTGACACCACTAACCACACTTTTTAACAAATCATGGGAAGATGGGGTGGTACCTGAGGACTGGAGGAGGGCAGATGTGATTCCCTTCACAAAAGTGGGAGCAAGGCAGAAGCAGGAAACTACAGACCTGTTAGTTTGACCACAGTGGTGGGGAAAATGATGGAATCACTTCTGAAAGAAAGAATTGCTCAGTACCTAGAGGCCAGCGGGGCACTGGACCCAAAGCAGCATGGATTTACAGCAGGAAGGTCATGTCAGACAAATCTGATCGATTTCTTTGACTGGGTGACCAAAGTAATAGACCAGGGAGGGGCTGTGGACATGGCCTACCTAGACTTTAGCAAGGCATTTGACACAGTCCCGCACAAAGATTAATAATCAAGTTAGCCAGCCTGGGAGTGGGTCCCAGGGTGGTAGCCTGGGTAGCAAACTGGCTGCACAACAGGACACAGAAGGTAATAGTGAATGGAACACATTCTGAAGAAAGGGTGTTACTAGTGGAGTACCTCAGGGCTCAGTACTGGGTCCAGTCCTCTTTAACATCTTTATAGGTGACATTGCAGAGGGTCTGGAAGGAAAGGTATGCCTCTTGCAGATGACACAAAGATCTGTAACAGAGTTGATACACAAGGGGGGGTAGAAAGGATGAGAAGGGACTTGGCAAGGTTGGAGGAATGGTCAGACATATGGCAACTTAGATTCAGTGCAAAGTAATGCACCTGGGAAATAAAAATTCAGGAGAAGAGTACACAATAGCAGGGGAGGTACTAACGACAACAATAATGGAAAGGGATCTGGGTGTAGTCATATCAGATGACCTAAAGGTGGGTATGCAATTTGAGGAAGTCAGTAGGAAAGCCAGGGGATACTGGGATGCATGGGAGGGCATCACAAGTAGAAAAGGGAAGTGGTTATCCTCTATACAGACAGTTGGTGAGACCCCATCTGGAATACTCGTGCAGTTTTGGAGACCTCATCTACGCAAGGACATAGACAGGATGGAAGCAGTCCAGAGGAGGGCAACTAAAATGGTGCAGGGTCTACATCAGAAACCATATGAAGAGAGACTGAGAGAGCTTAATATGTATACCCTTGATGAAAGGAGGGACAGGGACATGATAGAAACTTTTAAGTACCTCAAGGGAATCAGCAAAGTCCAGGAGGTAGCATCTTTCAGAAAAGAGATGTGTAAGGACAAGGGGCACAATTTAAAGTTAGAGGGGCGGCTCAGGGTAATGTGAGGAAATTCTTTTTCACAGAGAGAGTGGTGGACGCATGGAACTGCCTTCCTGGAGAGGTTGTGGGGTCTAAAACAGTGGAGGAATTCAAACATGCATGGGACAGACATAAGGCAATTATAGTGGGGGGTTGCAGGAAATAGGCTGTTGGTTAACTAGAATCTGCAGCTTATCCAGTAGGTAGGGAAATGGGCAGACTGGGTGGGCCAAGTGGTCCTTATCTGCCGTCAAAGTCTATGTTTCTTTAGTTCATCCAGGTCTCTTGCCTCTGGGAAAGGACTTGTCAGCACCTGCAAGGTGGTGTGCTTTCCTGCGGAGAGATGGTCCTTTACCAGCTTCGTCCTGTGTTGAAAACTGAGCAGGTCTATTTGTTCAGAACCTCTGCTTTCTCCCCATCATATACTGCGTACTGGTCTTTGCCAATCTAACTATTCCCCCTCTTTGCTCTTTCTTTTCTCCCTCATATACCGGTAGAAAGTTTTGTCAACCTGTTGGACCCTCTTCACAATCCTCTCCTCTGTTTGAGCTTTTGCAGTCCGAATTGCCGTTCCAACCTCTTTGAGTATTTCCCTATATTTCTCCTTGTCACTGTCCTTTTTTGTTTTCTTGTTTCTCCTGAATGCTCTCTTCTTCTCCTTGACTTTAGATGCTATATCCTTTGCAAACCAGCATGGTTCCTGTCTCCTTTTGGATTTGCTTACTAGCCTGGTGTGCTGTGCTGTGACTAGTGTTATTGCTTCTTTCGGTCTCTTCCAGTGTTCTTCCACTCCCCTTCCTGGCCAGCAACCTAGATTTTGTTTGACAGTATTTCATTTTGATGAAGTTTGCCTTTCTGAAGTCCAGGACCTTCTGTTTAGAGTTACTGTCTTCAGTCCTGTTTACTGTGAACCGTACAGTCCTGTGGTCACTTGATCACAGATGGATTCCCACCTGTATGTTTGAGACTGTCATTGTTGGTAAGCACAAGGTCTAGGACTGCTTCCTCTCTAGTGGGGGTTTCCACCAGCTGACTTAGGTCAGCTCCTTGGAGTGCCACTAGGAATTCCTCACTCCTTTCTGATGCAGCCATGTAGGAGCTCCAATCTACATCCAGTAAATTTAAGTCTCCAACCAGTAGTAGCTCACCCTTGTCGACCATCTTTAGAATGTTTTCTAGAATTTCCTTTTTTTTTTTTTCTACTTCCTGAGACGGGTGTCTGTATTATCAAACCTACCTGTATGGGGGCCTTGTTTCGGTTCTGAAGGTAATCCACAGAGTTTCAGCCTCACTGTGGGTCCCCTGGATTTCTGTAGCCTTGATCCCTTCTTTTACATACAGTTGTGGCCAAAAATATTGGCGCCCTTGCACTTTTTCAAATAACTCACAGTTTCCTCTAAACATAAGTTGAAATTAACAGTACAGTATTTGGTCTCCACAATTCTTTATTTCTCTGTTAATATTACAGAACCTTTGTTTTTGATTCAAAATTTAATATATCCTTTTAAATCAGAAAATGAAAAGAAATGGCATTGACAAAATTGACACCCTAGACTTAATATTTGGTAGCACAGCCTTTGGTCAAAATAACTGCAATCAACCGCTTCCTATAGCCATGGATGAACTTCCTACACCTCTCTACTGGCAGTTTGGCCCACTCTTCTTGTGCAAACTGCTCCAGTTCTCCCAGATTTGAAGGGTGCCTTCTCCCAACTGCTGTTTTCAGATCTCTCCACAGGTTTTCAATGGGATTTTAGATCTGGACTCATTGCTGGCCACTTCAGAACAGTCCAGCGTCTTGTCTTGTCTTGAACCATTCCTGGGTGCTTTTTGAAGTGTGTTTGGGGTCATTGTCCTGCTGGGAGACCTAGCTTTCTGACACTGGGTTCAACATTGTGTTCCAAAATGGCCTGGTAATCTCCAGAT
Source organism: Neoceratodus forsteri (assembly GCA_016271365.2). Classification (NCBI taxonomy): domain Eukaryota; kingdom Metazoa; phylum Chordata; order Ceratodontiformes; family Ceratodontidae; genus Neoceratodus; species Neoceratodus forsteri. Next base: position 598,534,949 of record CM057454.1, on the reverse strand, counting down.
TTCATGATGCCATGCACACGTTCAAGGCACCCAGTGCCAGAGGCAGCACAGCAACCCCAAAACATCACCACTGAACCTCCTCCATGTTTGACTGTAGGGAAGGTGTTCTTTTCTTTGAAGGCTTCATTTTGTTTTCTGTAAACATAGAGATGATGTGCTTTACCAAAAAGCTCTAATTTGGTCTCATCTGTCCACAGGACATTCTCCCAGAAGGATTTTGTCTTGTTCAGGTGTGCGCTGGCAAACCCCAGTCGGGCTTTCTTATGTCTCTCTCTCAGCAGTGGGGTCCTCCTGGGCCTCCTACCATATAACCCCCTTTCATTGAGTTGGTGATGGTGTGAGTTGAAACTGTCGTACCTTGTGTCTGAAGGTCAGCTTGAATCTGTTTGGCAGTTGATCGAGGTGCTTTCACCACCATTCGAACAATCCTGCGCTGCAATCTTCGATCAAGTTTTCTCTTGCGGCCACATCCAGGGAGGTTGGCTACAGTGCCATGGGCCTTAAACATCCTGATAACATTACGTACTGTGGAAACAGGAACATCAAGGTCTGTGGAGATTGATTTGTAGCCTTGAGATTGTCCATGCTTGGCTACAATCTTCTGTCTGACCTCCTCAGACAGTTGTCTGGCTGTCTTTCTTTTCTCCATGCTCATTGCGGTACACACAGTGACACAAAACAGGAGAATGAGTCCTTTTCTCTATTCAGACTGGTTGAATGAGTGATTTTTATATTGCAGGCACCTGCAACTCACCACAGGTGAGTTCAATTCAAAGTGAAGGAGAATCACCTGCTTGAAATCTAATTATTTCTAACTACTTCTAAAAGGTGCCAATAATTTTGTCCGGCCATTTAAGGATTTCTGTGTGGAATAAGCTAAGACTTAGTAAATTTTTCTGCTCTTTGTGTTTTATTCCACTGCAAACCAAAGAAATACATATGTGGATACCAAAATATTTTTTAATGTCAACAATTTTCTGGAAGGAATGGTTGTTTGTTAGAAAAAACTGCAAGGGCACCAATATTTTTGGCCACGACTATAGATGGCTACACTCCCCCCACCCCCCCCTGCTTCTGATCCCTTCTAAATTAGTTGTATCCTGGGTTGGCTACATCCCAGCTGTGGTTCTCATTGAACGATATTTCAGTCACTGCTGCCCAGTCCATGTCTGATTCTGCCATCATGGCGGTAAGGTATGATATCTTATTTGCCAGACTGCGGGCGTTTGTGCACAGTGCCTTTCATCCCTGGGTTCCTACCTTGTTTTGAGATTACCCTTCTCTGTCTGTGTGTCATTATTGCCATTTGTATATTCCACTAGAGATCTGAGTTTCCTACCATTCGTGGTATACACTGCACTTTGTCTTGCCAGTGGTTTGCTAGCTAAGGGAGGAGTGGCGGCTGTTTTCCCCGTGCGACGCAATGGGTGCCAGACCCCTCTCCCCTTTCATTAGTTTAAATGACCTACAAAATCGTCTAACTTCTGTCCCACCGCTCTGACCCCCTCCTTTGTTAGGTGGAGGCCGTTGAATTTAAAGAACTCCCTCTCCCAGAAGTTCTGCCAATCTCCTACTAATTGGTGTCCTTTCTCGTGGCACCAATCCCTAAGCCAGGCATTTAGTTAACCTATTTTTCTCTCCTTGATCTTCTGCCTGCTGCCATCTTTCTCCCAGACAGGCAGAATCTCAGAGAAGGAGATGCCGGATGAAATGAATGCCAACCAATCGCCTAGTGTGGCCAGGTGTTCCTTGGTGGTCTCTATGGACTGACTGACTGAGGCCATTTGTTCCTATGTAGATCAGAACATTTATATTGTCTCCTGTGCTCCATACGATTTTTGCAATGCGGTCAGTGTCCCTCCATGTGGATGCTCCTGGGAGACATCTGACCATTACCTTGGGCGGTAAATGGGGACCAACTCCCCAGATCATGGAATCTCCTGTGATCAGAGGTTTCTTTTTTGGTTTTGTCTTTTTTTTTTTGATCCATTTTGATTTTTTGTGTCATCATTATTTGCTGTGGTAGTTGCTGACCTGCTACATCCTCTGTCATGGAGGCAGGCGATTTCTGCCCATGATGCTTGGAGGTGAGCCCTTAGGTCCGCGAGTGTCCAGCACGTAGGACAGTGCCTCAAGTTTTGGATGACAGTCCTGTTGAAGATGGTCCCACAGTGCCAGCTGTTGACAACATCCATCCTTGCTGGCTTTTGTGGTGTATGCAGGGGACGAAATAGAGAAGGAAAGAATAAGGAATTGTAAAAATGTTTATATATATACATACATACATACATACATACATACATACATACATAATATGTTCCTATTACTCTGTTCTTGCCCCCATCTTTGTATGTTTGTCTGCTTACTTTATATTCTGTTCATTGTGTGTAAGGCACTACTCCTTACATGTAGTGGTCAAATACTCAGTGACAATCTGCCACCTCAGCTTCCCTGCGATCTAGTGGCTGGATGAAAGACAAGAACAATGTGTTGGTGATTGTGCCAAGCAGAATGTGAGTATAGCACAGATGTCCAAATACAGTTCAAGAAAGCCGCAGGAATACCCGATCCACAGCCGCCCGGAATGAATTACAAGCCTGTACCTGGACCAGAAGGCGTACAAATTCTGGCTGGTACCAATTAGAGGAGGCATGGCTGCGTGAATGGGCTCTCTGGACATTACCAATGACCACCTTCCCTGCACGGATCTGGAACACTACAGACACCCAGTGGGTTAAACACTCCTTGCATATCATCCTCAGACTACGTAAAATCACCCATGCACCAAGAGGATTAGGACCTTTGTCACTGATCTGTCGTGAACCCTCTTTCTGCCCTCCCCAACTAGATAAGGGCTATATTTATTGGGCAGACCGTAAACTGTTGACATTTCTCCAGTGCACAGATGACCAAGGGGGTGTCACCTTTGCTCACTTAAAAGCCAAATATTTCCTACGTAAAGAGGACCATTACAGATTTTTACAAGTACATTTCATATCGAAGCCAGGGGTTCTTGCACAAATACGTAGGAAGTGCACAAAACTGAAATCTTTCTTTTATTATGCTACCATCCATAAGGACAACTCTCATTGTCTTTCAGAACTTTACTCGGTGCCAACTCATACGGTGACCCCACCCCTAGAATCCCTCAGGAAACGGTGGGATCAAGATACAGGATAGCCAACAGATGCAGAGTAGTGGGCCAAATGACTGAAATGGAGCTGGCAGGTGACCTCATCCCCCACATGGCGGGAGTTTAATTGGAAAGTGTTAGTCCGCTTTTTTTTCTAACTCCAGTCATAACCAAACACTTTAACCCCACACATACCAACTTACGTTGACTGGAGTGTGGGGGTAGATGGACCACACTACCATACCTTTTGGGCATGCCCGAAGCTGGTGGGATTCTGGCAAACTATACATTTAGAAATCCGACGATTAACTGGCCTCACTATCCCCTTTACTTTTACTGACCTGGGGTTAGGATTCCCGACTCTGCGCTCTTGCTCAAAACGAAGCTAGAAAATTAGGCCAAATGCTTAGAGTGGTTGCATTGAAATGTATCACCTCTAACTGACTCTCCCCCACCCCACCGACTCGGAGATGCTGGCGGACCCGTGTAGAAGACCTGGAGAGGACAGAAAAAATCACAGTTCAGATTAGATTACAAGTAGATACATTCTTAGCCATATGGAACCCTTGGCATCAGACTCATCCTTCGCTAGATCTCTAGTAGATAGGGATCACACTGTTAAGAAGAGGGGGACTTGGAGGGGGGGGGGATTGCACACTGAACCTTTAATTTTCTAATTGTTGATCTGTTGGTTGCTACAAAATTGATAAAATAGACAAATATGTAGTCATTACTGTCAGTGAACCATTTGGAAAAACCAATAATTAATTAGCTTTTGATGACCGGGTAGGTACATTAGGCAGTAACCGTGCCTATTTTCAGGTACGACCCAGTAATAAGAGGACAATCTTGTGAAATGTCCTACCGTTCCTTGCAGAGTTACATAATAGTTGGAAGAATGTTTTATTTGGAAGGGTGGAATTTTGGTCCACCCGGAAGAACCCTGAGGGACTGAAGATGGTAATATACCAACATCCCCACTCGCTCCAAACTCACCGCAGAGCACTTTGTCGCAGACAGTAGGAGCCCTTTGGGTGTGCAGGCTCCCAGCTGAAATTCCATACCACTCGCTCTGAACTCAATCCGGAGCACTTGGTCGCTGACAGCAGGAGCGCTCTGCATGTGTGGATATGGACGGCAGCTTCTTGTGCTCAGGAGAGGGAGCGGACTTTGCTAAAGGGTGTACTAACAAAAAATGAACTTCTAGTCTGTTTATCTTGTAGCACTCTTGCTGATCAAGCTTGTTTCTATCTAGTGCCTTAGTTGCTATTTGCGATCGGCAAAGTAGACTGATTGGTTTCAAGTTGCATTGCTTAGTTTTACAGAGGTCTACCCTGTTTTCAGTTCTTCACTTTTTTATTATTATGATTATTATTGTTTCTATTTATCTTCCTGCAGCCCGACGTACAACTATCCAGCCACTGCCTTTGGGTCCCTGATCAGCCTGCAGGCTCACTCGCATACTGACTGGAGCTACTTACGAACTTGTGGAGCCCCCCCAAATTCTCCCACACCAAGCCCATAGTGCAGTTGTGACAGGCCCCACAGGAATTATTGAGGAAATGCGGCCATCAAGCTGCTCGATTAAATCCGGCTCCTTTTCCTCCAGTTTATTCACTTGAAGTGCAGACATGCAGTGTCATCGAGGCACAACATGCTGACGTCTGCCGCACTTTAGCCCCAAGTGCATCACCCCTTGCAGCGCCTCCGATCTCCATCAGAGCTGCTGCAAAGCAGTGGAACCCCTGGTCCCTCCCCAGGGATAGGAGAGCAGTCCTCTGGACGCTCAATCCTATCCGTCCCCAGCTGACCCCCAGCGGCCTGGGCCCGTTCCTGAACCCGGGTCGCCGGCGTGGCACGAGGTGTGGCGTCCAGCACCTCAACCCTCAGCACCACCAGGCTGACTTCAGTGCTACTTTTAGGGATAATTTGTACTGTACAACTCTCTCTCTCTCTCGTAGTCTGAGTTTCTGAAATACAATGATGTGTGCTTAATCCGAATCTGTGATTTTTTTTTTTTTACACCTGCTGCTGTCCATCACCTTTCCTGGGCTAGTTTCTTGCGCATGTGCAGTTCGATCAGTCCGGGGTCCTTTGTTTCAGCTTTCCACCCTGTAACCCTTTACATTTTGTTTGTCTCCTTATCCCTAGGCTCCCAGTTGAAACCCCCTCCCACTTGCTCCGAACTCGCCACGGAGCATTTGGTCGACGACAGCAGGAGCCCTCTGCGTGTACAGATATGGATAGCAGCTTTGTACCCTCAGGAGAGGGAGCGGACTTTGCTAAAAGGTGTTAACCTGTCGACGCTATGCGTCGACTGCCCCGTTCCTCCACCCACCCTGGGACGTCCCTACATTTATTGGGAGGCTTGGTCATGTGATCTACCTGTCTGATTTCTAAGTACCCAAATCGCCCTTAGCATTTTATACCATTAGGCCACCAGCAGTCACTAGTGTGACTCCCTCCTCCCACCTTGTATCTCTCTCATCGTCCTAGTTTCTTCAACTGCCCCTAGTGTAGCCCTCCAGTATCATTGGGTAGTACTGCCATTCCACTAACAGACCTAAGGTCAGGCTCGAACCCACCACCCTCAACAGTAAAGGCAGACACCCTACCACTGCGCTATTCTTGCAGCCACTCTTACCCTCAAACCTTTGTGATCTTTATAGGCTTTAACTCCTATCCAGGCCAGTTTCTCAGCAGCTGGACCAGGCACCACCACCACCACCCTCTTCTTTGGATAACTTTCTCCCCTCTGAAATGCTCCACCCTGCTCTCCACACTGTTTGTGCACACACGGTACGCTGCACTCAAGCAGCTCCCAAGTTCCACTCTACAAAATGGGTACCCATGCACTGAAAATCACATTCTTCTTCCTAAAAGTAATTCTCCTCACCAGCCACCTAACCCTCAAGTCGAACTGTACTTAGCCCCCCCTCCCCCCGTCTCACTATCAACCCTCCTATGGGATACCTTGCATTCCCCTGGTTCCACAACAGCTGTCCTCCTTGGGGAACTTTAACTTAAGTGTTTCCAATCAAATAATCTGCATTGTCTACTCCATCCCGCCAGCACAGCCTAACTTTTACATATTTGTTGACCAATCTAACAAAAACAAGTAGTGCCTGTACCCAAATCATTAACTGGTAAACCTGGCAAAGCTCTCCCCTCTAGGCTAAATATAACACTGTGAATTGTATGTACCTAAGCCTCTTGTTCACATGCTGTATTCTCTGTTTTGTAATGTCCTTACTGTTTGACTTCTGACGCGGAACCTTGGTAAATGACCTTCTAGCTCAATATCAATAAATAAAAAAAATAAAAAAATGAAACATTCATATGGCCAATAAGACAAGGACATTTATTTATAATTGTCAATACAGGAAAAAGGGTTTTCCATACTTTATCATATTTTTGTTTTACCTTGTTGGTAAAGGTAACTCCATTTACTATTCTAGCAGCAGATATTGAAATGTATTATTACCCTAGTTGATTTATTTTTTTAACAAATTATGAATTGAATATGATTAGCAATGGTTGCTGTAATACAGTGGAAATGGCTGTTCTATTGTTTACCAATGAAAACACTTTGTAGTTAAAAATGGTAGGGGAATTCAAGAATGCATAGAAACAGCACACGGGAACCCTAGAAGTAGGAAAGAAGAGGGTTAAAGCTGGAGATCAAGTAGGATCTGCAGTATTGTGGTAGGTAGGGGAAAATGGGCAGACTAGGCAGGCCAAGTGGTCCCTATCTGCCATCAATCTCTGTGTTTTTGTGGGTGTGCTACCCCCATGACCAAGTTTCTGCCCTGTTTACCTTGCCGAATAACAGTCTGGCACAGTTTGCAGAGCACGGCACTGTTGTCTGTGGATTGCAGATCAAAAAAATCCCAAACTAGAGACTTGTGCTGCTGCCTAAGGGAGGAGTCGGAGGTGGATGGTCTTGTGGGCTGCTTCTCCTCATGGGATCAGCCAGTGGTGGTGGTTGGCGGTACCACAGGGAGGAGGGCACAAGGGTTTATCCTTTGTAGGTTCTTCTTGTGATAACTTGAATCGTTAACTTGCTGCTGCACTGTGGGTGGTAGTGGGTTCCTGCAGACCAGCAAAGATAACACGAAAAAAGTGAATTTGGAAAAGGCGGGGAGAATATATCAATAACTAAACAATTCACGGAACCAGAGCATCTGAACACAGAAGTAAAAGGAAAACACAGGAGTCTGTAGGGGGGAAAAAACCCAGAAATATAAAGAAAATTATAAGATCTAAACCACATAAAACCCTTTTCAGCAAAATACTAAGCAAAGAGAAGATGTAGAAAATAAGAAAAGGAAGCTGAAAAGGTTTTTTAAAGTTCTTTTCAAATGCTTAAAAAGCAGCAGATCTGCACCCTACCACTCAATCATACAGACTACAAAGTGAAACTGAAGGACATTGTTTACAGAGCAGTATCATGTGGCTTGCAGGAACTGTTGGACGTGACCCATAGCCTCTTTCTGAGGAAACATCACCTGAATTCGCCATAAAGCAGCATCTAAGGTGAAGTTGCATGCAAAGTCGCCACAAAATGGCCAGATTTGGAAAAGTCAGTTTGTAGCTTTGCCGGAACTTTGCTTAGTAAAACTTTGCATCACTAACTGCAGCCAATTGAATTGCTCACAGCTGCAGGGGATTCTGGGATTTGTAGTTATAGAAAATGTCCACTTGGCAGCCAGTCTAGAAACAATCTGATACAATCTACTTCAGTAGACGGTAAAGTAAAAAAAAAAAATTCCAGGAATCTCTCACTAAATGGTTACACTCTAAGCGTCATCTCCTAGGAGTCAGATGCCCCAGAAAGAGAACCTGTTCTGATACAGAATTTAGAATAGTGGTTTAAAAAAAACTCCCCAGCTACGCTCCACTCTGTACTGTCAGATTTATTTCTCCACTTGGAGAGCATTGTTGTCCCAAGTCAAGCTCTGGTTATCGCTGGGTCTTGTTTTTAAAATAAGTAAAGTGTTCAGTGTTAAATTAAAATCCTCAATTACTCTGCATTAGTTAGGGATTTGAAATTGCTGCGCTGGTCTTTCTAGCTCCCAGTTTGGTTCCTGGGAACTGGAGACCACCCTGCCTGGCTACTTTTTGTTTTTATTTGAATGGTTCTGTTTTTCCAATATCTATTATACAGAAAATGGAAGTGCTTTCACTTTCCTTTTTTTTGCCTGTGCCCTTTCACCTTTGACTCAGTTTTTGGAGGTGGGAGCCGTTTTTAATATTTTACTAGGCTGTCTTATTTGGCATGTCAGACAGACCGAGAGGATCCACAGGCTGTAAAAACTAAAAATTTGTTTCCAGCGTCTGGCAAAGGCAGGCTGCCATGAGCTCTGTGTAAAGAGCCTGGGACCAGACCACAGTTTTATTAATTGTGAGTCCTGCATTGTGTTTTGTCTGTAAAGCTTAAATAAAAGGGAAAATAAATTAAAATCATGTCTTCAGTCTGCTTCCTTGTCACCAAAAAAATTAAAAAAAAAAAAAAGGCACCGAGGGAGTTCCCACTGATGGTGGAAAGCAAAAATAAAAACAGAACAGCCTCTGAGCAGACGGTGGAAATGGTACCTGCTGAAAAATGAAAAGAACAAAATGTCACTCCTGAATTGAGAAAGGAGCGGGCAGACAGCACAGAAGAAAATGCCCTCATATGAGGACACATCAAAGATGTCAGTTTTTGCAAGCCGTTTAGGCTATGGGAAGTTTTAATAATGTAAATGCCTCCCCCGCTCAGACTCCAACCTATCTTCCTGTGGAGGAGGAAGAGAAGTCTACTATACCTGACAGCATGTGCACAACAACAGATTGTGATGTCTGGTGTAGACGAGGAATTGAAATTTAGGGGACAGTGGTCCTGTTTTCTAGGTTATGTGAGTAGACCTAAAGAAAACTGGGAAGCTGAATACAGTCGCTATTAAGAGGAACCCAAGCATGTTCTTGGATTGTGTTCCATAGTTCTTTCTGGGGTGCCATGGGCTCTTTACTGCTACAGTTGTACCCTTATGACTCAGACCCAGCTTGTTTTGTTTCCTGTAAACTTGTTGGGGTGTTGCAGAGGAAGATGAATGGAGGATACCTATGGCTGAGCAGGCTTTGTCCAGCGTCCTGCCTGGTATACGCCAACTCTTACAGAAGGCTCATTTGAGGGGGTGTTGTTTTTCATCAAATGGGACTGGTATATGGAGTTACCGGACTGCTTGTGCAACTTCACAAGTATCTGGCAGTGTGGCTGTCTGCATCGGGGGTGGTTTTTAATATATAAAGAAACCTAGAAACACGGAAGTTGGCAGATAAGGACCACTTGACACAGCTAGTCTGTCCTAAATTCCCTACCTATAGTGCTACCGGAGGCCCTGCTTGGACTCCAGCTTACATTCCCCTCTTGCTTCTAAGATCCCCTTGTATGTATCCTATGCATTCATAAATCCTGCGACTGTTCTAACCCCCACCACTTCATCTGGGAGGCTGTTCCAAGCTTCCACCATCCTCTCCGTGAAGAAGTACTTCGTTAAGTTTCCTCGGAGCCTCCCCCCGGCCCGCAATCATATTGTGACATATTATCTTGAACATCTTTTTCTTTGGAAAATGCTCCCTTTATGTACCTTGTATATTCCTGTGAGGTATTTGAATGTCTCTTATCATATCCCCGTTTCCTCCTGTCTTCCAGGCAGTGCATATTTAAATCCTTAAGCCTTTCTTTGTGGGGCTTCTGATGCAGGCTCTGCACCATTTTGGTTGCCCTCCTTTGCACCGCCTCCACCCTGCCTATATCCTTTCGTAGACAAGGCCTCCAGAACTGTACATAGTACTTGAGGTGGGGTCTCACCAACGATCTATACAGGAGTATTATTACCTCCCTTTTTCTGCTGGTGATGCCCCTTCCTATGCATCCGAGCAATCTGATAGCCTTTCCCACTGCCTTGTCACACTGTTTAGCTACCTTCAGGTAATAGAGTAACCCCCAGGTCTCTTTCTTGTTTTGTGACTTTGAATACTCCTCCCTCCCCAAGTTGGTATGTTGCCCTCTGGTTTTTGCTCTTTTTGTATGATAGCTGCCTACCTCTACTAGTGTTTTAAAGTGCTTTACACCTCTTCTGTCTCAGTGCTCCTCCTGCACCCCCCACCCAACTACTCTGCCTTGGCGCCAAAAAGTCTAACTCCCTTTTGTCTTGCTAAACTGCTCAAATCTAAACCCATCCTAACCTCTGTGCTGTTTAAGACCTGCTCTTTTTTTCTTCTCTCCAGCTGCCTGCCCTTGAACAGGGCTGCTTCAGCTCCCCCACGGCCGGCACCCAGCCAGCCACCAACCGAGACCAGGACGCCCGTCTGCAGCTCCTTGTAAGGTACGGGACAGCGCAGCCAGTCGGAACACGGGCGCTTCCAGCAGACCCGATCTGATTGGCCTGGACTTTTCCCCTGCTTCTGCCACCTGGCACTTTTTACAAATGGATTTTATGTAGAACTAAGCACATTTCAAGTGTATAATAGAAGTTTTTTTAGCAGGTTATACAGACCTGCCACTAGAGGGGTTCTTGGTCTTTCTACACAAGTCACTGTACTCAATTGTGGGCAATATGGCCTGCATTATCATTCTACTTCTAATCCTGGCAAAAAGTATGACTCATAAAGCACTGATCCATGCTAAGTCAGAAGTCATCCCAGCCTGGGAACCCACAATCATAGTTCCTGCTGCATCTTCATATTGCTTCCCTACTCTTAATCTACAGCGTTTTCATTTTAATTCTCATCCCTCTCCTCTGGCCCTCCTCCCTTAGCCAATGTCTTTCCGTGCACTTCCCTGCTAGCCTTGAGCGGCCATGTCAGCATCTCCTATGCCCTGGCTAGGCGTGCCTCAATGACTGAACACCACACAAGAACCCATACGAAAAGAGCCCACTTCTACCTGATAAATGCCCTCAAGAAAATGTTTCTAATTCTCCTTTTCTGTTCAGGCAATGTCGAACTAAATCCAGGTCCCCCAACTCAAATCACTTCTCCGTCGGAGTTTGCAGCTGCTGCTGGGATGAAACTGATGATGGTCAGTATTCTAAGCCTGCTCAAAAAACTTGATCATCTTCAAGTTTGGGCAGCCCACACGACCAGATATGATTATAATTACCGGTCATGGCTGAAAAAGACCAACACTGATCCCAAATTACTATACCGGCTTCAAGCTCTTTAGGGCTGATAGGGATTGGGGTTGTATACGCCAAATCAAAATTTGATGTTAGCAGCATTTCCTGTAAAATGAAGCCCAAGGAATACAAGATTGTCTAGCTTAAACTTCACCTTCCATCCTCAGAGTGCATCACAATCATTGGTGGCTATAGACCCCGTCAGCTGCAATTCTTAATGTGTTGAAATCCATAACTTTGGCTGCTAACGTGGAAACAGTAATCTTAGGGGACTTCAATATGGATTGGCTCACTGCTAAATCCCAGTCCCTTAAAGCCATCTGTGATGAGCTGGATCTTACACAGATAGTAACTGAACCCACAAGAATCAATGCTTCTAACTCTGCCAACAGCTCACTCTTAGATGTCATCTTAACTTCGCGTCCCCATGAAATCTCACATTCTGCAGTTTTCCATAACGACATGAGCAACCACAATATCGTATGTACAAGATTCCAATCTAAAACCCAGCAGCACCCTAAATTCAGAATCAAACTCTCGTTCCGTAAATTCAACTCTGTAAACTTCCTAACCGATCTAGCTACGATCAGGTGGCAAGACCTGTATCTTGCCAAATCTGATGATGCCGCCGTCTCTGTCCTAAATGACAACCTTACCACCCTAATTAACAAGCGTGCTCCTCTTATTAAAATGAGGATGCGGAAAATCTCACATCCGTGGTTCACCCAAGAGCTCAAATCTGCACTTACCAATAGAGACAAGCTATGGGCTAGGGCCAGGCACACAAAGAACCCGGCAGACTGGCAGGCGTTTAGAAATGCCTGTAGTAAAAGTGTACATGCTACTAAAGCAAACTTCTACATCTCCACTCTGGAGCAGGCCAAAGGGAACTCCCAAAAAATCTGAAAGACACTGAGATCCATTGAAGGCCATCTGCCCCACAGAGATTCTGGCCAAGGATGAGATGGTTGAAAATAAACTACGAATCCTCGAAGAACTTAACCTTCACTTTGCCACTGCCGGGTTGGCATTCACTCTCCCCATATGCTAGCCGTGAATAGCAACACTAGCCCAGATTCTACACATGCTACTCTACCTCATCCCTTCCAGTTGTGCCTGTTTAGCTACAAAGAAGTCAAAGACATAATTCTTAGTCTTGACACCAAGAAAAGTGCAGGGGCGATGGCCTTGAATAATTTTTCTTGTGGTTAGGCTATGCCCAGCTCACAGCCCCCATCCTTCACATCTTCAGCCTCTCTATTACCACAGCCACTGTTCCATCCTGCTGGAAATCTGCCCATGTTCTTCCTCTCTTCAAATCAGGAGATCCTTGTGACTTAAACAACTACCGTCTTATCTCTATCTTGCCCGTTCTCTGCAAAGTGCTGGAAAAACTTATGTACAGCCAACTAAAAAAATCACCTTGAAGCGCACTTGCTCCTAAACCTGACCCAATCTGGCTTCAGGTCAAAGCACAGTACCATCTCAGCCTTGGCTAAAGTCTCTAATGACTGGATCCATGCTATGGACACCAAGAAAGTTACTGGTGCAGTCTTTCTAGACCTCAGTAAGGCCTTCGACACTGTAGACCATCACCTCCTAATCACCTGTCTTGCCTACATAGGTGCCACTCCACTTACCTTACAGTGGTTTAACAGTTATCTCATGGGAAGGATACAAAAAGTCAAAGCTGATGGCCTACTATCTGCCCCACTTCCAGTTGCCAGAGGAGTCCCTCAAGGCTCCATCCTAGGACCAATCCTTTTTTCCCTGTACATCAACAACCTTGACTCCCACATAAAGAACTCTAGCATACATTTCTTTGGGGACGATACGGTTTTGTATACATCAGGCTCTTCCTTAACTGAAGTCAGGGAAGCACTCCAAGCTGACTTTATCCAGTTAGAAAGCAACCTTATCAATGCCAAGCTTCTCTTAAATGCCAAAAAACCAAGACAATGATTTTCGAGACTTGCCTTGTCTGGTGCCCTACCACCCACCTAAAAACTTCATAGTTACCTCCCTAGGTGAACCCTTGGAAGTCGTACCTAAATTTAAATATCTAGGTATGTGGATAGACAACAAGCTTTCCTTCAAGCCACATGAGGATCTATCAAAGAGGTTTAAAGCACGCTTGGGTTTCTTCTTTAAAATAGGACCCTCTTTTCTCTCGCGACCCGCAAAAGACTTGTCCAAGCAACATTCCTTCCCTTACTTGACTACGGAGACATTATCTTTATCTCCTCCCCAACCTTGAGCCTATCTAAACTGGACATACTCCATCACTGTGCTCTTCGCTTCATTACTAACTCTGCGTACAGGACCCACCACTGTGATCTTTATGCAGCAGTTGGGTGGACCTCTCTTGCCACCAGACACCTCCTGCATGCTGGCATTTGGACCCTCAAATTACTACTCCACAAACTGCCTGTCTATTTAACGTCTCTCATACACATCTCACATAGCGCCTACTCCCTAAGGAAATCCGACCTTATCCTACTAGATGTTCCCAGGACATGTACCACAGCTGGCCAAAGAGCTGTCTCGTACGCCCTCCCAAACATTTGGAACCAACTACAAGCCATGTTGAAGCTAATCAGCATCGTATCAATTAACTCCTACAAAACGCTAGCTGTCTCTAAATTAAGACATATGTAGGTGCTACTATGCCCCCAACGCAGAGTCAACTTCCTAGGTACCAACTGGCCCTCTACTTATTAAGCTGAAATGTGTTGCATAATTTAGGGCAAGGTTAAAGCTGGAATGTACTGCATATAGAGCATAAGGACTTTTATTGTGTATATCTCTTGTATTACAGTATATATTTTTTCTTTGTTCTATAGTTTATATTTTTTATGTAATTGTGAACTGTATGTGTATGTGCCTCAGGACCTCCTTGTGAATGAGCTTGGTCAACTGAGTCTTTCTTGCAATAAACTTGAACTGCCAAACTCGTGACCTTTCTTGTAACTTCTTTAGATCCTCCCTTATTCTTTCAACCCCTCCTGGCAACCACGCCGCTGCATTACTTTCACTATTTCTCATCATTCTCAAAAAGAAGGGAAATTGGAGGCAAAAACCTCAGTTTAATGCATCAGTTAGGGTTGCTCCACAGCGACAAAGGCAAGGAAATTTGGTGTTAGGGTTGAAACCCCACTTGAACCCCTCCAGCCCACTCCCCCAACCGGCATCGGGGTGCGCGTTGGGGTCGTCGGTCCTAACTCACCCCATTCTCCTATTCCTCAGCTTCTTTACACATGTGGTGGGGTCAGAGTTAGGGCCGATGACCCCAACGCTACACCCAGACGCCAGTTGGGGTAGTGGGCTGGAGGGGTTCAAGGGGTTTCAACCCTAACACCAAATTTCCTCGCCGTGAACAACCCTAACTGATGCATTAAACAGAGTTTTGTGTGTGTGTGTATATGTATATATATGTGTGTGTGTGTATATATATATATATATATATATGTATGTATATGTATGTATATGTATATATATAAATACATACATACATATTGTATGTGTATATAGAAATAGGGAATACATGATGGGCGACCGTGGAATATGGAAAATATTTGCACGGGTGCAGAGTGAACTGTGATAATATCACGAGTGCTGAAGGCACGAGTGATGTTATTGCAGTTCACTCTGCACGAGTGCAAATGTTTGCCATATTCTACAAGTTGCACATCGTGTACGATTTATACAATAGGGCCAGTATCCTTTGGGAAAAATTTTTTCTGTGTTTTTATTTTGATAACTGGGTAAGTTTTATGGGGGGACCTGGGAGCACTTAAGTGATTTGTTCAGAGTCACACAGTATTGAAATGGAAGTTGTGAGAATCAAATAGTGGTCTGGGCTGCTGGATGTAGGAAGTTTGTTCATTGCTAGTTACTCTAAACTCTAGGCTATACTGACAGCACTGTTTGTGTGTGGTCTGTGTGTAAGTGTTTCTTAATGGGCTAAGACTGTTAGACACTATGAGAAACAGGTGCATGTGATTTGCAATGATAATTATGTTACCTGCAGGTAGGAGTGAGAAACAGACTGTTTATTCAGTAAGTTGCAGGCTTCACTGAGACAGAGAAACTGTTGCAGTCCACACTCAGGAAGAGAAACTGGTTTATGAAGGAGGCTGGTTTAAAGATTAGAGCAGCATAGTAATGGGCTAGGATTGTCAGAATAACTATGGGACACAGGTGATTGTCTTTTACAATGCTAACTGAGTTAGTTTCAGGATTCAGTGAGAAAGAGAAACTGTGAAGCTATTAAATGCAAGCTGCAGTGTAGATGATCTCACTCTGGTGACATCACCATTGTTGTATATTTGCTGGTGATGTAGACACTGTGGGTTTATCAGGAAATAAATCCACAGTGGTGATGTCATCACAGTGGTTATACAACGGCTGTGAAAATAACACCATTTACTTCATAGCATATCACCTCACCCCTGTTGTATAAATTTATATAAACTCAAACAACATGAAGTCTTGCTATATTCTGACAGTATGCAGTATTCCCCAGCACTGGAACTGCTCCGGAGAACTAAGGGTTAACTCTATGCCAGGGCATAGAACGTTGAGCTCATGCTCTGTTCAAACCACTACCTGCTGCACTTCAAACAAAGCTGTCATATTCTTTACTCCGCCTGACTGAACGGTCACTCCAGAGACATTCTCCATCGATCCGTTTCGGTGCAATAAGTCGTCTGTTCAAACCGATAGTTTTATTTTATTTTGGTTCAGATTACTCCTGCTGTGGTTGTGAGTAGATTGTCTTGTTTTTCTGTGTGGAAATTGTGTTAAAAAAAAAAAAAAAAAAGTATAGTCTGAGGAAAGTTGGGGGTGGTTTAGTCGGTTCGGCTGAACCGATTACGCTTATTTTCTGTTCTCTTTCCTTTTAGGTTTTGAGGTTCTGGTGCCGATCGGTTCTTTTTAAACCCCCCCCCCCCATACCTATAACACGGTTAGGAACCAATCGGTTTGGTCTTGCCTGTCCTGAAGCTGTGTAAAGGGCAAGTTTTCTTGGTACTATGGCTCAGTCTGAGAAACCCAGGAAAAAAAAAAAACAGGCCCACTGGGTTTCAACACCACGGTGTATGTGGGGAGGCCTTTGCTAAGGCCGATCCCCACGCCACCTGTGTGTATTGTCTGGGGTTTGACCACCTCGATTCAGACTGCCAGATCTGTAAGAATGTTCCCAAATACACCTTGGATAAGAGACTGGGTAGCTGCGGGAAAAGGAGGCCGGAAGATCCGCTGACCCGGATGGCCAGCCCGGTTCAGTTTCCACCAAACCAGAGGAAGTGCCCCCTGACCAGGGCCAGACTTCCTTGGGCAAAATGAGAGCTGATCCCGAGGGGTCTGTTACGACGAAGAGAAAGAGGAAAGATAAGTCATCCGGTTCGGATCCAAAACCATCACGTCCAACCGCCAAAGAAATAGCCAGAGCGATTAACATAGTGGAATCACTCCGTTCGGTTCCGACTGATCCTTCACTGCAAGCTAGGCGATCGGTTCCACCGGTTCCAGATTACTCCCCCAAAGATTTCTATGAACCGGATTTGGAGGGGGGGGCGAGGATTTTGACTACGAAGATGAGGAATTCGGTGATGAAGGTCTGGATGAGCCCATTGAACCGGACATCTCCCCAGAGAGACCTTCTGGTGTTTCCCCTCCTAGGCTTTCTGAGTCCCCTTCCCAATTTCTGTTTTACAGAAAGGTTGCTGAGACCCTCCAGCTCTCTTTGGGTGAGACTGTAGAGGAGTCAGAGGAGCCTGACTTTGTGGAGATGATGGATATCCCAGAGTCCAAAAGATTGTCTATTCCCCTCCATAAGTCTTTTGGGAAACAGACACACAAACTGTTGAAGACTCCTAATTCCTTACCTCCGGTGGACAAGAGAATGGACAAGAGGGTATTTGTCAGGCTCTGATTCAGAGTTCCTTTGCCAGCAGTGCAGCCATATTGGGGTAGTGCAGGCTGTAGCCTGTGACAAGGCTGGCATAGCTTTAGCTTCACACCCCCCGACAAGGACTCCAGGAAGATAGATGCCATGGCCAAAAAACAGTACTTGGCATCATCTCTGGGACTCAGGCAGGTGAATTACATGGCCTATGCAGCCAGGTACCAAAATTCCAGGTGGGATATTGTGTTGGAACTGGCTAAGCAGGCTTCCCCCCAGCTAGCCAAGGAGCTGGAGTAGGTGGCTGCTGATGGGATTGAGGCATCAAAGATACAGTTTCATGCTGCTGTGGACTCAATGATGTTTCATCATGAGTCATCGCTACATCTGTGGCTCTTCGGAGGATGGCTTGGCTCAGGTGTACTAACCTCTCGCAGGATACCCAGGCTAAGGCCATGGATTTTCCTGTTATAGGTAATTTTCTGTTTGGGGAGCAGACAGAGAACTACATGAAGAAGATGGACGAGTACAGGACCACCTATAGGTAGGAGTGCTTAAGCTAAGATAAAAGCAATCCACTCCTCAGAGGCAGCAGTCTGGGGGCAGGGGCAGGCCTTTTCATAGGCCTTTCTACCAGGCACAGGCCTCCTCTCCTTTTTCCCAGAGGGGGGTTCTTTAGGGGGAGAGGTAGGAGGGGTATGAGCAGAGCTGCATCCACCTCTCAGCCTAAGCCCTCTGCCAAGCAGACACCCTGATATGTCATCCCGGGTCGACTCTCTTATCCCTGTAGGAGGCAGGCTGGCTTACTACTTCCAGGCCTGGAAGTCTGTAACCTCTGACAAGTGGGTCCTGGAGGTAGTAAGCCAGGGACTGGTCCTCCGCTTCAAGAAGTTTCCAAAGCTGAGGATCAGGTCTTTTCCACCTGCAAACAGCTCCGAAACCATTGCCCTAGAGGCAGAGGTTTCCTCTCTGTTGGCTTTCAGGGCCATAGAGTTCCTGCATCCCTCAGGGGCAATGGTCTGTACTCCAGGTGCTTACCCCAAAGAAGACAGGGAAGTGGTGGCCCATCCTAGATCTAAGATACTTAAACAAGCATTTACTGAAACCAAAGTTCAAAATGGTGACTCTGGGAAAGATTCTTTCCTCTCTGAGACTAGGAGACTGGCCAGCCTCCCTGGATCTCAAGGATGCCTACTTCCACATCCCCATCAGGTGCTCCCACAGAAAGTACCTCAGGTTAGAATTGCCCTTAGGCCATTATCAGTTCAAGGCAATGCCTTTCAGCCTAACATCAGCCCCAAGGGTGTTTACAAAATGCCTAGCACCAGTAGTAGCAGCCTTCCTCAGAAGGCAAAACATTGCCATATTTCCATATCTGGACGACTGGCTCGTGGTGGGTCAGTCTCCAGACCAAGTCAGGTCAAGCTTGCAAGTCATTCAACACTTGCTCACCTCCCTAGGATGTCTCCTCAATCTCCCAAAATCAGTTCTGGAACCTGTTCAGCTCCTCACATTCATAGGAGCAGAACTAGATACTGTTCAGGCAAAGGCTTTTCTCCCTCGGGCAAGGGTAGAGGCCATTGCAGATCTAGCTTCTTCATTTCGGCTTAGGGTCTCTCGGCCAGCAAGGCATTTTCTTCAGCTTTTGGGTCACATGGCATCCTCCACACCATTGGTACAAGGTGCCAGGTTTCAGATGAGGGACATTCAGTTCCATTTAAGGGCTTATTGGTATCAGAAAAAGGATTCTCTGACCAAGCTGGTTCCAGTGACTCAGACTTTGATCCAGGCTCTCCAGTGGTGGTTGGATCAAAGCAACCTAAGGCAAGGTGTTCCTTTCATCTCCCAGTCCCACACTCATTCTGACCACAGATGCCTCTCTCCTGGGCTGGGTGCTCATCTGGAAGACCTCACAGCTCAGGGGTTGTGGTCTTCCCAGGAGTCTCTGCTTCACATCAGTCTTCTGGAGCTCAGGGCTGTCCACCTGGTTCTATTAGCCTTCTCAGAATCCGTTCAGAACAAGGTGGTTCAGATCAGGACAGACAGCACCACCACCATGTGGTACATCAACAAGCAGGGAGGCACCCGGTCTACGGCCTTGTGCACGGAAGCCATGAAATTGTCTCTGGCTTATTCTCGGGAGACAACCCTAGTAGCAGTCCACCTTCTGGGAAAGGACAATCTGATAACAGATGCATTGAGCAGGATTTCTCAGGGCCATCACGAATGGTCCCTGGATCCCCTAGTCTTGAAAAAGATTTTCTCAAAATGGGGCACCCCTCAGATAGACCTCTTTGCAGCCCCAGACAATCACCAACTTCCCCTCTTTTTTTGCAGACCCCCAGTCTTGGGCACAGTCCCTCTGGATTCTCTACTTCTGGATTGGAAGGGGAAATTTCTGTATGCTTTTCTCCCTTTTCCTCTGTTATTCAAAGTTCTGGTCAAAATAAGGTCACAGTCTTGCAAAGTGATTCTGATTGCTCCAGATTGGGCCAGACAGCCTTGGTATCCCCTGTTACTGTCTCTGGCAATTCATCCTCCTCTGGTTCTCCCCCAGAGTCACAATCAGTTAACCTCCTCTCGGGAGAGTTTGGTACCCCAACCTTCGGTGTCTCAACCTCAGGGCCTGGCTCTTGAAGAGGTAGAATATGCTAGTATGAATTTGTCCCAAGGGGTTCTGGATATTCTTAAGGCCTCCAGGAAACCTGCTACTAGGAAGACTTATAATTCCAAATGGAAGGGATTTTCCATTTGGTGTTTAGATAAGCATATTTCTCCAGCCACTACTGACCTGTCTGCAGTCCTTGACTGTATGGTTCACCTTACTAGTTTAGGTCTTAGGCCAACTACTCTTAAGGTTCATTTGACTGCTGTTTCCGCGCTCCTGTCAGTAGGGAAGCCTTCCTCACTGGCATCTGGCCCTTTATTCTGTCAAGTCTTTAAAGGGCTTACCCATACTAACCCTCCCTTTAAAGAGCCCATTCCTGTTTGTGATCTTAATATCTGTATTGCTCAACTGATGCAGCCACCCTTTGAGCCCTTGGCATCAGCAGAGCTTAAGTACCTGACTTGGAAGGCTGTGTTTTTTGGTAGCCATCACCTCTGCCAGACGCATTAGTGAGTTGCAGGCCCTTTCAGTGGAGCCTGACTTTCTCATTTCACAGGGTCAAGGTGGTCCTCAGAACTAATAGAAAGTTTCTGCCAAAAGTGGTCTCGGACTTTCATCTGAACGAGTCCATGACCCTTCCTGTCTTTTTCACTGACCACTCCTCTTCAGGTGAGAGGAGGTTGCACAGTCTGGATGTTGAGGGTCCTTAGTTATTACATTGAGCATACTACGGCCTTTAGATCTGGATCTTCCCAATTGTTCCTCACTTATGGGGAAGTGGGAAAGGGTAAACCTGCTACTAAGAGAATTATTGCCAGATGGATTGTCTCTTGTATACAATTCTGCTATGAAAAGCTGGGCAAGGTACCCCCCCTCAGGCCCGAGGGCTCATTCAGTTAGGTACAGCAGCTTCCCTGGCTGCTGCCAGAGATGTTCCTCTCTTAGAGATTTGTAAAGCAGACACCTGAAAACAGTCCATACTTTCACCAAGCATTACTCCCTGGATATCCAGGCTAGGAGTGATGCTAGGTTTGGCACAGCAGTACTACAGAGCATATTTCCTAAGTAGTTTCTGGTCCCTCCTCTGGGGAGGTACTGTTTGGTAGTCTGCATATTGTCGGAATAGGGCAAGACTTCATGTTTTGAAGAAAAAAATTACTCACCTTAGTAATTGTGTTTCTCCTAATGGAGTCTTGCTGCAGTGTTACACCTCAGGGGTGCATCGCCCTTTTCCCTTGTTGGCAGAGGGGATGCATAGTGTTTTGATAGTGGTCTTTAAAATTCTGTTTCACTACCAGCTTTCATTTTTGGGGTTCTCTACTTGAGTCTTGGGGACCCTGGGTATTAATTGCCTTTTTGGTTGTAGTGGTTTTTACAGTTTCCACATAGTAGCTGCAGTTAGCCATTGGCTCGTAAGAATCTGACTGTTTGGTTTGGAGTGCAGCAGGTAGTGGTTTGAATCGAGCACGAGCTCAGCGTTCTATGCCCTGGCATAGAGTTAACCCTTAGTCCTCCAGAGCAGTTCCAGTACTGGGGAATACTGCATATTGTCAGAATACAGCAAGACTTCATTAGAAGAAACACAATTACTAAGATGAGTAATTTTTTCTTATGTATATGTTTGAAATTCTTATTTTTTTTTTCCCTCCAGAACTAAAGAAAAAGTATTTGAGGGGAACTTGTTTGGAACAGAGTCCTGAGATACTGGAGAAATTACTCTGGTAAGCATTTTGAATTTTGATTCTAAGACTTATGCATACACCACATTCTGCTCTCAGGATTATTCTATAGTTTTTAATCCCCAGTGGACTCTGCGATACCCCTGCCTGAGTTGGTTCCTGATATCTAATCAGACGCTTTTTTCCTTCACACACTCCTGGCCAGCTTCCCAACTGAGCACATCACACTGGCTTGTGCCCCACGGCAGATTCTCCTCCTATGATCCAAAGGGCTGGAGTGGATATGGGATGGCTGGTGTGATGACAGGCCAGTGGTGTATGTAGGAGTAGGGCATCTTACTACTAAAAGGCCTTGCTTGAGTCTAGAGTTGGACTCCTTTCACCAGGCCAGTGGATGCAGTGCGCTCCAAACTCCAGGTTAACGGTTGTGCCCATCATTCCCACCTACCTGCCTCTTTTGGGGCATAGGAGTGACTGTTATTGGTGACCACATGACATCCTGCCTTCCTGAAAGCACAGCAGTCCAATACAGAGGGAGCTGGGTTAAGCCTCAAAGCAGCAGTATGTGTTACAGGGAAACCTTTTTTTACACATCTTATTCTAGTTTATATTGCTGTTTTTCTCATGTCTTGTAAGATGCTCTCTTCCCATTTTGAATCTGCTTTTGTATTTTTCCAAATTTGAAATGGACGCACTTCCTTTAGATATGGCTGTCCTCAGGTTTTCATCAGTATTCTCTGCTGTTTTTGAACACCCATTGTTAACATCACATTTCTTGTTACTGAAGTGAACTAGCAAGGAACAGACACTGCTCCTTGACCTTATTCATGGGACACTGGGTGTTCATAATTGCAGAGAATACTGATGAAAACCTGAGAATAGTCATAATTAAAGGAGTGTTGTGTTAATTCAAACCTAAAAGGAAATGCTGCAGTAGGCTTAGAACAGGAGAAAGTAGACTTCTTACAAGACAGGATATTTGCTGCAGTTTCACGTAGAATAAAATGGTATTGGTACAAATATTCACTGAAACATGCACTGGTTATTTAAAGTGAGAAATCCCAGAGTATGTGCGCTGACATGTCTGCCCACATTCCAGTCATCCTGTCTGAATTCCTTGAAACCTTGTCATTGTGTTGGATCCTGGAAAGGTGGAATCATAGCAGGCCCTTAGAGTGTGTGTGTGTCTGTCTGTGTCCATCTCTGTTCATCTCTGTCTCACTATCACTGTCTGTGTGTGTCTCTCCCTCTCTCGCTGTCTCTCTCTCTGTTGTCTCTGTATCTATCTCTCTGTCTGTGTGTGTGTGTGTCTGTCTGTGTGTGTGTGTGTGTCTGTCTTTGTGTCTCGCTGTCTCTGTCTGGCCGTCTCTGTCGTGTGTGTCTGTGTGAGTGAGTGGCACCTGCCACTGTTTGGGTAACAGTTGGGACATGTCTAAGGTTGGTTTTTCACAGGTGGGTATTAAAGCAAACGTTTAAAAAATGTAACTAACCATCCTCCCACAAAGGCGTGCTTGTATTGTTTTGCTTACAAGCATGTAAGAACTGGAGGCAGAGAAACATGAATGATGTTTTGACAGTGAGCTGTACCAGCAGTGGGCAGTTTATATCCATCTTTATTCATACAACTCTTCACATGAATATGTAGTAAGGCATAATATTTTTCTGGGCAGTGATGGGCGAGATGTATGTGATGACTAAGATTTTGATGATATACGACGGGGGGAGTGGGGAACAAGCAAAGAAGGAAACCTGACACACACAGGGTTTGTGCCGCTGCACCCCTTCCAGTGCTGGTCCCAGATATCTGATCAGGCACTGCTTTTTCCTACACACACTCCCAGCAAGCTCCCCAACTGAGCATATCACAGTGGCTTCTCCCCCATAGCAGATTCTCCATCCATGATCCAAAGGGCTGGAGTGGATATTTGATGGCTGGTGTGACAACAGGCCAGTGGTGTGTAGGAGTAGG
The DNA here is from genome assembly GCA_016271365.2 of Neoceratodus forsteri. NCBI lineage: Eukaryota > Metazoa > Chordata > Ceratodontiformes > Ceratodontidae > Neoceratodus > Neoceratodus forsteri. The sequence goes on along the minus strand of CM057454.1, from coordinate 598,511,493 downwards.
GCCTCTCACTACTAAGAAAGCCTTGCTTGTGTCTAGAGTTGGACTCCTTTCACCAGGCCATTGGAGGGTGAACCTCCCTGTGGATGCTGTGCACTCCAGACTTCAGGTTAAGGGATGTGCCTATTACACCCACCTACACGCCTCCTTTGGGGCATGGGGTGACATTGGTGTTATGGGTGACCACATGACGTCCTGTCTTTCTGAAAGCACAGCAGTCCAATACAGAGGGAGCTGGGTTAAGCCTCAAAGCAGCAGTATGTGTTACAGGGAAACGTTTTTAACACACATCTTATTATTCTAGTTTATATTGCTGTTTTTCTCATGTCTTGTAAGATGCTCTCTTCCCATTTTGAATCTGCTTTTGTATTTTTCTAAATTTGAAATGGACGCACTTCCTTTAGATATGGCTGTCCTCAGGTTTTCATCAGTATTCTCTGCCGTTTTTGAACACCCATTGTTAACATCACATTTCTTGTTACTGAAGTGAACTAGCAAGGAACAGACACTGCTCCTTGACCTTATTCATGGGACACTGGGTGTTCATAATTGCAGAGAATACTGATGAAAACCTGAAAATAGTCATAATTAAAGGAGTGTTGTGTTAATTCAAACCTAAAAAGAAATGCTGCAGAAGCCTTGGAACGGGAGAAAGTAGGCATCTTACAAGACAGGATATATACTGCATTTTCGCATCATATAATATGGTGGTATGGGTACAGATATTCACTGAAACATGCACTGCTTATTTAAAGGGATAAATCCCAGCGGTATGTGCACTGACATGTCTTGTCTGCCCATATTCCAATCATCCTGTCTGAATTCCTTGAAGCCCTGTCATTGTGTTGGATCCTGGAAAGGGGGAATCGTAGCAGGCCCCGAGTGTGTGTGTTTGTCTGTCTGTGTGAGTGAGTGGCACCTGCCACTGTTTGGTAACGGGACATGTCTAAGGTTAGTGTTTCACAGGTGGGTATAAAAGCAAACATTTTAAAAATGTAACTAACCATCCTCCCACAAAGGCGTGCTTGTATTGTTTTGCTTACAAGTACGTAAGAACTGGAGGCAGAGAAACATGAATGGTGATTTTGACAGTGAGCTGTACCAGCAGTGGTCAGTTTATATCTATCTTTATTCATACAACTCTTCGTATGAATATGTAGTGAGGCATCATATTGTTCTGGGAAGTGATGGGCTAGATGTCAGTGATGACTTGAATTTTTATGCTATTCGGGGGCAAGCAAAAAAGGAGACCTGACACACACACAGAGTTTGTGCCGTTGCTCCCCTGCCAATGCTGGTCTAGGATATCTAATCAGGCACTGCTTTTTCCTGCACATACCCCCAGCAAGCTCCCCAACTGAGCACATCACAGTGGCTTCTCCCCCATAGCGGATTCTCCTCCCGTGATCCAGTGGGCTAGAGTGGATATTGGATGGTTGGTGTGACGACAGGCCAGTGGTGTATAGGAGTAGGGCATATCACTACTAAGAAGACCTTGCTTGTGTCTAGAGTTGGACTCCTTTCACCAAGCCAGTGGAGGGTATATCTCCATGTGGATGCAGTGCGCTCCAGACTTGCCTATTACCCCCACCTACACGTCTCCTTTGGGGCATAGAAGCGACATTGGGTGTTATGGGTGACCGCTTCACGTCCCGCCTTCCTGAAAGCACAGCGATCCAATACAGAGGGAGTTAAGTTAGACCTCAAAGCAGCAATATTTGTTATAGGGAAACTTTTTTTTTTTTTTTTTAACACGTATCTTATTTTTGTTTTATTGCTCTTTCCTCATGTCTTGTAAGATACTCTTGTCCCTCATTTTGAATCTGCTTTTGTATTTTTTCCAAATTTGAAAGGGATGCACTTCCTTTAAATATGACTGTCCTCAGGTTTTCATCAGTATTCTCTGTTGATTTTGAACACCTATTGTTTACATTTATTTGCTTATTGAAATTTGTTAACCGGCTAAGCCCCTTGAGACATGGTATCCCTTTTTCAGGGGCGACCCAGAGTTGCATTCTATAGGAAACATTTTACATACAGAGATGGATAAAACAAATTATAGATGCACATTTGCACGTTAAGTTATAAGATTTAGAGCTATAAGAATTCAGTACAGAAAGACAGATAAAGACAAAGGCTTTCATGTTTGCGATAGTTATAATTTGAGTAAGTCACCTGTTAGGTAGAGAGATTATAGAGGGCAGGTTTGGTTGAGCTAATAAAGAGTGCAAATTCTATATTTGGAACACATGGGCGCACAACCCCCTGTCTAGGTAGGCATTGCAGGTGAGCAGTAATGTGTGCTGATACTACTAGAGTGTTTACGGCAGAGTTAAGTGTCTTAGAGTAAATGGCCCAATCGTTGGAGTAGGCCAAGAGGTCATACTGGGATATTATGGAGCAAATCCGCAGCATCAGTTGCAGCTTGATTTACTAGTCACTAGCATGTGGGATTTCAGGGCGGCTTTGAAGGCAGTCAAAGTAGAGCAGTTCATCACTTCCGGTGGTAGGCTATTCCAGAGGACCAGAGCAGAGACAGTGAAGCAAAGCAGATGGTAGGGTAGGCTAGCCTCGCCTCAAGCGCTGACCAGTTAAGAGAAGTGAGAACACCATAGTGGTGATCTCGGGGGTAAAAAGCGGCCACAAATTAAGCAACTTTGTGATAAAGGACTCTTGAGTTTGGCAAGTTCGGTGCTTCAGTGAGGTAGTATGAGGGGAGCACCATATAATAGAATGGGAAGAAGTGTTCCTGTAGTGACTGCCAGCCGAGCTTCACAGCTTGGGTACCCACCGAATCTATATAGTAGTCAGATTTTTTGATGAAGAGACTTGGTTAATAGCTCCATGTGATTTCGGGGTCAAGTCCTGATCGAGATGCACTCCAAGATACTTTAGATGCACAGACCTCCATCCTAGTGCCATTGGTTGAGGATATTTGGAGAAGATTGTTTCTTTCGGCACTCATGTGTCTGGGGGCATAATAACATGGCCTTTGATTTCTTTAGGGTTAGGGTCAATTTGTTCTCCACAAGCCCTTGTGGATAACACCCACCCTCATAATCCTCCCTTACTGCTCTTTCTGCACTGTACACTCTTTACTCTTTCACCGCTTCTCCTCTCTGCTTCGATCTTTGGCAGCCTTGGTTGGCTAGTTATCCTGTCTTGCCTCGTCATCCTCTGCTGGTCAGATCACTTTATTGCCTTATCGTTAAATCACTCCTCTCTGGCCAGCACTCATCCTCCTCCTCCTCACATAACTCCCAATCACTCTTGCCTGTCCATATGTTTACCTTGTATTCCTAGGCCAGGTGCTGCACTTCTCTGGCTCTCTAAATGGCTGCAATCTCCTATCCCTCCAGTTCTCAGAGTGCAACTCCTTGGCATCCTGCTCTGGACTTGCTTATCCATTCTCTTCCTCTTAGCACGAACAGGGAACATTGAGCTTAATCCTGGACACTCTGGTTCTACCATTGCATCAGTCCCACCAATGGTACTCTACCCCCTTCGAAGGGCCTGAAAATAGCTTGTATGAATATCCGTAGCCTCCGCCCTAAAATGGCCGAATTAGAAGCCTGGGACACTCAGAAGTCCCCCAACATTTTATGCATTTCGGAATCCTGGCTTAAGCCAGTGATCAAGCCACACGATGTGGCAATACCTGGATATAACTGCTTCAGGAATTATAGATTAGGTAAAAGGGGAGTCAGTGTTATGATGTATACCCGCTCTGACCTTGCTGTCACTGAACTCCCTGGACCAGACATTGGATCCCCTGCTGTGGAATCGCTATTCCTCTCTCTGACCCTAGGCATAGTCAAAAATTTAATTGTTGGGTGTGTCTGCTTGCCACCTAAAGAAGCCTCCACCGGTGTGTTGTGTGTCTCTTCTCCCCCCCTCCCCCCAATAACCTCCCTTGACACTCTCCCTTGTCATGACCTAGTGCTTTGAGGCAACTAGCACCAATTGGCTTAACCCCTCTACTGACAAGGTGTGTGCATCCCTCGCAGATTCTAACCTGGCTCAACTCATCCATGACCCAACGTATATTAACACTTAAGTCTGGACATCACACTGTGCTTGACTGGGTGATCACTAACTGCCCCCTTAAGGTCAAGACCACGGGAGTACTCTCTGACAGTATCAGTGACCATTCTCCTACTTTGTGTCTGAAGGAATAACTCCCGCAGCCACCCTCCCAAGATTCTCCAGGTCTGGGACAAGTCCAGATTTGACCCTAGCAGCTTTATTGCTGCTATCAGTGATGCTGACTCGAGCTCTTTCAGCACCCTTCCTGATATAAACAGTGCCTTTGATTTCTTTATCCACCTTCACCTGTATAGTTGGCAGTCACGCTCCCCTGAAAAGATGTAGGACTAAGGGTACCAAGGCACCATGGCTCATTAAGGACCTTAGGATGCTCATGTCCTTCCGTGACTGTGCCTGGTGTACCTACAAATCCTCTGGGCTGCCCTCATTGGCAAGCCTGCAGGCAACTTAGAAATAAATGTAAAAGCACCCTCCATAAAGCCAAATGTTTACACTACAAGAAGCTCCAAACTAAGTAGGTCTGCAATCCTAAAGAGTTCTGGAAGCAGGTAACTCTGATTGAGGGGAAGGCTGCTGATCTTCGCAGCTTCATCACTGCCCAAGGCTCCACCCTTACAGACCCTCCATCTATCGCCGCTAGATTCAACAGATTTTTTACCTGCCTCCATAAATACACATCGCTGTTCCCTGACTTATCGGGACGCCCTCTTCCCCAATGCCTTCTGGTGTCCCTGGGGCTCACCCCACATTCCATCTGAAACTACCCACCCTTAAAGAGGTCCGACGGCTCCTTACTAAACTAAACCCGATAGCTCACCAGGCCATGACACCCTCAAGCCTAGGTTTTTCAAGCTGGGTACTCTGGCCCTCACCCGTCCCGTCCCTTATCTGTTCAACCAGTCCTTCCTATCTAACACTGGGATCTGATCAGAAGATCAGAAGGCTGTGGGTTCTATCCCCACAACAGGCACTTGGGTTAAATCCCACTACTGACAGTGTAGTGCAGCATGAGGGGGGGTGCTGCACTCCTGAGGTTCCATCTTTCGGATGTGACGTTAAACAGAGGTCCCATCTGCCTATTCTGGTGGTAGTTCAGGTGGATGTTAAAGATCCCATGGCACTTCTTGAAGAGAGATTGGGAAGTTTCCCCGGTGTCCTGGACAAATTTTCCTCCATTCACTAAAAATACCACCAACAGCTTAATCTGGTTAAAGATCAGCTGGCATCCATCTGTATCTCCCTCACTCGGGTCATGCCTGAAAATAGGCAGAATTGGTCTAGTGCACCTACCTGGTCAACAAAAACAAACTAACTAGCACTGTCCCTGACAAAATGAAAGGTCTCCGTGGTTGTGCCTGTTCATAAGGAAGGACCTAGCACTGTTGCCGAAAACTTTAGACCCATCTCCATTCTCTGTCCATTGGCTAAAGTCCAGGAACGGATTGTGTATGACCACCTACAGAACTACCTAGAGCACCATAATCAATTATCCCTCCACCAGCATGGGTTCAGAAAGAACCATAGTACTCTCACTGCCATAATCAAAGTCACCTCTGATGTTTCCAGGCCATGGACAAAGGCTTCCTCACTGGCGTCATCTTTGTCGACCTCACCAAGGGATTTGACCTAGTCAGCCATGGTCTTCTGCTCCACCAGCTACATTCTGTCGGCCTTGATGCCTCTGCCCTAGCCTGGGTCCAAAACTATCTCCTGCCATTCTCAAAGGGTTAAGTGGGCCGGCTCTCTTTCCGACCTTAGACCCATAACCCATGGTGTACCACAGGGCTTAATATTGGGCCCTCTTCTGTTCTTATTCATTGAGTTGCCTAATAACTGAGGAGGAGTATCCGTGCACTTATATGCAGACGATGCTATTCAAACAACATGAAGTTTTGCTGTATTCTGACTATATGCAGTTAGCCCCAGCACTTGAACTGCTCCGGAGAGTAAAGGGGTAACTCTGTGCAAAGGCATAGAATGTAAAGCTTGAGCTCAGTTTTCAAACCTCTGTCGTTGGTACTCTGAAGTGTAACTGTCAGATTCTTTACTCCGCCTTATTGTGAATTCGCTCCGGAGATCCCTCCTGCGCTTTGGTTTGGTCTAGTTCTAATCGGTCGTTGTTTTTTTTTTTGTTTGTTTTTTTTCCCCCAAGTATGATTTTCTGCATTTCGATATTCTTACCTCTGTCTCGGTATGGTAAGTGGTAGCTATAGGTAGTGGTTATTTTCTGTGTCGTTTGCTAAGAAATTGTTTTATTTCGGTTCTTTGCCAGTCGGTCTGGTTCCGAACTGAAGCTTATCTTCTTTATTGTTATTACTGTATGTGTGGTTTTTGCGGTATTCATCGGTTCCTAAAAAAAAAAAATCCAATATTTTAGGATTTTTTTAACCAACCCGTGACACGGTTGGAACCATTGAGTTTGTAATCGCCTGGTTTAACCACTGTGTAAGGTGTGATTTTTTTTTTCTCTGGTTTAAGGCATGTCTGAGAAAGCCAAGAAGAAAACCAGACCCACTGGGTTTCAGCACTGTACAGAGTGTAAGGAGGCCTTCGCTAAGGCCGAACCTCACCTCGTCTGTGTGTATTGTTTGGGGTTTGACCACTTCAAGGAAGACTGCCAAATATGTAAGACCTTTCCCAAAGCCACTCTGGATAAACGTTTGAGTAGGCTAAGGGAGAGGGAGGCCGAGAAGTCCGCTGACCCAGATGGCCACCATGGTTTGGTTGCGGCCAAACCTGAAGAGGTGCCCACTGACCTGGGCGATACTTCTTCGGGCAAACGGAGAGCCGATTCTGCGGAATCGGTTCTGAGTAAAAGAAAGAGGAAATCGTCCGGTTCAGATCCTGCTTCCCATGGTCCGACAGCTGATGAGATTGCGAAAGTGATTTCAGTAGTTCAGTCGCTTTGCCCGGTTCCAACCCGATTGGTTTGGTCTGAAGTACTTGCTTCAGATATATAGATCCTGAAGCTTACTATGAGGGCGATTGGGAGGAGGATGAAGACTGTGAAGAACAGTGTGAGGGCCTAGATGAGCCAGCAGAACCTGACATCTCCCCAAACAGGCCTTCTTAGGCTTCTCCTCTCAGGCTTTCTGAGTCCTCTTTCCATTTCTTGTTTTACAAGAAAGTGGCCTAGACTCTTCAGCTTCCTATGGAAGAGGCTGAACAGGATCAGGAAGAACCTGACTACCTGTAAATGGATGTCCCAGAGTCAAAGAGGGTGTCTGTCCCCTTACACAAATCCTTGGGGAAGCAGACACAAAAAATGTACAGTTTCCCACATCCATTCCTCCTGTGGATAAAAGAATGGACAGGAGGTATGCTTTGTCAGGTCCAGGGACGGAATTCCTTTCAAATCATAGCAGCCATGGTGGGGTAGTACAAAGCTGCAGCCTGTGACAAGGCTAATAGTCCCCTGGCATCTCACCCCCCAGATAAAGATACCAGGAAAGTGGAAGCCATGGCAAAAAAAAAAAACAGTATTTGGCATCCTCTTTGGGACTCCATCTAATTACATGGCATACACAGCCAGGTACCAGAAATCTTATGTGGGTTACGGTTCTGGCACTGACTAAGGATTCCCATCCCCAACTAGCCAAGGAGCTGGAGCAGGTGGCTGCAAATGGTATAGAAGCATCTAAGGTGCAATTCCAAGCTGCTGTTGATTAGTGATGTTCATTCTAGGGTCATGGCCATATCTATCTCCATGAGGAGATTTGCTTAGCTTAGGTGTACCAACCTCTCACAGGATACCCAGGCTAAGGCCATGGATTTTCCTGTAACTGGTAATTGGGGGACCAAACCGAGAACTACATGGGGAAAAAAATGGACGAGTACAGCACCACCTGTAGGAGTGCTGCAGCAAAAGAGAAACAGACCACTCCTCAGAGGCAACAGTTTAGGGACAGGGGCAGGCCTTTTTACCAAGCTCAGGCCTCATCCTCCTCTTTTCAGCAGAGGGGGTTCTTTAGGGGAAGAAGTAGACGTGGGGTAACTAGGACCCCATCAACTACTCAGTCCAACCCCCTGCCAAGCAGACACCCTGAGGTGTCAGGGTCGCCTTCCCAATCCCAGTAGGGGGCAGGCTGGCTCACTACTCCCAGGCCTGGGAGTCTATTACTTAAGACAAATGGGTCCTGGAAGTAGTGAGCCTGGGACTTGCTCTGTTTCAAAAGGTTCCCAAGAATGAGAGCAAAGTCTTTCAGTCCTCCCTCTCCCTTGGAGACAGAGGCCTTAGAGGCAGAAGTCTCCTCTCTTCTGCAAGCAGTAGAGAAGGTACCTCTTTGTCACAGGGTAAAATGACTATTCAAGATACTTCCTTACCCCCAAAAAAGACGGGAGTGGTGACCCATTTTGGATTTAAGGTACCTGAACAAACATTTGGCAAAACCAAAGTTCAAAATGGTGACTCTGGAAGTAATTCTTCCCTCTCTGAGACCAGGAGACTGGCTAGCCTGCCTGGATCTCAAAGATGCCTACTTCCACATACCTATCGGACAGTCCCACAGAAAGTACCTCAGGTTAGAGTTGCCCTCAGGCCGTTACCAATTCAGGGCCATGCCCTTCAGCCTAACATCTGCCCCAAGGGTGTTCACTATGTGTCTTGTGGTGGTGGCGGCATTCCTCAGGAGGCAGGGCATACTTCTGTTCCCATACCAGGATGACTGGCTTCTAGTGGGCCAGTCCTCAGACCAAGTCAAGTCAGCTTTATAGGTCACCCAAAGACTTCTAGAATCCTTGGGCTTCATTCTAAATTTAGAAAAGTCTGTTCTAGAGCCAGCCCCGCTTCTCACTTTCATAAGGGTGGAAATAGATACAGTTCAGGCAAGAGCATTTCTTCCTGTCTCAGGGGTTCAGTCACTGGTCACTCTGGTCTCCTTTTCGTCCTCTAGTGTCTCGGCCAGCCAGACACTTTCTACAGCTGCTGGGCCACATGGCAGCTTCCACAGCAATAGTTCAGGGAGCAGGATTTCAGATGAGAGATTTTCAGTTTCATCTTGGATCTTTCTGGTCTCAGAAAAAGGACCCTCTCTCCAAACTGGTTCCAGTCTCCAACACCTTGGTCCAGGCCCTTCAGTGGCGGTTGGAGGAAGACAGTCTTCGACAAGGGGTCCCCTTCATCAGTCCAGTCCCTTCTGTGATTCTTACCACAGATGCCTCCCTGTTGGGGTGGGGGGCCCACCTAGATCATCTCACAGCTCAGGGAACTTGGTCACACCAGGAGTCCCTTCTGCACATAAATCTTCTCGAATTAAGAGCTGTCTTCCTGGCTCTTCAGACATTCTCAGCGGTCGTCCAAGGGAAAGTGTGCAGATCAGAACAGACAATACCACAACCATGTGGTATATCAACAAGCAGGGAGGCACTCGGTCCTCGGCCTTGTGCACAGAGGCCATGAAAATTTGGTCTCTAGCTTACTCCCTTCAGGTTTCTCTGATGGTTGTGCATCTCCCAGGGAAGGACAGCATTCTAGCAGATGCTCTCAGCAGGATTTCCCAGGATCACCATGAGTGGACCCTGAACCCTGTCATTCTTCAAGTCATTTTCAGGAGATGGGGCACCCCAGAGATGGATCTCTCTGCAGCCTCGGACAATCAGCTTCCTCTTTATTGTTGCACACCACCCCTTCTGGGTCTTGTTCCCCAGGATGCTCTTCTGCTAAGTTGGACAAGCAGGTTTCTGTATGCATTTCCTCCTTTTCCTCTGATATTCAGGGTCCTGATAAAAATCAGGTTTCAGCCTTGCATGGTGATTCTGGTGGCTCCAGACTGGCACAGACAGCCTTGGCATCCTCTACTGTTGTCACTGCCATTAACACTGCCCTTGTGTCTTCCCAGGCAGTACAGTCTTCTCACCTCAAGGGAGGATTCTGTACCCCAACCTTCAGACTCTCAGGCTCAAAGCCTGGCTCTTGAAGAGCTAAAATATGCAAGTTTGCATCTTTCCCAATCAGTTTTGGATATTTTAAAAGTTAGCAGGAAGCCTGCTACTAGGAAGACTTTCAACTCCAAATAGAAAAGGTTTGGGTTTTGGTGTTCCAGTAGGCATATTAAGCCAGAGCTGGCTGACATTGCCACTGTTTTGGACTATTTGGTACATCTTAACAGTTTAGACCTCCGGCCTGTTACTCTTAAAGTGCATTTGGCAGCCGTGTCTGCTTTTCTTTTGGCTGGCAAGAGCTCTTCCCTAGCTCCTCATCCAGTTTTCAAGAAATTCTTCCAACGGCTTAGTCCATGTCAATCCTCCCTTTCGGGAGCCTACTCCTTCCTGGGATCTGAACATTTGTGTTGCACAGCTTATTCAGACCCCTTTTGAACCTTTATCTTCAGCTGAGCTGAAATACTTGACTTGGAAAACTGTATTCTTGGTGGCCATTACCTCTGCTAGGAGGATCAGTGAACTACAGGCCTTATCAGTGAATTCTGATTTCATTTCCTTTCATAGGGATAAGGTGGTCCCCTGCACCAATAGAAAGTTCCTTCCCAAGGTAGTGTCAGACTTTCATCTGAACCAGCCTATGTTTCTGCCTGTCTTTTTTCACTGATCATTCTTCCTCTGGAGAGAGGAGGTTACACAGTCTGGATGTGAAGAGGGCTGTTAGTTACTATGTTGAGCATACTAAGGCCCATAGGAAGGATTGTTCTCAGTTGTTTCTCTCTTACGGTGAGGTGGGAAAGGGCAAGCCTGCTACCAAGAGGTCTATTGCCAGGTGGATTGTTTTTTGTATTCAATTCTGCTACTCTAAACTTGGGAAGGAGACTCCCTCAGGCCTGAGGGCTCGTTCTACCAGAGGTACAGCTGCTTCGGTCGCAGCAGCTAGAGATATACCTTTAGTGGATATATGTAAAGCAGCTACCTGGAAGTCTGTTCACACCTTCACCAAGCATTACTCTTTGGACTTTGTCACGAAGTGATGCTAGGTTTGGCACAGCTGTGCTGCAGAGCTTGTTCCCAAAAATAGGTTCTGTAACTCCCTCCTCCAAGGGGGTACTGCTTGGTAGTTTGCATATAGTCAGAATACAGCAAAACTTCATGTTTGAAGAAAATATTACCATGTTAATGTTGTTTCTTCTAATGGAGTCTTGCTGTGTTCTGAACTTCTTCCCTGCCTTCCCTCCTGGAACCTGCTAGTTTTGGGATGTGGTGGGGCAGGCACAGTGCTGCACCCCAGAGGTGCTTTGGACATGTCTCCATCTTTTAGTTTTTTTTTGTTTTTTTTTTATCTTTTAGTTTGGTGAATCACTAGCGGTTGTGTTCTTTTGGTTCTTTTCAACTTGAGTCTTTGGCCCTAAAACCTTATTTTGCCACTTGATACAAGAATTTTGAAACATTTTCTTACTTTGTTAGTTTAGGGCTCGTAAGAATCTGACTGTTACACTTCAGAGTACCACAGACAGAGGTTTGAAAACCGAGTTGTAGCGCAATGTTCTATGCCTTTGCATAAAGTTAACCCTTTACTCTCAGGAGCAGTTCAGTTGCTGGGGCTAACTGCATATAATCCGAATACAGCAAGACTCCACTAGAAGAAACATTACTGTGGTGAGTATTTTTTTCTTCTAGGGACATGGATATGTTGTTCAATCCACACTTACTGGCAGGTTCCTTGCTGCTTTAAATCTTGCCAGAAGGTCTTCAAGCTGGCTCCTCCCACCCACCCGGGTGGTTAAACTGTCAGCTCCGCCCCATGACGCCAGATCTTCCTTACCGCTTGGAAGATCAGGTTCCCTCCTTTGCGCTCTGCGTTTTAGGCCTGGATCCAAACTCTTCGGTTTACCTGAAACTAATTTTAAAATTTACAAGACTTTGGTCTTTATCTTCTCTCGTGGCTGTGATGGACAAATCAACTCCCGGATTTCGTCGGTGCCCCTATGGGCAGATGATGTCCAGGACTGATCCGCACTCCACGTGCATGTACTGCCTTGGGCTTGAGCACGATTCGCAGGCCTGCGACTTGTGCAAGTCCTTTTCGGTCATGGTCTTAGAGGATCACACTGCCAGATTACAACTTGGGCGCACCGAGAAATGTTATCCTCCAGTCAAGTCGAAGGAGGCCTGTTGGGTGGTGTCCATGGCGGCGGGCTCGGCTAAACAGCTCGAACAACTGATCGCCCTCGAGGGGGAAGCAGCCCAGGCTGCATCATCATCTTCGGTCGCGGCATTTATCCACCTCTCTTTGGGCTCCTCCTACACGGCTTCGTTCAAGGAGCTTTGTCAGTCCCTCTCTGCCAAGGGAGAGGGGCCTTTGGGACATTCCTCTCTGTCCAAAAATAAGGACTCTAAGGTTAAGTCCCACCGTCAACGTTCGTGGGAGCGGGAGAGGTCCCCTTCCCCGAATAAGTCGACACTCTACTTCGGTCATGGTTGCGACTGAGGCCGCTGGCTTCATGGTGTCCCCGTCAGGTCAGCCAGCTGAGACACCCGTTGACGCAGTCGAGACTTTTCTCGTCCCATTGGACTGACTGTCGACTGGAAAAGCCGACAGTCCTTCTTCACCGGTTCCCCTGGTGGAAACAGAGGACTTCCCTGTGCCGGAGTCTCCGGTTAAGGTCCCTGAACCGAGGGAGGAGCGGGATTCCCCCGGCCCCTCTCAGACCCATCCTCGGAAACATCGAAGGTCTCTGTCTCGGACCTCTTCCTGGTCCAGCCGATCCCGCCGACATCGGCGGTCTCAGTCTCAGCACTGTGAAAAGCGGTGGCGCCACTCATCCTCGTCTTCGTCCTCTTCAGAGGATAGGCTCCAGTGCAAATTGCGTCGGCGCTGCAAGGATCTGATGTGGCAGCAGCTCCTTTTGACCGGGAATAAGCCGACTCCGACGCCTTCCCTGGCCATTAAGTAGCTGTCACCAGAGCAGCAGAAACAACCCCTCGGCGTAAAAAAGGAGCCGAAGCCGGCACCGGTGGTTCAGCCAAAACCGGCTGCGCCACTCATTGTGGTGGAACCCCCGCCTCCACAACCTAAATTTGGGGTCCCGACCAAGGATTCTCGGTCGGGTCAGGGCTTGCCCCATCGGTTTTCGGTCACCCTCACTCCCGATCGGCCTTGGCAGGTGGAGGGTGGCTCAGGACCTCGGCAGCTGTTTGCAGACTCCTTGGAGTCTGACGATGACTCTTCCTTGTTCTCCAGGCCCCTCGACCTGGAGTCCATCGGGGGTCAGTCAGTGGACAAGAGCCCATCCTTGTTCCTCGGAATGCTTCGGCTCATCTCAGAGTCCACTGGGATGAAGCTCGAACCCGTTTCAAAGTGGACAAGGTATCCCCTCACGAAGATACTGGACTGAGGGGATTCCCCTGCAGAGGCCTTCCCGGTGGCTGAAGCCATTGTTGGCCGACCCTGGAGCTATGGCAGCGGCCAGCTTCTTGTCCAGCACCTTCGGCCAGGATGGCTCAAAAGTATGTCGTTCCCACTGGTTCTCTCTCCGGTTTTTCGGAGCACCCCTCCTCGGAGGGGCTAGTGACCAACAGTGTTTTCCAGCACTCCAGAAATGCTAGAGATGTGGACAAGCCACCCGATAGAGTCCAAGCAACTGGACTACTCTGGGTGGAAAGTCTGTGCTGCTTCCTCACTAGGCCTTAGTCAGGCCAGCTCGGCCGTTCTGATGGTGCACTTTTTGCACGTCCTTTTGGACTCCCTGGATGAGGTGATTCCTCATCTCCCGGCTGACCTCCAGACAACGGTCAAGCTGGTACGGGATCAGGGAAGGGCAGTGGCCAAACAGCAACTCCAAACTTCCTTGGACATAGTTGACTCGTGTGCCCGGTCAGTAGCGGCTGCAGTGGCCATGCGCCGCAGAGCTTGGCTGAGGATCTTCACTTTTACAGCGGATACCCAGCACAAGCTGGCAGACGTTCCCTTCTTGGGTACCGACTGGTTCAGCCCTGGGGTGGAGGGTCATCTGCAAAGGATCGAGAAGTCCAGTGCCACCTTGGACTCGGTCACGTCTGCCTAGCAGGACAAAGGCCGCCAGCAGCAGCGTAAGCCCTTTCGGCCTTCAGCCCCTGCGGCACGTCCGGCCCAGCAACACCAGCATCGGGGCCAGCAGGCTCGCACTTGGCATCCCAAAGCCAAGCCTGCAGCTTCCTCCAGCAGGAAGCCGGGAGGGAAAGGTCCAGGAGGCCCCTTGGCCGGCCCTTCCTCAAGCCTGCCCAGTGACAGGTTGAGGGTGTCGCTAACCTCGTCAATCCTCCCGGGTTCCCCTTGGGAGAGGACTCCGCCACTTCCTTTCCGCCTGGTCGATATCACCACGGACGGCTGGGTGCTGGAAGTGGTAGGAAAGGGTCTGCCTCTGGAATTCGAGCAGTCCCCACCCTATCGAGCCATCTCCCCACGGAGGGGGAACATACGGGGTCTGCGGCCTCTGTTGGCTCGTCGAGCTGACATTGCCCTGCTCCTCCAGAAGGAGGTGATCAGGGAGGTGGCGGATCCTCCACCAGACCCAGGGTTTGTGTCCAGGTACTTCTGGACCCAAAACGGACGGGGTGCTGGTACCCCATTCTAGACCTACACGACCTGAACAAGTTCCTAAGGTCTCATTCCATCCTTGGAACGAGGCGTGTGGTTCTGCTCTCTGGACCACCAGGATGTGTTCTTTCATGTCCCAATCCATCCGTCTCACCAGCGATTCCTCCACTTCAGGGCAGAGGGATCCCTTTACGAGTTCCAGGCCATGCCCTTCGGCCTTTCTCCAGCTCGCAGGGTCTTCACCAAATGCATGGCAGTGGTGACAGCATTCCTGCGGCACCAAAGGGTCCGGGTGTACCCTTACCTGGACGATTGGCTGATTGCAGCCCCCTCCAGGCTGGAGGCGCAACAGTCCAGGGATCTGGCCCTCCAGGTCTTTTCTCAGATTGGCCTCCTCATCAACGAGGCCAAATCAGAACTTGTGCCAACGCAGGTGATTCAGTTCATCGGGGCAGAGCTCGACTCTCTTCGAGCCAGAGCCCGGCTCCCAGTGGACATGGCCGAGGGTCTTTCCTACTTTGCCCAGTCATTTCTGGTTGGGCAATTGCGCCCTGCCTGGGACTTCCTGCGCCTCCTGTGCCTCATGGCGGCCTGCACCAACGTGGTCCGTTGGGCCCACTGGCATATGCGTCCCCTGCAATGGGGGCTGACCCACCAATGGTCACAGTCCTCTGGACCAGCCAGTGATAGTGACCCAGGAGATGGGGAACGCTGTCCAGTGGTGGATTGTTCCGGCTCATCTGCAGGAGGATATCCCGTTTGTCCGCCCAGAGTCGACGGTCACTCTAACGACCGCCTTTCTGGGTTGGGGTGCCCATCTGGGGGGGCTCGGAGCGCACGGCCTCTGATCCCCTCAGGAGTCTCGATGCCACATCAACCTGCTGGAGCTTCGGGTGGTCCGACTAGCCCTCACCGCCTTTGCTCTGTTTGTACGGGGTCAAGTGGTCCAGGTCCAGATGGACAACACCACGACCATGTACTACCTAAACCGCCAGGGCGGGACCCACTCCTTTCCTCTGTGCAAGGAGGCTCTTTGCACTTGGTCTCTCATGAGCAGACTGGTGGTGGATCTCCTAGCCATCCATGTGGCAGGAGCCTCCAACACTCTGGCCGATGCCCTAAGCCGGATAGGTGCTGCATCTCACGAGTGTTCTCTCCTGCTGGAGGTAGTACACTATCTGTTCTCCCACTGGGGCACACCTCAGGTGGACCTGTTTGCCTCCAGGGAGAATGTGATGCTGAGGCTGTTTCATGCCCGCCCCCCCTCAGCAGGGCTCGCTGCAGGGTGATGCCTTCTTGAGGCCGGGCCTCTTCTACGCATTTCCCCCATTTCTCTTGATCCACAAGGTGCTTCTCAAGGTGAGGAGGGACAAGGCGCAGGTGATTCAAACAACATGAAGTCTTGCTATATTATGACTATTGCAGTTTGTCCCAGCCTTAGAACTGCTCCGGAGGTGAAAGAGTTAACTTCCATGCAGAGCATGGAGCTTAGAGCGCGAGCTCGGTTCAGAAGCTCTGTTAGGCTGGTTTCAAACCGAAACCGTCAGATTCTTTACTCCGCCTCACTGAACAGTCGCTCCGGAGATTCCTCCTGTTGCTCGGTTCATTTCTTCAGTTTAAAGCGCTATTTCTCGGTTTAATTTAACCGTGATTTAATTATTTTAATGCAGAACCGATCGGTTCAAGCTCTGTCTATGGTAATCGTAAGTAATAGATAGGGTTTTTTCTGTGTGGAACTTGTAAAGTGTTATCGGTTCGGTTGAACCGATCGAATTGTATAAAAATTTAAGTTTAAAGGCTTCTTAGAGTGCAGTTCCCGGTTCTTATCGGTTCTAAAAAAACGGGTTTCATTATGGTTTTTTCCACGACCCGTGACACGGTTTGGAACCGATAAGGGTGTCTTGCCTAGCACTGCCATTAAAAAGGCAAGTTTGTTGGTTAGGCTGGCATCATGTCTCAGAAACCCAAAAGAAAACCCGGGCCCATGGGTTTTCAACACTGTAGTGTCTGTGGGAAGCCTTGCCAGAGCTGACCCACACCCACATGTGTCTATTGTCTGGGGTTTGACCACCTCAATTCAGACTGCCAGATTTGTAAAATTTCCTGCACACCCTGGACAAGAGAATGGGCAGGCTCAGGAACCAGAGGCAAAAAGTCAGCTGACCGGATGGCCAGCCCGGTTCGGTGCCAACCGAACCGAGGGAAGTTCCTCTGACCAGGCGAGACTTCCTTGGGCAACGAAGCTGGCTCTGAGGAGCCAGTTCCAGCAAAAAAACTAAGAAATCAACAGGTTTGAGTCCAAAATTCCTTCTCCAACTGCTGCAGAGATAGGCAGGCAATACAGATTGTCAAGTCCTGTCCCCGGTTCCCTCCGAACCGCCACTGTCTGCAAAAGGTCGGTTCGGTTGGTTCCAATGGTTCAGGATTATGATATAGAAGAGTTCTATGAGCCAGAGGAGGGATGAGGATTATGATCAGTGTGAATGTGACTTTGAGAGTCTGGATGTGCCCATTGAACGGACATCTCCCAGACAGACCTTCAGGTGAGTCTTCCCCTAGGCTTTCTGAGTCCCTTCTCATTTTTGTTTTATAAAAAGTTGCTGAGACCCTCCAGCTTCCCTTAGAGGAGGCTTTGGATGAGCAAGAGGAGCCTGACTGTGTGGAGATGATGGATATCCCAGAGTCCAGGAGGTTGTCCATCCTTTACATAAATCTTTTAGAAAACAAACAAAATTTTAAAGCTCCTAATTCTGTGCCTCCTGTGGATAAAAAGATGGACAGGAGGTACACTTTGTCAGTCCTGATACAGATTTTCTTTCACAGCAATGCAGTCATGTTGGGTAGTTCAGGCTGCAGCCTGTGATAAAGCTAATATTCCACTGGCTCATCCTCCTAACAAGGATTCCAGGAAGATTGATGCCATGGCCAAAAACAATACATGGCAGCATCCTTGGGACTCAGACAAGCAAACTATATGGCTTATGTTGCGAGATACCAGAAATCTAGATGGGATACTGTCATGGCCTTAGCCAAACAGGTCCCTAGCCAGCTTGCAAGGGAGCTGGAACAGGTGGCTCTTGATGGTATTGAGGCATCTAAGGTGCAGTTCCATGCTGCAGTGGATTCTAACTGTATCCTCTAGAGTCATGGCTACATCTGTGGCTTTTCGAGATTGGCCTGGCTCAGGTGTACTACTTTGTCACAGGATACCCAGTCTAAGGCTATGGATTTTCCTGTGGTGGGAAATTCTCTGTTTGGGGAGCAGACAGAGAATTATATGAAGAAAATGGATGAATATAGAACCACTTACAGGAGTGCACAAGCCAAGGAACGGCAAGCCACCTCAGAGGGGCAGCCCCCAGGGTAGGGGTAGGCCTTTTCACAGGCCTTTTACCAGACCCAGGCCTCCTCCTCCTCTTCAGCTTATGTACAGAGGGGTTCTTCAGAGGAGAGGCAGACAGGTGTGAGCAGGCCTGCTCCCACCCCTCAGCCTAAAGCCCCTGCCAAACAGGCACCCTGATGGGATGCCCAGGGTCGGCTCTCCACTACCTGTAGGGGGCAGGTTGGCTCACTGGCTCCAGGACTGGCAGTCTTTAATTTCAGACAGGTGGGTCCTGGAAGTAGTGAGCCAGGGTCTGGTTCTCAGCTTCAAGAAATTTCCAAAGATGAGAGCCAGATCTTTCCACCTCTGAACCCTTTAGAGACTCTTGCTTTGGAAACAGAAGTCTCAACCTCTTGGCTCTCAGAGCTGTAGAAAGGGTTTCTCCTTCACCAGGGCAAGGGTCTGTACCCAGGTACTTCCTTACCCCAAAAAAGACAGGAGAGTGGCGGCCTATCCTGGATCTAAGATATCTAAACAAGCACCTTTTAAAGCCAAAGTTCAAAATGGTGACACTGGGAATGATTTTACCCTCCCTAAGGCCGGGGGACTGGCTAGCCTCCCTGGACCTCAAGGATGCCTACTTCCATGTTCTTATCAGAAGCTCCCATCGAAAGTACCTCAGATTCGAACTGCCCTCAGGTTATTATCAGTTCAGAGCAATGCCCTTCGGCCTCACTTCTGCCCCAAGGGTGTTCACAAAATGTCTGGCAGTAGCAGTCGCTCATTTAAGAAGGCAAAAGATTGCCATTTTTCCCTACCTGGATGACTGGCTCATTGTGGGTCAGTCTCCAGACCAGGTCAAATCACACCTGCTAGTTACCCAGCAGCTGCTTACCTCTCTGGGATTTCTTCTCAATCTTCCAGAGTCAGTTCTGGAACCTATCCAGGTACTCACCTTTATAGGCGCAGAACTGGACACAAAGCAGGCCAGAGCCTTCCTTCCCTTGGAAAGGGTAAGGACCTTAGTGGCCCTGGCAGCCTTCACTCTGCAGGTCTCTCGACCAGCAAGCATTTCCTGCAGCTCCTAGGACACATGGCTGCCTCCACAGCTGTGGTGCAAGGAGCAAGATTTCAGATGAGGACATTCAGTTCCATTTGAGAGCTTTCTGGTCTCAAAGAAGAGATCCTCTATCCAAGTTAATCCCAGTGACTCGAACTCTGATCCAGGCCCTTCAGTGGTGGCAGGATCAGAGCAGTCTGAGACAAGGGGTGCCTTTCATCCCTCTGTCCCATTCCTTGACCCTACTACAGATGCATCCCTCCTGGGATGGGAACTCACATGGGCGACCTTTCCACCCAGGGGTTATGGTCCCCTCAGGAATCTCTGCTCCACATCAATCTGTTGGAACTCAGAGCTGTTTTTCTAGCACTTCAGGTTTCTCTGCATCTGTTCAGAACAAGGTGGTACAGGTCAGAACAGACAACACCACTACAATGTGGTACATCAACAAACAAGGGGCACTCGGTCTTCGGCCTTGTGCACCGAGGCGATGAAGTTGTGGTCTCTGGCTTATTCCCTGAACACTTCCCTCATAGCAGTTCACCTCCCAGGCAAGGACAATGTCCTGGCAGATGCTTTCAGCAGGATTTCCCAGGGCCATCACGAATGGTCACTGGCTCCCTAGTACTGGGGATAGTGTTTGCCAGATGGGGCACCCTCAGATAGATCTTTCGCAGCCCCAGACAATCAACTTCCACTGTTTTGTTGCAGGCCCCCAGTGTTGAGGCCCAGTTCCCTGGATGCCTGTCTCCTCGATTGGGAGGAAGTTTTTATGCCTCCCCTTCCCTCTCCTGTTCAAAGTACTAGTCAAAATCAGGTCTCAACCCTGCAAAGGATCCTGATTGCCCCAGACTGGGCCAGGCAGTCCTGGTACACTCCTTCTGTCCTTAGCAGTCCATCTTCCTGTGTCTCCCCAGGAACCACAATCTGTTAACCTGTGCTCAGGGGAGTTTGGTATCCGAATCTCAAATTCCTCAACCTCAAGGCTTGGCTCTTGAGCAGTTAGAGTTTGCTGATCTACAACTTTCTCAAAGTGTTCTCGAAATCCTGAAGGCTGTTAGGAAGCCTTCCACCAGGGCTACCTATAACTCCAAGTGGAAAAGGTTTTCCATATGGTGTTCTGGGAAGCATGTTTCCCCGGAATCTGCTGATCTACCCACTGTATTGGACTACATGGTCCATCTTAATTCTTTGGGACTGAGACCAGCTACCCTGAAAGTGCACTTGGCTGCTGTCTCTGCCTTCATTTCAGCAGGGAAGCCCTCTTCTCTTTCTGCTCATCCTGTATTTTCCAAGGTTTTTAAAGGATTGCTTCACACCAATCCTCCATTCAGGGACCCTGCCCTGGCTTGGGATCTTAATGTATGCATTGCTCAGCTAACGCAACCCCCCTTTGAGCCTCTGTCTTCGGCAGAGCTTAAGTATTTGACTTGGAAAACTGTATTTCTGGTAGCCATCACTTCTGCCAGGCGTATAAGTGAGTTACAGGCTTTATCAGTAGAGACTGACTTTATTTCCTTTCACAGGGATAAAGTAGTCCTCAGGACTAACAGGAAGTTTTTGCCTAAGGTGGTTTCAGATTTCCACCTTAACCAATCTATTTCACTTCCAATGTTCTTCACTGACCATTCCTCCTCTGGTGAGAGGAGGCTGCACAGCTTAGATGTTAAGAGGGCCCTAAGTTACTACATAGAGCATACCAAGGGTCACAGGTTTGACTCCTCCAACTGTTTCTCACTTATGGTGAGGTTGGGAAAGGAGACCTGCCACTAAGAGATCCATTGCCAGGTGGATCATTTCTTGTATCCAATTTTGCTATCAAAAGCTGGGTAAGGTTCCCCCCTCAGGCCTGAGGGCTCACTCTACTAGAGGTACAGCTGCATCTCTAGCTGCTGCTAGAGACATACCTATCTTGGAGATATGTCAAGCAGCTACTTGGAAGACAGTACACACTTTCACCAAGCATTACTCCCTGGATATTCAGGCCAAGAGGGATGCTCGGTTTGGCACAGCCGTGCTTCAGAGCCTGTTCCCTAAGTAGGTTCTGTCCCTCCTCCATGGAGGTACTGTTGTGTAGTCTGCAATAGTCATAATATAGCAAGACTTCATGTTGTTTGAAGAAAAAATGACTCACCTTAGTAATGTTGTTTCTTCTAATGGAGTCTTGCTATATTATGACCTCCCCCCCAACCTACCCCTCTCAGAACTCCTACTTTGGGTATGGGGTGGGTAGTCCTCTGTTGGCATTTATTGATGCCCTCTTTCATGTTTGGGTGTTGTGTTTATTTAGTTATTTAGTTATCTTATTTTTCTGGTCCACTGACTTGAGTCTTTGTGTTGGGACCAGGAAAATGTGTTGATATATTAGTGGCCAGTTGGCTAGTGTAGGTTACAGCTTCCACACAGAACCTTAGTGAGTTTTTGCTCGTAAAGATCTGACGGTTTCGGTTTGAAACCAGCCTAACAGAGCTTCTGAACCGAGCTCGCACTCTAAGCTCCATGCTCTGCATGGAAGTTAACTCTTTCACCTCCGGAGCAGTTCTAAGGCTGGGACAAACTGCAATAGTCATAATATAGCAAGACTCCATTAGAAGAAACAACATTACTAAGGTGAGTATTTTTTTCTTCTGGTAGCCCCAGACTGGCCTTGCCAGTTCTGGTATCCAGATTTCCTCGGCCTCAGCTGCAGGCTCCCGAGGCGGCTTCCAGCCCGCCCGGACCTGATCTTAGTCAACCAGGGGAAGGTACTCCACCCAGACCTTCAGTCACTGCATCTGATGGCCTGGTTCCTGAGCGGCTAGAGTTCAAGGCTTTGGGTCTTTCCAACGAGGTCCTCAACATTGTTGAGGCATCCCGTAAGGAGTTGACCAGAAAATGCTATGCCTTCAAATGGAAGAGATTCTCCATTTGGTGTCAGGATAAGGGGTTGGACCCTTCCTCCTGTTCCTTGGCCAACATCCTGGACTACCTATGGTCCCTTTCTCAGCTAGGGCTTCGGTCGGCATCCCTTAAGGTGCACCTGGCAGCCATCTCTGCTTACCGGGCGTGGGCCGAAAAGCAGTCGGCGCAGGAAAAGGTGGTGGGGCGCTTTTTCAAAGGCCTTGATCACATATCCCCTCCGGTGCAAGAACCTCCACCTCTGTGGGATCTACTGCTGGTATTGGCTAAGCACATGGGCAAGCCATTCGATCCGATGCACAGGTGCAGTATCTCCCACCTGTCGTGGAAGACCACCTTCTTGGTGGCTGTTACGTCAGCCAGAAGGATGGGAGAGCTCCAGGCGCTTTCCATCGAGTGTCCTTAACTGGTCTTTCACAGGGACAAGGTTGTCCTGCGCCCCCACCCGAAATTCCTTCCGAAGGTGGTGTCGGAGTTTCACCTTAACCAGGTGTTGACTCTGCCGGTGTTCTACCCCAATCACTCCTCGGAGGCCGAATATAGGCTCCATACTTTGGACCCTAGAAGAGCGCTCTCTTATTATAAGGAGCAGACGGCTGAAGTTCGGGGAGAGGTTCGCCAGCTGTTTGTCACCTACGCTGAAGCCGCACCTGGCAGACCTGCAGCCAAGTGGACGATAGGCAGGTGGGTCACCTCCTGCATAGACCTCTGCTATAGGTTGGCGGGCATGGAGCCTCCCAGAGGGATAAGAGCTCATTCTACCCACCATACCACTGCTTCTGTGGCTACTTCCAGGGACGTCCCTATCCAGAAAATCTGCAGGGCTGCTACCTGGAAGTCAGCATACACCTTCATTACCCACTACCACATCGACCTTGAGTCGCGCTGGGATGCTGGTTTTGGGACCTCTGTTCTCCAGTCCTTATTTCCCAAGTAGGGGGTGCGCACCTTGCCTCCCTCCTCCCGGAGAACTGCTAGGAGTCTGCCAGTAAGTGTGGATTGAACAACATATCCATGTCCCTAGAAATACAGATTACTCACCTGTAACAGGAGTTCTAGGAATGGTATATGTTGTTCATCCACACAACCCATCCGAGCTCCCCAACTTCGATGCGTAACCTGGCTTCCAGCAGGCTAGATCTGGCGTCATGGGGCAGAGCTGAGAGTTTTACCACCCGGGTGGGTGGGAGGAGCCAGCTTGAAGACCTTCCGGCAAGATTTAAAGCTGCAAGGAACCTGCCAGTAAGTGTGGATGAACAAATATACCATTTCTAGAACTCCTGTTACAGATGAGTAACCTGTATTTATCTACCATTCCGCCACTGACTTTGCTGCTGTCGAAGGTTGGTTCCTATGGAACCAACTTGTCCTTAACACCAAGAAAAAGTGCATGATGATCTCCCATTCTCTCCCCACCCCCCCCGACCCACACCCTGTGCCCCTCAGGATTTTTTCCCTTGGGGCAATGCCTTGAACCTGTCCTCACCTTTAATACCTGGGAGTCACCCTGGATACCTCACTTTCCTTCAGTGCTCGTGCCACTACCCTAGTCAAAACACTAAACCAAAAACTAGGGCTGCTGTATTGTATCCGCCCCTTGTTCTCTCCGGCCTCTTGTCATAAGGTTCTGCCCTGCTCCCACCTCCCACTTCTAACTTATGGGGCTCCACTTCTGCTCCCTACTTACTCTTCTACATTATCTAAACTCAAAACAGGCTAACAGAGTGGCTAGGTTTGCCCTGGGAGTCGGTGCCCGTTATCACCACTGTGATGTTCTCTCTGCTCTGGTTTGGTTATCCTATGAATCCAAACTAAGGTATACCACCCTGAGTTTTGTGCACAAGCTGGTCCACAAGTATACTCCCCCTTACTTATAACGCCTAAACTGCTGCTAGCCGTGGCGTGTAAATCCTTCAGCTTAGCAGCTGTGTGTGACTGGAAACCCCCCGTCTATCCTGTCATGCGTAACCCTCACTGAGTTCCAATCTAACTTGCTTTCCTCTCTGCCTCTGGTTCTTGCTGCTGCTTCCAGTGGTATTAGAACCCAATCATTAACAGCACTATTTTTCTTCTCCTCCTTTCCTTAACCTTCACCCCAATCCACTTTCTTGCCCCGCCTTATACTTGGATAGTATTTTAGCCTGCTCCTGTATCCTGTATTTGCTATCTTTAGCTACTTATGTCTATTACGCAGCAAACTTCCTTGTATGGCCTTTGTATTTGTTGCAATATTGTATAGTTTATCTGTCTTGTTTGCTATCTGCTATATCTGTATATACCTAAATTACTGTGGAACTTTGAGTTGCTGTATAACTAAACTATCCATTATAATCTCATTGTTATGTTTTTGCACTTAACTGTATACAGTTTGCACTTCCTGGACATCCTGAAAAAGGAACTGTAATTGTCTCGGTGGACTTGGTTACCAAAACTCAAATAAATAAATACATTGTTCCAGGGTTCTGAAGTCCGCGTTGAGGTCCAGATTTAGTTGGTTAGTATGCTTGGAGCTCCTGTAGATAATTGCATCATCTGTGTAGAGTTGGATATTGCCCCACAGTGTTTAGGCATGTTTATAAAATGGAGAACAGTAGTGGTCCAAGGATGGATCTTTGGGGGACTCCTTGGTTAACCTGTTTGAGATCGGATGTAGTACCCTTCCATTTTATGAGATTTCGTCTCCGATAGGTAGTGTTGAAACCAAGTGAAGGCATGAGTGTCCAGTCCGAGATGACCAAGATTGTTGATTAAGGAGATCATGGTCCACCAGGTCGAATGCTTTTGTTGGATCTAGGAATAGTGTTCCTGTTACTAGACCTTGATCCATTGCTCTGAGTACTTCAGTTGTAAACCTGACAAGGGCTGTGTCGGTCCCATGATTTTTCCTGAAACCGTACTGCACATCAGAAAGAAGGTGATGGAGTTCCATTTAATCCTGGACCTGGCTATGAACCAGTTTCACTAATATTTTTGAGCACGCGCTGAGTATGGATATTGGTCGATAGTTTTCCACCAAGTCCTTAGCCACTCCTTCATGGATGGGGACAACCATCGCCATTTTCCACTTTGTGGGGACTTGGCCAAGAAGAAGGGACTTGTTAAATAAGTTTTTGAGGGGTTGCTATAATTGGGGCAGCTAGTTTCAGGAATGTGGGCTCCAGTTTGTCAAAGCCTGGGAAGCCATCCAGTTTGAGAGATCTCAGCAGAGTAAGGACTTCTTTTTGAGAGATTAGGCGGTAGTGGAATTGGGGAGTGGGGTGAGTATCGGAGTGTGGGGAGTGTTCACGTTTCCCCACATAACATTTCTTGTTACTGAAGTGAACTAGCAAGGAACAGACACTGCTCCTTGACCTTACCCATGGGACACTGGGTGTTCATAATTGCAGAGAATACTGATGAAAACCTGTGAATAATCATGATTAAAGGAGTGTTCTATTCAGACCTAAAAAGAAATGCTTCAGAAGTCTTGGAACTGGAGAAAGTAGGCATCTTAAAGACATGATATATATTGCAGTTTCACATAGTACAGTATAAAATGGCATCGGTACAAATATTCACTGAAACATGCACTACTTCTTTAAAGGGAGAAATCCCAGAGGTATGTGCGCTGACATGATGTCTATTTGCCTACATTAAAAATCGACGTGTCTGAATTTCTTGAAGCCCTGTCATTGTGTTGGACCATGGAAAAGGGGGAATTATAGCAGGCCCTGAGAGTGTGTGCGTGTGTGTCTGTGAGAGTGGCACCTGCCACTCTTTGGGTAACAGTTAACATGTCTAAGGTTGTTTTTTTCACAGGTGGGTATAAAAGCAAACATTTTAAAAATGTAATTAACCATCCTCCCACAAAGGCGTGCTTGTATGTTTTGCTTACTAGTACGTAAGAACTGGAGGCAGAGAAACATGAATGGTGATTTTTGACAGTGAGCTGTACCAGCAGTGGTCAGTTTATGTCTATCGTTATTCATTCAACTCTTCGTATGAATATGTAGTGAGGCATCATTATTGTCCTGGGAACTGATGGGCGAGATGTCAGTAATGACTAAGATTTTGATGGTATTCGAGGGGCCTGGGGAACAAGCAAAAAAGGAGACCTGACACACAGGGTTTGTGCTGCTGCTCCTCTGCCAGTGTTGGTCCTAGATATCTAATCAGACACTGCTTTTTTCTATCCCTCCCCTTCCTCCCAGCTTGAGCCACATGCCTGTGATTTCTCCCCCACGGTGGATTTAGGCTTGGACTCCCAGCGGATGCATTGCACTGTAGACATCAGCTCAAGTGATGTATCTATCAGTCACCAACGTGCCCCCTTTGATGGGGTTTTGAAGTGATACTGTATGTAGTTGGGTGACAGCATCATGTCCTGCCTTCCTCAAAGCACAGTGATCCAGTGCGGCTTCACCCCTGCTGAGGCCAGACCTCTCTTTCCACTGGAAGTGACGGGTCTCCTCCATAACAGCTCAGTGCAGTAAGGTTTCCTTTTTTTTTTTTGGCACAGCACGTCAGACATTACACACTTGTTTAGTTGTTACATACATGTGAAAGATATACAGCCTATGCAGAGTAAACAAAAGATCACAGTTTTGGTGTGTGGGAAAGGGGCGTCCCTGATAGAGAAACTAGGCAAGCCGAATGGATATTAGAGTTGAGGGAGAGAGGATACTACCCACTCCAACATATATATATATACACACACACACGCGCACACTCAGACAAAATTATTAGACTATTTGCAATATTGAACTCTGTCATGCGTTACCTTTAGAGCACAAAATTAGTATCCTTACAATAAAAAGCACCCACATAGTCCATCTTAAAGTGCATTGCTTCTTTATGTTAAGTTTTCAAGCACTAAATTTTGCTTTTGTAACTTAACTGTTTGGTTTTTGATTTGTAGTTTTGCTCTCATCTTCTGGTTATCGATCTGCAGTTTTGGGGATGGATCCTAAGAGGCAGAGATTCTGTAGTGTAGACAGAAAATGTCTGCCACATACTACCGTGTCGCTTGTGTTTATTGCCTAGGGGCACAGCTGATGTGGACAGTTGTCCCTGTTGGCAGGACATTCTCCCATCTTTGCTTGAGGAGTGCAGGGTATGTTTTCTTCAAGGTAGGCTCCAGGACTTCTGTGGTTGCGGGCTCAGTGGTACAGTTACAGGCCATGGAGGAGGCTGCAGGGGTGGCTGGGGACACCTTGGCCTTGGCTCTGCTTTCCATGAGAGAGCAGACCGTGGAGCTAGGCACTCTTCATAATCAGCCAGAGTTTTGTGAGTTCTTATTTCTCGTCACTCTAGATAGTGACAGTACAGAAGGCAGCATCACTGTCAGTTGTGGGAGGGAAAACATTCCTGCTCGTCATGGTCTCTTGGGTCCCCAGAATGCTTGATCTTGGTCAGCATCATTCAGGTGAAGGAACTGGTCGAAGCTCCAGTGAAACCCCCAAAGGAATTACGGGCCAAGCTGATGAAGGTTGACTAACCAGGTTGGCTCCTGTCTGCCATGATATGGAGGACAAGAAAACTTTGTCTCACTCAGATGCCGGTGCTTCTGAAGGCTGTGCCCCAGAATGAGTCTGTCAAGACCAAGCCCCCCTCCAGTGCATCTTCCACCAGACATCAGGACTCCTGTTCAGCCTGTGGTGGTTCTGGTACTCAGACAGGTGATGTACAGGGTTCAACCCACAGCAAGCCCTAGTCCACCTTCTGGTTGTCACTAGAGAATTAAGATCATGCTCCCTGTCTCGATCTTGGTATCTTTGATCCCTCTGACATCGATAGTTGTCATCAGGCTCATTGTCTGGTGACCGCCATTGATATCACCTTAATTGGCAGTATGAGGCATGCCAGCAGTGGGCCTTGGTAGTTCAGCCTAGGTTGAGATTGACTGATTTGGCCACCTTGACCCCATCATGAATGCCTCTTTCGACTCCGCTTGTACTATGTGTAGTGGTTATCCCACCAGTAGTAGGTAAGGCAGTAAGGAAAGCAAAGGTGTAGAGAGAGATGAGAGGATCTCCAAAAGGGTCGCTAAGCAGGATAAGACTGTCTTCAGATAGATACGTGAGAAGAGGAAAACAGAGAGGGAAGTGAGGATTAGAAAGGCAGAGGGGGCGGCAGACTAAGCAGAAGAGGACCAAGACAAAGCTGACATCTAAACATGTACTTCTGCTCAGTCTTCGCAGTGGAGAGAGGGCTGCATGAACCAACTGGGTGGCAGGAAGGTGGAAACAAGTCCATTTTTAAAGAGGAGTGTGGAAGGGACTTGAAGCTCTAAAGGTGGAAAGGCTATGGGACCAGACAGGATACACCCAAGGGTACTAAAAGAACTCTGGAGGTGCTAGCTGCACCACTGACAGCCTTGTTCAGTAGTTCACTAGAAACCGGCGTGGTTCCGGAAGACTGGAGAAGCGCTGATGTGGTCCCTCTACATAAGATGGGTCTGGCAGTATAGGCTAGAGATTAATGAGCTGTGAACTAGCTTGGTACATCCAGCAGACCTGGGTTTGAGTCTCACAACCTCCACTTCCATACTGTGCGACTCTGAGCAAATCACTTAGTCTCCCCAGTGTTCCTGGATCGCCCCTGAAAACAGGCAGTTGTGCCTAGTGGGCCTTACCTAGTTACCAAAGAATAACAGCAGCAGCAGGGAAAGGGTTAGCAACTGAAGACTGGTCATTCTTATTTGCATAAGCTGAGAAGGGAGGAAGTGGTTGAGAGGGTGGCAGGATAGGAGTTGGGCTTATCTTCAGGGGAGGAGTAAACGTCATCAGTGAAAATGGGAAGTGAGTAAGGAAAAGACAGCCTACACAGTAGGAGTTCATGGGAAGAGGGGATTGCAGAATGATACACAATTTCACAGTTGCAGCTATAGAGTACATATAGAAAAATTCTACCACCTACCTCCTCACTTCCCATGGTACTGTCTTTGAACTGCGTAACCAGACAGTTTGAATTCCGCATCAGTGATTTTCTGTAATGATCAGGATGTCCAGATTGTAGTGTATGGCACACAGCCTGAGCTTGTCAAGTTTGGAGAGTAGACTTCTGCTGCTTACTTAAAAAAGGCTCATCCCTATGTGAAGCGTGGGGGTGGGAAGGGGCCGGACAGGATTTAGCTCCACATCACCTGACAGCAGTAACTGGTTGTGAGGAGGCAGCTAGAACATTTCTAACTAGGGGATAAGTAGACCGATGTGACACATGGACCCTGCTTCCAGTGTGCATGACCTGATATTGTGAGGCGGAGTTGGGGGATATACTGCCCAGATGGTGGGAGCTCAGCTTAAAGACATCCGGCACATCAGATTGTTACAGTGGAACTGCTATAGTAGGGTATTAAATAAGCTGAATAAATTGATTAGCAGTTTCTTGTGCAAAAGTGCTAATCAAGTGTGAAAATGCATAGCACTTGGCACAGATTGAGTAGCAAAATTTAAAACGGCAATTTTGTTTTATTTAGGTAGTCTCCTGTACCATGAACTTATTCCCAAAAAGGTTTACATGTGAACGTACGAAATTGCCAGCAGATGAAGGCCTTCTGGTCTATTAAGTCTGCTGGATTGTGCAGCTAGCAGCCCTTGTACTGCAGCAGTCTACTGCTATGCATTTCTGGAAATGGTTAGCATTACCCAGTTTTGCGTTGCATTTTGCTATGCTGTACCAGCTATTTAATACCTTGTAGAGTGTGGTTGTGAACCATATACCACTCCTAGAACTACAGTTACAGGTCAGCTGTTTATTTTGTCCCTCAAAAGGTGCTAGTATAAGCCCTGCCACAGGAAAGAATACATCTCCACCATTTTAAAACTATTTCATGGTATCCTAAAAAGAGATTATTCCATAAACAATAAATGCTTTAAAACAATGAGTCACATTTCTGCAGCTAGCTCATGGCTGTGTTTATTCTGATGACTTGTCTTCACTAAAGATTTGAAAAGGTTAGAGGGCACAAACCCAACACAAACTTGATTCAAGATCTTCATTTTTCCAGGACACTTTTTTTTTTTTAAAAAAGAAACTGTTTTACTGGGCTTTTTAATCATGCACCAAAAATAAATTTTAAACCTGGTCTCGAAAGCATAGTACCAACAGTTGAAAATTGGTTTTCCACCTAGAATTCATGGTGTGTTCAGAATATAAAATAACTGCTTTACATTTATTTTGTGTGTTTAAACAGATGCTGTGCTGCCAAGATTCTGCGATTGAAGTTAATGCGGATGTTCCTCACATACCGAAAGGGTAGCCATGATGAAATTTTTCCTGAGCTGCTGCAATTCATGGGTTCTGCAGTTGGAGTTGATGTGGACGTACAGATACTGAAGGGGTGTTCTCGATGAAATTGTTCCTGAGTTGGGTGTTTTGTTATTGTGTATCCCTGTTGCTGCTTAAGAAGATGTGGACGGTCCAGTACTTAAAAAGGCCTTTATCCAGATCTCTGTACCTGAATATGCTTAACCATAGTGAAAGCTCGACAAGCCACAGGATGCACCAGTGGTACCTGTGTAACAATGAAAAGCTTTGTGAGCTTCTCCAGGCCGTCTTTGTCCAGAGTTACCTGGATTCAGGAACCCAGGCCTTCTTAAACATGAGTGCTGAGAAATCAAGCTGGGTTTTAACCCAGCTCTATCACTCCTTGGTGTTGTCTCTCTTCAGCCCATTTATGTCTAGGACCTCGATTAATGGTTTGTTAGGAAGGGGCTCAATGTTTGTCTTCTCTCGAGAGCAGCTTCAGCAACTCATGAAGATAGGCCCAGACTGGAAGTCTCACCGGCTGTTAGACCTAGGAGCAGGAGATGGAGAAGTCACCCAGGTCATGAGTTCTCACTTTGAAGAAGTTCTCGTGACTGAAGTGTCCCCAACCATGATATGGCACCTTCAGAAAAAACAGTACTTTGTGCTTGGGATTGAAGAATGGCAAAACGTGGGATTCCACTACAATGTTATTAGTTGCTTGAACTTGTTGGACCGTTGTGATCAGCCTATGACCTTATTGAAGACTATTAAAAAGGTTCTGGAGCCAACGAAAGGCCGAGTGATTCTCGCTATGGTGCTACCCTTTTATCCATATGTTGAAAATGGTGGTAAGTGGGAGACACCCCGTGAGTTCCTGGAAGTGAAGGGTGACACATGGGAGGATCAGGTTAACTACTTCACCAATCACATATTCCCTGAAGCCGGTTTTGCTGTTGAAGCTCTCACTAGACTGCCTTACTTGTGTGAGGGGGACATGTATAATGACTATTATGTGCTAGATGATGCTGTCTTTGTTCTCCGACCAGTATGAATTTTCAGATTAGTAGAGCCTTTAGTGCCAATATTCGGATGTGTAAGCAGAATAACTTAAGGAATTCAGATTTTTAGAGCAATATAAAATGTGACAGAAGTTCTGTTCATGTTCCCTAGCGCACCGTTTCTCTGAAACTCTGCCAAATGGTATTTTCTCTTTGAATTAACAACAAAAGAAAAACACATCCAAAAGTAAAATCATGACGAGTGATCAGCCCCTAATAGTATTTCTTATAATTCTGAGTGATCTGGCATGTTCACCAGTAAAAATAAAAGAACCTTATATCATGAATTGTTGAAATCCATACATTGGAACAATGCTGGAACAATACTGGGATGCGTACATTGCAGGATTAGATATGTGACTATCAGGCTACTAGAGCTTGCACTTTCTGTAGCCCACAGTTTGAGGTGCTGTGAAGTAAAATGAAATCATGCTGCCAGACTTAAAAGGAGCCTCTTGTGCTCATCCTTTGTGGGTTTTTTAAAATATATATATTTGATTTCCTTCCCTACGTTATCCAGCTTTCTGGCTGTCTCCGTTGATTTCCCAGCTTATTTACCTCCACGTCCTACATAGGTGACCACATTTGGGGCTTTGCCCCCTCTTCTAACCACATATCTGTTGAGGTGGTGCACTGAACTGAAACGTGCCAGACTTTGCCATCATCCTGACAGAAGAAAGGTTCTTCCCGTATGGTCTCAGTACGTCTTCCCTTATTGTCTCAGTACCTGCTCATTCTTGTAAGTGCTTGTGACCCTTGGACTTTCTCCCCTATGGCACACAGTGCTTCTGTTGGCCATTTGTGTCAAGGTGCTTGGCGCCCCCACCGTTCGCAAGGGAGCAGGCTCCCTAGCCCACGGCAAGGGGTGTCATCGTGATGGTGAGGTAGGACGCCTCCCCTCCCTGGTAGAGATGCACTGCCTGTGGCAACACTTGACTTTAGTCTGGCTGCCCAATCTCCAGCAACTTGAGTATGCTCCCAAACAAATATATTTCATGTTGCATAAGTTTTGGTATTGAATTTTTTCTCAGCAGCATTTGAGTTCATGTATACAAATAAAGGTTTCATTTTAAAGTTTATAGCAGTTTTTTATTTATGGGACTGGGATGTAGATATCAAAGTGTATCAGATAGCAGGCTCTCAGAAAGCTTAAGACCTAAAAATCACCGCGCTAAAAGAACCACTGAATGCCAGTTGCTATGGAAGAAGCAGTACATATATAAAATGTGCACTAACAGCTAAAATAATTGCAACACCTAGATTTCTGTTAGTTATTTTTTAATATTTTCAGCTTGTACTGGCTGCTTTTGACAGTGACAGATAAGGATATGGTTAAAAAGGTACAGCTACAGTATATACTTCCCATATATGCAGAGGTATTTTGATTGTTGTGTTAAGTGAAATAATTTATCTTCGGGGGTATCTTGAGTCATTAGGTCACACATATTGAACTTTACCGGTGAAGCAAGATCCACATTGAATATTTTTTTAGCAGTACCACTGGAACCACCCACGCTGATGTCACCAACCCTATGAAGGCATGAGCAGCCCTGCTTCCTCCTCAGTTCTTTCCCATCTACTCTGTTTGCATGGGTCTGCGTGGAAGCTCCAACGCAGTTTTGTGCCATTTTCACCCATGCCTTTTATTTTACTTAGTCTTTTAGAATTTTTTTTTTTTTTAATAAGAGATTCCTTTACCTTGTTTATGTCGAGAGTTAAAGGGGAACTATCGTATAGGATTTCATGTCTGGAAGCCATAAAAAAAAAAAAAAAATTTTGAATGAGCCATTGTGTTTATCTTTGAGTCTTTGCAGTCCAGAGTTATTCATATGTAAATCAGCCAGTAATTAAGGGCTGGTGGCAGCCACATGTTTTGGGCTCCTGACAGGAAATGTCACAGAGGGACTTGGTCCTCGTTTGACTGTATGTAATCCAACAGTTTAAATAGGATATCTGTTTTATTAAGTGTGTTTTAAGGTGGTATTACAGCACTTTCTACATTTATAATTGTTTTGTATGTGAATTGAAACTAGTGAGTTATCACCTTTACATTTCAGACTGTTAGTAATAATAATCCATCTTCAGGATTGCTTTAGCTTCTAGGCTACACTGCCAGCTGATCATCAAAAACTACACATCTCAAGGCTGGCTCTGTGGTGCCAACTGGTATTGGGGCCCGATATCAGGATGTCTAAACCCTGGTTGTGTTCATGTCAGTACAGATTTCTGGGACTGCCACAGCACCCTCTGTCTTTTTCTGTTCCCTCTTTTTCAGCCTTTTCTCTTACAATTTCAGGTGTACAAGATAAAAATGTGGCTACACATCTGTTGGCCTGGCATCATGGGGCCAGTCATGAAATGTGTAGCTTTGGATTATCAGCTGGCAGTACAGCCTAGAGGTCAAACCAGAGAGCTTTGGCCAAGCTTCGTTCACCCAGCAGAAAGGGTTTTGAGCATGTGTTAATATTTTGAAAGTATTATACTTTTTTTTTTTTTCCTCTATCCAGATTTGACCTGAAAAGAAAAAGAAACAATAGAACATAATTACTTACTTATTAATTGCAAAAACACACAGATTGACAACATTGTTAAAACATGCATAACTTGAAATGCAATATTAAAATATAGAATAATGGGGTCGGCCTGGTGGCGCTGAGGGTTGAGGCGCTGGACGTCACACCTTGCGCCACACTGGCGACCCAGGTTCTGGAGCGAGCTGGATCTCTGGGAGTTGGCGGGGAGAGGATCAAGCGTCCAGAGGACTGCTCTCTCCTCTCGGGGAGGGATCCAGGGACAGCCTGACGGAGACTGGCACTGTAACGCACTGAGGTTTGCTAGCAGGGGGAAGCGGGCGACTGCCTTCCAGACGTGGGTGGGAGCATCCACGTCATGGGCTTGTGGCATTGCACGTCCCATGTCTGGGGGGGAGGCGTAACACAAGGGGAAAAACACCCTCCAGCCCGGATAGGTGACTGCTCTCAGCGCCCACCGCCACACACACACTGGATCTGTGCCTCCTCCCCTTCGATCTCCTCAGGGGCCCTGGCTGGAGAGGATTCGCCGAGGAGAAAGTAATGTCTTTGAGAAGGTGGTGTCACGGTGGGTGGTAGAAGCAGCGGGGATGCCGAGTAGCCAGAGAGTGTTCTGGTGCCTGGAGAACTACAAACAGAATTGAAGGGAAAAAAATATATAGAATAATGCATGGGTGGGTGTGTGTAACCAGAATTTTACACACGCACACACCTGAGGTGCAGGATACTACATAAACCCCGAGGGCAAAGCCCAAAGGGGTTTATAAAAGCATTCTTTTTTTTTTTTATACACACACCTATATTTTAATTAATGGTGATCATTTTTTTCCTTGTCAGCACAGTTCAGTTAGTGCAGCACTTCTGTTAGAGATAGACACACACTGCCTGTCTTTCCCTTTTGTTTTGTTTTTTTTTTTGTTTTTTGTTTTTTAACAGTACAGTGGTAACTGCATTCTGGAAAGATGCAATCCAGTAGCATAGCTGCATAGTGTAAGACACGCTTAAAAAGTATGAGCGGTAGGATCGACCAGATTGATTTTTTTTTTTTTGCATTTTCAAGGCAGGATCAACTAGATAGATATTTAAAATCTTACATGTCTTAACAGTGTGTTGCAAAGCTTGAGTGCTGGCAGTGAAGCCCCCATGTTGGGCAAGATGTTCATCCCATCCACAGTGAAACTACGTGCCAGTTAGCTTACTGTGGTGATGCTTGATTGACAGGTGCTGATTGCAACCTCCTGGTTGTAACCAAAAATATCAACCAGGAGGTTGTAATTAGAGATGGGTGTCTTTATCTCTATGTAAAAAATGATCACCATTAATTAAAGAGAATTTTACTTCTTTTGATGAGGTAACAGTTTCTTACTGAAATGCTTTGGACGAAATGGGATTTTCTACCATAAAAATGTCAGAATTCTATTGGATTATTTTTACTAACAGTTTGAAATGTAAAGGTGGTAACCCACTAGTTTCAATGCACATACAAAACTATTATAAATGTAGAAAGTGTTGTAATTACAAAATCCTATTCCATCCAAAAGTATTTCAGTAAGAAACTGTTATACTTTTAACTTCATCAAAAGAAGTAAAATACTCTTTTAATAATGCATTTCAGATTATGCCTGTTTTAACAATGTTCTTCATCTGTGTGTTTTGCAGTTAATAAACAAGTAATTGTGTCCTATTTTTTTTCTTTTCAAGTCAAATCTGGATAGAAAGTAATATTTTCAGATTCGTAACAGGTGCTCAGATTGTTTTTACTGTCTTTGTTCAGGAAAGGCACACTGAGCAACAGGCTTGTTCCTGGCTATGTTTGTGGGAGCACAGGGAGGCCGTGATGCCAGGCCAGTAGGTATGTAGCCACATTTGCATCTTGTAGACCCGAGTTCACACCCAGAATTGTAAGCGAAAAGGCCATAAGAGAGGAAACTGGAAAAGCCAGAAGTTGGTACTGCAGCAGCCCCAGAAATCTGTATTGACATGTTCAGCTGGCAGTATAGCTTAGAGGTTAAAGCAATCCTGAAGATGGATTATTTTGTACTAACAATTTGAAATGTAAGGGTGATAACTCACTAGTTTCAATGCACATACAGAACAATTATTATAGATGTAGAAAGTGTAATAACACCTTAAAACACACTTAATAAAACAGTCGAATTCCTAGTTAACCTGTTGGATTAAAAATAGTCAAAGAGGACCAAGACCCTCGATGACATAATTTCCTGACAGGAGCCCAAAACATATGGCTGCCACCAGCCCTTAATTACAGGCTGATTTACATATGAATAAGTCTGGACTGCAAAGACTCGCAGATAAACACAATGGATCACTCAAATTAGCTTTTTATGGGCTTTCAGACATTAAGAAATCCTTGTAGATGTACTTCTCCCTTCCGTCACTGTGGAAAGATTACCTCTTCAGACAACCGTATTCTCTCTGTCTGGTGTCTTGGACCGTACCACGAAGTCTCGGACTGTGAGCTTGCCAGAAATTTAATGAACCACCATTAGGTGACACAAAAAGGCTCTCAAAAAAATTCCCGATGGAATGAACAGGTAGCCAGTTCTGGACAGGGGTCCTCGGGGGGGCTCCTTCCCTGTCAGGTTCATCGAGCTCCCTGGCCACCAGGGCCTGAGACAAGTCAGGGAAGAGTCATAAGAATAACCGAGAATGGAATGCCTTCTCTCTTACCCCCGATGGCGTTCCCGATCCCTGACTGCCTCCTCTTCTTCTGGGGGTACGCCATTGGTTGCGGCTGCACTGATGCTTGTAGCTGTCCAGGCCTCTGCTCCTTCCAGGCCCATAACAGCCCTGCTGCCCACCTCTCAGGGCAGCCGGTTGTCAACTCTTGGGTCCTCAGCTCACAGTTTAACGCTTGGCTAATCAACAGCTGCTCCATCATGGCCTGATGCCTCTCCAGGCCCACGACCATCGGGCTGTCTGGCTTACAGGCCCTGATGGACAGGTCATCGCGCCCTGTGTCAGTAACCCCTCCTCCTTCACACTAGTCTCCTTTCGTCGACCTCGGTGATATTTTGGCCAAGTTCACTACAGTCCTGGTCCACCAGCTGGGCTCTTACAAGCCTGGATCCCCTGCTCTGTCAACGGCCCCGTCATTGATGCCACTTTGGCCTCCTCGGGCACTCCCTTGTGGGCAGTCTTTGGTCCCTCGTTTGGACCTCAAGTTGGAGCAGTTGGACGTTGAGGAGGAGTACTATCCTGACCTCATCCTGCCTGACGAGGAGGTGGAACTTCTTTCCTCTGACAGGTCTACTGCCTCCTCAGTGAGTGAGGACTTTGTCAAACATTCTCCCAGGTCTCCTCTGGAGGGCCTGACTTTCTTTAATGTCTTGAAGCAGCTGTCTACAACCATGGGCTTTCCTACTAAGTAGGAGGATGCCACCAGACGGGAGCAGGTGGACTTTCTGGAAATCCCTCCTATCCTCCCAGCCATGAGGAATGCTACTACTGCCGCCTGGCATAAACCTGACATGGTCCCTGCTATACCCCGCAGGGAATATGTTGTATCATGATCCACAGGGCCTGGCTTTCTATGCTGCCCAACTCGAGATCGATTCTGTGGTCATTAAGACAGCTTGTGGCTGGTCCAAGGTGCCTAATCACCTCAGCTCCCTCCACCTGACTGGGAATCTAGGCCAGTTGACCTTTGGGGCAATAGGGTATACACCTCCTCTACCCTGGAGCTTCTGATTGCTAATTACTTCTCTCATATGGTTAAATATTAGAATACTATCTGGAAGAAGGACAAGATGGCTGCCCAAGCCCTCCCAGAGTGTTCCCAGAAATGGGAGGTTCTCAAATGCTTACAGAACACTGAGGATATTAGCAAGCATCTCCTCAACACCTTGTATGATATCTGGGATATTGGTGCTAGGGCTGCTGCCACAGGTATTTTCCTTCGTAGGCACAACTGGCTGGGGGTCTCAGGTTTAGCTGCAGATGTCCAGCAGAAGGTGCTCAGTGCCCTCTAAAGTGGCTCCAAGTTATTCAGGCCAGAAGTCCAGGACATCACCGGTGACCTGCAGGCCTCTGGCAGAGCTATTTAGTCTGTCCACTTCCTCTACCACACGCAGCCTAGGAGCAGATAGCTCCTTCCCTTTCGCAAGGTGTCCCACAAGTCCAGAGCAGCCTCCCATTCTTAGATTGAGAGAGGCCTCCTCCGGCTTGCCTACCTGCTCCTCTTCTGGTGCTGCACCAAAGTGTCCCAGGGGTGACTGATCAGCCCCAGCAGCTGGATCCGCTTCTGCTCGACTCCTTGCCAACCCCCCCCCCCAGTCCTGACCATGAAGTGGTGGTTGGAGGTTGGTTCTCCCTCCATCTTAATTAGTGCTGAACCATCACTTCAGGTGCCTGGGTTCTTCAGATTATAGAATGGGGCACACTCTAGAACTTGTAGAGATGCCTGCAGAGACTCCTTCAGTACCCTCCACCTATACCCTAGTCCATCTGACTGTCCTCCAAGAGGAGGTACAATCCCTTGTGTGGGGAAAAAGGTCCTAGAGACAGTGCCCAGGCACAAAAGGAACTGAGGCTTTTACTCCAGGCTCTTCCTGATCCTAAAACGAACTGGAGACTTGGGGCCCATTGTAGATCTCAAGGACCTCAATTTTTATATCCAGTACAAAGAATTCTGCATGGTTATTCTGCTGGTCCTGCTGTCCTTACTCAAGCAGGACAACTGGTTGTGCTCCCTGGATATGCAGGATGCTTACCTGCATATCTTGGTGTTTCCACCACACAGGAGGTTCCTCTGGTTTCTTTTTCAGGGCAAGCACTACCAATTCAAAGTATTGCCCTTTGGCTTATTCTCTGTGCTGTGGGTCTTTGCAAAGTGCTCAGCAGTGGTAGCTGCGCCTCTCCGGAGAGAGGGACTGCATGTTTTCCCCTACCTGGATGACTGGCTTCTAAAGGCTCCATCCAGAGAACAGCTTCTCCGGACCTTGGAGAGAACCCTTCAGCTATTTGTCTCACTGGGCATCACTGTCAGGCTGTCCAGGTCCCTCCTGATTCCATCCCAGAGGTTGCAGTATAACGGGACGGTCCTGGACTCTGCATAGGGCAGAAGCCTTCCTGCCTCTCAACAGGGCTGAGTGCCTTATTGTCTAGGCTCATGAGGTCACCCAGAGCTGTCATATTCCGAGGGTGTACCTGAGGCTTTTGGGTCTTATGGCTGTAGCCACAGTACCCTTGACCAGGCTGCACATGAGAGTCCTCCAGTGGACACTCTGGGTGCAATGGGACCAATGCATGGACAAATTAGAACAGTTAGTGCTGGTCTTCTACCCAGACCACAAAATGCTCCACTGGTGAATGGACCCACAGAACCTGTCTCGGGGGGAGGGGGGGGGCAGCAGATCCTCACCATGAATGCTTCTGGTTCGGATGGGGGTGGCAGAACTGGATCTTTTTCAAACCCAGGGAATGTGGTCCCAGAACGAATCCTCTCTGCATATCAGTGTCCTGGAGATGCGGGCAGTCCTATATGCCATGTAGGCTTTCCAGAACCATTTCCCTCTCAGGTCAGCTGTTGATCTAGTCGGACAATCTTAGTGTTGCCTGTTATATCAACAAGCTACGAGGGACACATTCGTACCCCCCCGTGCAGGGAGGCCATGCGAGTATGGTACTGTGCACTAAAACACAGTCTGGCTTTCTCAGCAGTCCATGCCCCAGGCATGCAAAACACCCTGACTGATACCCTCAGCAGGATGCAGTCCAGCTTGCACAAGTGGGAACTTCTATCCTCCATTGCAGAAAATCTCTCTGCCAGATGGCGTCGTCCAAAGTTGGACCTTTCTAGAGACATGGATATGAATCGATGTACATCCACACTTCAGGCAGTGTTCCTTTCCCCTTTAAATCAGCCAGAACGTCTTAAAGTTGGCGCCGCCCACTCACCTGGGTGGTAACTCCCCTAGCATCACCCTGTGACGTCAGATCTTCCTTTCTGCTGGAAGAAGGTTCCCTCCTTATCGCTGTTGTGCTCAGTAGGCTATCTGCTTATTAAAAACTTCTACTGTATAAAAAAATCTGTCTTCAAGCGACTCCTCGCCATCTGTTATGGACAAAGCGAAGTCGGTGCTGAAATTCAAGAAATGTGCCTGCAGACAGAAAATGTCTTGGACGGATCTGCACGCCATGTGTGTTTACTGCCCTGGGCCACGATCCTGATCCCCAGGCATGCAACCTGTGCTGCACCCTGCATCTGTCCACTTTAGAAGACCAGCATGCTCGCCTTGTGTTGGGCTGTCCAGTCGACTGGGATCCTTCCGTTAAAGAGCAGCTGACGCTTCCAGGAGAACTTTAACAAAACATAATATTTACAGTTTAACTTTTGTTTTACATTACTTCTGCATTTCTCCTCCCCATTGTTTATTACTGAGGTAATTTGCCAGAAAACATGAGCTTTACTTCTGAAGAGTTCATCTATTCCTGCTGCTTTCTCCCTACCTGAGGTCATAATTCATTGTTTGTGACATCAGTTACTCCCATGGTAATAGATTATGATGTTACAACAGAAAATTATGATTTGAAGTACAGAGTAAGCTATAGAGTCAGATGAACTCTAATGGAGATCATGTATTCATGCAAATTTCCTCAGTAATAAGTAAACATGAGGAGAAATCTATAGAATATATGCAGAATTTAAGTTGTACCCAATTATGTTTTTCAAAGTTTTCTTTGAGGCATCAGCTGCTCTTTATTTTGTTTTTGTTAACCAGGTAAGCGCACACAACAAAACGGATGCCAATTTTCAGGTGCAACCTGGGACAGTACAGGAAAAAATAGACCTGTTCAGACAGCGTAACACATCAGATAAATAAAACATATAATTTAGAGTAGTAAGGATTGTAAATTTAGGAGACAATATACAGACATTTCAAAGGATACTGACAGGGCAAACAATTTGATTCCATACAGTAACAAAAAATGTACACGCAAAACAGGGACACGGGCTGGTCAGGCTAGCTGGAGAAATCCTGGAAAGTGCCAAATGTAGATGTCCAGAGACAAGTGTTCTGCTTGCATGAGAGGTCATTTGTGTGATTTAGAGCAGCTGCATACCAAGGAGAGCTTCAAGTAATCCCAGAGGGAGTTTCGGAAGCAGGTGTGGGAGGGGGAGGCGGACCTGGATAGTAAGGGAGTTATGTGCTCTGGGTGCCTAAGGCATAAATTAATGTCAGAGACTTGATTAGCGGCCTTTGCTACTCAGAATGAAAATGATTAGCAAGTAGTCGAACTTGATTAGCAGTGGGGTCCCTGAATGTGGGAGATGGCGCAAAA
This sequence comes from Neoceratodus forsteri, assembly GCA_016271365.2. Lineage (NCBI taxonomy): Eukaryota > Metazoa > Chordata > Ceratodontiformes > Ceratodontidae > Neoceratodus > Neoceratodus forsteri. The sequence goes on along the minus strand of CM057454.1, from coordinate 598,470,587 downwards.
ACATTGCCATTCGCACATTCCAAACCCTCTTTGACCCTGGAAAAATTAATCTGCCTACGACAAATCAAAACTGAAATTCATTACTAATTGCCAGTTTTTTGATTTGTAAATTGCAAAGCAAACCCACTTCTTTTATACCTTGGTGCAGATGCGGCAAATACCCTGTCACCCATTTGCATACAGGTAGCAGGAACGGTAAGAACTGCTGATCCATGCGACCTAAGGGAATATGAGGAGGAAGCAGGTTTGAGGAGCTCTGCCAGTACTGGAGGGGTGGCAGTTCTAAGGACCTTGTCCGCGAAACATCCCAAGATAAAGCTCTGATGGTTGCTTGGGGAGAGCCAGGTAAGTGTGTTGTACAGGTCACAATGGTGGGTGAGATGATAGGCTATGTCCCATTTTGAGAGGTGCAACTTAGCGGTTTGCGCAAATGTGATGAGCCTGTAACAGTAGGGAGGAACACACCTCTAGCCAGAGCAAGGCGAGCAGCAGACGTGAGGTTGTTATTAGCTCTGTAGGCCAGGTCTATCATGCTATTTTCTGTCCTGCATACGTTTTGGATATGTTAGGTGAGGTCAAACGGGGGGTCAGTGGTAACCCCCAGGTACTTGATGGAGTCAGCAACCTTCACAAAGGATCCATCAGTCCCAGTTATGCTCAGGGGATGCTTTTATTTTTGCCTGGGATCCAAAGAGCATGGCCTGGGTTTTTTTGAGGTTTGGGACGAGTTTGTTGGCTCTAAGCCAAGATTGGATGTTACTAAAATCAGCACTAAGTTGGTGGTTAATGACACTGATGTCACGGGAGTGGGTAAGGATTACCAGGTTGTCTGCATATAATGTAGTGCTACTGTGAGATGGCACAGATGGGAGATTATTGACATACAGAGAAAAGGAGGGGCCCTAGGACATACCCCTCAGGGACTCCAGAAGTTACTGGGGTGGGCTCCGAGAGGGCCTTATTGAATTTAGTGAGTTGCTGTCTTCCCTGAGGTAGTTGAAAACCACCCAAGGACGGTGCCAGACAGGCCAAGTGACAGAAGTTGAGAGCATAGGAGTGCATGAACAACCAGGTCAAATGCCTTGGAAAGGTCTATGCAGAGAGCTTACCTAGATCCGTGGTAGCCCTGATCTCAGAGGTAACTTTAGTGTGGAGGAGGTACTGTAGCCCTTGCGCAAGCCATGCTGTGCTGGTGACAGCTCATGAGCCTGGATGTATTCCGTAAGTTGCACTGCTACAACTTTTTCTAGAAGGTTGCTAATGGCTGATAAGATGGCTATGGGTTGGTAATTGTCAAGGCTTTTAGGGTTACCTTGTTTAAAATCTGGGACAACCCTAGCCACCTTCCAGAGGTCAGGGATAAGTCTTGAGATGAGTGATGTTGAAGATGTGTGATACAGGTAGGGCAATGAAAGAGGCACCAAGATGTAGGAGTTTAGGCTCCATATTATCGTGACCAGCACTAGAGTGCGGGGAGAGACGAGAGAAGTCTCTGCATCTCCTTGACGTTCTCCGCCCTTAAATAGAATAATGGACGGGAAGCAGACTCGGGCTGAGGGCTAAGAGGTACAGCTTGATTATCAAGTGCATGGGCAGGGAATAAAGAGGTATAGGCAGACGAATCAGAAAAATGGGAATTGAATGCATTAGCAGTAGTTAGGAGATTGTTGCAGTTTGAACCACCTATAATCATATCAGAAATACCACCTTTTGAGGAGCCGCTTAAATATTTTTGATATTCCTCCAGACATTTCTAGGGTCTCTAGCTGAGTTTAGCAGAGCAGATTTACAGAATTCACTCTTAGCAGATTTAATGTCTGTCTTGCACTCATTTCTGAGCCGCCCATACTGCTGGAAGATAACCATGTCCTTTGAGGCCTTGAAACTGGCCCAGCACTTGTCCCTAGACTTCATGAGGGCAAGTAGGCAACCATGGAGCCACTTAAGTTATTTAGAGTAGTGGAAGTGTCCGGCGCTTTTAACACAGTCGACCTGTCAATGAGCCCCAGGTCAGCATGGAAGGACCCCAGATTAAAATTAGAGAAATCCCTCATCAGGAGGATTTTACAAGGGATTTTGGTAGGGGAGATATTATCCCGACACAGTATATGGGGGTGTGATCTGAGATGGTCGGGGAGGGTTCCAGAGCAGACAATTCTCTCGGGTCTGTTTGACATCACCCAGTCGAGGAGAGTACTTTTGCCATCAGTGATTGACAGCCTGGTGGGCTCCTGAAATAAGCTGGGGGAGGGTGAGGCCAGCCAGCAGAGGTTCATACTGCTTAGTATTTCCTCCAAGCTAGTTTAGATTAAGGTTGCCTAAGATCATCAATTCATTACCACAGACCTTAGGGCTGACTGCATCAAGGAGGTAGGATAGCTCTTGCGCAACGCTCTTAGGAGGATTATAGGTGCAAACTATATTCAGTTTTTTGTTACCCAACAGTAATACTGTGTGAAGAAACTCATTTGGGGACAGTGGAGGTTGCAGGTGAAACAGAGAAGTTGAGGGCAAATGAGGACTGCAAGGCCCATCCAGTCTGCCCATTTCTTTTTCTACCTTACTAATGTGCCATCAGCCTTTGCTCTGTCAATGGCCTATCTATTCATACTCATCTGTATTGCTCCCTTATGCCTATCCCATGCCTGTTTGAAGCCCTGCACTGTATTCATGTCCACCACTTCCTGAGGTAGGCTGTTCCATGCATCCACCACCCTTTCTATGAAAAATAATTTCCTCACATTACCCCTTAATCAGCCTCCCTCTAATCTCATGCTGTTTCCTGCTATTTTTCTGATATTGAAACATGTTAGACTCTTTCACCTTGTTAATGCCCTTAAGGTGTTTGAATGTTTCGATCATATCACCTCTCTCCCTCCTTTGCTCTAGGGTATACATATTGAGCTCCGTTAATCTGTCGTCATATGTTTTCTGGTGCAGTCCCTGCACCATTTTGGTTGCCCTTCTCTGGACTGCCTCAATTTGGTTAAAGTCCTTGTGAAGGAGTGGCCTCCAGTACTGCATGCAGTACTCCAGATGGAGCCTAACCAGTGTCTTGTAAAGAGGGATTATTACCTCCCTCTAACGACTTGTGATACCCCTACGAATACACCCTAACATCCCCCTAGCCTTACCTACTGCTTTAATGGTCTGCTTGGATGATTTTAGGTCATCTGTGATAATTATGCCGAAGTCTCTTTCTTCCCTTGTGACTGCCAGCAACTCCCTTCCCAGCCTATAAGTGGCTTCAGGGTTTCTCTTCCCTATGTGCATGATCTTGCACTAAACCCCAGTTGCCACTCTTCCGACCATTTTTCCAGTTGATATCCAGATCTCTTCTCATTCTGCCCACCCCATCTGGATCATCTACCCTGTTGCAGATTTTGGTGTCATCTGCAAACAGACAAACCTTACTCTCCAGTCCATCTGCAATGTCACTGATGAAGATATTGAAGAGGACTGGCCCCAGGACTTATCCCTGAGGTACCCCACTTGTGACTTGCATCTTTTCTGACTGTATACCGTTCACCACCACTCTCTGTTTTCTGCCCGTCAACCAGTTTTCCAACCAGTTTGCCAACTGCTGACCCACCCCAAGCCTACCCAGTTTATTAATCTTCTATGTGGAACAGTATCAAAAGCTTTGCTGAAGTCAAGGTAGGTGACATCAACTGCTCCCCTTTGGTCCACCACTCTGGTTACCCAGTCAAAGAAATCTATGAGATTAGTTTGACAGGACCTTCCTTTTGCAAACCCATGCTGTCTTGGATCCTGTGCTCCTATGGATTCCAGGTGTTGCATTATCCTTTTCTTAATGAGTGCCTCCATAATCTTGCCCACTACCGAGGTAAGACTGACTGGTCTGTAGATCTTACTTCGAGAAACGGCTCTTGCAGCAGGTTACACCATTAGGACTGAAGCTGGCAGGCACCAGGACCCCACGGAAATTTTCTAGCTAACAGTATTCAGCAGGGGACGCCTCTGACGTCTGTCCCGGCCCCCGTCAGATGTAGTACATAAGGAGGCGGTCCACCATAACCCCCAGTTCTTTTCCCAACGACTGGCCAGCATTGGCCTCTTGGTCTCTACCTAGCGTACGATGACTACAGAACTTTCTGTGAATTTCTTTGCTTAACTGATGTCCTCTCCAACTCCATCGCTTGAGGGTCACCTTTCAAAGTGTGCCTGCAGAAACAGATCCCTTTCAAGGATCCTCGCTTTTCCTACATGCGTTGCCTATGCCCGGACCACGATACCAAGGCCTGCACTTTTTGCCAAGGGTTCAATAGCCGCACCAGGATCCACCATTAGAAGGCACTACAGGCATTTCTCCTCGAAGACAAATTAAAAAGGATGGACCAAGAACCTTCCTCCAAGGGAGAATCTTCTTCTAAACAAACACCAGGACAAGCACCGGGAGAAGGTGAGGTCTAGGTCCCCAACTCTGGCCTCGGACTCCGCAGCTCGGTTCGGATCAAACCTCTCTCTCTCTCCAGTGCTCAGACTGGCCCCGGTTAGGTCCGAACTTCAGGCGGCTCTTCCTCGCTCCAGTCGATCAAGACGCCGAGGCCCTTGGCTTCCTCCACCCCATCCAAGGCCTCTTGAAGTTTTCTGGCGCCATAAGTCCTCTTCTTCCACCCGGCGTCGGGACACGACTCCAGGTTGGTCTCCCAACCGCCTGAGCGGTCCTGATCCTGCACCCAGAAAGACCAAGGGCTGGCGTCCCTGAAAGAGGCGCCGGACTAGCGTCGGCTAAACATTCCAAATCAGCCAGGCGCTCACAGGAGCCGACGACACCAGCCAGAAGCCAGTCACCGGCTGGGCATTCGCCAGTTCCGAAGGCGTCGGCCAGGAGACCGACGGCATCTCCGGAGCGGAAGACCGCCCCCACCCCCATCACTCGCGGACGCCGGTCATAAGGAATAGACTGAGGAGGACACCCCGAAGACAAGGCAGGCGACACCGAGGATGCTGGGCTCCCACGGGAACTCTCCCCGGACTGGGAGACACCCGAGGACTCTACCTCGGCGACAGACCACCGGCGCCAGGCCCGTCTGATATGAATATCGAAGAAGTAAAGGAACTCTTTACTTTTTGGTGGGACACTATCAGAAAGGATGTGGTCCCTGTCAAACCTCCTCCTCCTACTCCTTCACCTCCTACGCCCCCTCCTCCACCTAAGGGGCCAGTAGGACAACCACCAACCCCCAAGGAACAGACTCCACCTCCTGGGGCAGATCTAAAGACAAGAGAAGGCCTCCCTCCAGATCTCCATCAGGGTCTCCCAGACCCAGACGATGCCGGTACACTCCATCTGAGGATTCCAGATCGGACACCTCGGACTACTCCAGATCTCCTCCTCCGCTCAGCATCTCCTCTCCTGACCCACATGACCTCCCCAGGTCTCCACTGGATGATCTCTCTTTCGCTGAGATCATGAGGCACATCCAGGACAACGTGGGGTGGGATGCTGAAGACCTTGACCCCAAACAACGCCTTGCCCGCTATCTTCGGCAAAAAGACCCAAAGCCTGTCGTAGTCCCACCCTTGGTGGACACCTTCGCGGACGTCACCAAGGTTGCGTGGAAGCACCCGGATTCCACTCCCGCGGTGCTGAAGAAGGCTGACCGCCTGTACAAGGCTCCAAGAGATGACCAGTACTTGGTGAAGCAACCTCTGGCAGACTCCCTGGTCATCACGGCCTCACAGGACCGGTCTCAAAGGCCCCAGCATATGAGCACTCAACCACCGGACCAGGAATCCAAGCAATTGGATGCCCTGGGGAAGCGCACGTATGTGGCTGCTACATGCGCCATTAGGTCTCTGAACTACCTTACCCATATGGTACAGTTTGAGTGCCCTGTGTGAACAAGGCCAAGACCTGGTCGAAAAGCTTCATGATGGCAACCAGATAGCGGAGCTCCTTAACCTACTCCTCACCAGGTCAGATGTGGGGACCCAAGTACTTGGAGCCGCATTCGATTCCGAGGACTCTTCTGCCAGAGCTGCAGCTTCAGGCGTTTGTCTCCGGCTTCACCCTGGACATACAGAAGAATATTCTAGCTGTCCCGTACAATAGCGAAGTATTCTTTCGTGAATCCTCGGAGAAGGTCATCACCAAACTCCAGGACGCAGGGAAGGCAGTCCGATCTGTACAGGCCATGTACAGGTCCAGGCCTAGTTCCTTTGTAGGAACCAGAGCTGCTTTCGCGGCCAGCAACAAAGGCAGCAGCCACGTTTTGGCCAGCAGCAAAGGGGCACTTCTTTGCGTAAGGCCCAGGCCAAGTCGTCCCTAGGCAGAGGCCAATGTTACACGAAGCCGGCCCAGCCCGCAGGGACCAATGCTGCCACAGCATGACTCCTTCCCGGCCCCCGGCCCTCCTCTGGATCAACGGGCAAGAAAGGTTGGGGAGTCGCAGCGCTCACCACTTTTTAGGGTGGCAGTCGATCACCACCGACAGGTGGGTTCTCCAGTTGGTCAAGAAAGGCTATTTCATAGAATTTCTAGACTACTCGCCTACAAGACCTTCTCAGTCTCTCCCGTTACTCGGGTCAGCATGCCCCGCTCATACAGCAAGAGGTGCTTGCGCTTCTGGGAAAAGAAGCCTTAGAGCACGTACCAAGGAACCAGAGGGGACTAGGATATTATTCTCACTTCTTTCTGGTTACAAAGAAGATTGGGGACCTCCGTCCGATACTGGACCTCAGTGACCTTAACGTCTTGGTCCTGTACAAACGCTTCCGCATGGTGACCCTCCCAGGTCTGATTCCCATGCTGAAGCAGGGCGCTTTTCTAGCATCCCTAGACATGCAGGATGCTTACCTGCATATTCCTATTGCTCAGGTGCAGAGGAGGTTCCTGCACTTCGAGTTTCAGGGTCGCCATTATCAGTTCCGAGCTCTCCCCTTCAGGCTGTCATCAGCACCTCGGGTGTTCACAAAGTGCATGGCGGTTGTAGCCACATCTCTGAGGAGACAGGGCCACTACGTGTTCCCCTACCTGGACAATTGGCTTGTCATGGCGCCCTCCCGGGAGGCCCCGATGTCTGCCATTCACTGCACTCTGTCTCTGTTCAAGACGTTGGGCATTATCATCGGTTCCGAGAAGTCACGCCTGGTTCTGTCCCAGACTCTGCAATTTATAGGTGCAGTTCTGGACACTGTCCAAGGGAAAGCTTTCCTTCCCCCAGACAGAGCGGAACACATAAGATCCCTAATCGGGGACTTTTAGGCAAAGAAGACTGTTCCTGCCAGGCTGGTCCTTTGCATGCTCAGACACATGGCTGCAGCCATTGCAACAGTCTTGCTAGCCCGTCTCCACATGCGGGTAACCCAGTGGATGTTACGGGTACGATGGGACCAAAAGCAAGACCATCTGCAGCATCCCAGTCCGGATCACGAAGTTCGTAATTCAAGATTGGCAATGGTGGCTAGATTCGAGGAATCTCTCGTGGGAGTCCCATTAATAGCACCGTCCCTGACTGTGACACTCTCCACAGACGCCTCAGGGCTTGGTTGGGGAGCACACCTCGATGGTCTCAGGGCCTGTGGACAGACCAAGAGTCTCATCTCCACATAAATATCCTGGAGATGAGTGCAGTTCTTTACGCCTTGCAGCTTTCCAGTTGGAGATTCCATCGGGTATACTTCTGTTACAAACAGACAATTCCGCGGTGATGTATTACCTCAACAAGGAGGCACCCACTCCTACCCGCTTTGCAGGGAGGCCATGAAAGTGTGGGATTGGGTCTTGCAACACGACGCCAATCTTATTGACGTTCATGTTCCGGGAGTGGACAACGTCATCACAGACAGCCTGAGCCGCTCTCAGGTCAAAATCCACGAATGGGAACTACTTCAGGATGTAGCAGAGGATCTGTTTCGCAGATGGGGTACTCCAGAACTAGACCTTTTCGCGTCCCCATCCAACACAAAACTGCCCAATTTTTGCTCGCTAGATCCAGGGCCTGGTGTTTTCTGGCGAGACCCGTTGTCCGTCTCCTGGGTGGGCAGATTCCTCTATGCCTTTCCCGTTGATCCAGAGTTCTTCTAAAACTTCGCAGGGAGCAAGTGACACTTGTACTTATCTCGCCCTTTTGGCCCAGACAGATCTGGTTCCCTGTCTTGCATCAGCTATCCCGGGAACTTCCAGTGTCGTTACCAGTCAGCTCCCATTTGCTGTCTCAGGAGGCAGGTTCTTTGGTCCATCCGGACCCACATTCCCTGAACCTGCATGCGCGGCTTCTAGAGACAGCCATGGTGCGACACGGGGTCTCGCAAGAGGTGGCAGACATTCTCACTGCCGCCAGGAAACTGGCTACCCACGCGACCTACGCCATGAAGTGGCGCAGGTTTTGCTTATGGGTTCAAGCGCGTGGTTTATCGCCTTTGGACTGCCCAGAGAAGCTGGTATTGGGACTTCCTGCTGTCCCTTTTCCACTGTGGTTTGGCTTACTCCTCAATTAAGGTACACCTCTGTGCCATTTCAGCCTATCACGTCCCTATAGGCCAACGCACTATAGCTCAATTGGACACGACACGTGCCTTCCTGAGGGGTGTCCTCCACCTTAGGCCCCCGATTAAGGATCCGATTCCACCATGGGATCTACCCTTCATCTTGGAGCAGCTCACGCTGCCACCTTTTGAACCAGCCATGGATTGCGAGCTACGTTTTTTCTCTTGGAAAACATTATTTTTAGTTGCTGTTACCTCGGCCAGAAGAATTTCTGAACTACACGCACTTATGTGCAAAGAACCTTATTTGGTTTTCCACCAAGACAGAGTATCCCTAAGGACTAATCCTAAATTTCTCCCTAAGGTGGTCTCAGCACTCACCCTTAATCAGGATATCAATTTACCAGTATATTTCCTGAAACACTTTAATCGAGGAGAAGCCCTCCTGCACACTTTAGATGTGCACAGGTGTCTCAGATACTACCTGACCAGAACCAACCACCACCAAAAATCGGACCAGCTTTTTGTCTCCTTTGCCCACAGAATGATGGGATCTCCCATTTCAAAACAGTCGCTGTCTAGATGGCTCATTCAGTATATTACGTTCTGTTACCAGAAGCGCGACAATGCCCTACCTGGCACGGTTAAGGGTCATTCCACCAGAGGGGTGGCTACCTCTTTCGCAGCTTTAAAGAACGTATCCACTTCAGCTATTTGTGCTGCAGCTACCTGGAGCTCCGTCCATACTTTCATCAGGCATTATAGCCTGGGTATCGCATCGAGGAGAAGAGCAGGTTTTGGTCTAGTAGTTCTTCAGGGACTTCTGTCCTAGGCTGGATTGTAATTTGAGGATTTTTACCTTTCCTCCTCCCGATGGTGTGTGATTTCCAGGATTGCTTGTGAATCGGTCCTAATGGTGTAACCTGCTGCAAGAGCTGTTTCTCTCTGTAAGATAGTACAGATACTAAGAACTTACCGTAACAGTAGATCTTTGAGAACAGCTGTTGCAGCAGGCACTTTCCCTCCCACCATCCTCGCTGGAGGTAGGTTATAGTTGCAACATCCTTCTCCTAGAATAAGGCATTTACAGCCTCTGTTTGCCATTTGATGATGGATCCTCGGTCTCCTCTTCTGATGTCATCCAGCAGCTGGGAGTCTCTGGTGGGAGGACTGAGGATTATGGGGGACTGCCTCCTTATGTACTACACCTGACGGGGGGCAGGACCGACGTCAGATGCGGTCCCCGCTGAATACTGCTAGCTAGAAAATTTCCGTGGGGGTCCTGGCGCCTGCCAGCTTCAGTCCTAATGGTGTAACCTGCTGCAAGAGCTGTTCTCGAAGATGTACTGTTATGGTAAGTTCTTATGTAACTGTACTTTCCCTGCCTCCTCCCTGCTACCACTCTTGTGGATCGGGATCACATGAGCCCTTCTCCAGTCTTCTGATGGACAAGTTTAAGTGATTCTTGTAGTAAATAAAGATCCCTCCATCTTGATTCTTCCCTGAGCGGTCATGTCTAATGAGGTTGAGGCCAGGGAGTGCACAGGAGGAGTTTGGGATTGAAGGTTTCAGCCACGTTTCAGGAATGCCAAGGATGTCAGGCTTGTAGTGATCAACCCAAGCAGCAAGTTCAGCCAGATTGGGCATGTGGCTGCGAATATTCAGGTTTGCCACTTTTAGCCCCTTATCAGATAGCCAACTAGAGGGAGTGGAGGAGATCTGATAGGCAGGAGAGGAAGGGCCAGGGTTTAACTCCGTCTGCTGCCAGGACTAGAAGCACCAGTGGGAGCCATAGGAGGGGCGACTCTTTGAGGTCAACGGTTTGTGAAAGAAGTGTTTTATCACTATGGTGGGTAACATTACATGCTTGAAATTTATGCAGCAGATAGGCCAGAGGTTCAGGCTATCAGGTTTGAGAAGGTAAAGTATGACTCGGAGGGCAGTCTTGTTTTTTTTTTCCTGAGACGCACTGGGGGAGGGAAACAGTCTGCAGTGAATAATATCAAGCACAGGGAGGTAAACAAGTTAAAATGACATGATCAGTGGAGGGAGGCTTTGTGGCCACCTCATCTTGATGTGGGCAGACATAGTCGAGTATACCATCCCAGTTTAGCTGGTACAGGGTACTAGGTCATAGGTAGATGGGGTTAATCAGAACTAAGGCAGACAGGAGAATAAGTTAACCAGGGCAGCTTGAAAAACAGCTTCTCTTAAGTAAGCCCAGGTGAAAATGGCAAACAATACTATTCATCGAAGACCCGCAACAAGGCTAATAGGCAACAGAAAGTATGCCCAGTAGGTTACCCTGCTAGCCTAGCCTCATTTCTACCAGCTTATCCAAAGTAATGCACACAATAGGAATATCACTTATTTGCAGTTAAGTCCAGTCTGTCTTCTCAGTCAGCAAGTGCTAATGCTATGAGCTTTGTACAGAATTCTCCTATACACTTACTAATAGGCTAGACTTTAGTATTTTTTTTTTTATGCTAACAGACGCTAAAATAACTGTTATGATAACACTGGTGCACTGTGTTCCTCAATTTCACAGTAGAGCTAGGATATACCAGAAACAAGGGAAGGGACTACCTCATATTGGGTGCAACAGAGATAGGTGGGGCTAAGCCGAGTATTTAAAAGGGAGGAGAAATAGGGTGGGTAGGAAGGGCCGGAAAACCCTCCAGCTGCTCAGCCCTTAGAATTCGAGGGAGAACTGCTCTGCTGTGTTCAGCACTGGTGCATCTCACACCCCGGTTCAGCTCTGCTGTTTTCTGCAGCTATCGGCAGTCCAATTTTGGCGCAGGGGGAAGGGACCAGCTGCAGGAGGTTTTCCTCTGTACCTCCCAGTGTTGCAGGTGCAGTCTCCGGCGGTGTCTAGGTTGGCGAGCAGGTTTGATTTGATTTATTTATACTGGTTAGTCCATGGGCCAGATGGCCTGTTTACATGATCGACCAGTGTGCAAATGCAAATAACATCACAATACTTGAAATAGACGATTTATACAAATATATAAAAAGGCAATAGCACAGTACACAAATAATGTCATGGGCTTAACAAAAACATGAAATATTAAGTAATCTACCTAAAGCAATCACATACTTCATTCATATTCGACAATTTCCTCAAACTATTTTTTAAACCCAAGGATGGATGTTCCCAGGCAGTCAAATTGACTCATAATGGAATTAAAACATTTTGGTAACTAATGTATTAAGGACCGCTGCCCTAAAGCAGTTTTCATCTTTGGTATGTGAAAGTATGAGATACTGGACTTTCTGGTGTCAAAAGGATTAACGTATTTTTGAAAAATTTGGTAAAATGATCCAGGGACTTTCCCCATAACAATCAGTGTATTCGTATCTCTGTTTAAGGGTTAGTATCTCTGCTGTTTTTAACAGCTGACAATGATGGGTTTTTAACGGTAACTGAGTAATAAACCTGGTTAAGTAGGACTCTGCCTTTTCCTAATATATTGTCAGATGCAGAATGGTAGAAAATCAAACCATAATCCATAGCTGACAGTAGAAAACTTTGGGCTAACAAAACCCTAGTGGCTGGTATTAACAGTGTATTCACCCAATATAAAGCTCCCAACCTTTGAAGTATTATTTTTACAAGGTTGTGAATGTGTGCTTCATAGCTCATTTTGGAATCTACTGTCAGTCCTAAATATTTAAATTGATCAACTTGTTCTATTCCCTTCTCTTTTGTAGTGTATTAATAAAATTCAAGTTTTTGGTCTGATCTCTTCCGATGGCCATAAAATACCATGGACTTAGTTGTCTTTCCATTTAATACTAACTTGTGATCACTAAACCACTCTTGCATGGACAAGAAGTCTACAGCTAAATCATGTTGTAACTGTTCAAATTTGAGGCCGCTCGTGAGGATCACTGCATCATCTGCATATAAAAAAAAATCTGGGAATGATAAACTGTGGGAAGTGAATTCAAAAATAAACTAAAGAAAAGGGGACCCAAAACTGAACCCTGGGGAACACTCATAGTGATGGAAGCTGGGGGAGAGAGGCTACCATTGACCCTGGTGCACTGTATCTGTTCTGATAATCACCACACCAGTCGACATTCCCAGATGGGCAAGCTCCACTTTCAGTAGTTCATGGTATACCAGGTCAAAGGTCTTGGTGAGGTCCACATGAAGAGCAGCAGTGAGATGACCTGTATCAAGTGTTACATGAACTGCACCAGTGAACCCCACCAAGGCCGTCTCTGTACTGTACTGTGCCCTGGACGAAAACCATGCTGGGCTGGTGTTAGGCCATCATGGTCAGTGATGTACACAATCATCTGGTCAAAAACTGTTTGCTCCAACACCTTTGATAATGGAGCTAAAAGTGAGATCGGTCTATAGTTTTATATAATTGATGGATTGCCAGTTTTCAATATGGGTACAACAGTAGCCTCTTTCCAGTTTTTTTGAAACTTAGAACATAATGAAAGATGAAAAATAATAGATAAAGGGTAGCACAAAATGTCTATGGTGATCCTCACGAGCTGAAAATCTACCTCATCCACCCACACTGAGGGGTTGGGGTTGATTTTGTGATGTATTTACAGATTTCTTCTGGTGACAAGTATCTAAAGTAAAACCTGTATTGAGTATCCACCAAATCACTGTCTGACAGCTTGTTTTTTTACCAGTGTACTTTTTACATACAGTAACTAGATAAATCTGTAACGAACATATTAAATTCTTGGTCCATTTCCTGATTCTTGACCAACAGCCCATCACTAGTTTTTAAACACTGAATCCTGGTTGAGCACTTTTTGCCTGTTAATTCATTTAGAATGTCCCACATAGCTGATGTAGCTCGCCCTTCAAATTGCTTTTGCTTTACAAGATAACAATCCCTCTTAAGCTTTCTAATCAGCCTTTTGCATTTATTCCTTGCTGTTTTATAAGCAATTTCATCATGACTATCCCCAGATACCCTAAACCTCTTCCATTTGGCATCTCATTCTCTTAATTGATCAAGTAGTTCTCTATTTACCCATTGATGCTTGTTACCTCAAATTCTCATTTTTTTCAGTGGAACAAAAATGTTACAAATATTCGAGAAAACAGTACAGAAACTTTCAAAGGCTGCATCTACATCTAAAATCTGTTCAAGAAAACTCCAGTCAGTATTTAATAAAGCAGTTTGAAATTTGTCAGGATCCAGTTTTTTCAAGTTTCTAATTAATATAAATACTGGGGGAACTTTCTTAATCTTTGAGCTCCAGCTACAAAAGACAGGACTGTGGTCACTGACCACATGTGCCAAAACTCCAGACTGAGTTGTCCTTGATGTATCAGTGACCAGAATCCAGTCCAACAAGGAAGAATGCCCAGTTTCATAATGAATTCTTGTAGGGGAATTAATGATTTGAGAAAGACCTAAATTAACAAATAATTACCTATATTTTACCACATTTTTCCTAACCAATTGATATTCATGTCCCTTAAGATTATTACTTAACTATTTTTTGGCAGTGTATCTTTGTAAGCTTGAATCAAGTTTAACCCCTCTTCCTGATGATCAGAGTAGCCAAAATCAATGACCGTGTCAAATATTCACAAATTAAGCCATCAACAGAAAAATTGTCCTGTATAACATTCAGATGATCCTTTACATAAAACAAGCATCCACCCCCCTCTCTTGTGTTTTCTATAATTTCTATGGATGCTATATCCATCCAACTTAATCACAGAATCAGGGATAGCCCTAGTTAAAGGGGAAGTCTCCCATAGTTTCACACCAATATTTTCCCAACTCCTTATGTGTAACTGTTGAGTGCCTCCTCCAGTTGCCAGCAGTCCTATTGCTTTCCAAATCTAGATTATAAATAAAAATATACAGTCCCCAGAAGTTATCAATCTGTTTGTCCTCCATTTTACCATCAATGTTGCTGGAAGATGATGTCATCAGAGCAACAGATAATTGTGCTGCACTAAATGCAGTTCCACCAATTAACCAAACCCACAATGTACAGTTCCCCACTTGAGTAATGGAGGAACCCTTTAAGTGTTGTGCACATCCTTAAGTGCAGGTCTAATAGGGACTAGGACCATGTGAGTGTGATACAGCACTGATCTGAGGTATAACAGTTTTCATATAAGGAAGTGCCTGTATGTGTTGTGTTACTGTTTCTGTTAGCAAAGGCAGTTTACCCAATAAATGACTCTGGGTACAACAAGAGTTTTAAGTGGTATTATACAGCTCTTGTATTATGTTGTGTGTGTTAGCATTTTCTATATTGATTGACACCAGCAGTGAGAAACAATCTTGCAAATATGCCCCTTTCCCTTTGTAACTAGGTAGTCAGTGATTGGATGGCTGCTGTAAGGCAATAAAGAATTCAGCTATGACAAGGAATAGGTTACCAGGAAAGCATCAGCAGCAGCATATGGAAGAAGGATAATCTAGTGGTTAAAGCACAGGCACAAGAACTGGGGGACTCTGGTTCAAATCCTACTAGAGTCCCTTACTCTCTAACCCTTAAGAAGTTCCCCTAACCTCCTTGGGAACTGTGATGGCCCCTCAGGTCCATGACTTTAAAAGTGCCCCAATTCCCATTATAAATCATTAGCAATGATGTGAGAGCTACAGCATTTCACTTTCAAGGTACTAAGGCTAATCTTTGGCAGCACCCCCCGCTTTATAATGCCAGCATTTGAAGTAGGATGTCCCTCACAAATCAGATGCTACACCTCAGCTATTGTAGGTAAAGAAACTAATCAGTCTCAGTGTTTGTAGTGCTTTGTATTTGCTTAGCTCACTTCTCCCATGTCATATGCATTCTGCGTCTTGGTATTTCCAGCCAGAAACTCAGATTTAAGGAGCATTTGAAATGTAAAACAATACACTTTATAAAGTAAATGATCTAGCTCTCCACTTTCAGGCTGCTGAAAGGGGATGTGTATAATTCAGTCTTGTGTGATTCTTTGGTAAACTGCTCAGGCCCACCTTGTAATGAATCTTCTCAAGGGTGTTCACCCGGTTCAATACTGATTGACTGCTTGATTGGTTGATTGATTCAGTCTACTGCTCTCCACAACGTTACAACTGTCTCACAGAGAGAAATGAGCAGTACAAAGAAACAGATTGTGTTTCCTGTGAATTAAATACTATTAGATGTATTATTTGCTCTACACATACAGTATTAAGGCTACAAGTACTACTCCCTGTGAGAGTTGCATGACAGAACTGCCTTAATCCTTTGCAAACTTAAACTAATATCAGGCTAGACAGCATTGATACCCTTCTGTTTTGTTCTGCACTGTTGCTGCAGTGACATCAAGGAATGGGAGGGGCTATATTACCAGTGACACATTTGCATGTAAATGGAGGCTTGCTTGACATTTTACTACCTTGTGTCAGAGCCTCAAACTCGAGGTATGTGTTGTAACAGAAGAAATGGCTGATCTCTTATTGACATGTACAGTACTTTATGTAATGTATAATAAATACATCAGACATATCCAAATCAGAAGTATACAGGGGTCTTCTCCTTTAACAAGGTTTCAGTTAGTGCAGTTATTTCAAATAGATTATTCATTGCCCATACATTAAAATTTGCCCATTTAGCCAGCACACTCTGCACATTCATATGTGCAAAGTTAATAGCATGCTTAGGTAAGTTGGTAGTGTGGTGCGCTATGTGGTACTCTACTCTAAAGGTGATGAAAAGAGACGAGTGAGACACCAAGGTCCGAATTATTGTGGATAAGATAACAGTTACCCAGACAAGGAGAGGCAGGAGTTGTCCTACAGATTCAGTGCCCACAGGGCGTTTATTTTGTACCAGAGTGTAGGGGGAGACAGTCACAAGAGGAAGAGAAGTCACCCACAACAATAGGGCGGTAAACAAGACAGATACTTTATCTATGACTGCTAAAATTATTTTGACAAAAATAGACTAGATGCTGAGGCCTACTGCCACTCTTATTCTACAATTCTTGTTCCTATCAATAAGCTTAGGTGAGGATCAGATGACACACACTACTCAGAATAGTATTTGGTTAAGCTATCACTACACACTTCTACCAAAGTCCAGATGTTACAGGAGTCCAGAGGTCTGGCGTCTTCGTGTACACCATCTGTCTGCGATGGTAGCTACGAAGGGGAAGCAAACTGAACAATAGATGCTAACATAATTCCCAGCAGGGACCTTGTCAAGGCCACTGGGCAGTGAGAGGTTTGTTAAACAGACCATGTGTTTCTTCGGCAGAAGCCCACTCTCTCCAAGGCTGCCGGAATAAAGAACCAGAGCAACTGGTTCCTGAAATAACCCACTAATGGGCTGTCGGATTCCAACTGAAAACAAAGGGTTCCTCGGCCAACACCCACTTCCACGATCACCAAGGATGAAGAGAAATCAGAATCTGCGTGACGAAGAATCCAACTGAGGACTACCACGACCTGACTGATGCTGCAGCACTCCAAGGGCCAGCTAAACTCTGAAGGATCTCCGATAGGACCAGGAACCAGAAGAATCTGTAGAGATGATGGTTGATTCTGCAGTCTTGTCATCAGAAACTAGAACAAAAACAAAGAAACGGCGGACATGTCCCATACTGGGCTTCGATGGACTCTACTTTTGGCGAACGACCAGGGGCCCAGACCAGGTTCTCCAGGATGAGCACACTCTTCTAAAGAGGGCGACCAGCTTCAGGACATCTGGAACAGAAACCATACGAAACGACACTGGCATGGCTGTCGTGATGCACTTCGGCAGACGTACCTTTGAGCTGTGAAAACAAGAAATGGCGGGTACAACTTGTACGACTGGCGACGGACTCTACTTCGGTGGATGACACAGATGGAAGAGATGAGCTGATGGACAATCCCACTTGTGTGAAGAATGCTGAGAAGACATCCTCTTCTGGGTAGAGACTGATTCTGAGTACAGAGTATTACAGACCGCACTATGGCACTGCAGTGTGGTAGAAGATTGAGACTGTCCCCATACACTAGTACCAATGTAGCTGAAAGATGCACCTTCCTGCAATGCCAAGAGGACTGCGGAATGATCCAATAATTTGCCGGGGAAGGGCAAATTATGAATTATGGGGTAATTATTACAGACGGGGCAGTTGTTCAGGTGCTTGGAGCAATAGTTCAAAGGCTTAGGGCAATATTTCAGATGCTTAGGGCAATAGTTTGGATAACCAGGAGCAATAGTTCAGATAACCAGGGGCAAATAACCACAATCCATATACAATACAGTCTTGGTGCTTCTTAGCAAGTTCACAATCTTTCGAGTACTTCAGCAATCACAGTTGTATAAACAGTACAGTTGTTACAGTAGCTTCACAGTATTTGTGAACTGAGCACCCCTGGATGGACCCCCTTTTCCTAAATGTAGGGTCTTCCTGAATAGGATCTGGCTACCCCTGAATGTTTTGCTAAGGATGCCCTAATCCCTATACTGAGGGTACCACTTGCCCTATGTTAATTGCCCGGAACACTAAAGGCCTAAATGCCTTATTTACTATGGGCCTATAAGCCTCACTTACTGTCGCTAGGCTGGACTGCCCTAATCCACTAGGCCGGGGCTGCCCTTAGTACCACTAGGCTGGCTTACCCTAGTCCACTAGGCTGGGGCTATCCTTAGTACCACTAGGCTGGCTTGCCCTAATCCGCTAGGCCGGGGCCGCCCTCACTACCACTAGGCTGGCTTGCCCTACTCACCTAGACCGGGGCTGCCCTCACTACCACTAGGCTGGCTTGCCCTAATCCACTAGGCCGGGGCTACCCTTAGTACGCTGCTTTACCTCAGGCCTAATAACCCTACTGTTGAATCTCGGGCCTGGTAGCCCTCCCTTTACTGGGGCCTGGTGCCCACTTTAACTATGGGCCTGATAGCCCTACTTTATTTTGGGCCTAGTAGCCCTTATTAAATCTTGGGCCTGATAGCCCTTCCTTCACTGGGCCTGGTAGCCCACTTAACTTCTGACAGTGGCCCTCTAAACTTTTATTTTAGTCAGAAGTGACAGGGCCCCTTTAAATCCCTAAGGCCCTCTGAGAGCCTGCTGCCACTCAGTACTGTTGGGCCCACCTAGTCCCGCCCCCTTTTTTAAATATTTATAAGGCCTCCTATATGGCCTTGCTTCTAAGCCCCTCCTTTGGGCGTCGCTACTCCTGCCTGGTCCCGCCCCCTAGTGAATATTAAAATCTGGGTCCTTCTGACCCGATGCCCCTGCGGCACTCGGCCGCTTGCCTTCACACTTACTGCACTCTTTTAAATAAAAAAACAATTTCTTCACAGGTGGTCAGCACGTAGCGTGTGCTGCCGACGACTCACCGCTCCGACGAGCTGTTTGGAGGATCGGGAGGCAAACGGGAGGTGAGCTGGCAGTGGGAGGGAGTACTACAGGCAGCTGGGGGATGACTGAGGGCCTCTGAAGGCTGTCAGGAAAACGGTCGTGATGCGGTTCTTATATGCTGCCGACGGGGGACCAGATTTAACTTTTAAAACACAAGGGGGGGGGGGTAAAACAATAAACCAACGGGGCTACACAGCCCAAACCGTGGCAAACTGCTGATTACTTTCTTCTGGTGCCCCAATGTCACCGCGGACCAAAACTGAGCTCTTCGGGGATCTTCACTAGCTGGAGCCAGAGCAGGCACACACACTGGCCCTCAGGGAACAGCTTCAACCCAAAGGTAAGCTCTTTACCGGTTCCCCTTAACCATCTGCGTCCTCTCTTCTCCACAGCCAGCAGGAACTGCCACAAACTGTTAAATTTTTTAAAACTAAAACTCTAGTTCTGGAATGGCTGGATTGGAATGCTGTGCATGAGCAGCTCAGCACAGCATTCCATCCAAGCCATTGTTGATGCAGCTGCACTAAATTCTGTCTTTTGACCATTTTTAAATGCACAGAGCACTTTTTCTATTATTTAAAGTGTTTCTCCTTGCTAGGAGGGGAAACTTTACTCCAGAGGGGCCCCTTTTTATTATACCCTGCTCTCCACACATACCACAGGCACCCTGGGCACCTGTAAACCCCTAAACTTTATTTAATTACTGGGATGCCCCAACTCTGGGGCATTACAGTAGGTTTATCATTCATTAAAGGCCCAGGATTCGGATGAACTGAGCCTGATAACAGCAAAAATTATATTTTCCTCCACATCAAAAAAGATTCTTTCCATTTTTGTAGGCGCTGGAGAAGACCAGCTGATAGATTGAACGGCAACATTAAAAATACCTTACCTTTGTCACTCATATATTTGAGATACTCATTATTAGAAACTGCACCAAGATGTATAATTTTACTGGTGATGTTTAGTAACTTGAAGGACCATTACCTACAGGAAGTGAGGAAGTTAAACCCTCAGGCATAAGGGGGTACTTGATATTCTCAACACCATCCTCCTTTGTTAATTTACACATAAAAAATGTTCCTGTTTTTAAACCAAATGAAAGGAGGACTAACAGTAATGTTTTAGTTCTAAAATAAAAAGGTCCCATCATTAAACTATATTCCAAACCTTTTTAAATATCACACCTGTAAATAAAAAGCAAATCCCTAAGGAGTGGACTGCCACTTCTTCAGTCCAGTGAGAAAAATGAACAGTAGGCCTTAACCTTTAGAGTGGTGTTGCCACGTATCCACCAAAACCAAGAACTCCAAAATAAATTCAGCCCTGCCACAGGTGCAAAATAACTCTGTTTAAGTTCAAGGTTAATCAGAGGTTAATCACTTTAACCAGTCTAACAGGCCCCTGTCTCAATACTAACTCTGTTATACAGATTAAAAATACAATAAAACCCCTGGACTTACTAATATGAAGTGCTATCTGCTCTACACATTATTTCTTCCGGCCCTTCACGCTCGTGCTAATGTGCGCACTCTTATAGAGGGTAGCACCGCCTTCCAGATGAAATAACTGCTGCCGGTCTGTCCCCAGAGTCCAAAAGCCAACAACAGAGTAAATTACCCAGCCAGCCACTTCGAGATGTACAAATAAGCAGCAGTTTCAGTGATACAAAGCAGCAGTCTCAGAAAAGCAGAACTGAAAAGTGCTGAAATGTTTCAACCACTGGTCTCACCCGGTGTTGCTTCTAAACAACAGGTTTCAGGTTGGCTTTTTATAGTATGGCCGGCTGAGGTTGCATGCTTAAGTCCCATGTCCAAGCTGAGTTTTTTCGTTTTTGTTTATTTTCGCACTAACAGGGTTCTGTGGCGGTGATTGGCTGGACGAATGCAGGTCTCCGGTGCAGGAACGAAAAACCCTTCAGCTGCTCAGTCCATGTAATTCGGGGGGAGGACTGCCATGCTGCATTCAGCACTGGTGCACCTTACACCTCGATTTAGCTCCGCTGTGTTTTCTGCGGTGATCGGCGGTCCAGTTTTGGCGCAGGGGGAGGGGACCAGCGGCAAGAGGTCTTCCCCGAGACCCCCCGATGTTGCAGGTGCAGTCTCCGGCTGCGTCTAGGTACTGCGTCCCTGGACTTTAAGCCCAAGGATGTCCATTGGGTGGTCTCCGTGGCTGCGGGGTCTGCTAAACAGCTTGCGGCATTCAAAGAAGCTGCGGCCCAGGCTGCAACACCATCTCCCTCAGCTAGGCCTTTTTGCTGCTCTCCTTGGGTGCTTCCTTCATTTGGGGATTTGTGCCAGGCCCTTCCCACCCATGGGCAGGGTCCCTTCTTGGGTACAAAGTCTAAATCAGAATTGAAGAAAAAGACCAAGAAAAGGTCTTGCCTTCAGTCGTGGGGTCATGAGTGCTCGACAGCCTCAAATTCCTGCGCTTCTTTGGAGGTTACTGACTTCGGTTGATCCTTCCGCCCAGGCCACCAGCTCCACGGTCTCCCCGTCTGGCCAGTTGGTCAAGATGCATGTCTTATCTTCCAGACGAGATTTTTCTTGAGCCAATTGACCTGTTGTTGTAAGATGAGGTCCATACCTCCTTATCTAGGACTGCAGTCCTGCCTCTCACCTCTCAGGGAGGGCTGGACCAGTCTGCTGATCCGCCACTTATCACACAGGATCTTCTGGACCAAGAGAACGCTCTGCTCTCACTAGCCCCCTCTGAGACCCACCGTCGGCCCCAGAGGTTGAGGTCGCAGTCCCAATCCCGCATTGGTATCACTTTTCGCACTCTCGGCCTGGACAGCGGTGTCACCGCTATTTCTCTTTGTCCTCCTCAGGCGAGGAGAGGCTCCAATGCAAGTTTCGTCAGCTCTATGAAGATTTGATGTGGCATCAGCTCATGTTTACCAAGGTGAAGCCTGTTCCGGCCTCAACCCTGGCCATTACATGGCTTTTGCCACAGAGGCCGCAGCCTTCCCTACCTCGGCAGGAGCCGACCCGATGGGAATCAACTCGACTTTCTCTGCCCTGTCTGCCAATTTTGATGGAGCTGCCACCGAAACAACCAAAGTCCACCCCTCCTTTTAAGGAGGTCCACCCGGGATCGGGACATCCTCATCGGCTGTCACCGTTACTCCCGACTGACCCCATAAGGTCAGCCTGGACTCTGGCAGGCGCCCTTTGTTTAATGAATCTTTGGAATCTGAGGGCTTCTCCTTGCACTCTGGTGGATGTGGAGTCGGCAGAGGATTTATCAATGGAGCAAGGTCCTACTTCCTTTGTGGGCCTTTACCTAATCTCAGAGTCCACGGGTCTTCCTGTGGAGCCTATTCAGAAGCAGGCCAGGTACCCGCTCACCGAGATTCTTGACTGAGGTGACTCCCCTGGGGAAGTCTTGCCGGTTGCTGAGGCCATTCTTAGCCCTGCACGGAGCTGTGGCAGCATCCGGCCTCTTGTCCTGCTCCATTGGCCCAGATGGCCCACAAGTATGAGGTTTCTACCAGTTTCCTATCATAATTCATGGAGCACTCCTCGGCTGAGGGTCTGGTCACCGACTCTGTGTTTTGGCGCACAGGCAACATGGGAGATGTTAAGTCTCCTGACAAGGAGTTCAAGAAATTGGACCACATGGCTAAAAAGGTCTTTGCTGCCTCCTCTGTCTGCCTTTGGCAAGCGAGTACTGCCCTCCTCATGCTCCACTTCACCTATGCCATTCTGGGCATGCTCAATGAGGTGCTTCCTCATCTCCCGGTGGACTTGCAGACCACAGTCAAGCAGTTCTGGGATCAAGGCCGAGTGGTGGTTAAGGAACAGCTCCAGACTGCCATAGACATCTGCAACTCTCATGCTTGGTCCATGGTGGCCGCGGTTGCCGCATGCCGCAGGGCTTGGCTGAGGATCTCTACCTTTATGGCAGATACCCAGCACAGGTTGGCGGATGTTTCTTTCTTGAGCACTGACTTGTTTGGGCCCGGGGTCAATGGGCACTTACCTGCATTGAAAAGTCCAGTGCCACCTTGGACTCTGTGATTTCCTCCTAGAGGGATCCCAAGGGCTCTTAAACAGAAGCCCTTTCATCCCCCCCTCTGTCCCTGCGGCCATACCGGCCCAGCCCCGGGCTGGACAACAGGCTCAGGCTTGGCATCCCTGGCTGAAATTAGTGGCTACAGTCATCCAGAAGCCAGGTTGGGGGTCCTAGTGGCTCCTTATCCGGTCCTTCTGCCTCCAAGCCTGCACAGTGATGGGATGGAGGTGCCTCCCCCAGGCCCGTCCTGTGCTTCCTGGGTCCTCCCTTGGGGGGGGGGGGCCAGATCCACCACTTCCTTTCCACCTGGTCCGCTGTTACCACAGACAGGTGGGTCCTCAAAATGGTCGGTTAGGGTGTGCCTCTGGAATTTGAGGCTTACCTGCTTTGCTGAGCTTGTGCCTCATGGGAGGACATGGTGTCTGTCGACATCCTGTTGGCCCTTCGGGAAGACATTGCCTAGCTGCTCTGCAAGGAGGTTGTGGCTCCTGTCTTGGACTCTCCAGTGCATCCAGGGTTTTGTCTCCATGCACTTCATGGTGCCAAAATGGACTGGGGGCTGGTGCCCCATCTTTGATCTGCACAATCTGAACAAGTTTCTCAGGCTGCACAACTTCAGAATGGGCACTCTGTCTCGGATCATACCATCTCTTGAGCAGAACATGTGATTTTGCTGTCTGGATCTTCAGGGTGCATTCTTCCACATCTGAATCCATCCGTCCCAGCACCGGTTCCTCTGGTTCCGGGCAGAGGGGATTCTCTACAAGTTCCAGACCATGCCATTCAGCCTGTCCTTGGCCCCCAGGGTTTTCACCAAATGCATAGCAGTGGTGGCAGCTTACCTGACCTGGACAACTAGCTAATTGCGGGTCCCTCCAAGAAAGAAGTAGAGAGGTTCAGGGATCTGGCCCTCCAGAACTGCATCTCTCTTGGCCTCCTGGTCAACGAGGCCAAGTCGGAACTCGTGCCCTCGCAGGTGGTTAATTTCATCAGGGCAGAGCTCATCTCTTGCAGAGCCAGAGGCACGGCTTCCAGTGGACAGGGTGGGGGCACTCTCCTCCTTTGACTGATCATTTCAGTTTCGGCAGTTTCTTCCTGCTTGGGACTTCCTGTGCCTCCTAGGATACATGGTGGCATATAGCAGTGTGGTCCATTGGGCCTGCTGGAGAATGTGCTTCCTGCAGTGGGAGCTTGCCCCCTAATAGCCTTCATGCAAGGGCCACTTTGAGCAGCTGTTTACTTTGACCCAGCTGATGTGGGATGCCCTCCAGTGGTGGTTGGTCCCAGAATAACTGCAGGAAGGTATCCTGTTTGTCTGCCCAGAGCCGCCGGTCATCTTGATGACTGATGCTTCCCTTGTGGACTCTGGGGCGCCCACCTGGGGGAATACAAAATACATGGGCTCTGGACCCCTGAGGAGTCCCAGTGCCATGTCAACCTGCTGGAGCTCCAAGCAGTTTGGATGGTGCTGACTGCTTTTGCAGTAGGTTGTTCAGGTCCAGACAGGCAATACCACAACCATGTACTACCTCATTAACAGGGCGGGATGCATTCCCTCTGTCCAGGGAAGTTCTTTGTGTTTGGACCATTATGCACAGCCTGGAGGCTGATCTCAAGGCAATACACATGGCCGGTGTCTCCAACCAGCTGGCGGACGCTCTCAGCCATGTGAGTGAGGTGTCTCATGAGTGGATTCTCTACCCCAAGGTAGGCACGGATTATCCAGGTGGCTCTGGACTGGCACTACCAGTTCTGGTACCCCAATCTCCTGAGCCTCAGCAGCAGGTTCCCGAGGTGTCTTCCCCTACGCCCTGACCTGCTCTCTTGCAGTCAAGGGAAGGTACTCCATCCGGACCTTCAATTCCTGCACCTGACAGCCTGGTTCCTGAGCGGCTAGAGTTCCAGGCTTTGGGTCTCTCTGAAGATGTCATCACTGTAGTCGAGGCTTCTCAGAAGGAGTCGACTTGAAAATGCTGTGCCTTCAAATGGAAGAGGTTCTCCATTTGGTGCAAGGGCAAGGGGCTTAACCCTTTAGCCTGTCCAGTGGCTAGCATTCTCTATTACCTGTGGTCCCTCTCTCAGGCGGGCCTTCAATTGAGGATCCTCAAGGTGCACCTGGCTGCCATCTCTGCTTACCAGGCGCAGGGTGGTATGCAGTCAGCACAGGAGAAGGTGATCTGGTGCTTTTTTAAAGGCCTTGACCATATTTAACCTCTGGTGCATGAACCACCACCACCTTGGGACTTGTTGCTGGTGTTGGCAAAACTCATGGGTAAGTCATTCGAACCAATGCACATGTGTGACATTTCTCACCAGTCGTGAAAGACTGCCTTCCTTGTGGCTATCATATCAGTCAGAAGGATCAGTACGCTCCAAGCACTCTCGGTGAAGTCTTCTTACCTGGTCTTCCACAGGGACAAGGTTGTCCTTCGCCCCAACTCGAATTTCCTCCCGATGGTTGTCTGATTTCACCTTCACCAGAAGATCAGTCTCCCAGTGTACTTCACCAACGACACCTCGGAAGCTAAGCACAAGCTGCATACATTGGACCTGCGGCAAGCGCTAGCCTACTATAAGGAGCGCACTGCTGGAGTTCGGGGAGAGATTTGCCAGCTATTTGTCACCTGCGCTGAAGCTGCACCTGGCAGACCGGTAGTTAATGGGACGATTGGTAGGTGGATTGTTTTCCTGCATCAACCTGTGTTATAGGTCTGTTGGTAGGGAGCCTCCTGTATGGCTAAGGGCTTATTCCACCCACCATACTGCTGCATCAGTGGCTGCTTCCAGGGACGTCCCTATCCAGGAATTCTACAGGGCTGCTACCTGGAAGTCTGCACACGCATTCATTTCCCACTACCATATTGACCTTGAGTCACGCCGGGATGCTGGTTTTGGGGCCTCAGTTCTCCAATCTTTGTTCCCTAAATGGGGTGTGTGCCTTACCCCCTCCGCCTGGAGAACTGCTAGGAGTCTGCTTGAAGTGTAGATTGTACATCATATCCACATCCCTAGGAGTGGTATATGATGTACATCTACACTGATCCACCTGACCTCCCCTGGCAAGTGGCACACCGGTCTTGCTTCCAGCGAGCAAGATCTGACGTTACAGGGTGATGCTAGGGGAGTTACTGCCTGGCAGAGTGGGAGGAGCCAGCTTGAAAACATTCTGGCTGATTTTAAAGGGGAAAAGGAACACTGCCTGAAGTGTGGATGCACATCATATATCACTCCTAGAGCTACTGTTACAGATGATTAACCTGTTTTTTTGCATCCAACTAAACGCAAAACTGCCCAGTTTCTGCTCAGTAGATCCAGGGCCTAGAGTTTTCTGGTGAGACGCGTTGTCTCTCTCCTGGAGTGGGAGGTTTCTTTACGTTTTCCCTCCATTTCATCAGATTCAGAGGGTGCTAATCAAACTGCAGGTGGAGGGAGCCAGCATGATCCTGGTTGCACCATTCTGGCCACGACAGATGTGGTTTCCCTTACAGCAACAGTTAGCAGAAGAACCTCTGGTCCCTCCGCCTCTGTGCAGATATCTGCTAACGTAGGCTCAGGGGCCCTGGTCCATCCCAGTCTCAAGTCCCTTTGATTTTATACCTGGCTCCTGAAGACATAGCCATCGCCCGGTTTGGAGTGTCCCAGAGAGTGGTGGGTGTCCTCGTGGCAGCTCGCGAGGCATCCACTAATGCCACATATGCCATGAAGTGGAAGAGATTTGCCATCTGGGCTGCAAAGCATCATCTGGACCCTTTCACTTGTCCAGTGAGCTAGATTCTGCACTACCTGATTTCTCTGTTGGACCTTGGTACCCAGTACTTCTCCGTCAAGGTACATCTTTCGACTATCGCTTCCTTTCACAAGCCCATGGGTGTTCATACTGTGGCTCAGTGGGATATGTCCTGTACCTTTCTCAGGGGCATCTTACATCTGAAACCTCCAATCTGTTCCCCTGTCCTGGCTTGGGACTTAAATTTTGTTTTGGAGAAATTGACCCTGTCTCCATTTGAGCCAGCTACGACTTGGCGAGCTATGCTTTTTTTCTTGGAAAACATTATTTTTGGTTGCTATTACTTCTGCTCGAAGGATTTCTGAGCTTCAGCCTCTCTGATGTGAGGAGGCTTATTTGAATTTTCACAAAGACTGGGTGTCTTTGCGCCCAAGGTGGTGTCTGAATTTACCCCGAACCAATTTATCCACCTACCTGTTTATTTTCCTGAGTGTGCCAATCTAGGGGAAGAACTGCTCCATACATTAGATGTGCACAGAATTTTGAAGTACTACTTGCTCCAAACTAAGGATTGCAGAAAGTCTAAGCAGCTTTGTGTTTCTTTCCCCCCAGGAAGAGAGGGTGTTCAGGTTTCTAAACCATGTTTGCCCAAATGATTGGCACATTGTATTGCATTCTGTTATAACAAGCATGGCCAAGAGTTGCCAGCGACAGTGAGAGCCTATTCTGCGAGGGGCATGGCTATCTCTGTGGCCTGTTTCAAGGGGGTCTCAGTTGCTGACATCAGCGCTGCTGCCAGTTGGAGTACCGTCCATACCTTCATCAAGCCCTGCAGTCTGGACATTGCCTCTAGAGCCCGAGCAGGCTTCAGCTGGGCTGTTCTGTAGGCTGTTCTGTCCTAGGATTTGGTTGGCCTTGCTCCCAGACTGTCTTTCTTCTCCTGTAACTGCTTGGGACTCATTCCTAGGGTGTGACCTGATGACTGAGATACTCCCAAAGAAGATCGAACAGTTACGCAAGAACTTACCGTAACAATAATAGTAGATCTTCGAGGGACTCTGTCATCAGGTCCGCCATCCCCTACTTATGCGGTTCTCTTCTCAGAACTGACTTACTGGTGTATAGAGCCTTTTATTTTGGCTTGGGTACCTCTCTCTCCTCAGCCTCCCATGGTATGGATTTGCTCCCTAGTCTCTGGGGAAAGAACTAAGGAGGGAGCGGGGCCGCTCATGCCTTTAAAGGGTTGGTGGTGTTGAGATGACATCGGCGTGGGCGGCCGCAGCAGTAGTGCTGAAAATCTTCCATGTGGATCTTGCTTCACAGACGGTGAAGTTCCATATGTGTGAACTGATGACTGAGATCTCCTTGAGGATCTGCTGTTACGGTAAGTTCTTGCATAACTTTTTCTTTTCTCATACTGTATTTATTTTGTAGTGGCCTGCTTTCACCGAGCTACGTCTCTAGCGGCCAGCCTACTGTAATCTCATATCTTCTTCAAGAATATATTTTGCAGCAGGTCACACCTTAGGAATTACAGGCACCAGGACCACATGGACACATTTTTGCTAGCAGTCTAACTGGGGTGGCCCATGGCGATGTCATCATGTCAACATCCCCCTATATGGCCGTGGGAGGCTTCACACCCTCCACTGTTCTTTTCCCACTGTCGACTATAGCACTTCGGACTCCACGAAGCACCGTCACTTCAATCAACAGCAATTTTTTTCTAGAACTTTCTGAATTTTATTTTCTCACCCTCATTTTTATCACTTTATTCCCTAAAGTGATTCCTGCTTTTCTTTTCCTTTGTGCCCGGTTCAGGCACCCTGTTCCATCACTGCAGCTGCTACGATGAGGATTTTCACAAGGTCTGTGTCTGCTGCCTCAGCACTGACCACGATATCCAAGCCTGCAAGATCTGCCACGGCTTCAACCAGGCTACCCAGCGTTGTCGTCAGAAGGAGCTTAAATCTTTCCTAATGTAACAGAAGGTCACCACCTTGGAGAAAGGAGCTTTAGGCTGAGGGCTTCTCTGCTTCCTCGGGCTCCCACTCCATCAAAGCATGGGACAAGTAGTCAGGAAAGCATCGCCATCGGGAAAGATAAATACTGGTCCTCCCAGGAGGGTTCTTGGTCACTGCACCCAGCGCCAACTGGTTCTGAGTAGTGGACCAGACTGACGGCGATCCCCACTGCCGCCCACGCCCTCTCAACTCCAAGGTTGGCCTTGGCAGTCCTCTCCACTGGCTCTCCTCAGCCCAGCGGTGGTTCATCGTCTGTGGGCCTTTCTCTTTTCCTGTCAATTCCCACTGCCTCCCTCACCCTATCTGCTACAGGAGGGACTTTGGCAGTATGGGCCTTCATCGCTGGGGTTTCTTCCTCTACCCCCGCTGATGCATCTGCCCTTGCTGAACACCCCTTCACCTCCTCAGGGGCCGCAGTCATCGATGCTGGTGGCCGGTGATGGTCATGAGTCATCAGGTGTTGGGCCTTTTCCATCGACTCCTACAACTGTCCCTTTGACTTTGGTGCTGCAGGCCCCTCAGCCTGCATATCTTGTCATTGCTCTAGCCCTCCCTCCTGATGCTAGGGCCTCTATGCCCCCTGTCTACACTGCAGGGAGGTGTATTGACGACAGTGACCTATGGATGTCCAGACTCTCTTCTTCTGGTCCTGGTGCAAAAGGTTGCCCCTTCTCAGGGCCCATCACTGACAGGGCCTTCTCGGTCTTAGGCGCTGTCGCATCCAACATCGTCGAGACTCTGACCCTTCTCATTCGTTGAGGTCATCCATGCAGCCCTCTGAGCCAGGGGATGATAAGGACCATCGTCCTGACTTCCTCCTATCAGATAAGGAGGAAGAAGATGAGGATGCTGATGCCCGGACTCCCTCTAGCACCTCCACGGTCTCCTCAGTGGGGGAGGACTCCTCCAATTATGTCCTGAGGTCTTCCCCCAGACAACTCCTTCATTGCTGTGATGCCACAACTGCAGGCCACCATGGGGTTCGATGCCATGGAGCAGGACGTTACCAGGTGGAACCTGGCTCACTATTTGGGTCTGCCTGGGTCCCCTCCTAATATTATTTCCCCTGTGATTGATGCATATGAGGGTGCCACCATGGCAGCTTGGTATAGGCCAAACCTGATCCCCCCCTCAAATGCCAAGGAAGGCAGACAAAACTATACCAGGCCCCCTCTGGGAAGCCCTTTTTCGCTGGGGCCCCTCAGGTGGATTCGGTGGTTATAAATGTGGCCCATGACTGGTCCAAGAGACCCCAGCACCTCAGCTCCTTCCCTCCTGACAAGGAGTTCAGGAAGCTGGACCTTACAGTCAAGATGGTACTTGCCTCTTCCACTGTGGCGATAATGGTCCTTAACTATGTGGGCCACATGCTCAAGTATCAAAATGATCTCTTGGAGATGGTCAGATCAATTGCCTGGTCCCTCCCTGAGGGTCCCCAGAAGCAGGAGCTACTCAAGGTCCTCCAGTGGGGTGCTGATGTGGGTAGGCATCTTTTGAGGGCTGCCTATGATGCCTCAGCCAGGGCCTCCATAATGGGGATTTGCTCGAGGAGGAACTCTTGGAGCAGGATTTATGGCTTTAACACTGATGTCCAACAGTCCATCCTGAATGCTCGCTTCAGAGGCTACAAGCTCTTTAGTGGGGACATACAGGACATTCTTAATGACCTGGAACCTCAGGAAGAACTCTTTGGTCCGTTCGCTCCCTCTACCACACCCACCAGAAGAGTGGGCAGAAAGAGCCCTTTTGCTGTGCCACCTATAGACCTAGGTCTGGCAACAAGCAGCCCAGTAAAAAAGCTACCATAGCCCTGCCCACCCCTCCTCCACCGCAGTAAAATCCTCAAGAGGTGGAGCAGCTGGCCCAGCTGCGGGCTCAGCATCAACCCAACTCCTGGCCCAGCCCCCTCCATCCAGTTCCCTAGTATGCGGTAGTTGAGGGGTGGTTTCTCCCTCCATCTAGACGGGTGGTGGGAGATCACACCCGACGCTTGAATGCTACAGCTTATAGAACAAGGGCATGCTCTAGAGTTTGTGGACATGTCACCAGAGATCCCTCCAAGACCTTACTTTTAACCCCCCCGATCACATTCCCGTATTGCTGGAGGAGATCCGCTACTGCAAAAAAGGGCCATCAAACCTGTTCCTGTGAATCTATGCAACAAGAGGTTCTACTCCCATTTCTTTCTTGTCTCCAAGTCCACAGGGGACTTGAGGCCTATCCTGGACTTCAGAAACCTGAACTGCTACATCCAGTACAAGAAGTTTGGGATGGTCACCCTTCCCAGCCTGTTGCCCTTGCTTCAGGAGGGAGACTAGATATGCAGGGCGCGTACCTGCACAGCAAAGTCTGCCTCCTATACAGAAAGTACCTCAGGTTCCTCTTTCAAGGAAAGCATTACCAGTTCAGAGTCCTTCCTTTTGGCTTATCTGTGGCACCTAGGGTCTTCACCAAATGCCCAGCTGTGCTGGCAGTGCCCTCAGCAGGGAGGACCTGTACATCTTTCCCTGTCTGGACAACTGGTTGCTCAAAGCCCAGTTCAAAGAGCAACTGTCCTTGATCCAGGGGCGTACCCTGCAGTTGTTCAGCCAGCTAGGGATCAGTCAGTCTGTCCAAGTCAGTATTGACTCTAGCCCAGCGGCTCCAGTACATAGGAGCCATGCTGGACATGGCCCAGGGCTCAGCCTTTATGCCCCTGGACTGAGCGAGGCTGCCCTTGATAGGGCAGGCCCAGGAAATTTATCACAGCCAGTATGATACAGCCAGGATATACCTCAGGCTCCTGGGTCTTACGGCTGCTGCCATTGCCATGGTTCCCTTGGCGCTGCTACATGTGTGCATCCCTCAGTGGACTTTGAGGGTACAGTGGGATCAATGGACCAATGATCTGGAGCAATGGTCCTTGTGTCTTCTTAGGTCAAGAAGGTTCTCCTGTGGTGGATGGAACCCAACCATTTGCTCAAAGGGGTTTCTTTCCTCATACCCTCTCCTCAGCAGATCCTCACCTTGGATGCATCGGGGATGGGCTGGGACACTCATCTGGGTCTTTACCAGACTCTGGGGAAGAGGACAGTGCTTGACACTCTACTCCAATTCATTGTCCTCGAGATGAGAGCCATCCTATATGTCCTGTAGGCCGTGCAGATGGACAATGTCAGCGTAGTTCACTTCATCAGCAAGCAAGGTGGGCACCCATTGTTACCCCCTGTGCCGAGAGGTGATGAGAGTTTGGTACTCTGCTCTGAAACACTGTCTAGGGTTGTTGGCTGTCCATGTTTCAGGTGTCCAAAATGTCATGTCAGACAAGTTAAATAAAATCAATCAAATCTTTATTTATATAGGGCCTTTCAAAAACCAAGGCACTGCACAGTTAAAATACAATGTACCACATGAAAATATAATCTAAAATAATCATATCAATAAATTAAATTTCGTTTGGGAAGGCTAGATTGAACAAATATGTTTTTAGGTCACTTTTGAATCCATCAATGGTCGGGCATTCTCTTAACCGACGAAGTAGAGAATTCCACAGGGTGGGTGCCACAAAGGAAAAAGCACAGGCACCAGATGTTTTTAAACGAACCCTGGGAATCTCTAGCAATTCCTCGTCGGTGGATCGGAGAGGACGGAGGGTGAAGTAGGGAGTCAGGAGATCTTGCAGGTTGCAGGGTCTGGACACCTCGAATTCAGACAACACCAACCTTCATGCTCACCCGCGGGATGACGAGTTGGCTGGTGATCTGTTGACGGAGAAAGGCCCTTCGTCCTTTTAAGGGATTC
Organism: Neoceratodus forsteri; assembly: GCA_016271365.2. Taxonomy (NCBI): domain Eukaryota; kingdom Metazoa; phylum Chordata; order Ceratodontiformes; family Ceratodontidae; genus Neoceratodus; species Neoceratodus forsteri. Next base: position 598,438,258 of record CM057454.1, on the reverse strand, counting down.
TCTGCCTTATCTCCAAATCCACGGGGATGCCCCTGGAACCAATCCAGAAACTGGCAGAGTACCCTCTCACTGACATTTTTAAGAGAGGGGATACCCCGACTGAAGCCTTTCCTGTGGCCGAAGCCATTGTTGATCCAGCCTTGGAGCTTTGGCAGCTACCTGCCTCCTGCCCAGCGCCATCTGCCTAGATGGCCCAGAAGTATTCAGTGCCCATGGGGCCCCTCTTTCGGTTCACAGAACATCCCTCGGCTGAGAGCCTTGTGACCGCCTCTGTGTTCAGACATACAGGCAGTTCTGCCAACACCGACAGACGCCCGGACAAGGAGTCCAAGAAACTGGACCACTCTGCCAGGAAGGTCTAAGTGGCATCCTCTTTAGGCCTCCATCAGGCAAGCTCAGTCGTCATCATGGTGCACTTCTCCCATGCCCTTCTGGGGTCCTTGGACGAAGTTCTTCCACATCTCCCCACAGACCTTCAGACTACAGTCAAGCAGGTCTGGGACCAAGGTCATGCCATTGCCAAGCAGCAGCTTCAGATGGCTCTGGACACTGAGGACTCATGCATCTGTTCAGTGGCAGTTGCGGTTGCCTCATGCCGCAGGGCTTGGCTGAGGCTTTTCATCTTCGCAGCAGATACCCACCACAAACTTGCTGCTGTTCCTTTCCTGGGCACCGATCTCTTCAGTCCAGGTGTGGATGGTCACCTTCATCAAATTGAACAACCCAATGCCACCTTGGACTCTGCTACTTCTGCTCAAAGTGCTTCTGGCCCTAAGAAGCAGCAGCAGATGAAGAAGCCTTTTTGCTCCTGCGGCCCAGCAGTCCTCCTTTCAGGGAGCACAGCATCAGCAGGCACAGGCTTGATGCCTCTATCCCAAGCCTGGACCTCCCCGGGCCCATAAAGGTCGTCGGGGTTCAGGCCCTGGATGCTCTTCCTCCAAGCCTGCCCAGTGACGGGATGGGGTGGCCACCCCTATTCCCATCAAGCCAGCTCTGGGTCCTCCCGTGAGGTGAAGTAGGGAGTCAGGAGATCTTGCAGGTTGCAGGGTCCCTGTTCGTGTAGGGCTTTAAAGGTTAGCAAGCAACCTTAAAGGTGATCTGCCACTGAACAGGCAACCAGTGCAGTTCGCACAGCACAGGCGTAATGTGACTGGCCCTCGATGTACCAGTCAGAAGCCTGGACGCAATGTTCCGCACTAGCTGCAGGCGGATATGAACCCCAGGAAGCCCTAGGTAGAGGACATTGCAGTAGTCAAGGCGGGTGGTGACAAAGGCGTGGACCAGTGTTGGAGGGTCATCTGGAGGAATCAGGTGTTTCACCCGGGTGATATTTCTCAGATGGTAAAATGAGGATTTAACCATGGCCAATGCCTGAGATTTCAGGGTCAAGCCATTGTCAAAAATAACACCCAGGTTACGCACACGGTCTGAGGTAGTGAGCTGAACACCATCAAGCCATAGGCCCAACACCTGTCCAGCCCCCAAACCCACTCCCTGATGACCTGGGTCCACTACCAACACTTCAGTCTTGTCTGGAGTCGGTCTCAGCCTGCTGGTGCTCATCCAGTCCCTGATCTCGGCGAGACAGTTTAGCAGAGAGACAACATCAACCTGTCCGAGCAGAAAGGACATAATGGGGGGGGGGGCGGCGACTCAGAGGTAATGTAAGGAAGCATTTTTTCACAGAGAGGGTTGTGGATGCATGGAATGGCCTTCCGGAGGAGGTTGTGGAGTCAAAAACAGTGGTTGAATTCAAGCATGCACGGGACAGCCATAAGGCAATTCTAGGGGGTTGGGGTAGAAAGAAGTAGGCTGCTGGTTAACTAAGATCTGCAGCTTATCCATTAGGTAGGGAAATGGGCAGACTGGGTGGGCCAAGCGGTCCTTATCTGCTGTCACATTCTGTGTTTCTATACAGTTGAGTATCATCTGCGTAGCAGTGAAAATTTGACCCGTATCGCCTGATATCTCCCAATGGCAGTCTATACACTGCGAACAATATGGGTGCCAGTATGGAGCCCTGCGGCACCAGGCAGGACAGGAGGAGGGTGCCAGAGGAATAAATTCCAGTGACCACCCTCTGAGACCTGTCCGCGAAGAAGGATTGAAACCATTCAAGGACTGTACCCAACAGCCCAAAGAGAAGCTGCAGGCACTCCAAAAGCACACCATGGTCCACAGTCAAATGCTGCAGAGACATCAAGAAGGACCGAGATGGTACGAGCCTTTCGATCTCTTGCTATTAGATCATTCAGTACTCAGACAAGTGCAGACTTTGTGCTATATCTCTTCCTAAATCCAGACTGGAGAGTATCAGACATTGTGGGTTACAAGGTTATTGTCCAGTTGCAACGCCACCACCTTCTCAATAACCTTACCCACAAAGGGCAGGTTAGAGACAGGCCAGTAGTTAGCTGGACAGTGTGGATCCAAGAAGGGTTTTTTAAGGAGTGGTCATATGACTGCCTCCTTGAGGGGATCAGGAAAGACCCCACCCCCCCAAGGAGCTCCAGACAATTTCAGCTAGGATAGGGCAGATAACATCTACGCAACCCACTAATAGGGGTGTAGGGCCCGGATCCAAACTACAACTGGTTGGGCGCAGAGTCTGGCGATCCTTACAGTGTCCATGAATTCCAGCTGGCTAAAATCTATCCAGACAGATCGAGTGCTCATCACCTTCCACAGTCCCCCACAGGGGAAGCCAGGCTGATGCTGGCAACCTTATCTGTGAAGAATCGAGCAAACCCCTCACATTTAGCCTGAGAAAAGGCTCCTCCAGGCTAAAGGCAATTAGATTGCATGATCTGTCAACAGTCTGGAAGAGCTGAGCCAGTTGATTCTGCACAGCAGGAATCTACCTGGACAGGAATTCTGCTTTCTTACGGGTCATTTCTGATATATAGCCCTGATAATGTTAAATCAACCTAAGCTTGTCAGCATCCAGGCTGGACCTCCGCCATGCTCTCTCCATCCTTCGACCAACTCCTTCAAGGAACCATCAAACCAGGGGGTCCTTGGGTGAAGAGTGAGAGGCCGAACATGAACAGGAGCAGTCATATCCAGGAAATCTCCCACCACCCTATTATAGGCCACTGCAAGATCCCCTGCACTCATGTATTCACCCGAGAATCCTGATAGGTCCAGCACCTCCGATAGATCATTTGGGGTAACTCCCCTTAAAGGATGGTACTGGACCACCTCCGTAGAGGCAGGCCCAGTTGGGGGAGCCCCGAAACTGAACCTTGTGGTGTGATGGTCAGACCAACTGACTGGTTCTACCTCCAAATCTGTGATCTCCATCCTTAGGAGGAACACCAGATCCAACGAGTGTCCCCCTATATGGTTAAGCTAGTTGCAGTCACGAATGCACGAATGAGAACAGCTCACCTCAGTGGTAGAAGACCTGTTCGAAAAGTGGGGTCTCCCCGAGTTGGTCCTTCTTGTGTCTCCACTCAACATAGAACTACCACTTTTCTGCTCGCTTGATCTATGGCCTGGAGTTTTCTGGCGAGATACATTGTCCCTGTCTGGGAAAGGGAGGTTCTATGAGCATGGATATGTTGTTCATCCACACTTACTGGTATGTCCCTTCCCCTTTAAGAATTGCCAGAAGGTCTTCAAGCTGGCTCCTCCCACCCACCAGGGTGGTATAGCCCTCGGCTCTGCCCCATAACGCCAGAGCTTCCTTTCCGCTGGAAGATTCAGGTTGCCTTTTGTAGTAGGCCCTGGCTTCAAAACCTTCAGTTATTCCGAAACTTCCGACTTGTTCCAGTTAGTGACGATGATTCTCATCGTTCCATCATGGAAGATGAATCTTCCCCTTGATTTTGCCATGCGGCCAAAAAATGTCACGCACTGATCCACATACCGCGTGTGCGTTTACTGTCTGGGTGTCGGCCATGACACCAAGACTTGTGAGATGTGTCTTGCTTTTCACCTGAATGTCCTCAACGATCGTCTCGCATACCTCAAATTGGGCAGGCCCGAAAAACGGAATTCTCTGGTGAAATCTAAAGAGGCCTGGTAGGTGGTCTCCCCAGCTGCGGGATCCGCTGAACAGCTGGAGCAAATGCAGACCTTCGAAGAAGAAGCAGCAGCGCAGGCCACAGAGTCTTCCTCTCTGTCGCTTTTTGTTCCTCTCAACTTGGGCTCTACCTTTTCAGGTTCCTTCTGAGAGTTGTGCTAATCTCTCCCCACTAAGGGTGAGGGGTCTGCGGACTCTCATTCCTCTTGGTCCCGTAAGAAGGACAAGAATCTGAATCGGTCTTCATCTCGGCAAAGATGCTCTTGGGGTTGTGAGCGATCTTGGTCCCAGGAGCCGGCAGTATTGACTTTGGTCTAAATTGCCTCCTCTGCCGCTGGCTTCTCGGCCTTGCCGTCTGGCCAGTCGACCGAGGTCTCGGGGTTGAGATCGTTCTTGATCCCATCGATCCATTGTTGCCCGTTCAGGTCGACGACTCTCAATAGGATCCCGGTCCTGTCTTTTCCCGACGAAGAGACCCAGCCAGCTGGTGATCCCATCGAGGAACCGGTCCCTGATCCCAGGAAGTCACCGGTCCCACCGGTGTCTCCAGAGCGACTGACTCAGCCAGTCTGATCGAGGTCGAGAGCTCAGACCCCCTCAACTGGCAGGCTGAGGAAGGCGCACAAGCGCTCCAAAAAGAGGCAATGCCGTCAGTCATCCTCATCTTCCTTGGATGAGGAGAGGCTTCAGCGGAAGCTCCACCGATGCTACGAGGTTCTGATGTGGCAGCAGCTGATCCTGTCTGGGCAAAAGCTGACCACAGTCTCTACTCTGGCCATTACTTGGCTTTCGCCTCCTAGGCTGACGCCAACTCCTTTGGAACTGGTGAAATTGGTTCCCTCGCCTGCGGAACCTGCTAAACCCACTCCAGTTTGGCTGATATTGGGGTCTCCATCGATTGTGGTGGAGCTGCCGCATAAACAGCCTTTGGGAGGGGCTCCTAAGAAGGAAGCTAGGTCAACCCCTGGTCTTCCTCAGAAGATCTCGGTCACCCTCATGCCTGATCGCCCCAGGCACATTGAGGGTGACCTTGGTGGCCGACCGTTATATCTGGACACCTCGAATTCAGACAACACCAACCTTCATGCTCACCCGCGGGATGACGAGTTGGCTGGTGATCTGTTGACGGAGAAAGGCCCTTCGTCCTTTTAAGGGATTCTCTGCCTTATCTCCAAATCCACGGGGATGCCCCTGGAACCAATCCAGAAACTGGCAGAGTACCCTCTCACTGACATTTTTAAGAGAGGGGATACCCCGACTGAAGCCTTTCCTGTGGCCGAAGCCATTGTTGATCCAGCCTTGGAGCTTTGGCAGCTACCTGCCTCCTGCCCAGCGCCATCTGCCTAGATGGCAGAAGTATTCAGTGCCCATGGGGCCCCTCTTTCGGTTCACAGAACATCCCTCGCTGAGAGCCTTGTGACCGCCTCTGTGTTCAGACATACAGGCAGTTCTGCCAACACCGACAGACGCCGGACAAGGAGTCCAGAAACTGGACCACTCTGCCAGGAAGGTCTAAGTGGCATCCTCTTTAGGCCTCCATCAGGCAAGCTCAGTCGTCATCATGGTGCACTTCTCCCATGCCCTTCTGGGGTCCTTGGACGAAGTTCTTCCACATCTCCCCACAGACCTTCAGACTACAGTCAAGCAGGTCTGGGACCAAGGTCATGCCATTGCCAAGCAGCAGCTTCAGATGGCTCTGGACACTGAGGACTCATGCATCTGTTCAGTGGCAGTTGCGGTTGCCTCATGCCGCAGGGCTTGGCTGAGGCTTTTCATCTTCGCAGCAGATACCCACCACAAACTTGCTGCTGTTCCTTTCCTGGGCACCGATCTCTTCAGTCCAGGTGTGGATGGTCACCTTCATCAAATTGAACAACCCAATGCCACCTTGGACTCTGCTACTTCTGCTCAAAGTGCTTCTGGCCCTAAGAAGCAGCAGCAGATGAAGAAGCCTTTTTGCTCCTGTGGCCCAGCAGTCCTCCTTTCAGGGAGCACAGCATCAGCAGGCACAGGCTTGATGCCTCTATCCCAAGCCTGGACCTCCCCGGGCCCATAAAGGTCGTCGGGGTTCAGGCCCTGGATGCTCTTCCTCCAAGCCTGCCCAGTGACGGGATGGGGTGGCCACCCCTATTCCCATCAAGCCAGCTCTGGGTCCTCCCGTGAGGGGTTGGCTCCGCCACTTCCTTTGCACCTGGTCCGCTGTTACCACAGACAGGTGGGTCTTAGAAGTGGTCATCCAGGGTCTGCCTCTAGAATTCAAGTAGTACCCACCCAGCCAAGCCTGCACCCCACGGGAGGAGAGAGAATCAGCCCACACTCTGTCGGCTCTGAGAGACGACATAGCCCAGCTCCTCCTCAGGGAGGCAGTGGTTTTAGTGGCAGATCCTCCAGTCAACCCAGGGTTCATTTCCAGGTACTTCCTGGTTCCGAAGTGGACGGGGGGGGGGGTCTGGCGCCCCATTCTAGATCTGACAGGACCCGAATCAATATCTCAGGCCATGCACCTTTCGGATGGTAACTCTGTCCCAGATCATACCATCCCTGGAGCAAAACATACGGTTCTGCTCACTGGATCTTCAGGATGTGTTCTTTCATGTCCCAGTCCGTCCGTCTCACTAGCGGTTCCTCTGCTTCAGAGCACAGAGAACCCTTATGAGTTCCAAGCCATGCCATTCGGCCTGTCATCTGCCCCACAGGTCTTCACCAAATGCATTGCAGTGGTAGCAGCCCACTTCAGGCATCGAGGGGTCAGGGTATACCCTTACCTAGACGACTGGCTGTTAGCAGGTTCCACCCAGCAAGAGGTGGAGAGGTCCAGGGACCTGGCTGTCCAGACCTGCTCTCAACTTGGCCTCCTGATCAACGAGCTTGTGCCTTCTTAGGTGATGTGCTTCACTGGGGCAGAGCTCGGCTCCTGGCGGACATGGTGGAGGTTCTTTCCTGCTTTGCCCAATCATTTCTAGGGACTTTCTTCGCCTTCTGTGTTACATGGCGGCCTGCACCACCTTGGTCCATTGGGCCAGGTGGCATATGCGCCCCCTTCAGTGGGAGCTGACCACCCAGTGGACTCAGCGCCTAGGTCATTTCGACCATCTGATCACTGTGACCCAGAAGATGTGGGATGCTCTCCAGTGGTGGACCATCCTAGACCGGTTGCAGGAAGGGATCCCGTTTGTCCGCTCTGAGCCAACGGTCATCCTCATGACCGAGGCCTCTCTCATGGGCTGGGGAGCCCATATGGGGGACAACATGGCTCATGGATTCTGGACCCCAAGGAGTCCCATTACCACATCAGCCTGTTGGAGCTCAGAGCGGTCAGACTGGCACTGACAGCATTCGCTCAGCAGCTTCCGGCTCAAGTCCATATGGACAATACCACAACCATGTACTACCTCAACAAGCAGGGTGGCATGCACTCCCGTCTGTTGTGCAGGGAAGTGCTCCACATCTGGACACTCGTGAGCCGACTGGAGGCAGGTCACCTAGCTATCTCTGTGGCAGGAGACTCAAATCAACTGGCGGATGCCCTTGGCCGCATAGGTGAGACATCCCATGAGCAGTCTGTCCATTCTGAGGTAGCTTACAGCCTGTTCTCCTACTGGGGCAAACCGATGATGGACTTGTTTGCCTCCAGGGAAAACCCCAAACTGAGGTTGTTTCATGCCCACCCCCTCAAAGGAATCGCTGCAGGGGAATGCCTTCTCGAGGCCATGGACCCCAGGCCTCTTCTACGCCTTCCCTTTGTTTCGCTTGATTCACAGGGTGCTCCTCAAGGTGAGGTGGGACAAGGTGCAGGTGATCCTGGTAGCCCCAGACTGGCCACGCCAGTTATGGTATCCAGATTTCCTCAGCCTCAACAACAGGCTCCTGAAGCATCTTCCAGCACTCCCAGACCTAATCTCTGTCAGTCAGGGGAAGGTCCTCTATGTGGACCTTCAATCCCTGCAACTGACAGCCTGGTACCTGAGCGGCTAGAGTTCCAGGCTTTGGGCCTCTCTGAGGATGTACTCACAGCAGTGGAAGCATCTAGAAAGGAGTCGACCAGAAAGTGCTATGCCTTCAAATGGAAAAGATTTTCCATTTGGTATCTGGGCAAGGGCCTGGACCCTCTGTCCTGTACTGTGGCTAGCATTTTAGACTATCTTTGGTCTCTGTACAAAGGGGGTCTTTGGTCTTCGACCATTAAGGTGCACCTGGCAGTCATCTCTTACTGGGCACAGGTTGGTCATCAGACGGTAGCACAGGAGAAGGTGGTCTGGCGCTTTTTCAAAGGCCTTGATCACATATCCCTTCCGGTGCGTGAACCTCCACCTCCATAGGATTTACTGCTGGTCTTGGCAAAGCTCATGGGCAAGCCATTCGAACCGATGCCCAAGTGCGAGATGTCACACTTGTGGAAGACGGCCGTCCTGGTGGCTATCAGTCTGCCAGGAGGACAGGGGAGCTCCATGCACTCTCGGTGGACTCCCCTTATCTGGTCTTCCACAGGGACAAGGTTGTCCTGCGCCCCACCCGAAATTCCTCCCGAAGGTGGTGTCAGAGTTTCACCTTAACCAGGTGTTGACTCTGCCTGTGTTCTACCCGAACTACACCTTGGATGCAGAGTACAGGCTCCATACTCTGGACCTGAGACAAGCTCTGTCACATTATAAGGAGAGGATGGCAGAAATTTGGGGCGAGGTTCGCCAGCTGTTTGTCACCTACATTGAAGCCACCTCTGGCAGACCTGCAGCAAAGCGGACAATCGCAAGATGGATTACATCTTGCATTGATCTCTGCTATCGGTTGGCGGGCAAGGAGCATCCTAGAGGGATAAGGGCTCATTCTGCCCGCCATACCGCTGCGTCGGTGGCTGCTTCCAGGGACATCCCTGACTAGGAAATTTGTTGGGCTGCAACCTGGAAGACAGCAAGCTGGTTTTGGGGCCTCAGTTCTCCAGTCTCTGTTCTGAAAATAGGGAGTGTGCGCCTTGCCTCTCTCCCAGAGAACTGCTAGGAGTCTGCCAATAAATGTGGATGAACAACATATCCATGATCATAGAAAAACGGGTTACTCACCTGTAACAGTAGATCTTCCATGGAATGGTCTGTTGCAGTAAGTCATTACTTCTGGGAGTTCCTGATAGGTGGTGCTCTCACAGTAGTTTTCCTCAAGCAGTCTCCACACCAGGGACCACCCACATGACCTCACTTCCTGGGCTGTGCTTATAAAAGCGGGTGGCCCCTGGTAAGCTCTTTTCATTTTCCCGCCGGCTTCAGTTCTGACAACAGCTAGAACAGTCTTCTGCAAGCAGTCTTCAACGTGGATTGATCCCACAGCTTGTGTTGCCTAAGCTTAATACACGGCACCAGATTCCTGTGCTTGGCCAAGAGCATTAATGATGGAAGATATTTCCCTGTTACAGACTTGGGACTCGATCAAAGGGCTCCAAAACTACTGAGTCCTCTTCAAGAAATAAAAAGGTGGAGGAAATACTCTCACCAAAAGTCCTGCCAGGCCGTAGTTCAGTCATATCTACGAAACATGCCTCATCAAGGAGACACTTTACATCGACAGGCGATATCTCCCCCATCGATGGCAGGCACTTCTACATCATCAAAAGAACATAGAAGTTCAACTTCTCACAGAAAAGAATGTTCCCCATTGACGGGGCATCATTCTTCAGCTCCTCCTTCGACGAGGCAACATACACCGTCGACAGCAACGCACACCATTGATGTCAGAGATGCTGCTACATTTACCGTCGACAGGAATAACTCCCCCATTGACGGAGGTGTTCCAGAAGACTTTTTCATCGATGAGTGCACCTCCTCCGTTGACAGAGCACACACAGACTTTATCTCTGCCTCCATCAAAATAGGCACGCACGGAGCTAGAACGTTCACCATTCCTGCCTCTTCCTCAACCTACAGAGGCATATTATTCAGATTCTTGTATTATTTCAGAACCTTCTAAACACACATATTCTGATGGTTCCCCTACCAGACGGGGCTCAGACTCCCCTTACTCTATACTATCCTATTGGGACGACGTGATGCGACCAATAAAGGTAATTTTCCCACCAGATGACCTGTCATTCTCAGAAATGTTACAAAAAAAACATGGGGTTTACCCCAACGGAACAAGATAAATTAAGTAAAGATATGGTGGACTATATCGACATCTTGGACGCATCCATCTGGGCGGTCCCACCTTTCATACCAACATTTAAAAATGCAATCACAGAAGCATGGAGTCAACCCATGACTGCACAGGAGTTACCTCGAAAAGCACATAGGCTTTATCAAGCTCCTTTAGAATATCAATACTTTTCAAATACTCCCACTGCAGACTCAGTGGTTACTACAGCACCTCATGACCGTACTGTAAAACCAAGACATACAAGTACAGTACCTCCTGAAAAAGACTCCAAACGTTTTGATCATATGGAGAAGAAAGTGTTTTCTTTAAGCACATTAATTATTAGAATACTTAATTACACGGGACATATGCTGAAGTTTCAGCACACAGTGGGCACTTCTGCTTCAGAGGTCATTGATAAATGACCTACATCCTCTGAAAAAGAACAGCTCACATCAATGATCAATACACTTACTTCCCTCTCCTGACACCTACTATGGTCGGGATATGATATTGCCGATGCTTCGGCCAGAGCCTCAGCCACCAGAATTACTATATGCTGTCAGGCCTGGCTCAGACTCTCAGGTCTTGCACCTGATCTGCAATGTAAAGTGGCTAACGCTCCCTTTTTGGGCAAAAATCTTTTTGGTCCAGGTGCACAAATTATACTGGACAACCTACAAGCTTCAGGGAGACTATTGAAAATGGTTCAGAACCTGTACTATAAACAACGCCCTCAGTATAATTATTCTTACAAGGCTGGAAATTACTATACTAAACGAGGAAACTTTAGAAGCAAAGAAAGCTCAATAAAGGGTACATCTACCCCTTATAAATTGACGAAGGACCGCCCACCTGGACGAGCAGGTTCCACTGCCTCTCATTAATTCTCCAGCCTCTGCCCCAGTCTCCTCTCCTAGGCCTCGGAAACTTTTTTAAGGGGAATTCATCTGAAAATTTACTGAGGCCCCTTTTACACAAGGCTTTATACACCTAGCCACTACAGACAAAAATATATAGGAGAGGTATTGTTACGGGTCATTACGACCATCACTTCGGGATACCTCTCAGCCTGTTTAGTGGTGGACCTTTTTTGTCCTAACCTCAAACAGTGCTACTACACACATGTTGAAAAGACTCTTATTTTCTAATATTATGAGATGAATCATAATGTTCTTACTAATTGGTACTGCCATGCGTAGCTTTCACTTGGCCATACATAGAGGCCAATAACACAGTGGTTTTATATATATATATATATATATATATATATTCACACACTTTAGACCTTATATTTATAAACTATACAGAGCTCATTATTATTCAAACAACATGAAGTCTTGCTATATTATGACATATGCAGTGAGTCACAACCTTCGAACTGCTCCGGAGGTGAAAGAGTTAACTTTCCATGCCAGGCATGGAACGCTGAGCTCGCGCTCGGTTGAAACTCTGTCTGTTGTTCTTCAAACTCAAACCGTCAGATTCTTTACTCTGCCTCACTGAACAGTCGCTCCGGAGATTTCTCCTTCTGCTCGGTTCATTTTGTCAAAGTATTGTTTTTCTCGGTTTTCGACCGAATTTAAACCGTAACCGGTCGGTTCAGACTCTGTCTGTGGTATTTGTGAGTACTAGATAGGTTTTACATTAAGTTCTATTCTGTGTGGAACTTGTAAACGGTTTATCGGTTCGGTTTGAACCGATCAGGTTGTTTAAAATATCTTAATCTGTCATTTAGAGTGTGGTTACCGGTTCTTATCGGTTCTAAAAAAACAGATTTTATTACGTTTTTTTCCACGACCCGTGACACGGTTGGGAACCGATAAGAGGGTCTTACCTGGCGGATTGCCATAAATGGGTAAGTTTGGTTAGGACTGGCACTGTGTCTGAGAAACCCAAAAGAAAAACCAGGCCCACTGGGTTTCAACACTGCAGTGTGTGTGGGAAGTCTTTGCCAAGGCTGACCCCCACACCACCTGTGTTTATTGTCTGGGGTTTGACCGCCTCAATGCAGACTGCCAGATTTGTAAAAATTTTCCTGCAGCTACCCTGGAAAAGAGAGTTGGTAGGCTCAGGGAAAGGGAGGCCAAAAAGTCCGCTGAACCGGATGGCCAGCCCGGTTCGGAGGGAGTGCCCTCTGACCAGGGCGAGACTTCCTCGGGCAAAAGGAGATCCGACTCTGAGGAGTTGGTTCCAACAAAAAGGACTAGGAAATCAGCTGGTGTGGAGCCAAATCTTTCCTCTCCAACCGCTGAAGAAATAGCCAAAGCGATTAAAATTGTCCAGTCGCTTTCCCCGGTTCTGACCGAACTGGCACCATCAGGTAAGCGCATGGTTCGGCCGGTTCCACCAGTTCAAGAGTATGATTTAGAGGAATATTATGAACCGGAGGAGGGGGAAGAGGAGTATGAGGAGAGTGAATGTGGATTTGAAAGTCTGGATGTGCCCATTGACCCGGACATCTCCCCAGACAGACCTTCAGGAGTGTCTCCTCCTAGGCTTTCTGAGTCCCCTTCTCATTTTATGTTTTATAAAAAAGTGGCTGAAACCCTCCAGCTCCCTATGGAGGAAGCTGTGGATGATCAAGAGGAGCCTGACTATGTGGAAATGATGGATATCCCAGAGTCTAGGAGACTGTATATTCCTTTGCATAAATCTTTTGGGAAACAGACAGTTAAAATTCTAAAAACTCCTCACACTATACCTCCTGTGGATAAGAGAATGGACAAGAGGTACACATTGTCAGGCTCTGATACTGAGTTTCTTACACAACAATGCAGCCATGTTGGGGTAGTGCAGGCTGCAGCCTGTGACAAGGCAAATATTCCTTGGCTTCACACCCCTGACAAGGACTCCAGGAGGATTGATGCCATGGCAAAGAAACAGTACATGGCAGCATCCTTGGGACTCAGACAGGCAAATTATATGGCTTATGTTGCTAGATATCAGAAATCCAGATGGGATACTGTTATGGCTCTAGCAAAACAGGTCCCTGGCCAGCTTGCCAAGGAGCTGGAGCAGGTGGCTGCTGGTGGTATTGAGGCATCCAAGGTGCAATTCCATGCTGCAGTGGACTCAAATGATGTCTCATCAAGAGTCATGGCTACATCTGTGGCACTTCGCAGAATGGCTTGGCTCAGATGTACTAGCCTGTCACAGGATACCCAGACTAAGGCCATGGATTTTCCTGTTGTGGGTAATTCTCTGTTTGGGGAGCAGACAGAGAATTACATGAAGAAAATGGATGAGTATAGGACCACCTATAGGAGTGCACAGGCCAAGGAAAGGCAGGCCACTCCTCAAAGGCAGCTTCCCAGGGGCAGGGGCAGGCCTTTTCATATGCCTTTTTACCAAGCCCAGGCCTCCTCCTCTTCTGCTTATACCCAGAGGGGGTTCTTTAGAGGGAGAGGCAGACGGGGTACAAGCAGGCCTGCTTCCACCCCTCAGCCCAAAGTCCCTGCCAAGCAGGCACCCTGATGGGGTTGCCAGGGCCGATTCTCAGCTACCTGTAGGGGCAGGCTAGCTTACTTTGTCCAGGACTGGGAGTCTCTGACATCAGACAAGTGGGTCCTGGAGTAGTAAGCCAGGGACTGGTTCTCAGCTAAAAGTTTCCAAAGATGAGAACAAGATCCTTTCCACCTGCAAATCCACCAGAGGCACTTGCCCTAGAGGCAGAGGTCTCTTCCTCCTGGCTCTCAGAGCTGTGGAAAGGGTTCCACCCCTACACCATGGCAAAGGGTTGTACTCCAGGTACTTTCTTACCCCAAAAAAGACAGGAGAATGGAGGCCCATCCTGGATCTCAGATATTTAAACAAGCACCTTCTAAAACCAAAATTCAAAATCGTGACTGTGGGAATTATTCTACCCTCTCTAAGGCCAGGGGACTGGCTAGCATCCCTGGACCTCAAGGATGCCTACTTCCATATTCTCATCAGAAGCTCCCATCGAAAGTACCTCAGGTTCGAGCTGCCCTCAGGCCATTACCAGTTCAGAGCAATGCCCTTTGGCCTCACCTCTGCTCCAAGGGTATTCACAAAATGCCTGGCAGTAGCAGTTGCTTCCCTAAGAAGGCAAAAAATTGCCATCTTCCCTTACCTGGACGACTGGTTCATAGTAGGCCAGTCCCCAGACCAAGTCAAGTTACATCTACAGATAACTCAGCAACTGGTCACCTCTGTAGGTTTCCTTCTGAATCTTTCAAAGTCAGTTCTAGAGCCTGTCCAGCTCCTCACCTTCATAGGTGCAGAGCTGAACACAGAGAAAGCCAGCTCCTCACCTTCATAGGTGCAGAGCTGAACACAGAGAAAGCCAGAGCCTTCCTCCCTTTGGACAGAGCAAGGACCCTGGTCTCTCTGGCCTCCTCATTCACCCTGCAGGTCTCTCGGCCAGCAAGGCATTTTCTACAGCTCCTGGGGCACATGGCTGCTTCTACAGCAGTAGTGCAGGGAGCAAGATTTCAGATGAGGGACATCCAGTTCCATTTGAGAGCCTTTTGGTCTCAAAGGAAAGACCTCTAACCAAATTGATCCCAGTGACTCGAACCCTGATCCAGGCCCTACAGTGGTGGCAGGATCAGAGCAATCTGAGACAAGGAGTTCCTTTGTCCTCAGTCTCATCCTTAATCCTTACTACAGATGCATCCCTCTTGGGGTGGGGAGCTCACATGGGCGACCTCACTACCCAGGGATTGTGGTCCCTCAGGAATCTCTGCTCCACATCAATCTGTTGGAACTCAGAGCAGTTTTTCTAGCACTTCAAGTTTTTTCCAAATCTGTTCAGAACAAAGTTGTACAGGTCAGAACAGACAACACCACCACAATGTGGTACATCAACAAGCAAGGGGGCACTCGGTCTACGGCCTTGTGCACCGGAGCAATGAAGTTGTCGTCTCTGGCTTACTCCCTGAACACCTCCCTTACGGCAGTTCACCTCCCAGGCAAAGACAATGTCCTGGCAGATGCTCTCAGCAGGATTTCCCAGGCCCATCACGAATGGTCACTGGACCCCCTGGTCTTGGAGGTGATATTTGCCAGATGGGGCACCCCACAGATAGATCTTTTTGCAGCCCCAGACAATCACCAACTTCCCCTTTTTTGCTGCAGGCCCCCAGTGTTGGGCTCAGTCCCTCTGGATGCCTTAATTCTCAATTGGGAAGGGAAGTTTCTCTATGCTTTCCTCCCTTCCCTCTCCTGTTCAAAGTGCTAGTCAAAATCAGATCTCAACCCTGCCAGATGATCCTGATTGCTCCAGATTGGGCCAGACAACCCTGGTATCCACTCCTACTGTCCTTAGCAGTCCATCTTCCCCTGTGTCTTCCCAGAAATCACAACCTGTTAACCTGTGCTCAGGGGAGGGTTTGGTACCCGAACCTCAAATCTCTCAATCTCAAGGCCTGGCTCTTGAAGAGTTAGAGTTTGCTGATCTACACCTCTCCCAAGGTGTAATGGATATCCTGAAGGCTTCTAGGAAGCCTTCCACCAGGGCTACTTATAATTCCAAATGGAAGAGGTTTTCCATATGGTGCTCTGGGAAGCATATTTCCCCAGAATCTGCTGATTTACCCACAGTCCTGGATTATATGGTCCACTTAAATACCTTGGGGCTGAGACCAGCTACCCTAAAAGTGCATCTGGCAGCTGTGTCTGCTTTTATTTCAGCAGGTAAACCCTCTTCTCTTTCAGCTCATCCTGTATTCTCCAGGTTTTTCAAGGGATTGCTTCACACCAACCCTCCATTCAGGGACCCTGCCTCTGCCTGGGATCTTAATGTTTGCATTGCTCAGCTTATGCAACCCCTCTTTGAGCCTTTGTCTTCAGCAGAGCTTAAGTACTTGACTTGGAAGACTGTGTTTCTGGTAGCCATCACTTCTTCCAGACGCATAAGTGAATTACAAGCTTTGTCAGTGGAGCCTGATTTTATCTCCTTTCATAGAGATAAGGTGGTCCTCAGGACTAACAGGAAGTTCTTGCCTAAGGTGGTTTCAGATTTCCACCTTAATAAATCTATATCTCTTCCAGTGTACTTCACTGACCATTCCTCCTCTGGCGAGAGGAGGCTGCACAGCTTGGATGTGAAGAGAGCCCTTAGTTACTACATAGAGCGTACCAAGGGTCACAGGTTTGACTCCTCCAACTGTTCCTCACTTACGGTGAGGTTGGTAAAGGAAACCTGCCACTAAAGATCCATTGCCAGGTGGATTGTCTCTTGTATCCAATTTTGTTATGAAAAACTGGGTAGGTTCTCTCTCTCAGGCCTGAGGGCTCACGCTACTAGAGGTGCTTCCGCTGGCTGCTGCCAGGGATCCCTATTCTAGAGATATGTCAAGCAGCTACCTGGAAACAGTTCACACTTTTACCAAGCATTACTCCTGGACATCCAGGCTAGGAGTGATGCTCGGTTTTTCACAGCTGTGCTTCAGAGCCTATTTCCTAAGTAGGTTCTGTCCCTCCTCCATGGAGTATTGCTGTAATCTGCATATGTCATAATATAGCAAGACTTCATGTTGTTTGAAGAAAAATTACTCACCTTAGTAATGTTGTTTCTTCTAATGGTGTCTTGCTATATTATGACCTCCCCACTACCTCTCAGAACCTCTGTTTTTGGGATGTGGGTGGGCAGTGCAGTGGCATAGTAGGTGCCCACCTTGTTGTTTTTCACCCCTCCTTTATTGGGGTGACTTGGTGTTGTGTTTTTCATTTTTTGGGTCTCCTGACTTGAGTCTTTGTTTTGGGACCAAAAATGTGTTCTTATGTTTAGTAGCCAGTTGGCTAGTGTAGGTTTACAGCTTCCACACAGGACCTCAGTGAGTTTAGCTCATAAAGATCTGACGGTTTGAGTTTGAAGAACAACAAACAGAGTTTCAACCGAGCTCGAGCTCAGCGTTCCATGCCTGGCATGGAAAGTTAACTCTTTCACCTCCGGAGCAGTTTGAAGGTTGGGACTCACTGCATATGTCATAATATAGCAAGACTCCATTAGAAGAAACAACATTACTAAGGTGAGTAATTTTTTCTTATAGTCCAACCTATTTGGACATAACTGCTTGGGAATCTCCCAGAAGTAATGACTGCAAAAGACCATTCCGTGGAAGATGGTTTGTTACACAAAGACTTTTGCCGTAACAGTAGATCTTCTAGGAATGTCTCTTGCTGTAAGTAGTTTCCCTCCCTCTGACCTCTTGCCATTCTGTAACAGGGAAAACAATGTAGGTTTGGGAGGCTATGGTACCTCAGTTCCCCTTGGTCCCTCGCCACTATGAGCTGAAACCGGCAGGGAATGGAGCTTACCAGGGGCCACCCACTTTTATAGGCACAGCCCAGAAAGTGAGGTCATGTGGGAGGTCCCTGATATGGAGACTGCTAGAGGAAAAATGCCATGAGAGTGCCACCTATTGGGAACTCCCAGAAGTAATGATTTACTGCAAGAGACATTCCTAGAAGATCTACTGTTTCGGCAAAAGTCTTCGAGTAACAGACTTTTTAGGAGTGGTATATGTTCATCCACACTGACCCACCCGACCTCCCCGGCTGCGACGCAGAAACCTGGCTTCCAGCGGGCTAAGATCTGGCATCATGAGGCGGAGCAGAGGGCTATACCACCTGGGTGGGTGGGAGAAGCCAACTTGAAGACCTCCTGGTGATTCTTAAAGAGGAAAGGGACATGCCAATACGTGTGGATGAACAACATAACACCACTCCTAGAACTACTGTTACAGGTGAGTAACCTGTTTTTCCTTCCCTCCCTTTACTCTGATTCAGAGAGTGCTGATCAAGTTCTAGATGGAGTCCGCTACCCAGATCCTGGTGGCTTCCTTTTGGCCTCAGCAGATTTGGTTTCTACTTTTGCAATAGTTAGCAGTGGCAACTCTGGTGCCCCTTCCTCTGTGCCTAGTTTTGCTGTCACAGGAACAGAGGATCCTTCTCCATCTGAACCTCCAGTCTCTTCATCTGCATGCCTGGCTTCTGAAGATGTAGCCATTGCCAGGTTTGGTGTCTCATCTAAAGTGGCTGATGTCTGGGAGGCCACCAGAAAGTCTTCCACTGGGGCGACTTATTCCGTGAAATGGAAGCGCTTTGCTTTGTGGGTGGCTTCCCATCATCTGGATCCCTTCACCTGCCCGGAGAACCAGATTCTAGAGTATTTTATTTATTTTAAGAGTTTTAGCAGGAAAGCTCATTTCTAGATGTGTCTTGGTGGTGGTGGTGGGGGGGGTTAGGGAACAAGGGCGAAGAAAATATAACAAAAATGTAACAATGATGAGTGGTAGACTATATAGTGAGAAGGAAGCACAAGAAACAAGCAGATTATAGCAATATAAATAAATTGGCATTTACAATATTACATATACTGTACAATTGAATTTACAAGTTGTTGATAGCTGTTCGTAGAGAGGCCTAACAGACTCCCAGCAAGGGGCCAAAGTGCCTAGGCATATTACTGCCAAAAAGTAGAGAAGTACATAGGTGGGATATAATAATTAGGTGGAGGGGGTTGAGCAGTGAGATAGTGATGTGTGTGGGGGGATATAGGTCAGGGTGAGGAAAGGGGGGAATGTGGAGAGGGGGACAAAGGGAAGGAAGAATCAGGAGCAGTTGAAGGTGGGCGAGTAAAGCTCACTGAGAGTAGGGGAGAAGGAATGAAGAGAAGTGGTAGAGCTGGTGGTTAGGAGGAGGGAGTTCCACAGTTTGGGGAGATGGTAGGAGAAAGCTGCCTGACCAATGGTATTCAACCTAGGTGAGGAGGCGATAGAGTTTCGTAGAGAGTAGGAGGAGGGGGGTGGGGATGAGAGGAATGAGGAGTGATAGGAGGGAAGAGAACCAAGCCAGTGTTTGGCCAGGAAGGAGAAGCAGTGAGTAAGACGTCTGGCCTCAAGGGAGGGAGGGGGGAGAGAGAGAGAGAGGGAGGGCAAAGTAGACGAAGCAGTGGTGGATGCAGAGCTAGCAGTCAAGAGCAAAGCTGCTGAATGAGTGGAAGAGTGGGTCCAGTTTGGCCAGCGTAGACCTAGGAGCAGCGCTGCATATGGTGTCGCCGTAGACCAAGATGGGGAGAATCATTCTCTGTAATATGGCTCTGCGAGCAGGCAAGGGGATGCACCCAAGGTTATGATAAAAGCCCCTACTTTTGGGTGTAACATTTTGTGGATTACCTCAACATGAGCTGAGAAGTCCAGGTGCTGGTCTAGCTATAGCCCCAGGTACTTGAAGGATGGGGCATCTTCAAGGCGACCATCAAGGGTGTGAAAGAAAGGGGCGGTTGTAAGTCTGGAGAGTTTTTGCCTGGTTCTAAAGGTCATGGAGACCATTGTCTTTGCATTTAGGGCCAACTGATTTGAACGGAACCAGCGCTGGACATTGTCAAAGTCCAGCTGGAGTCTGGCCAGCAGATCAGAGGGGGAGGATCTGGACGTATTATCAGTGTACATATGGATGGACACTGATAAGTACAGACTATAGGAAGGTTTAGGAAAATGGAGAAAAGGATGGAGCCAAGCACAGAGCCTTGGGGAACTTCAGTGCTGATAAGAAGGGGTGGGGAAGTGGCGCAGTCAATTTTAGCTGATTGGGTTCTGCCCAGAAGGTATTGAATAGAACCAATCAGTAGTGTGACAAGAGTGTCCTGCAGCAGTAAGCTTGGCAAGGAGAATGGGAAGACTTTGGCCAGGTCGACAAAAATAGTGGATGTGATTTGGCCCTGGTCCATCCCAGAGAGAAATGGAGTCAGTTAGCCTGAGAAGGGAGGTGGAAGTGGAATGGGATTTGCGGAAGTCAGACTGGAATTGTGTGGAATAAAAGAGTTCAGGAAGGGGGAAAGTTGAGAAAGGACTTAATTGTTCTTGTAGTTTGGCAAGGGTGGCTAGTAGTGTGAGATAGTTGCCTGGGACAGAGGGGTCTCCACCTTTAGGAAGGGGGATTACTGTAGCATGCTTCCAGACATCTGGGACAGATGCAAGAGAGAAGGAGAGGGTCAGAAGGGAGGAGAGCGGAAGACAGATGGCAGGGGCAGAGATGCAAGAGTTTAGGGTCTAGTCTATCTGGGCTTTTGCCCTTGAGGTTGTTAAGAGCCAGGAGGGCCTTAAGGGCATCGGATGGGGAGATGTTGGGGAAAAGGCGAAAGGAGGATGGAAGAGGGCTTTAGAGAGGCAGTAGGAGGGGGAAAGAAGAGGGAGGAGGCCCAGTTAGTGAAGACATTTTTTAATTCAGAAGTGACAGGAATCTAAGATGGTGTTGTCTTTCACCTTGAGGATTGTGACAGTGGCCTGGGTTGGGGGTGAGAAAAGGGCATGGGTCACCATCTAAAACTTTGAAGGGTTTGTTAATGTTGTTTCAGAAGGTTGTGGATAAGTATTCTGCTTAACATGCTTAGTTGTTCTGAGTCTAGTACATGTATTCCTCAAAGTCTTGTATTTGTGCAGGTCAGAAGGGGAACCTGAGGCCTTGTGGGTTCTCCAAGCCAGGTTCCTAGCAAACAGGCAGGTCAGGAGTTTGTCAGAGACACAGGGGAGATGACTACCACATACCCTAGATCTTACTTCAAGAGGGCTCTTGCAGTAGGTATTGACCATTAGGACTAAGCCATCAGGCACTAGGACCACACGGAAAACTTTAGCAGTGTCTGCACCCATCACTTGATTGCGTCAGTGTGACACTATATAGTGAGTGGTTCCCACACCCGCCCTCCAGTTCTTTCCTGCTGTCGACCTGTGCACGGACCTAATGGAGAATGCTGCTTCTGTCTACTGCCATTTTGGGTAAGTATTTCTACTCAGTTTTATTTCTTAAAATATTAGTACTTCTAAGTATTTGTGTATATCGTCTCCGACACCTTCCGATTCGTATAAAAACAAGCGAGACTCCTGTGGATCTGAGCTCCCTCAAAAAGACTGCCATTCCTTATGCCTCTTCTGCCTGGGCCCAGAGCACAACATCGAGAACTGTGAGACCTGTCAGAGCTTCAACCAGGCCACACGAAAACGCCGTCAACAGATCCTGGAAGCCCATATTTTAAAACAAAAAATGGCCTATATGGAGAAGGAAATGCAGAAACTCAGGAGTTCTTCCTCTTCACTGGAGGAACATCGCAAGGATAAGGAGAGACATCTGGACCGGGATCAGTCTTCTTCCTGCCCGTGATCCCCCCCCAAGGAAGTGCCCCTCCTGCCACATCTGCGTCTGCCGCCGCGGAGCAATCTGCGCACCCGCTGGAGCTGGTCTTGGTTCCGGCGGGAGTCTCCGGGAAACCGGAGACATGCTACCTCTAGACCCATCAAAACCACCGGGTCTGAGGTGAGTGGCAAGGCCGATAAGTCGGCCGTCGGCTTCCCTGGTGCCCACCTGGCCATGACTAATAAGTCGGACACTGGCTCTGTTGGCAAACGTCCAGTCACGGCTGGTAAGTCGAATGCCAGTCCCTCCAGTGAACGCCCAGCCCTGGGACCTCCGTCTGGCCCTGATAACAGGCCTGACATCAAGGCTTTGGTCCAGCTGCCACCTGTGCCACAGCTTTCCTGGGAGGGTTCGCCCTCTCACGACCCTCTGCCTCCTATGGTGGACCCTCTGTATCCCCCTGCACTACTGCAACTGGAGAGCGGAGTGCGTCCACCTGTCGACACCATTTTGCTGCCGATGTCTGATCACCCAGTGCCAGACCCTCATTTAGGACTAGTGCCTCCACCTATCATTCCCCTGTCTGGACCTTCTGTTCCCCAGACCCTGGAGGAACCTTCTGGCCCTCTGAGGCAAATGCCGGACCTTCCGTCTGGAGGCCAGCACTGGGTGCCCCTTTGTCGCTATCAGACCCACTGCAGAGTCCCTTGGTCCTTCTGTCAGGCCCTCAAACAGGCCCCTCAGCCCCTCCGATGGGTCCTCTGCCGAGCTACCTGATGCCCAGATACACGGCACCTGTCACCAGGATTTCTGATGCCAGGCTAGCCGATGTTTGGGTACCATACGCTGGGTTATCCTACGTCTAACTATCCCAATGATTGGATATTCTATGCCGGGGTACCCATCATCAGTATACCCGACGAATCATTACCCTGTGCCGAGTTACCCTTTGCCAGGGTACCCCCCAACTTTCCATCCACCCCCTCCGCCACCCCAGCCTCAAGTGGATTTGCAGGCGATGTTAAACTCTTGGTGGAAAGAAGCCATGACTCAGTTTGCCTCCGAACTAGACCAATGTCAGCCAGCGGCTACCCCTTCATCAGAACCGACAAGGTTCCTTTTGTCAGAGTCTGGTCCACTAACCTCAAGTACGTCACATGAGACTCTTACCCTGACTGTCTGCCCCCCTGGTAGCCATTGAAAATCCTCTCCCCAGGGTCAAGGCACTTTGACAGGAGTCTGACATCAGAATCCAAGTCAGACTGCTCTCCATTGGGCTCAGGTTATGCGTCTCCTATACCGGATGAACCAAAACCAAAGGAATCTCCTAAATCCCCTCTGGAGGACCCTTCTTTGATAGAGCTCCTCTGGAAGATTCAGGAGGCATATGACTGGAAGACAGAAGAACAAGATCCTCAACGTCAGAGGCTTGCTGAACACCTTGATCTAACTGATCTGTCTCCAACACTTAATCCTCCATGGATAGGCCCGCATGAGGACCTGGCCTCCATGATCTGGAAGCAGCCTTCCTCTCTGGTGGCCATAGCCAAAGAGGTGGACAGACTCTTGTTGCACCCCTGAGGGCAAGGACCACCTTAGTGCGTACCTGAATGCCAACTCAGTGATCAATAGTATGGCTAACAAACGCTCGGCTGCGCCAAAGCACTTGAGCACCTCCTCTCCAGATAAGGAGTCGAGGCAGCTCGATCAGTTTGGATGTAAATTCTATTCATCCTCTACAATAGCCATCCAAGACCTTAACTATGCAACCCAAATGGTGGTTTACCAGAAATCCATCCTGGGACAGTTAGAATCAAAAAATGAGGCTCTACCTGACTCGGACCTGAAATCAGACATAGCTCAAATGGTCAGGAAAGCTAGATCAGCCAGCTGTCATGCTCTTATTGCCACCTATGATGCAGTGGATACTTTTGCCCATGGTACTGCAACTGCCATGAGTATATGCAGGCACTCAGGGCTGAGAATTTCTTGCCTGGCACCAGAAGTTCAGTCCGCCATCCAGGACGCTCCTTTCAGGAGACCTGTCCTCTTTGGAGGGGATGTCAAGGACATCATTACAGACTTACAGGACAAAGGAAAAGCTTTGCACTGTCCAGTTCATGTACAAGCCCCCTGCTAAGCCTAAGCACCTAAGCAGCCATTTCGCAGGCAGCAAGGGTGCCAGCAGAAACAGCCCAGCCATCTCCAGAACAAACATCTGGCTCCCTCGACAGGTGCTGCTCCCCTGGCCAAATTACACAGCCTCCAGAGTGGCACCTACCAATCTCCCTTCTGCCATCTGACTCACGACAGTTTCTTCCTTCTCCATCGCTAGTTAAGGAGGAACTGGTGGGGGCAGGTTTGCAAACCACTTACCGGGCTGGGAGGCAATCACTTCAGACATGTGGATTGGATTCTTCAGCTCATAGCCCAACGTCACACTACAGAGTTTCTAGAGAGGCCTCCAGAAAACTCTTCAGGCCACTTTCATTATCTCCCAGGACACATTCATCTTGTCAGAGAGGAAATAGACACTCTGCTAAGAAAAGCAATAGAGCTTGTTCCTCAGAACCAGGTGGGCAGTGGATACTACTCCCAATTCTTTCTGGTGCCCAAAAAGAGGCAATTTTTTCGGCCGATCTTGGATCTGAGCAGACTCAACCTGTACTTAGAGTACAAGAGATTCCATGTGCTGACCCTTCCAGGCCTCCTTCCCTTGCTACTCCAGGGACACTGGCTTTGTGCCCTGGATATGCAAGATGCCTGCCTGCATATCCCTGTTTTTCCATCCCACCACCACTTCCTCAGATTTACATTCCAGGGGGAGCATTTTCAGTTCAAAGCCCTCCACTTTGGCCTTTCGTCAGCACCCAGGGTGTTCACGAAGTGCCTAGTGGCGGTGGCTGTGGCGTTGTGCCGTCAGGGCATCCATGTTTTCCCATATGTCAACGACTGGCTCTTGTCAGCCCCATCGAGGGACCGTATACTAACCTCCCAGTCCACTACCCTGGATCTTTTCAATCAAGTGGGCATCACAGTCAGGTCCCACCTTCCCCCGTTACAGTGCCAACAGTTCATTGGGGGCAGTGTTGGATATGGTCCAGGGACGGGCATTCCTCCCCAGGACAGGGTGGAAACCCTGAGAACCCTTGTGGCTTCTAAGCATCTGACCTTGGCAAGGTCTGTCCTCTGCTTACTAGGCCTCATGGCAGCAACCATCCATACAGTCCACCTAGCCAGACTCCACAAGCAGGTCATACAGTGCACACTTCAGGTACAGTTGGACCAGAGGTTGGATGACTTGGATCACATAATTTTGATCTCCAACCCCATGGCCCGTGATCTCCTTTGGTGGCAAAACCTGGACAACCTCAACAGAGGCGTCCCTTTCCAGACCCCCTCCCCCCACCCAGATCCTGACGATGGATGCTTCGGGGCTGGATTGGGGAGCTCACTTAAGAGATCACAGGATGCAGGGGTCCTGGTCTCTGAGAGAACTGCCTCTACACAGCAGTGTAATAAAAATAAGAGCAGTGCTGTATGCCTTGCAGGCTTTCCAGCCACTCTCCTGATCCAGACAGACAACATGAGCATAATCTGGTACATGAAGAAACAAGGAGGCACATGCTCATACCCCTTATGTCAGGAAGCAATGCGTGTATGGTTCTGGGCAGTCCAACACAGTCTTCATCTCACAGCAGTGCACATCCCAGGTGTTCAAAACATCCTAGCGGATGGTCTCAGCCACATCCAAGCCAAGGGCTCATGAGTGGGAACTGAGACTGCCAGTGGTGGAAGAAATCTTCAACCTCTGGGGCAGACCAGATCTCGATCTGTTCGCATCCCCATCCAATGGAAAACTACCCAGTTTCTGCTCACTCGTTCCCGGGCATGATGTTTTCTGGTGAGATGCACTCTCTCTGCTGGACAGGGAGGTTCTTATATGCCTTCCCTTCCTCCCTTCCCACTGTGCATATAATACTGCTGAAACTGCAGGCAGAAGGGGCACACTTGATCCTGATTGCCCCTTACTGGCCGCGCCAAGTTTGGTTCTCTCTGCTTAAGCAGTTGATGGTGGAACCCCCGGTTCCTCTTCCCATCTTCCAGAACCTCTTGACTCAGGAACAGTGCACTCTGGTCCATCCAAGCCTCAGATCCCTTCACTTTCACGTATGGCACCTGCTGACAAAGCGGCTTCACTTTTCGGACTCTTTCCAAGAGTAGTTCACGTACTCGTGGAGACTAGAAAGCTATCCACCAGATTCACTTACATGATGAAATGGAAGATATTTTCCATTTGGGCCACGTCAAAGGGTTGTGATCCCTTCTCATGTCCTGTACCACAGGTCCTGGAGTATATGCTACATCTATCCGACCTTGGGCTATGCTACTCTCAAGGTCCATTTGTCTGCCATTTTGGCCTACCACACTCCAGTGGATGGCAAGACTTTGACTCAGTTGGAGGTATCCAAAACCTTCCTGAATGGGATCATCCATTTGAAACCCCCAGTCAAGAGCCTGGCTCCTACCTGGGACCTGAATTTCTTTCTTTAAAAACTCACTGTGCCTCCATTTGAACTGGCGGCGAGTTGTGACCTGCATTATCTTTCTTGGAAAACACTCTTTTTAGCTGCTATTACTTCTGCTCAAAGTATTTCCCAGCTTCAGGCCCTGATTTGTAAGGAGTTTTGTTTGATTTTCCATAGAGACTGGGTGGCTGTACGTACAGACCCTAAGTTTTTACCCAAGGTGGTTTCTGAGTTTACTTTGAATCAGACCATATACTTGCCAGTGTATTACCCTGAACATTCTAACCAAGGGAAAGCAATTCTACACACCCTAGGTGTACATAGAATTTTGTGTTACTACACTAACTGGACAAAGTCAGTCCACAAAATGGATCAGTTCATTTCTTTTGCACTCAAAAGAGAGGGGTCTGCTGTTTCAAAACAGTGTTTGTCCAAATGGTTTGAAACTGCATTTTATTTAATCAGAAGTATAACAAGCCATTTCTGGGGGGGAAGTAAAAGGGCATTCAACCAGAGGCATGGCTGCATCTACTGCTTGTTTTGGGAGTGTCTCTGCCGCCGACATATGTGTGGCAGCCACTTGGAGCTCTGTCCACACCTTCACTAAGCATTAAAGCTTGGACATTGCTTCTAGGTGCAGGACTGGCATTGGCCTAGCCATCCTTCAGGGGCTCTTATCTTAGACCCCTGTCTATTGCAGACCTTTCTTTGTCTCAAACTTGCCTGATCTTAACTACTTGGGAATCGGGCCTAATGGTTAATACCTACTGCAAGGGCCCTCTCGAAGTAAATAGTACAGTCACGTAAGAACTTACCATAACAGTAGATCTTACTTCAAGAGGGCTCTTGCAGTAGGTATTTACATATAGGACTGACCCGGCAGGTGTCAGAACCCCACGGAAAAATCTCTAGCCAGCAGTCTCGCCTCCACACCCGCCTCCTTTCCTGCTGGCTTAGATTTCAGAAAGTTCCTCGAGGTAGAATTCATCGCTCGTCAGTCTTTCATCGGTTAGTTGTCTAACTTTTCGACCAATTTATTTATTTATTTATTTATTTTTCCCTCAAATATTACTTTGTGTATGTCGTCCCCGACGCCTTCTGAATCGCATAAAAATAAGTGTGACTCGTGCGGTTCCCAGCTGCCGCATAAGGACAGCCACTCCCTGTGCCTCTTCTGCCTAGGCCTGGACCATCCTGTGGAGAAGTGCCAGAACTGCCACAAATTCAATTATAGAGGCAGCAGTCCCTGGAGGCCCATATTCTGAAGAAAAAGATGGCGTCCATGGAGAAGGAGTTGAAAAAGCTGAGGCAGGCTTCTACTTCCCCTGAAGGCCACAAAATGGAGAAGCACTGTGACTGGGACTTGACCTCCACAGCAGTCTCGGTCTTGAAGGTAACGTCCCCTCTGGGGACCACTTCTTTGACCATCTTGGCGGTGTCCAAGAGGGTGTCACCCCTCCCATCGGGCTCGTGCTCAGGCCCTTTGGGTACCTCCAGGGTTAAGGAGGCCTCCGCTCCCACGAAGACCGTAACCACGTGACCTTCAGGGTTGAGCGGGTCCGTTAAGTCGGACGCCTGTTCCACCGATGTCCGCCCGGACAGGGCTGGTAAGTTGCTTCCTCCTGTGGGGGAGGGGCACATATTAGTCAGTTCGCCCAACAAGGCCTCCTCTCCAGCGCGGCTTTCCTCGGACAAGGGTTCCGATAAGTCAGATGTTGACTCCTCCAACGCCCGCCCGGATCCGACTGATAAGTTGGATGTCAGCCCCTCCGACAACTGCCCGGCCAAGGAGCTTGCGTCGGACCCCTTGGACCGATCCAATGCCCTAAGCTCCCCACAGCACCTGACGTTGCTAGCTGAGGTTCCTGCATCCCCTCTGGTGGACCCCAGGGATTCCAGTCCTCCCTCCCTGGTCATCACAGAGGACCTGGTCATACAGCCGTCGGGTTCCCCTCCTACTGGGTTAGATACCCTGTCTCCAGAACCTTGGACGCCGGCTCCGACGTTGGCCTACCCGACATCAGCCGACATCCCACTTTTGGATGGCGCTCCCATGCTGGTCTTGACACCCGTGGGTCACCTTTATCTGGCCCCACGTCCATCTGCTCCATGAGAGCCCCTGGCTTCTGGGTATCCAGTACCGCTAAATCTGGTACCGGCTTATCCGGCACCACAGTACCCGACGCCACAGTACCTGGCGCCTCAATACCAGACACTGGGTTTCCCGCCATCAGGTTATGGAGACTCACTATACTGATATCCCCAGTATCCGTATCCCTCTCCTTCTCCTCCACCACCCACACCCCAGCCACCGGCAGATTTGAAGAAGACTGGCTGCCTGGTGGGCTGAGGCCAAGGCTCAGCTCACCAGGGAGGTAGAGAGTCATCTACTGGTGCCGGATCTGGCACAGGATCCCCTGCACCAGAGATGGGAGACTCTATCCCCCTTACCCGACACCAGAGGAGAACCCTCAGGCACCAGGGGAGGGGAGGGGAGGACACGCTTCCCAGAGGGATTCCCAAAGGGACCGTTCCTCCCCCGTGTTGGGAGAAGTCTTCCTCTTCTATGTCAGAGACCTCTGACTTGGACTCAGGGAGATGTTCTGACCCGGATGATGAGCCCCGCACTCCAGAACAACCCAGGCCAAGGACTCCTCTGAAGTCTCCTCTGGAGGATCCTTCCTTTCTGGAGTTACTGAGAAAGATCCAGGAAGTTCATCAGTGGCAATCTCTGGAGCCAGATCCACAGCGTAAAAAACTCGCTGCCCACTTGGATCTGCCGAGATTACTCCTACATTGATTCCACCCTGGACAGAGCCTCACGCAAATCTTGTTTCCACTATTTGGAAACAACCATCCACGTTACTCCCCCTTCCGAGGAAGGCAGACTGGCTCTATCAGGCTTCTGAGGGAGTAGATTCTTTGAATATGCACCCCAAGGTGGACTCGGTTGTGATTAACGCCGCTCCCGGCCGCTCCACTAACCCCAAACATCTCGGCTCATCTCTGCCTGACAAGGAGTCTTGGCTTCTAGAACAGTATGGGAAGAAGGTTTATGCATCCTCTACCCTGGGTATTAGGGCCCAGAATTATGTAGCTCATATGGTAGGACTACCAGAAGACTATCCTGAATCAGGTGGAATCTAAACTGGACTGCTTTCCTGAGTCTCAGACAAAACAGGAAGTGGCTGACCTTGTCCGTTCTACTCATTCTGCCAGTAGGCACATGCTTCATGCCACTTATGATGCAGTGGACGCAGCTGGACAGAGTTTGGCTTTCCCCATAGGTCTTTGGCATCATGCCCTGGCTCTGGGTGTCAGGTTTGGTCCCTGAAGTGCAATCTGCTATTCAGGATGCACCCTTCAGGGGTTCAGTGCTGTTCAGCGGTGATGTCAAGGACATCATAACTGATCTGCAAGAGAAGGGTACTGTACTTAAGTCTGTGGACTCTTTGTACAGACCCCCTCAGGGACAGCAGTGCCCTTTTCGTTGATGTAACTAACAAAAACCTAAACCACAAGGAAAGTGGGCCAACAAGCACAGGGCCCCTCCAGCAACCAAGACTCCCCCTCCTAAAAAAGCCATGGGAGCCTCGGCCAGCTGCGATGCCCCAGACCTCCTGACTCCTCGCCTCTCCCATGGCCTCTGGACTCACCAGAGGAACCAGTAGGAGGGAGGTTCTCTTTCCATCTACCGGGTTGGGAGAGGATAACATCGGATGCTTGGGTGCTCCAGCTGATTGCGGCAGGTCATTCAATAGAGTTTCTTCAGAAACCGCCCTGAAGACCGCCACCCCAGTCATCTTACTCCCCTGGAACATCTCCCTCTGGTCCTAGAAGAAATCACTTCCCTTCTCTCAAAGGCAGCGATAGAGCCAGTTCCCAACCACCTTTGGGGATGGGTTACTATTTCCATTTCTTTCTAGTTCCAAAGAAAATGGGAGATATGAGCACTGGCTGTGGGGCAGCAATTTTCCGGGAAACATTCTGGAACCTGCATTGCTGCCCTATTTGCAGGCAACTGTCAGCTCTGAGGGAGGAGGTTGCCCACCTCCAGGCTAAACTGGCAAGGACTAAGGAGGACTCCCCCACCCAAAGAGCACCAGTTCCACAACCACTGCCTCAGAGGTTGCCATGTGTGAAGAGCAGATGGACCACAGTAGGTTCTGGGAGGGTGAGGGTGGTGGAACAGAGGCGTAGCCCCCGAGTTGCACCTCTACACAAATCATATGTCGGTCTGGCAAATCAAGGTTCCTCTATTATGACACCCTCATTGGAGACCAAGAAGAATGCTGGGGACATCCACAAGGGAGACCCACAAATGAGTGGGAAGGGACAACACAAGGGAAAGAAACAGCTTCTGATAGGGGACTCAACTGTTAGGGGTGTAGACCTGGGGAAGGGAGAGGAGAGGGAAGTACGGTGCCTGCCTGGTGCCATGGCTTGGAGGGACAGGAAGCGAATCCTCAGGATTGCAGAAGCAGCATCACAGGAGAGAAACTAGATATCATTGTCCACCTTGGGACAAATGACCTAGCTAGGCATGAGATCAGTGCAGTGCAGGATGAATTTGTGGAGGTTGGGGAGGGGCCTCAGACAGGTAGCAAGCACGGTAACCTTCTCAGAGGTGCTGCCAGTCTATGGCAGGGGTGAGGCTAGGGTACTGCACACCATGCGGTTTAATGAATGGTTGCAAAACTGGTGCAACACAGGGCTTTAGCTTCATTGGGGACTTAGGGTCCACCTGGAGAGATGAAGGTCTATACTGGCATGATGGTCTGCATCTGTCAGGAAGGAAACACGCCCTAGGTGACAGGTTTAAAGCTTCCTTGGCAAGCTTTTAAACTAGCCAAGGGGAGGTGCTGATAGGAAACAGGAAAGTTCAAGCCTCCCGCAAAGCACAGTGCAGTAGGGGTAAACACTGAGGTACAGAGCTTGACAGAGGGCAGGACAGGGGTAAATGGAAAAATGGACAAGAGCAATAAGAGCAGGGATGGGGTAAAAAGGATAAAGCCAACATTAAATGGAGGGCAATGAGTACCAATGCCCGTAGTCTGTGAAACAAGCTTCCAGAGCTAGTAGCCCTGATGGAAGAGGAACACTTGGATATTGTGGCAGTCACAGAAACATGGTACACGGAGAACCATGACTGGGATGTCAACATACCAGGGTACACAATCTACAGAAGGGACAGGGAGGGTAAAAGAGGAGGTGGAGGAGCTCTCTACATAAGGGAAGGGATCAAAGTAACAGAACTAAAAAGTAAAGGGGGAGGACAAGAGGAACTCTGGGTCACATTGGAGACAGGGAATGGCATCACAATCCGCACAGGGATTGTATACAGACCCCCATCTCAAGGGGAGGAAATGGACAAGAAAATGATAGAGGGCATTCTCAAAATGGCTGAAAAGGAGATACTGTTGATGGGGACCTGAATATGCAGATGTTAACTGGGCAACATGGACTGCAGCCATCCAAGAGCAGGATCATTCTCGATGCCCTACAGGAGCATGCCTTAGACAGCTAGTGGTGGAACCCACTCGGGAGGGAGCAATGTTAGACCTGGTACTATCAAATGGAAGAGGATCACAAACTTAGAAGTCAGTAGACACCTGGGAACAAGCGACCACTGCACAATGTGCTTCACAATAAACACAACCATGGAGACAAGCCATACAAATACAAGGATACTGGACTTTAGAAGGACTGACTTTGGCGTAATGGGTGAATACCTGAGGAATGCATTAGCAAATGGCCAGAAAGGAGGGGTGGAAGAACAATGGGGAAAAATCAAAACTGCCATCATGAAGACAACAAGCCTTTGTGTGAAACAAATGAAGAAAACAAAGCGAAATAAAAAACAACTATGGCTCTCAAAAGAAGTGTCAGGGAAGGTTAAGGAGAAAAAGGCTGCATTCAAAAAGTATAAGGAATCACAGACTGAGCATGACAGGGAACTGTATCAATTAAAGCAGAAAGAAGTGGGGAAGGCAGTCAGAAAAGCAAAGGCCCAAACCGAGGAAAGGATAGCCAACTCAGTTAAGAAGGGGGATAAAACCTTTTATAGGTACATTAGGGAACATAGAAAGGTTAAGGGAGGGATAGGGAAGATTAATAAAGAGAGGGGAGGTGGGCAGAGGGAGACAGTGAAAAGGCAGAGATAATGAATGAATACTTTTGCTCAGTATTCACAAAAGAAGAAGAGGGGAGTTACCTAAACCAAACAGTAGAAGCACTCTGAATAGTGGGGTTGATACCAGTCCATTTAAAGAAGAAAGTACTGAAAGAACTTACAAAACTCAAGGTGGACAAAAGCAATGGGGCCTGACGGATTCACCTAGAATCCTAAAAGAGCTAAGGGAGGACCTAGTGACACCACTAACCACACTTTTAACAAATCATGGGAAGATGGGGTGGTACCTGAGGACTGGAGGAGGGCAGATGTGATTCCCTTCACAAAAGTGGGAGCAAGGCAGAAGCAGGAAACTACAGACCTGTTAGTTTGACCTCAGTGGTGGGGAAAATGATGGAATCACTTCTGAAAGAAAGAATTGTTGAGTACCTAGAGGCCAGCGGGGCACTGGAACCAAAGCAGCATGGATTCACAGCAGGAAGGTCATGTCAGACAAATCTAATCAATTTCTTTGACTGGGTGACCAAAGTAATAGACCAGGGAGGGGCTGTGGATATGGCCTACCTAGACTTTAGCAAGGCATTTGACACAGTCTCCACAAAGATTAATAATCAAGTTAGCCAGCCTGGGAGTGGGTCCCAGGGTGGTAGCCTGGAAAAACTGGCTGCACAACAGGACACAGAAGGTAATAGTGAATGGAACATTCTGAAGAAGAGAGGTTACTAGTGGAGTACCTCAGGGCTCAGTACTGGGTCCAGTCCTCTTTAACGTCTTTATTGGTGACATTGCAGAGGGTCTGGAAGGAAAGGTATGCCTCTTTGCAGATGACACAAAGATCTGTAACAGAGTTGATACAAGGGGGGTAGAAAGGATGAGAAGGGACTTGGCAAGGTTGGAGGAATGGTCAGACATATGGCAACTTAGATTCAATGCAAAAGGTGCAAAGTAATGCACCTGGGAAATAAAAATCCAGGAGAAGAGTACACAATAGCAGAGGAGGTACTAACAACAACAATAATGGAAAGGGATCTGGGTGTAGTCATATCAGATGACCTAAAGGTGGGTATGCAATGTGAGAAGTCAGTAGGGAAAGCCAGGGGATACTGGGATGCATAGGGAGGCATCACAAGTAGGAAAGGAAGTGGTTATCCTCTATACAAGACAGTTGGTGAGACCCCATCTGGAGTACTGCATGCAGTTTTGGAGACCTCATCTACGAAGGACATAGACAGGATGGAAGCAGTCCAGAGGAGGGCAACTAAAATGGTGCATGGTCTACATCAGAAACCATATGAAGAGAGACTGAGAGAGCTTAATATGTATACCCTTGATAAAAAGGAGGACAGGGGGACATGATAGAAACTTTAAGTACCTCAAGGGAATCAACAAAGTCCAGGAGGTAGCATCTTTCAGAAAAAGAGATGTGTAAGAACAAGGGCACAATTTAGAGTTAGAGGGCGGCTCAGGGTAATGTGAGGAAATTCTTTTTCACGGAGAGAGCGGTGGACACATGGAACCGCCTTCCTGGAGAGGTTGTGGGGTCTAAAACAGTGGAGGAATTCAAACATGCATGGGACAGACATAAGGCAATTATAGTGGGGGGTTGCAGGAAATAGGCTGTTGATTAACTAGAATCTGCAGCTTATCCAGTAGGTAGGGAAATGGGCAGACTGGGTGGGCCAAGTGGTCCTTATCTGCCATCAAAGTCTATGTTTCTATGTTTCTATCTTAGACCTCAGTTCCCTGAACTTGTTCGTGGAGTACAAACGCTTCAGAATGCTCTCCCTGCAGGACCTTCTGCCTCTTCTTCGGCAGGGACTGTGGATGTGTGCTCTAGATATGCAGGATGCTTACCTGCACATCCTCATACGCCCTTCCCACTGCAAGTTCCTTCATTTGTGCTTTCAGGGGGTCCACTACCAATTCAAGGCCCTTCCATTTGGTCTTTCCTCGACCCCCCCGAGTGTTTACCAAATGCCTGTCTGTGGTAGCGGCCCACCTGCATATTCAGGGAGTGCAGGTATTCCCATACCTGGACGATTGGCTCCTGGCAGCCCCGTCCAGGGAGGAGCTTCTACACTTCTTTCCCTCACCCTGCAGGGTTTCGCCAGCTTGGGTATCACCATCAACCAGGCAAAGTCCCATTTGGTCCCTTGCCAAAGACTCAAGTTCGTTGGGGCGATCCTGGACATGACCATCGGCAAGGCCTTTTTGCCTCCGGACAGGGTGGACACCCTACAGACTCAGGCACATCTTCTGTCCAGTCGCAGAAGGGTCAGTGCAAGGTCAGTCCTTCACCTCCTCGGGCTAATGGCGGCTACTATCCTGACAGTCCCACGCACTCGGCTCCATATGAGGATCTCTTAATGGACACTTCGGTCTCAATGGGGTCAAACACTGGACGACCTAGACCAGGAGGTTCTAGTCTCTGATCCCGTGGTCAGGGACTTGCAATGGTGGATGGTTCCAGAGAACCTTTCTCGGGGTGTTCACTTCAGTATTGAACCCCCCTTCCAGACATTGACAATGGATGCCTCAGGAGAGGGCTGGGGAGCCCATCTCGGGTCTCACAAGACTCAGGGCAGCTGGTCCAGGCTTGAGCAGAATCTGCACATAAATGTGCTCGAACTCAGAGCAGACCTGTATGCCCTCCAGTCCCTGCACTCCTCCATTCTTCCCAGTCATCTAACCATTCAGACAGACAAGATGTGTGTGGTCTGGTACATCAACAAGCAGGAAGGAACTCTTTCCTACCCTCTGTGCAGGGAAGCAATAAGAATTTGGGGCTGGGCTATCCAGCACAACCTTTACCTGATGGCAGTTCATGTTCCGGGAGTAGAAATCACGCTGGTAGACCACGTCCATCGGTCTTCATCCAGGGCCCATGAATGGGAACTGGATCAAGAGGGTAGTAGACGACATCTTCCTGCTTTAGGAACTCCTCAGGTAGACCTGTTCGCTTCTCCTCAAAATGCAAAACTTCCCGCCTTCTCCTCGCTTGCTCCAGGGTGAGACATTTTCTGGCAGGATGCTCTCTCTCTCTCTCTCAACTGGAGGACAGATACGTCTATGCCTTCCCTCCAATTCCCTAAATTCCGAGGGTCTTGCACAAGCTCAGAACAGGAGGAGCCCAGATGATCCTCATTGCTGCATTCTGGCCCAGGCAAGTTTGGTTCTCTCTTCTGCAACAATTTTCAGAGGAACCTCCACTTCTTCTTCCTCTGTCACAGTACTTGCTGACCCAGGATCAGGGAACCCTTTTTCATCCAGGTCTCAAATCCCTTCAGTTGCATGCGTGGCTCCTGCAGACGTAGCTCAAGCCCGGTTCGGGTTTTCTCTGCTCGTAGCAGATATTCTGGTGGAGGCCAGAAAGCCTTCCACCTGGTCCACCTATGCCATGAAGTGGAAATGATTCTCTATTTGGGCCTCGTCAAAGGACTTTGAGCCTTTCTCTTGCCCAGTTGAAAGAGTCCTGGACTACATGCATCATCTCTTCAATCTGGGTCTCAGTCATTCCTCTTTGAAGGTCCACATGGCAGTGATTTCAGCCTACCATGTCCCCTTTGGAGACAGGACTTTCACTCAGTTGGAAGTCTCTAAGACATTCCTCAGAGGGGTTCTCCATTTGAGACCCCCATCCGCATTCCTGCTCCTCCTTGGGACTTGAATTTTGTTCTCGAGAAGCTTACTCTGTCCCCTTTCGAGCTGGGAGCCTCAGCAGATTTGAAGCTCCTCTCTTGGAAGAATCTCTTCCTAGTGGCCATTACTTCAGCTCGACAGATTTCCGAGCTTCAGGCCTTAATATGCAAAATCCTGTATTTGATTTTTCACAAGGAACGTGTGGCTCTGTACACAAACCCTAAGTTTCTCCCTAAGGTGGTGGCGGAATCTAAGTAAGTAAGTAAAATTTTATTTATATTAAGCGCCCTTCCCAAGCTCAGGGCGCTTTTTCTATAAAAGAATTAAAATCAAATTTCAAACAATAAATCAAACAACCATACAGTACACTTACTCATTATGTACCAACAAATGCTAAGGCAAAAAGGAAAGTTTTAATTGTTTTTAAAACTTTCCAACAGTTAGGCATTCTCGTATCTGACGAGGTAGAGAATTCCACAGGGTTGGTGCCATGTAGGCAAAAGATCTACCTCTGACATCTTTAGATGTACCTGGGAATCTCTAGCAATCCCTCATCAGAGGAGCGAAGAGAACAGGCAGGACAGTAAGCACCAAGAGCTCTTTCAGGTAGTGGGTCTCAAATCATGGTGGCCTTAAAGGTCAATAATGCGACCTTAAGGTGATCCGCCACTGTACTGGCAGCCAGTGCAAATCACGCAGCACAGGTGTTACATGGCTAGATCGTGAAACTCCATCAACAACCTGGCGAGTGCGTTCTGCACCAGCTGCAAGCGTGGATATCCACCCCCGGCAGCCCTAGATAGGGCGCATTGCAGTAATCAAAACGGCTGGTAACAAAGGCGTGGACCAAAATGGGAAGATCTTCCCGTGGAACCAAGTGTTTCACCTGGGCAATATTCCTCAGATGATAAAAGGCAGATTTGACTACAGCCGACACCTGCATCTTCATAGTCAGACTTCCGTCAAAAATTACTCCTAGGTTACGTACTTGGCCAGAGGCCAGAAGCTGGGCCCCCCCAAGATATAAACCCGAGGGTTTCCCCGTCCAAGCCCCTGTTATCCTCCCTCCAGGGTCCACAACCAACACCTCAGTTTTCCCTGGATTCAACCTAAGCCAACCAGCACTCATCCAATCCTGAATCTCCAGAAGGCAGTCATTAAAAATAGTGATGGAATCCGACTCCTGATCAGGCATAAAAGACAGGTAGAGTTGAGAATCATCAGCATAACAATGAAAACTCAACCCATACCGTCTTATAATGTCCCCCAGTGGGAGCATATACACCGCGAATAACATAGGGGACAGCACCGACCCCTGCGGTACCCCACAGGGCAGACAGTGAGGGGCTGAGGTGTTAACTCCCCGATACCACTCTCTGAGATCTGCCCTCCAAAAGATCGAAACCAACTGTGGACTGCTCCCCTTAGACCACAGAGAAACCACAGGTGGTCGAGCAATACCCCATGATCCACGGTGTCAAATGCTGCTGAGAGATCCAAGAGAACCAAGATGGAACGGGTCCTCTGATCTCTTGCCATCAGGAGGTCATTCAATACCCGAACAAGAGCCGTCTCTGTACTGTGCCTCTTCCTGAAGCCGGATTGGAGAGGGTCATAGATATTGTGGATAGACAAATGATCCTCCAGTTGCAGAAACGACCACCTTCTCAATAACCTTCCCTACAAAGGGAGGTTAGAGATTAGTCTATAATTTGCTGGGCAGTCGGGGTCAAGAGAGGGTTTTCAAAAGGGTATTACACCCTCCTTTAAGGGATCCGAAAGATCCCTCTCTACTGACACCACCACTATCCCAGCCAGGACTGGACCAATAACATCTACACACCCCACCACCAGGTGAGTAGGGCCTGGGTCCAACTTACAACAGGTAGGTCGCAGAGTCTGGATAATCCTCACAATATCTATTACTGCTGGTAGTCTAAAGGTAGACCAGTACAACTGGGCATTAGTACCACCGATTGATCAGTACAATGCTCAATAGAAGACACTAGCTGATCTCATCCCTGATGGTGGATACCTTGTCAGCAAAGAATTTACATAAACTCCTCACATTGTACCTGTGATAATGCTCTACCAGTCTGGAGACAGACTGAATTGCACAGTCTGTCCACAGTCCGGAAGAGCTGGGATGGTCTATTCCTAGCTGCAGCAATTTCCCTGGACAGGGAATCAATCCATTGAGCTACCTGCTTTCTTTATGCAACACTCCAATCAAGGGGAGTACCTCTTGCATACTTTGGATGTTCATAGAATACTGAGATACTATACCACTAGGACTCAGGATTTCAGGAAATCTGATCAGATTTTTGTCTCTTTTGCTCACAAAAGAGAGGGCAATGCAGTTTCCAAGCAATGCCTATCTAAATGGTTGGCTCATTGTATCACTTTCTGTTATGACAAATACAGGATACTGCCGGGTCAAGTCAGAGGTCATTCCACCAGAGGAGTAGCCGCCTCTGCAGCGTGTTTCAAGAATGTGTCAGCAGCAGACATCTGCACAGACGCAACTTGGACTTCTATCCACACCTTTACAAAACACTACAGTTTAGACATTGTCTCTCACTGTAGAGCAAGTTTCGAGTTGGCTGTACTCCAAGGTCTTCTTTCATAAGACCCGTTCAGCTGAAGGTTCCATTATTTGGATCATTTTCCTCCTCCCAAGTGCTTTTCCTTGTTCCAGACTGCTTGGGATTCAGTCCTATATGTAAATACCTACTGCAAGAGCCCTCTCAGGTAAGATGGCTACAGTTATGATAAGAACTTACCATAACAGTAGATCTTTGAGAGGCTCTTACAGTAAATATTACTTTCCATCCTCCATCATTAGCTTTTTCGCTCCTTTTCAGGAAGGAAAATATCCGCTTCTCTTTCATCTTGCCTTTTTTGGCCCTTGGAAAGAACTGAAGGTATGGGGACCTCATACTGTGTCAGTCACCTGATCGTGGGGCAGTCCCCTCAGAGACTGCTGACTAGAGATTTTCCATTGGATCCTGATGCCTGCCAGGTCAGTCTATATGTAATACCACAAGAAGCCTCTCTCGAAGATCTACTGTTACAGTAAGTTCTTACATAACTGTACTATCTTTGAGAGAGGCTGTTGCAGTAGATACTGCTTTTCCTCCCACCTTCCCCTGAGGTTTTCTGCTACTTCTTCTTACATAGCCTTTCTTAGCTTTAGGAGCCCACTCCTTCTCCTGTCACACCTTTCTAGGTCTCCGGAGGGAGAACTGGAGAGCGGGTATGGGGTCAGCTCACTATATAGTGTCACGCTGACTTTGGTCATGTGACAATGGGTGGGCAGTCCCCCCGCCAGACACTACTAGCTAAAGTTTTCCATGTGGTCCTAGCACCTAACAGTTTAATCCTGATGGTTAATACCTACTGCAAGAGCCTCTCTCGAAGATCTGCTGTTATGGTAAGTTCTTACGTAACTGTACTTTTTCCTTACGGAAGCATGGTGATCCCAAATGGACAGGAGCATGGTCTTGAAGTGCAGTACAGCAGTGTCCATGGAACTAGCAATGGAAATAGGTGACCAGTCTGATGATGTTAGGTCTTCCAGGAGGGAGGACAGATCCAAGGATCGGAAGGAACAGAGGAGAAATTTTGGCAGGGCTTTTGGTGTGTGGATTTTGTGTACACAGTAGACCAATGTGGTGTTCACTGAGGGCATCCGGGAGGGTGCGTGACGCAGTAGTGCGGTGAGGGTGGGAGGTCGGGGCCCAGTCCAGTAGGGTATGATTAAGGGATTTGTGGTTTAGACGGGTAGGATCCGAGATTAGTTGGGTGAGATTTTAGGGACTTGACATTATTGCAAAATCTGGATAGGGAAGAGAGGAGGGAAATCCAATTTTTATTGAAATCCCCAAGGATGATAAGTTCACCAGATGAGGAATGTGAAGAGATGGTGGAGAGAAGGTCACTGATAGATTGAGAAGGGAGGCTGGGCAGCAATAGATGCCAGCCACAAAGATAGGGAGAGAAAGGGAAGAAAGTTTGATTAGCAGTAGTTCATAGGCTGGTGAGGAGGAGTATTTGCTCTCCTTGTCTGATGCTGGCCTGAAGTATTCAAACCCCAGGAAATCTTACTGTATTATGACTTCTGCAGTATGGTCTTACCATAAGACTGCCCTGGAGCCGAAATGGTTAATAGAACCTATGCTAATCATGGAGCATTAGGCTTGAGCTTGGTTATCAAACCACTGTCCCTGGTAAACATTCTACAACCATCAGATTCTTTACTCCGCTTGCCTAGTACAGATGCCTCGGAGAGCCCTCCTTTATCTTTCTTGAAAATTTGTATTTTATCATTTTTTTTGAAGTAATAGTTATTTCTGTTCATTTTTAAAGCACTGTCCTTGGTTTACAGGTAGATTAGTCTAGATTTAGTGTTATTCCGGTAAGTTTCTCTGTTTCTTTTTGGTTCGTTCAACCAGGAGGAAAACAAGCTTTTATTTCTACTTTTGTGAGTAAAACCTTTTTGGTTCTCAAAAGAGCTGGTGGGGAAGGTTAGGGAGCAAAAGGTAGCATTCAGGAAGTATAAGGAAACACTGAAGGAGCAGGACCGAGAACTGTACCTGTTAAAGCAGAAGGAAGCAGGGAAGGCAGTCAGAATAGCAAAGGCCCAAACTGAGGAAAAGACAGCCAACTCAGTTAAGAAGAGGGATAAAACCTTTTATAGGTACATTAGGGAGCAAAGAAAGGCCAATGGAGGGATAGTGAGGCTTAATAAAGGGAAGGGGGGGCAGAGGGTGACAATGAAAAAGCTGGGATACTGAACGAATACTTCTGCTTAGTAGTCACAAAAGAGGAGGAGGGGGAGAGGTACCTAAACCAAAGAACAGGAGCACTCTGGATAGGGGGGTCGATACCAGTCCATTCACAGAAGAAAGTGTCCTGAAA
Organism: Neoceratodus forsteri; assembly: GCA_016271365.2. Classification (NCBI taxonomy): domain Eukaryota; kingdom Metazoa; phylum Chordata; order Ceratodontiformes; family Ceratodontidae; genus Neoceratodus; species Neoceratodus forsteri. Next base: position 598,397,787 of record CM057454.1, on the reverse strand, counting down.
GAACTCCTAAAACTGAAGGTGGACAAAGCAATGGGGCCTGATTGGATTCATCCCAGAATTCTAAAAGAACTAAGGGGATAACTAGTGACACCACTGACTACCCTTTTTAACAAATCATGGGAGGATGGTGTGGTACCTGAGGGCTGGAGGTGAGCAGATGCGATTCCCCTTCACAAAAGTGGGAGCAAGACAGAGGCAGGAAACTACAGACCTGTTAGTTTGTCCTCAGTGGTAGGGAAAATGATAGAATCACTTCTGAAGGAAAGAATTGTTGAGTACCTCGAGGCTAGTGGGGCACAGGACCCAAAGCAGCATAGATTCACAGTGGGAAGGTCATGTCAGATGAATCTAATCAATTTCTTTGACTGGGTGACCAAAGTAGTAGACCAGGGAAGGGCTGTGGACATAGCCTACCTTGACTTTAGCAAGGCATTTGATACAGTCCCACACAAAAGATTAATAAACAAGTTAACCAGCCTGGGACTGGGTCCCAGGGTCATAGCCTGAGTAAAACATTGGTTGGGCAACAGGACATAGAGGGTAATAGTAAATGGAGTCCACTCTGAAGAAAGGGGGGTTACTAGTGGGGTATCGTAGGGTTCAGTACTAGGACCAGTCTCTTTAATGTCTATAGGTGACGAAAGGGACTGGAAGGAAAATATGCCTCTTTGCAGGCGACAAAAGATCTGCAACAGGGGTTGATACTAAAGAGGTGGAAAGGATGTGAAGGGACTTGGCAAGGTTGGAGGAATGGTCAAAAGCATGGCAACTTATATTCAATGCAAAGAAGTGCAAAGTAATGCACCTGGGAAACAAAAACCCAGGGGACGAGCACACAATGTGGTGGGAGACACTAACAACAACAAAAATGGAAAGGGACCTGGATATAGTCATATCAGATGACTTAAAGATAGGTAAGCAATGTGAGAAGGAAGTAGGGAGGGCTGGGGGATACTAGGATGCATAGGGAGAGGCATCACCAGTAGAAGACAGGAAGTTGTTATCCCTCTGTACAGAAGACAGTTGGTGAGACCTCATCTGGAATACTGCATGCAGTTCTGAGACCCCATCTTCTCAAGGACATAGGATGGAGGCAGTCCAGAGGAGGGCAACTAAAATGGTGCAGGGTCTGCACCAGAAGCCAAATGAAGAGAGACCAAATGAGCTTAACATGTAGACTCTCGAGGAAAGGAGAGAGAGGAGGGACATGATAGAAACATTGAAGTACCTCAAGGGAATCAACAAAGTCCAGGAGGGTAGCATCTTTCAGAAAAAGAGATGTGCAAGAACAAGGGGCTCAATTTGAAGATGGAGGGGGGACGGCTCAGGGGCAATGTGAGGAAGTATATTTTCATGGAGAGGCTGGTAGATGCATGGAACGGCCTCCCTGAGGAGGTCATGGGGTCAAAAACAGGGAGAATTCAAGAATGCATGGGACATACATAAAGCAATTCTAGTGGGGGGGTAGGAGGAAGTAGGCTATTGGTTAACTAGGATCTGCAGTGTATCCAATAAATAGGGAAATGAGGAGACTGGGTGGGCCAAGCAGTCCTTATCTGCCATCAAAGTCTATGTCTATGTTTCTGTGTTTTAAAACCTTTCTGGGCCAGTTATTCTGAGCTGGTCCTTTTAGTGAAAGAAACTGGACTAAACCTTGGTTCTTTCGCTTGTCACTAAACCGACTGCAAAAAAAAAAATTTGTTTTTCTGTGTGGGACTTCTTACAGAAAACCCATTGGTTGGGTTATGTCACTGCCCAAGAAAAGAACGGGCCCAACGGGTTTTCAGCATTGTACAGAGTGTGGGGAACTGTTCGCTAAAGCGGATCCTCACTTGGTTTGTGTTCTCTTCCTAGGATTCAACTATTTGAAGGCATATTGTGACATTTGTAAAACTTTTCCTCAGTCGACGCTTGATAGGCAACTGAACCGACTGAAGGAGAAAATGTCTGAAAAAGCTGCTGACCCAGCTTTAGATAAGCCTTACTGTTCTTAGAAGGAGAAAACCAAAGAACCGAGTGAGCAGCCCTTCTGACCAGGGTGATGGTTCCTCGGTGAAAAAGAGAACCACATACACTGATGCTGAACTGGTAAGCTCTGCTAAGAAAAAGAGGAAGGAAAAACCTTCAACTAAGGAACCAACCCATGGTTCCAATAGTTCCAACCGCAGAGGCAATAGCTAACACAATAAGCGTTCTCCAGATGCCGAAAACCAGTATCATGGTCTCGGTTCCGCGCCCCGGTTCACAAGCCTTGGTTCCGGATTCAGGTTCCTTCTCAGTTTTCGGTTCCATGGAACAGCTAACTGAAGTTTATGCCAAGGAGGATGATGATGACGAGAATGAAGATGAGGACTTTGGAGAACCCCTTGAAACGGAGGTATCTCTGATCCTCACCACCCTGACTCCCTTGACAAGGGAATTGAGGACTATTCCACCCACTTTGCATCTGTGAAGCAGGTGGCACAGACCCTGGACCTCACCACTCAAGAGTCTATAGAGGAGGAAGAGGAGCCAGATTGTATGGAGATGATGGATGTACCAGCAACAAAAATACTGTTGCCCATCCACGAGTCCTTAAAAAGACAGGCCTCTAAAATTTTGCAGATCCTCACATCCATCCCCTCAGTGGACAAGAGCATGGACAGGAAGTATTGGGTGGCCAAGTCAGGAGCAGAGTTCCTCTTTGGGCACCCTAGCCATGAGGGAGTAGTACAGGCTGCTACATATGACAAAGCAAGCATTCCCCTGGCATCATACCCCCTGAAAAGGATTCTAGGAAGATGGACTCTGTGACCAAGAAATCCTATCTGGGAGCCTCCTTGGCAATCAGGCAGGCTGCTTATATGGCCTATGTTTCCAGATATCAGAAAAGTCTCTGGAACACAGTTCTAGAAATAGGCAGAGCATGGCATCAGATTTGTCAGAAGCTGCGAAAAGGGGCATTGAGGCTTCCAAGTGCCAGTTTTGTATGGCAGTGGTTACAAATGATATTACAGCCAGGCAAATGGCAAGCTCACAGTGTCCCTGAGGAGATTTGCTTGGCTGAGGGCCACCAGTTTGTCCCAGGACACCCAGACTAAGGCACTGGATTTCCCCTGTGAGCCTACATCTCTCTTCGGGGAGCAAACAGGCTTACATGAAAAAGAAGGCTGAGTATAAGGTGGCTTACAAGAGTGCTGCTCCGAAGGAGAACGCAGAAATACATCAGAAGTATCAAGGTGTAAAGTGGGCAGGGGTAGAACTACTTATAGGCCCTTCTTCCAGGCACAGGGACTGCCTCTCTATCAGTCCCAGAGAGGATACTTTAGGGGCAGCAGTAGAGCTGGCCCCAGCACTCAGACAAGTGCACAGGCAAAGCAGGCCGCTGTGGGGTCTGCCAGAGTCACCTCCCCACTTCCAGCAGGGAGCAGGGTGGCTCACTATCACCAGGCCTGGGAATCTGTTGCCACAGACAAGTGGGTCCTGGAGGTAGTGAGCCTGGAGCTTGCTCTCAGTTTCAAGGTTCTGCCTAAACTGAGGGCAAGACTTCAGACCTGCCATTCTGTCAGAAACAACCCTTTTGGAGGAGGAAGTAGCAAAATAATTCAGGACAAAGCAGTAGAGCCTGTTCCCTTGGCCCAAAAGGAAAAGGGGTCTCTACTTAAGTAACTTCCTCACTCCAAAGAAAACAGTAGTAGCGACCCATACTGTATCTCAGACATTTAAAAAGGCATTTGACAAAGCCAAAGTTCAAAATGGTCACTCTGGCTACCATTCTCCCCACACTCAGGAAGGGAGATTGTCTGGCATCTCTGGACTTAAAAGATGCCTACTTCCATATCCCCATCAGGCAAACACATAGAAAGTACCTCGGGTTCAGAGGGCCATCAGGCCACTACCAGTTCAGGGCCATGCCTTTCGGCCTGACTTCTACCCCAAGGGTGTTCACCGAGTGCCTAGCAGTAGTGGTAGCACACCTAAGGAGATGAGATTGCAGTCTTCCCATATCTGAACAACTGACTAGTGGTAGGCCAGTCTTCTCAACAGGTAAGAGATGCATTGACCATCACTCAGGATACCCTGTGTACACTGGGCTTCCTGATAAACCAGAAAAAGTCAGTGCTAACACCAGTTAAACTCCTGGGGTTCATAGGGGCAGAACTAGACACTCTGAGAGGAAGAGCCTTTCTTCCTCCCTCAGGGAAGGGTAGACAGCCTAGTGCAGATGGCAAGCTCCTTCCAACTGCATACCCCCAGACCAGCAAGACATTTTCTTCAGCTGTTAGGACACTTGGCTGCATCAACAACAACAGTGTCAGATTCAAGATTCCAGATGGGGGATATTCATTCCAGATGAGGGACATTCAGTTCCACTTCAGGTCTCGCTGGTCTCAGAAAAGAGATTACCTGTCAAAAATGGTACCAGTCACAGGAACCCTGCTCCATGCTCTGCAGTGGGGGCAGGAAAAGGACAACCTCATGGAAGGTGTGCCTTTTCTCCAGCTGCCACCATCAGCAGTCTTGACAACAGATGCCTCCCTTCTAGGATGGGGTGCCCATCTAGGGGAGCATACTGCACACGGTACCTGGCTCCAGCAGGAGTCTCTGCTTCATATAAACCTGTTGGAACTCAGGGCAGTCTATCTGAGCATTCAGTCCTTCGCTTCAATGCTGCAAGGCAAAGTGGTTCAAGTCAGAACATACAATACAACCACAATGTATTACATCAACAAGCAAAGGGGCACAAGGTCCTTCCCCCTGTGCACTGAAGCCATGAAGGTATGGAACCTGGTTTACTCCCTGGGGATCTCCCCCTCAGCTGTCCATCTCCTAAGGAAGGACATTGTCCTTGGAGATGCCCTCAGCAGGATCAACCAGCACCACCATGAGTGGTCACTGAAAAGGCAGATCCTGCAGGTGGTGTTCAGAAGGTGGGGCACCCCAGAGGTGGACCTCTTCGCATCCCCAATCACCAACTGCCACTGTTCTGCTGCAGGCCTCCTGCACTGGACACAGTGCCTCTGGATGTGCTTCTGTTGGATTGGACAGGGAGGTTTTTGTAAGCCCCCCCCCCCATTTCCCCTGCTGCTCAGAGTACTGAATAAACTCAGGGTTCAGCCAGCAACAATGATTCTCATTGCTCTGGACTGGGCCAAGCAGCTGTGGTATTCCCAGCTGCTGACCATGTCAATATGCAAACCAATATCCTTGCCCAGGAGGCACAGGCTCCCTGACCACTTCTCGGGGCAGGGTCCTGTACCTCAATCTCCAATCTCTCAGACTAGGAGCTTGGCTCAAGAGGACTGTATGCTGACCTGCACTTCTCGGAAGGGGTGCTAGAGGTACTCAGGGTATCTAGAAAACCCTTTACTAGAAAGACTAATTCTTCTAAATGGAATAGGTTTTCTATTTGGTGTCAACAGAGACACAGACCACCGCCAGGCTGGCTTATCAGTTGTTTTGGACTGCCTGGCACACTTGCATTCCCTTGGCCTTCGGCCTTCCACTCTTAAGGTACACCTCGCAGCAGTGTCTGCATGCCTCTCTGCTGGAAAAGAGGCATCCCTGGCCACCAACCAGGTATTCAGAAAATTCTTCCAAGTGCCTACTGCACTTGCACCCCCTCATAGGGAACCCACTCCTGCATGGGACCTTAACATATGCATTGACCATCTAATGCAACCTGTGTTTGAACCCATATTCTCAGCGGGGCTTAAGTATGTGACATGGAAAACAGTGTTCCTGATAGCAATCACCTCAGCCAGGAGGATCCGTGAGCTCCAGACTTTGTCCACAGAACTTGATTACATAGCAGTCCATGGGGACAAGGTGCTCCTTAGGACCAATAGGAAGTTCCCAGCTAAGATAGTCTCAGACTTCCACCTTAATCAGTCCATGACCTTACCAGTCTTTTTCACTGACCATTCCAGCTCAGGGGAACGTAGACTGCATAGTCTTGATGTCAAGAGAACTATTAGTTACTACTTGGATCACACGAAAGGACACAGGCAGGATAGAACCCAGCTCTTCCTGACCTATGGAGGAGGGGCAGCTGCAGAACAGGGCTGCTAGCTGTAAAATCAAGCAGACTAGATAGACCAAATGGCCTTTCTCTGATGACAAATTTCGTATCTTCATATGTAAGTGGGGAAGTGCAAACCCGCCTCAAAGAGGACCATTGCCTGTTGGATTGTGTCCTGTATCCATTTTTGCTACAGCAAACTGGGTAAAGAGCCTCCTGTAGGCCTCAGGGCCCAGTCTACAAGGGGTACAGCGAGTTGCGAGAGATATCTCTGTGTTGGAAATCTGTGAAGCAGCTACCTGGAAAATCGTTCACACCTTTATCAAACACTATAGCCTGGATACCCAGGCCAGGAGTGATACCAAGTTTGGCACAGCAGTAGTGCCTTGCCTGTTTCCTAAATAGGTTATCTTCCCTTCTCCAAAGATACTGCTTGGGTAGTCTGCAGAAGTCAGAATACAGTAAGAGTTTCTGTGGTTTGAAGAAAAAATTACTTACCATAGTAATCTTGTTTCTTCCAAGGGAATCTTACTGCATTCTGAACTCCCACCTACCCCCCTGCTAGAACCTATGGGCACTGCAATACAGCTTTCTATGCTGGTTGAAACCTGTGGGTGTTTCTTTATTGGGCTTAGTGACTGGAGTCTTAGTGTTGCCCACATTTTTAAATGGGATTATTTGGTGTTGGGTGTTGTTAATTGGTTATTTAATTTTTAGTATAGTTTAGATAGCTTGTTATTATGCTGCTCCGTAAAAATCTGACGGTAGTAGAATGTTTACCAGGGACAGTGGTTTGAAAACCGAGCTCGAGCCTAACGTTCCATGATTGGCATAGGTTCTGTTAACCATTTCGGCTCCGGTGGAGTCTTATGGTGAGACCATACTGCAGAAGTCTGAAATACAGTAAGATTCCCTTGGAAGAAACAAGATTACTATGGTAAGTAATTTTTTTCTTCTTTGCCAAAGCTGCACTTGTTTGTAAACCAGTGGACGTGGCCCATACCTTTCTGAGAGGCATACTGTATCTGAAGCCTCCCATCCATAACCCAGTCCCAGCCTGGGACTTAAATTTTGTTTGGAGAAACTTACTTTGGCTCCTTTTGAGCCTGATGCAACTTGCAAGCTATGCTCTCTGTCGTGGGAAGCATTATTTTTAGTTTTTACCTCTGCTTGTAGGATTTCCGAGCTCCAGGCACTCGTGTGAGCAGCCCTATTTGATTTCCCCTCAAAAACAGTGCATCTTTGCATACTAATTCAGTTTGCCAAAGATAGTCAAGCCATCCACCTTCCTGTTTATTTTCTGGAGCATGCCAATCCAGGGAAAGCATTGCTCCATACTTTGGATGTACAAATCATACTTGGACTTTATGTTCGTCGCATGAAGGACTGAAGAAAGTCCTCACAGCTGTTTGTTTCCTTTGCCCCTGGGAAAGAGGGCATACCTGTTTCAAATCTGTACCTGTCCAAATGGTTGGCTAACTATTCTTTTCTGTTACAGGAAGTGCGGTAGGGAACTTCCTGGGACTGTCAAGGGCCACACTACCAGAGGCATGGCCACCTCTGTTGCTTGTTTCAGAGGGGTCTCAGCAGTGGAGATCTGTGCTGCTGCCACTTGGAGTACTGTCCACATTTTCACTAGACACTACAGTCTGGACATTGCCTCTAGAAGGAGAGCATGTTTTGGCCTAGCAGTACTACATGGCCTGCTTTTGTAGGCCATTGCATTTCAGCTGCCCAGACTGTTTTTCTCCTCTGCAGTATTGCTTGGGACTCATTCCTAAGGTGTGACCTACTGCAAGAGGTATCCTCAAAGAAGATAGAACAGTTACCCAAGAACTTACTGGAACAGTAGATCATCAAGTGAATCTCTTGCAGCAGGTCATGCCATCTCTTCCTCCTTCTCTCTAGTCTCTCTGTTCCGGTTCTCTCCTTTTCCAGGTTGGTGTACCTTCTGTCCTACATGCTCCTTTTGGTGGGTCTCTGTGGCTGCCCCTCGGGAGCGCATCCTTGGCAGATTATCTTCGGTGGGGAACTGAGGAGGTCATGAGACCGCCCATGGCTATATAGGGGAACGTCGATGCGATGACGTTGCCGTCGGTGGCCCCAGTTAGACTGCTAGCAAAAATGTGTCTGTGTGGTCCTGGGGCCTGGCAGCTGTAGTTCCTTCCCTGCTGCAAGAGATTCTCTCAAAGTTCTACTGTTACGATAAGTTCTTGTGTAACTGTTCTTTATCATTGTTTTTTTGGTTTTTTTTGTTTACTGTTTCAGCTCAACCTATGAAAATCATTCAAAATGATAGTCTGGATCACTCATTTGGTTTCTGTATCCCTTTTAAATGCGCACACACACACACACACACTCTCAGAAGCTTTGAACACATGCCCCTTCAGAAGCTTCTGAACACACACTTTCTCAGAGGGCTCTGAACACATACACCCTCAGAAGCCCCTGAACACATGCACCCTCGGAAGACTCTGAACACACGCACCCTTGGAAGCCTCTGAGCAGTCGCAACTTCTGATGCTTCTGAGCATTCGCACCTGCAGAAGCTCCTGAACACACAGACCCTCATACACCTTCGAACACACGTACCCTCGTACGCCTCTGAGCACATACCCTCCCGGACACCCGCGAACACCGTGCCCTCAGATGCCCATGGCTTTACGCGGGCCCTCGGACGCCCGCGAGCACACGTGCCCTCGGCGCCCACGAGCACACATGCCATTGGACACCCCCAAACTTGCGTGCCCTCGGATGTCCTCAAACACACGTGCCCTCGGATGCCCTCAAACACACGTGCCCTTGGACGCCTCTGAGTACACGTACCCTCGGATGCCTCTGAGTACACATACCCCCAGAAGCCCCTGAACACACGTACCTTTTGGAAGCATCCTTCATGTACATTGAGAAACTTCTGAACACATGTATCACTGTATGCCCTTCTCTCTTAAGTTCCTGAACTTTCAGAACCCTCAGAGCCTCTGCACACTCGCACCCTGGGAAGCCCATGAGCACTCGCACCCTGGGAAGTCCATGAACACTTGTACCCTCGGAAGCCTCTGACAACATGTATCCTCAGAAGCCACTGAACACACATACCCTTGGAAGCCTCTGAGCACTGGCACCCTCAAATGATTTAGAGCACTCACACCTTCAGAAATCCCTGAACACATGTACCCTCTGACACCGCTGAACACACATACCCTTAGGAAGCCTCTGAATACATGTACCCTTAGGAAACCTTTGAACAAATGTGCATTTGGAAGTCCCAGAATATTCGCACGCTTGGAAGCCCCTGAACACATGTACCCTTTGGAAGCCCCTGAACACACTTACCCTTTAGAAGCATCTTAATACATGTACATTCAGAGGCCTCTGAACACACATACCGCTGGAAGCCCCTCTCTGTGAAGTCACTGAGCTCACATACCCTTTGAAACTTCTACACACTCGCACCCTGGAAAGCCCCTGAACACTCACACCCTCAGAAGCCTCTGAACACATGCACCCCTCGGTTGCCTATGAACACACACGCACATCTCAGTTACCTCTGAACACATGCACCCTTGGAAGACCCTGAACATGTACAATTGGAAGCCCCTCTCTCAGAAGTCCCTGAACTCACATACACTTGGAACCCTCTGTACACTCGCATCCTTGAAAGCCTCTAAACACACGTATTCCTGGAAGCCTCTGAACACACGTACTCTCGGAAGCCTCTAAACGCACATACATTTGGAAGTCTCTGAATGCATGCACCCTGGGAAGCCCCTGAACACGCATTCTGGGAAACCCTGAGCTCGTGATACCCCAGGAAGCCCCTGAACACATGCACCACCTTACCCCTAAACATGCGCAACCCCGGAAGCCCCTCAGTGCACACACCCTCTGGAGAGCCTGAGCACAAGCACCTTTGGAAGCCTCTTGAGCACACACTGTCAGAAGCCCCTCAGTGCATGCACTCCCTGGAGGGCCTGAGCACACGTGCCTTTGGAAGCCTCCGAGCATACACTGTCGGAAGCCCCTCAATGCATTCACTCTGTGGAGGGCCTGAGCACATGCATCTTTGGGAGGGCCTGAGCACATGCACTTTTAGAAGCTGCTAAGCACATGCACCTTTGGTAGCCCCTGAACACACGCACCCTCTGTTGCCTCTAAACACACGCACCCTCAATTGCCTTCTGAATACACACCCTCAGAAGGTCTTGAACAGTCTTATCTTCAGACACACACACACACACACACACCCTTGAAAGCCTCTGAACATGGATACCTTCAGAGGCCCTTGAACACACATACCCTCGGAAGTCTCTAAATGCACATACCCTCAGATGCCCCTGAACTCGCACATCCTCAGAGTCCTCTGAACACCCCTATATTCAGACCAATGAACTAACATACCCTTTGGAAGCCTCTGAACAGATGTACATTCATAAGTCTTTATACACACACCCTAAAGCTTCAGAGTATATTTGTGTGACTTAGAGAGAGATACAGAAACCCAACGGTTTGGAAATCTCTCCTAATATTTATGGGTTCTGTGCCCTGCACTTTTCACAGTCTGCCTCTCTGGCATTCTACCTCTGAATGTACTAATTACTAGAAATTCTGAAACAAGCCATACCAGTAATTTTTTCTTGAATGAATGAATGCTTTATTTCTAAAAAGCGCCTTTCCAGAACCAAGGCGCTTTTACAACAAATCAGTACATAAAACTTACAATCCTAAGAACAATCCGTAAATATATTTTAAAAATCCGGATATGCTAGGTTAAACAAATATGTCTTCAAAGCTGATTTAAAGCTTTGAACAGTCAGGCATTCTCTCACCCGATGAGGTAGAGAATTCCACAGGGTTGGATCCATGAAACTAAATGATCTTGCCCCTGATGTCTTTAAACGAACCCTGGGAATCTCTAGCAATCCCTCATCGGTGGATCGGAGCTGACGGGAAGGACAGTAAGGACAAAGAAGATCTTGCAGGTAACTAGGTCCCTGATCGTGTAGGGCCTTATAGGTCAGCAAACTGACCTTGAAGGTGATTCGCCATTGAATTGGCAGCCAATGCAGTCCATGGAGGACAGGTGTTATATGACTGGCCCTTGACATACCAGTCAAAAGCCTGGCCGCCGCATTCTGCACCAGCTGCAAATGGCGAATATCCACCCCGGTAGCCCTAGGTACAGGGCGTTGCAATAGTCCAAGCAGGAGGTAACGAAGGCGTGGACCAATGTTGGAAGGTCATCAACGGGAGCCAGATGCTTCACTCAGGCTATATTCCTCAGATGGTAAGATGAGGTCTTAACAACAGCTGACACCTGATGTTTGAGGGTCAGACAATCGTCAAATATAATGCCCAAGTTCCACACCCGGTCTGAGGTCGTCAGCTGGGTCCCCCCAAACCAAAGACCTGAGGGTGACCCAGTCAACGAACCTACCCCTCGATGGCCTGGGTCCACCACCAACACCTCAGTTTTTTCAGGGTTTAACCGCAACCAGCTCACAGTCATCCAGCCCTGAATTTCAGTAAGACAGTTATTAAATACCGAGACAGCATCACCTTGGCCAGGCACAAAGGACATGTACAGTTGAGTATCATCTGCATAGCAGTGAAAACTCAAGCCATACCACCTAATGATCACTCCCAATGGCAGCATATATACCGCAAATAACATGGCTGCTAAAATAGAGCCCTGCGGCACCCCAGAGGATAGGGGGAGTGATGTCGAGGAACAAATCCCAGACACTACCCTCTGAGTCCTACCCTCGAGGAATGATCGAAACCAACTGAGGACTAAACCAGATAGCCCACAGATAACCCGCAGGTGCTCCAAAAGAACCCCATGATCAACGGTATCAAATGCCGCAGAGAGATCCAGAAGGACCAAGATGGAATGAGTCTTTCGATCTCTCGCTATTAGGAGGTCATTTAGTACTCTAGCAAGGGCTGTCTCAGTACTATGTGTTTTTAGTGAAATTATTATGCTTAATAAGTTCTTTTTTGTTGACTGGAAAAGGAGGGCTAGCAAATACTTTTGGAGCAAATACTAGGGAGAAGCCAAAGAGGGCAAGGGGAGCAGCAAGGTCGGCTCACAGGGTGGGGGCTGACCAAATGAGCAGACACTAAAGACCATTAGGCCTATTCTGCTGGCATTTTAGTATGTTAGTAGTATGTTTATAGCCTTATCTTGAGGGAGGGAGGTAGAGATGCAAACCTGCTGCACATGCGTAAATGGGGTAAAGTTGGTCAGGACATGGGATGTAAGCAACAAGATATGACAGGATGTAGGTAGTAGTGTGATTGCCGCACACTTAGAGGTGTAATGAGCTAAGTGCCTTATTGCCCCTGGGCATGTGGTGATAACACTACTACCTACAACCTGGAGTGTCTTATTGCACTTGTCATATGGCAGTAAAATAAATTCACAAACACAAAAATATGCTTTTTTTTTAAACTAAAATAATTTTAATTAGGATTATATACTGTTACGCTGAATAAACTAGTCACAGACTTGGGGGGGACAAAAGCAGGTATATTATGCATTGCTGTTGGAGAGGGTCCTTTTATTTTTTTTTTGGCCTGCCATATTTCTCTTTAAAATATTTTTATTACATATCATCACAGAACATGCACTTGTATTTTGGGATCGCTCATGCAGGCACAAGAGTTCAGTGCTTGTGCGATCATTTCCCTGAGAGCCATCAGCTTCAGCATTACTAAGTTGAATGGGTGAAAAACCCCACATTAGAAATCATGTCAAACTGCCACTTGTGATGTCATAAGGTCAACCTGCACTCAAAAAAATAGTGCACATATTTCTGAGTCACCCATGACCTATCCCTTGTGTGTGGTGTGTATACACACATACACACACACATATGTACATATTTTAGGGGTGCCGTTGCAACCCTATAATTAGGGTTAAATCTTCACTTCTATATTCAACTCAAATTTCGCACTTTAATAACTTTGCATCCTTTCAAGCGATTTGCATGAAATTTTGCCTGGGCCATCAGGGTCCAAAGGTCTCTAGATGTGGCAAGTTTTGTTCTGGTTGCATGTGTGGGTACCTAGATACAGATTGTCAAAAAATGTATGTATTGAGGGGGCGTGGCTAGCGCTGGCATGATGGCGGTCGCGATTTAGCACAGCTCCCTGAGCATCAACTTGAGAAGAGTCCTTTTTTGGATCATTCAGCATTAAATATAACAGCAGTCTACAAGGGAACAATAGCGGTAGTACATGGCATCAAGGAAATCTAAAAATAAGCAATCGAAACTGCTATTTGGTGCGGCAGATCTTCAAAAATACTGCGGGCGGACCCTGATCCCTCCATATGTGACCAGGTTGACAACGCTGCACCAAAAGAGTTGAGAATGACTGCCCTGGAGCGCTGTCTTGCGGGGATTCCCACCACCCTTAATAGCATGCAGCAATAAATGTGAGTGGGGTTTGCGGCAATGACAGCTCAAATGGGGCACCTGCAGTCGGTTGTGACAGGCTAACAGAAACTACCACTACACACGCTACCCATATAAGTGAGCACCAACAGAGAGTAGGCGACCTGGAAGACTCTCTTCACACCATGTTGCGGGAACACACCAACTATGCTGAGAGCATCGCGGACCTGAGGGAAGGGGTAGACGAACAAGAAAACTGCTCCCGTCGATCCAACATCAAAATAGTGGGGTTGCCCAAAGGCACAGAGGGGAAATTCCCTGTGGCAGGATTACAGCAGTGGTTGATGGAAAACCTCAAGTTCCCCCCAGAGGCCGCAAATTATGAGACAGAACGGGCACATAGAGTTGGCCTGCTGCCTAAACCAAATGAGCGACCAAGGCACTGTTTAATTAAATACCTGCGATTCATGGATAAGGAGGCAGTTTTGGCAGCAGCCAAAAAACAGGGCTATATCAGATGTGGTACCTCCAGGGTGGGGATCTATCAGGATAACAGCCACGAAATGCAAAATAAGCATCAGAAATTCAGTGGGGTAAAGGCCAAACTGCATGCTCTTGGCTGGCCTTTTTCCTTTTTTTTATACCCTGCCAAGCTGAGGGTCGATCAGCTGGGAGGTGCGCCTAAAATCTTCCACAACTACTTGGAAGCCGAGAAGTGGGTAACAGAAGCCACAAGGCAAGAAGGTGAGAGATCTAACTGCTGATTTTCTAATGTTGGATATAATATCTCGTGCACCGGGTTCTGCTGTTAACTCCCCCTCCTAACCTTACTCCCTTGTGCCTGGTTGCGGTTTCTTCCCATTGATCTTACCTCTGTATTCTGTTGTGAATTATAGTGGGCTATAGTGTGAGAGGCCCCAAACCACGAGGAGTTGAATTTTGTTCTGCGTCACGCTGTGTGAAGGGTGCCATGATGGCCTTGTGTGTCGAGTGAGCTGGAGGGCCTCCGTGGAAAAGCTGGGGCAGAACCTGTGTTCTTTGAGGGGTTTAGCAGCTACCAGAGTCAGCACCTTTCAGGATTAATGATCCGTGCCACAACCAAGTGGGTAGGTTAGTTGCATGTACCAGAACTTGCTCTCGCTGTGGAGTTTGACAAAGGGATACATCTTCAGGCAGAGAAGCGATTACACCCGACCACATCTGGGGATGTGGGTGCCAGCGTGTAGAGTCTTTCGCACGAGCTTTGGTAAATGTTCTTGTACTCCTCGGAGAAGTGGCTTTTTACTCCCCAAGCTGCTGTCTCTCTCTTGTGGGTTTTATTTGGGTTTCTTAGGATGATCTGATTTTAGGAACCCCTAGCTGTAACCATGAGGAGTTGAACCTCATCTTGCAACCATGGTTGAATGTGCTGGAGGATCCCAGGAGAAGATCTTGCAAAGAGACAATGGACCTGCACTTGCTAAAGATGGTGGAGAGGGAACGTTCTGTGCCTACCAAAGCTCTTACCCGACCACATCTGGGGATGTGAGTACCAGTGGGCGGCCTACTGAACTCAGGCATTGTCTATGCCCCCTCAGAGAAGTGCACACTTACACTTTTGGAAAGCATGCTAAAGGCTGCATGGACTGGGGGCTCTGGGCTGACTTGACTACATGTGATATTTTGATTTTGATTTCTAAAAGGCAGCAAGCAGGGTCTCTGAACAGGGGGATTAAATTGGAGGAAAGGGGAATGAACATACCTAGGGAATCTCTGCAGGTGTGGGTGAGGATGTTAAAGTAGTCACATATAAGTGCCCTGTTTGGGGGGGTGCTGAGTGCCTAATACGCCCTTGAGTGGGTAAAGTAAGGTAATTGCATGACCTAGTGCATGAGATTGCTGCAGTTTAATTATGAGTGTTATTTTCTGCATGTCCGTGCTGGGTATCTTTGGTCAGCACTAAATAACAAAATATTTGATCGGGGCCAATGGAATCGAGGGGAGGTACAAGAAGGCATTTTGACTGTAAAGTAGATACTTAGTGTTGTGTTTGTTTTTACAGGGTGGAGGTTGCCATGAATTCCACCCTCAGTGGCTTGATACCCAGAACCATGCCTCCTGCCTGTTATTACCCAAGAAGGGGAATAGCAGGTAAGGGTATTTGGATTTATTTTTTTCTCATCTTTACCTGCTGAAGTGGAGAGTATCATCTACCAGCTAAATGAGCTGAGCTTGCTGGGTCTGGTAGGTTTAATTACAGACCTGATGCTCAAGTAACTCAATTACTAGCCATCCACAAGAAAGGGAAATTTGACAGGGCAGAGACTCGCCCAGTTAAGGAGGGGGGGTGCAGAGGGGAGGGATAAAGTTCTCTTTGGTTGTCCCATTGGCAAATTCAGTTAAGTTTTTTGGGGGGTAGTGTTAATACTAGGGAGGAGGGATGGGTACTCCACTTTGGTTGGGAGTAAAAAAAATTGATGGAAAGGATCTACAAATATGGAGGGTAAATTACAACAAGGGTTTCGTTATAACATGGTGTGCTAATGAAATAATGTCAATTTATAAAAGTGATAATGGGTAGCCCCACTAAAGTAGTGACGTAGAATGTCAGTGGTTTAAAATCGGTTCTGAAAAGAGAAAAGGTAATGAATGAAATGAAAAGGGCTCAAGTTCAAATCATCCTTCCACAAGAGACTCACATGTCGACCCAAGAGACCTTAAAAACAGAACAATATATGGGGGGGGCGATGGCTGTCCGCTTGCTTCTGTAAGGCTAGGGGTACCTCCATTTGGCTAACTAAGAACTTGAGGGTAGAGATCCACAAGGAAATCAAGGATGGAGGAGGCAGATATGTCCTGGCCCACCTGATGATTGAGGGAGGAAACCCAGTCTTGGTGGGCTCGATCTATGCTCCAAACATGGAGGACCTGGGATTTTTCCAGAGGCTAGCCATAGACATGTCCAGTTTGCCAGCCCATGGGTGCTGGGGGGATTACAGTTGTGTTACTGATGTCACATTGGACAGGTCCAACCCTGACCCAGTGCCTGTTTCTAAAAATGCAATGGCCTTGGGGGAAATTGAACAGGCTTACTCTTTAGTTGATGCATGGCAGCACCACAGTCCCACAGAGACTATAGCTTTTACTCACATGCACATGGAACATATGCCAGGCTTGACCGGGTATTGATTAGTGCCCCCTTATTGACTAACATGGTTATAGCCCAATATCCCCCAATTATAATATCTGACCATGCACACCTCCATATTGTACTGGAATTAGGCGGAAAGGTAGGACCACCACTGAGCATGTGGCGATTAGACCCTTTGCTATTGAAGGACAAGGAGTTTATTACATACAGTATATGACTAATTCGCTGGAGGAATTCTGGCAACATAACAAAAGGGGGGAGACCTCACACTCGACCAGGTGGGAGGCCATGAAGGCAAATATTAGGGGGCAGGTTATATCTTATTCTGCGCATAAGAAAAAAGTTGCTCAGGCAGAAATGGAGCAAATTCAGCAAAAAAATCACTGCGTTTGAAGAGGCCCATATGAGAACACCTATGCAGTCATTATATAGAATAGCGCAAAAATTAAAATGGAAGTTCAACTTGCTAAACACTGTACAATTAGAAAGAGCAATTTTACTATCAGGAGCCAGTGCTTACTTCGATGGGGATAGGGGAGGGAAATTCCTAGCCTGGCAACTAAAGAAGAGAGTAGGAGATAGGGCAATTACACGGATACGGAAGGTAAATGGAGAAATTACTACCTCGATGGGAGAAATAGGAGAGGAGTTTAGTAGATTCTATCAGAAATTGTATACATCAGAGGTTGCTCCTACTCCACAGCAAGTACAATCTTTCTTTGATAAGGCCCCAGTGAGGACTCTCTTACCCGAACAAGCGAAGGAGGTTGACAGACCTCTGACGAAGTCTGAGATCCTTAGGGCCATTAATGGCCTTGCTGGAGGTAAGGCCCCTGAACTGGATGAGATACCTATTGATTTTTTAGATTATTTAAGGACTTGTTGGTGGACCCATTACTTGAGGTATTACAGGAAGGGCTGAGCAAAGGAGGTCTGCCACCCTCTATGAGATCCGCCACTATCACCATTCTCCCCAAGTCGGGGAAAGACCCTGCACCTTGCACTTTGTACTGCCCCATTTCATTACATACAGCGGGTTATAAAATACTGACCAGGGTGCTGGCCTCCAGGCTGGAGCCTATACTCCCTGGGCTTATGCATTCAGACCAGTCAGGTTTTGTGTGTGGTAGGCAGGGGAAGCACAACATAAGGAAGACCCTCAATGTCCTATATACATGGGGTAAACCAGCTAATAAGCACGGGGTGGCCATCCTGGCATTGGATGCAGAGAAGGCATTTGAGAGGGTCGAGTGGGGGTACATGTTCGAAGCCTTAAAAAGACATGGGTTGGGGCCTAAGATCCTTACCTAGATCAGGACCCTGTATGCCTCCCCCAGGGCACAAATTGTGGTGAATGGCTCTTTATTGGCTCCGTTTGTACTGGGGAGGTGTACTAGGCAGGGCTGCCCCCTCTCCCCACTCCTGTACATACAGGCCTTGGAACCATTGGCCACAGCCACCAGAAACCACATGGGTATCTGGGGGTTCCTGGGAGGGGGGAAAGAACACAAGGTGGCCCTGTATGCAGATGATGTCCTACTATATCTGCAAAACCCAGCCCAAGACTTGCCCCAAGTGCACTGCCTGTTGTAGGAATACGGAGCACTGTCAGGATGCAAAGTCAAGTTGGACAAAGAGTGAACTTCTCCCAGTGGGGAAACTAAATCTGCATCAACTAATGCATGTGCTGGGGGCTGGTGACAGTGGATAAAATAAAGTACCTGGGCATCTATATGTCTACTAAACTGGGTACACTATACACCCAGAACTATGTCCCGCTAGTTAAGAAATTAGGTCAGGACTATGAGAGATGGCAGGGCTTGCCTCTGGCCCTCATTGGGAGAGTTAAAACTGTAAAGATGATGATTCTACCTAGATGTCTATACCTCTATCAGTCTTTACCTCTTTGGGTCCCCTTGGTGCACTTTAAACAAGTGAATGCCCTGATCCATAGCTTTATTTGGAGAGGGAGAGGGGCCCAAATTAGAAGAACTGTATTGCAGATGACAACCAGCAAGGGTGGGATGGGTTTGCCTAACTTCCAGCTTTACTACTTTGCTGCTCAGCTAACGTTTGTGCCGGGGGTGTCAGATTAGACTGGGTTAAGCTGGAAGAAGAGCAGATTGGGGGCTCTTTAGAGCACGTGTACTTGTCGGGGGGGGGCTCGGGCTTAGGAATAAGCCAACCCCTGTCAATCCATGCACTGCTGCTATTCTAAAAACCTGGTTTAATGCGCATGGTAAATTGGGAGGCACAAGGAGTGATGCACACTCACCGTATATAGACCTTACCACTGTTTTGAAGGACAGAGGGGTACATACAGTGCAGCTACACCAGAGAATCAAAGCGTGGTGGGCCAAGAGAGTGAGGTATGCCCTGCAGTTATACGTAGGTGGGTGGTTCATTGAATTCTCTGAGTTAATGATCGAATACAATATAAACCCCGGGGGTTATTTCACATACCAATTGATCCGACGTAGGTTGGGTGAAAGTATGTCAGCTGACACAGAGTGGGCTGCTCCTACCCCACTTGAGGAGGGTCTCTACAACCCACCACCAGGGACAAAGGCACTATCCATTTATTATCACACATTGCTGGGAGCTGAGGGATACCAAGTACATCACATTAGACAAAAATTGGAAATTGACTTTATCACAGAACTAGACAATAAGGTATGGCAAATGGCGATAAAACACCTTAACTCTTGCTCTAGGAATAACAGACTCAGGCAGGTACAGTACAACGTTTTATACAGAGCCTACATTACCCCCTCCAGACTACATGCTATGAACCCTGAGAATTCCCACAGATGCCCTAAGTGCCAAACTGACCAGGCAGACTTCTTGCATCTAGCCTTAACTTGTATGAACATTGCCCCTTTCTGGATTGAGAGCCACAGGATAATGGAAAAAACCCTCGCAAGATCACTATCATGCACCACTTTGGAATTACTAATGGGTGCAAACCCCTTAGGGGAGCGGAGATATATTGACCATCCACTTTGGGGAATTGCTGTGGTTAATGCAAGAAAAACTCGGGCCCAGACATGGATGTCAGTTAATCCCTTGACGATCCAACAATGTGTAAACAATTTAAAGCAATGTCTTACATTAAAAAAGGTGCAGCACACTTCCAATGGCACAAAGAATATCTTTGACAAGGTTTGGGGCCCTCTGGAAAAGGTCATCGGTGAAGGCACAATCCCTGTATAATAACATCTTAAAATTGTTGGTGTACAATACTCTGAAGGTCTTAGCTAAAGTGCATCTATGATCCCTTGTCTGGGGTTTGCCTACTTCTTCTCCTTGTGGACTTAGCTGCATTCCACTGTATGTCACCTATGACACCCATATCACAAAGAATGGTGCTGTAAGTAGACATTGTCTAGCCCACAATAACCGAAACCTACGCTACATGTCTATTAATCTATTTACCTATTGATCCAATGTGATATTAGAGATCCTGAAATCAAGAAAAATATGTAAGTAACTGTTTTGTTCTGCTGTATTTTATCTTATTTTTTCAATAAAAATATTTTACAAAAAAAAAAAGTCTGTATTGTGAAGGCTAATTTGCCATACAATAAAACTGATGATGATGAACACACTTAAAAAAATGTGTAAATTACCATTTTTTGGCAAATTACTTGTCATGCTGCTGCACAAAAATGGTGTGGAATTTTTGTTTGACATTTTAGGGCATATAGGTCTTGGGCCATAGTGATGCCTTTTGAAGATTTGGTGAAAAAATATTAATCCGTTCAAAAGTTATTAAATTTTGAAATTTCCCATTGTTTTCAATGGGAAAAGTTAGATGTTCACCTCGAAAAGGATTATTTGTCGCAAATGGGCAATCCTTTGTTGCAAATGGATAATCCTTTGTCACAAGTGGGAAATCTTTTTTTAGAAACATAGAAACATAGAAGTTGACGGAAGATAAGGACTGCAAGGCCCATCCAGTCTGCCTGTTTTTTTACCTTATTGAATGTGCCGTAGACCTTTACTCTGTCAATGGCCTATCTATTCATACTCGTCTGTATTGCTCCCTTATGTCTGTCCCATGCCTATCCCTGCCTGTTTGAAGCCCTGCACTGTATTTATATCCACCACTTCCTGAGGTAGGCTGTTCCATGCATCCATGCATCCACCACTCTTTCAATGAAAAATAACTTCCTCACATTACCCCTTAATCGGACTTCTAATCTCATGCTGTGTCCTCTTGTCCTGCTATTTTTCTTATATTGAAACATGTTAGACTCATTCAGCTTGTTAATGCCCTTAAGATGTTTGAATGTTTCAATAATATCACCTCTCTCTCCCTCCTTTGCGTTAGGGTATACACATTGAGCTCCGTTAATCTGTCTTCACATGTTTTCTGATGCAGTCCCTGCACCATTTTGGTTGCCCTTCTCTGGATTGCCTCCATTTTGTTAATGTCCTCGTGCAGGTGCGGCCTCTAGTACTGCACGCAGTACTCCAGATGGGGCCTTACCAGTGTCTTGTTTAGAGGGAATTTTACCTCCCTCTTATGACTTGTGATACCCCTACTAATACACCCCAACATCCCTCTAGCATTACCTACAGCTTTAGTGGTCTGCTTGGATGATTTCAGATAATCTGTGATGATAATGCCCAAGTCTCTTTCTTCCCTTGTGATTGCCAGCAACTCCCCTCCCAACCTATAGGTGGCTTCAGGGTTTCTCTTCCCTATGTGCATGATCTTGCACTTCTTTGCGTTAAACCCCAGTTGCCACTCTTCTGACCATTTTGCCAGTTTATCCAGGTCTCTTCTCATTCTGCCCACCCTATCTGGATCATCTACTCTGTTGCAGATCTTGGTGTCATCCGCAAACAGACAAACCTTACCCTCCAGTCCATCTGCAATGTTACTGATGAAGATATTGAAGAGGACTGGCCCCAGGACTGATCCCTGAGGTACCCCACTTGTGACTTGCATCTCTTCTGACTGTATGCCGTTTACCACCACTCTCTGTTTTCTACCCGTCAACCAGTTTGCCACCCAGTTGACCAACTTCTGACCCACCCCGAGCCTACCCAGCTTATTAATCAATCTTCTATGTGGAACAGTATCGAAAGCTTTGCTGAAGTCAGGGTAGGTGACATCAATTGCACCCTCTTGGTCCACCACTCTGGTTACCCAGTCAAAGAAATCTATGAGATTAGTTTGACAGGACCTTCTTGTTGTAAACCAATTCTGTCTTGGATCCTGTGCTCCTATGGATTCCAGGTGTTGCACTATCCTTTCCTTAAGGAGTGCCTCCATAATCTTGCTTGCTACTGAGGTAAGACTGACTGGTCTGTAGTTCTCTGCCTCCTTCCTGCTACCACTCTTGTGGAGCGGGATCACATGAGCCCTTCTCCAGTCTTCTGGGACCTCTCCTGTGCTCAGAGACTCACTAGACAGTTCTAATAATGGCTCTGCTAGTTCCACCCTTAGTTCTTTTAGTACCCTGGGATGTATACCATCAGGTCCTATTGCCTTGTCCACCCTGAGCTTAGCGAGCTCTTGTTGGACCCTTTCTTTTGTGAAGGGACTTGTGCACACCCCCCTCCCCCCTGTGTCCATGGTGCTGAGCTGCGGGCCCCACCCTACCTTCTCCTCAGTAAATACTGAGCAGAAGTATCTATTTAGGATAAATGCTTTTCCTTGGTCCTCCTCCAGACACTCCACCTTATCCCATTTGATCTTAGCAATACCCCCTCTGGACTTTCTCCTTTCATTAATGTATCTATAGAAAGTCTTGTCCCCGTCTTATTCCAGGCCTCTTTAGATCAGGGAGAAGTTGTAGATGCATGGAGGGAGGCAAATGTCACCCCCATTTTTAAAAAAGGCACCAAACACGATGTAGGTAACTATCGACCAATAAGCCTGACCTCAATATTAGGGAAGGTGTTACAGGGGATTGTAAAGGAATACATAGAAGAAGATATGCAAAATAGAGGAGACATTGACGTACCACAGCATGGCTTCAAGCATGGAAGGTCTGCCAGACTAGCCTCTTGGGATTTTATGAGAATGTTAGTAGAGCCCTCGATGAGGGATATCCAGTGGATGTCATATTTCTGGCTTTCTCCAAGGCCTTTGATAAAGTGCCCCATGGAGAGCTTGTGGACTCTTTAATAGAACATGGCATCCATGGTAAAATAACTCAATGGATCAGCTCTTGGCTTTCTGATAGAAAGCAGAAAGTGACAATAAAAGGAAGTAAATCGGGTTGGGTACAGGTGACTAGTGGTGTTCCGCAGGGGTCTGTTCTGGGACCTTGTCTCTTTAATATATATATACACTCTGTAACAACTGGAGGGGATATCTGGGTAACTAAGTTCGCTGATGATACAAGGATTGGCACTATAGTGAACAATAGCCTGGATACTGAGAAAATACAGGATACCTTGATTAAATTACAAAACTGGGCAAATGCTTCAAGACTAACCTTCAATATAGATAAATGCACAGTTATGCATTTTGGCAGAAACAATAAAAGGGCCACTTATAGATTAAATAGCAAAATCCTAAGAGAAGTAACTGATGAGAGAGATTTGGGAGTGAGGGTCCAAAATGACTTGGAAGTTCAATCAACATTGCAGCCAGGTGGTGAAAAAGGCAGGGAACATACTGAGTTGCATAAGTAGACATATTAAGTCTAGGAGGAGTGACGTTTTGTTGCCACTTTACAGCTCCTTGGTACGACCAACATGGAGTACTGTGCTGAGTTCTGGGCTCCAGGCTACAAAAAACAGATTGTGGCACTGGAGAAGGTCCAAAAAAGGGCCACACAATTGATTGATGGTAATCAAGGTTGTGATTATCAAACCCATTTGAGTAAATATAGATTGTACATGCTAGAGTATAGGAGGTTGCGAGGAGGCATGTGTTTGGTTTATAAGGCGCTCTCTGATATCAGTTTAAGGGAATCACTGGGGTTAAATTTAAGAGAACAATTGTATCAGACCAGAGCACACCCTTTTCAGCTAAAAATGGAAAAGTACAGGACCGCACCTGGAGTACTGCATGCAGTACTGGTGCCCGTATCTGAAGAGGGACGTTAAGTTACTGGGGGGGTGCAGCGCAGGGCAACAAAGATGATCAAGGGGCTGGGGGACTTATCATATGAGAGAAGGTTGAGGGAGTTGAACATGTACTCACTGGAGGACAGGAGGGACGGGGGGGACATGATTGAAACCTTTAAATACATGAAAGGAATAAACAAGACAGGTACAGAGGGGCTGTTCAAAGTAAGGGAGGGGAGGGACACCAGGGGCCATGATATGAGACTGGAAGGAGGAAGGTTCAGGAGGGAGATGAGGAGACACTTTTTTACAGAGAGGATGTTGGCTGGGTGGAATGCGTTACCTGCAGAAGTGGTATCCAGTAGAACAGTGGACTGCTTCAAAAGGGGATGGGACAGGACAAGGGGGAGGGTTAATGAAGGGGAAGGGTGGAAGGGAGGGGCAGCTGCAGAATATGGGGTGCTAGCTGCACATTCGAGCAGACTTGATGGACCTCTAGGCCTTTATCTGCTTGCAAATTTCGTATGTTCTTAGGTCTACAAGAAGGAAACATTGGTTCAGTGTTAGAGTTGTGCCAATATGGAATAAAATGCCACAGGAAGTGGTATCTAGTAGTACTATGCAGGACTTTAAAATGAATGTAGACAAATATCTGTTAGGTAATAGTATTTTGGGATACTAATAATTTTGGCAAGCAGTATGGACCAAATAGGTCTTTTATGCTTTGTAGCAACTTATGAACTTATCTTTTACTGTTCGTGCTGGTGTTTCCTCTGTTTGTGCCTTTGCCTGCCTTACTGCCTTCCCTGCTTCCCTTAAGGAAGTTTAATATGCCTCCCTATCTTCGTCCCGCTTGCTTCCTTATATTTCCTGAAGGCCAAGCTTTTGTCTCTGACCTTTTCTGCTACTGTTTTTGAGGACCAAAGTGGTTTCCTCCTCCTTTTGCTCTAGCTTTTCTCCCTAACACAATGGTATGTTGCTTCAAGTATTGAATCCTTAATGCTTGCCCACTTTGCCTGTACCCCCTTACCTGTATTTCTTCTTGCCAGGGCTAGCTTAACTCTGTTGGCCATCTTATCAAAGTCAGCTCCTCTGAAGTCCCATATTTTTGCCTTGGAATGGGATGATTTAGTTATAGTGGCCAAATTGAACCATACCATATGATTGTCACTGGCCCCCAGGTGACCTTCTACCTGGAGATCTCTGATCCTTTCCCCGTTAGTCAGTACTAAATCTAGGATAGCCCTGTCTCTTGTGGGTTGTTGTACCTGTTGTTTGAGGCCCTGCCCCTGCAGGGAATCCACTATGTGTCTAGTTTTGGTGGGTGTTCCTGCTGGTATTGACCAATCTATATCTGGCATGTTGAAGTCTCCCATTATCAGAACCTCCCCTTTAGCTGTCATGTCTTGTATATCTTCTAACAGTAATGTGTCTATGTCCTCCCCCTGGTCTGGAGGCCTGTAAACAACTCCAGTTCGTATGGCTGTCCCATTTCCTGTTTCCATGCTTTTCATGCTTTTTACACTTTAATAACTTATCAACCGTTCAACCAATTTGCATGAAATTTTGCCTGCACCATCTGGGACCAAGATCTCCTGATGTGTAAAGTTTCATTCCTGTCGGATGTGTGGGTATATGGAGTGTTAAAGGTCACGCCCCTATAGTTAGGGTTCAACGGTCACTTTTATGTTAAACCCAAAATGTTGCACTTCAATAACTTCACAACCATTCAACCAGTTCACATGAAATTTTGCAAGCATCATCAGGGACCAGATATCTCTTAATTTGGCAAGTTTTGTTCTGGTCAGATATGTGGGTGCTGAGACAATGGAGTGTCAAAAAATGTGAAAATTACTATGTTTGGTCAAATTCTTTGTCACGCTGCTGCTTAGAAATGATTGGAATTGTGGTCTGAAATTTTCCGGGTAACCAGGCCTTGAGTCATAGATGTGCCTTTTAAGATTTGGTGAAAAAAATATTAATCTGTTCAAAAGTTAATCAAATTTTAAAGTTTCCCATTATTTTCAATGGGAGCAGTTAGATGTCCCATGCAAAAAAGGATCCTTTGCCGCAAATGGGAAATCTTTTTTCGTATGGCCGCCATTTTGTTTTGCAGTTAGCAAGGGAAACAAAATCAAATAACTCAAAAAATAATATATGTCTGTAGGAAACCAACAAATGTAGGTTGCTTATCAGGACCCCCTTAACTTAATTCTGCACTTATCTGTGGCAGAAATGTTCTTAAAGTTTTTTTTTTTGACATTATAGATATTTTCTCATGACATGTGATACGAAAAAGGAGAAGTCACTAAAAAGGATCCTTTTTCATGATGGGAAAATAGAATTACAAGCTGAAAAGGCCTTTTTTTCTAAAAATAGCCCAAGAAGGATTAAAGAGCAGCTTCCTACTAAGGGCATATATTGTACCAGGTGTTAGTGGTGCTGTCTTGCAGGATGATTATATGTTCAGATAAGTGCAGACTGTATTCTTGAACTGAAATGCTGATTGGTATTTTGAAAATGTCAGTGTGGTGCTGCTATAGTATACTTCGTTGGCCATCAGCAAACAGAGCACAGGAATGACATATCATACGTACAACAGACGTGGGGTGTGCCTTGGGTTGTCAGCCCATTCTCATATGCTGTACCCATCTCAGATTATTTACTCATGGAATGGGGTGTGCGTTAGGGTTGAAACCCCAAAGCACACCCCACACCTGTTGCTGCCTGCAAGGTTGGGATGTTAGGGTTGGAAACTCTAACACATTTCCCTGCTTCTGACCCTGGAACCCATACTAGTGCATTAAGTTTTTTGCAAATAATCTACATACTGTATAAGTGTGTGTGTGTCCATAGCCTACTGTCCGAAGCACAAGATACTGTTCCAACCAAGTGCATCATCGTGATGCAGTATGGCTAACATAATCTGTCAGAGCTTTCTTCATACGGGGCCATATGGGCCCTACGCTTGGCTATCTGACTAACTGTCTGATCCATTGTATGGGTAGTCACGGTGGGGGGCATTAGGGTTGACAACCCTATACTCCGGACACCCAAATCCCTAATGACTTTTCATTTCCCGTCTTTGTACGCTTTGCATTTTTACAACCCTAATCTCTGCATTAATGTAGATTTTTGCAACTAATTTCCCCTTTTTGTGATAATGAAACTGTTTCCTGATTTGTGCAGGTCCCGAGTATTGAAGACAGTCATGATGTAGTGCATGGGGCCAGCAGTCGCTGGCGCTCATCTCAATACCCTGTGGGTGAGGTTCCCTGACCCACCACAGGGTTTGGTGTCTGTGCCAAAACACTGCTCCATCCCTACCCAGGCCATGACTGGTGCTACATGGTGTACAGCACCTTCCCCATCAGCCTTGTCCCAGTAAACCGGCTTATTGAATTCACAGATGAACTCTGCTCACTGGCAAAGTAAGGCAGCATGTTCTCCAGAGGTACAACTGACATCCCTGCAATCAATGTTACTTAATAAATTATTTGTTTTTAATATTTTGATATAAGATGGAGGATAAAGGAAAAAGGGACGATGACAAGGTAAAGGAATTCCACAGGTAATGGTTCACATAAGATACTTTTTTGATGCTTTGTCCAAGCAGCCTATACCGATGTATCGAAAAGTAAGGGTGACTTCTCTATCTCAGAGCAGGAAGATGGTATGGTGCTGAAGAAACATGAACGCAGACAAAGTAGTCCAATTCTTATAATTCTTCTCTTTATTGCATAAAAGTGGCAATAAACTCAACGTTTCACCTAGAAAATAGGCTTTTTCAAGAGCTGCCTTTAAAGCGGTCTAAGCTGGAGTCCCTTACTTTAATATTTTGACCCCAAACACTCAACATATTCTTCTTATGACCCCACCTCATAAACTCCATAGATGAAAATTTTCTAATTTGTGCTGAAACGCCATTCCGCGCCACTGGTGCGAAAACATGTTTCGGAAAGGATGTAAAAAATGACAGCTGTACTGTTTATGAGGTGGTGTGAAAAAAATAGGTGTGTTGCAAATCTGCAGTCAAAATATTGTAAATTACCAAAGTTATAGCTGCGTAGAGAGCTTCAATGCACATCATAGCAATATGCTTTAGGAATTCATTTGCTACATTTTCAGCATGACCTTTAGGACCCCACCTCATGAACACTGGCACTGTCCTTTCATTAATCAGACCCGAAAGGTGATTCCACACAGTGACCGTGCCATGTTGCACCACAGGTGTGAAAACACATTTCAGGTAGGCTGTGAGAAATAACAGCTGTACTGTTCATAAGGTGGTGTGATAAAATGGAAATGTTGAAAATCTGGAGTCAAAATATTGTAAATTACCAAAGTTATGCTCTTGCGTAAAAATGCAAAATGCAGTCATTTTTTCCACCAGATTTTCAGCATGGACTATTTGGGACCCCACCTCATGAACACTGGTACTGCTATTTCATTAATGGGTCCTGAAAGGTGATTCCGCACAGCAACTGCAAAACCACCTTCGGGGCCTGATTAACGAAATGACAGTGACAGTGTTCATGAGGTGGGGTCCCCAAAAGGCCAAGTTGTACATTTGGTGCAAAAATTCAAAGAAATGACAGCGTTATGAACATAAGTTGAAAACGCCATTGAAATGCATTATATGGCATTTACCTGTATTCTTCAATTTGCGGTTCGGCTTTGAAGAGTGCAGATGTGTCCCGGTCTACAGAAGATGAAAGTGCCCAACTTCCGGTGGTAAGTATAGAGTAAGGGGGTGGAGTGGTGGGCGCATAGTAGAAGGGTCAGGTTGGGGGTGGGGAGATGGCAGTGACGATTTTCTTTTTTCCAGGTTAAAAAACATACAAAAAGACGTCGGGGAACTTTTTTCATTTTCAGGTCAAAATAAATGAATAATGGGGACATGGGGGTGGGCTCGCCAGTGTCCCACACTGCTGGGGGAGTGTAAATGCTGACACGGGGATTGGACCCTCCCCTGATATCGGCAATGTTAAAAATAGGGGATGCACAGAGGTTTGGGGGAAACATCTGACACTGGGGGTGGGCATCCCGGTGTTGGAGAATAATCATATATAGAAACATAGAAACATAGACTTTGACAGCAGATAAGGACCACTTGGCCCACCCAGTCTGCCCATTTCCCTACCTACTGGATAAGCTGCAGATTCTAGTTAACCAACAGCCTACTTCCTGCCACCCCCACTACAATTGTCTTGTGTCTGTCCCATGCATGTTTGAATTTCACTGTTTTAGCCCCAACAACCTCCCCCAGGAAGGCAGTTCCACGCATCCACCACTCTTCCATGAAAAAGATTTCTCACATTACCCCTGAGCCGCCCCTCTATCTTTAAATTGTGTCCCTTGTTCTTACATCTCTTTTTCTGAAAGATGCTACCCTCCTGGACTTATTGATTCCCTTGAGTACTTGGAAATGTTTCTATCATGTCCCCCCGCCCCCCGTCCTCCTTTCATCAAGGGTATACATATTAAGCTTCTGTCTCTCTCATATGATTTCTGATGGCAGACTCTGCACCATTTTAGTTGCCCTCCTCTGAACTGCTTCCATCCTGTCTATGTCCTTACGAGATGAGGTCTCCAAAACTGCACACAGTACTCCAGATGGGGTCTCACCAACTGTCTGTACAGAGGATAACCACTTCCTTTTTCTACTTGTGATGCCCTTCCTATGCATCCCAGTATCCCCTGGCTCTCCTTACTGACTTCTCACATTGCTTACCCACCTTTAGATCATCTGATATGACTACCCCCAAGTCCCGCTCCATTTTTTGTTGTTAGTACCTCCCCTGCTATTGTGTACTCTTCTCCTGGGTTTTCTTTCCCAGGTGCATTACTTGCACTTCTTTTGCATTGAATCTAAGTTGCCATATTCTGACCATTCCTCCAACCTGGCCAAGTCCCTTCTCATCCTTTCTACCCCCCTTGTGTATCAACTCTGTTACAGATCTTTGTATCATCTGCAAAGAGGCATACCTTTCCCTCCAGACCCTCTGCATTGTCACCTATAAAGATGTTAAAGAGGACTGGACCCAGTACTGAGCCCTGAGGTACTCCACTAGTAATCCCCCTTTCTTCAGAATGTGTTCCACTCACTATTACCTTCTGTGTCCTGTTGTGCAGCCAGTTTGCAACCCAGGCTACCACCCTGGGACCCACTCCCAGGCTGGCTAACTTGATTATTAATCTTTTGTGTATCTTTTTATATGTTTTGTATATAACTGAGAAATAAAACTGAAATAATTAAGCCAATAAATACAGACACGCACTGCCACCGGGGATTGAGGCCCCGGTGTACAGATGCTCTAAATGAAATGAATTCACAGTCTGGCAGGGCTGCAGTGATAGTAGCCCTGTCCCTGACTGAGTCACGACAGCCCCAGCCTGCACTCTATGACACATCTGTCATTTATTAAAGGCAGCTGTGTCGTATAGGACTTTCACTATATGACACAGCTGTCTTTAATAAATGACAGCTGTCATATAGTGCAAGTACTATATGACACAGCTGTCTTGAACAGCAGCTGTGTCGTGTAGTGCAAGTACTGTATGACACAGCTGCCTTTAATAAACGACAGCTGTGCCGTATAGTTCATGTCACAGTTAAATTTGTCTGAATACTTGATCTTACTTCGAGAGTCAGCTCTTGCAGCAGGAAATACAGATAAGACTGAAGCCAGCAGGTGGCAGGATCCTATGGAAAACTAGCTAGCAGTCAATGGGGGAACCACACCCCCAACGT
Organism: Neoceratodus forsteri; assembly: GCA_016271365.2. Classification (NCBI taxonomy): domain Eukaryota; kingdom Metazoa; phylum Chordata; order Ceratodontiformes; family Ceratodontidae; genus Neoceratodus; species Neoceratodus forsteri. The sequence goes on along the minus strand of CM057454.1, from coordinate 598,367,470 downwards.
CGGCCTGCCCCTGACATCACGCATGGTATAAAGGGAGGGCGGGCAGTCCCTGGTGTTCCCCAGTCCTTTTCCCACTGTCAACTTGTATTCATGGGCCCCACGGAGCTCCTCTCGCTAGTTCAACTACCATTTTGCTAAGGCTTAGCTGGATTTCTTATTTTTTCACCAAAAAAGTTCGCTTTTTCTGTCGCAATTGTTTCTGCATGTCATCTTCTCCGACATCCTCCATCGAACGGCACCCCTCCAAGTGTACCTGTGGCAAATAGCTCCCGTCCAAGGATGGGTACGCTGCCTGCTTGCTGTGTCTAGGCCCTGACCACGACACCCAGGCCTGCCAGCATTGCTAAAAGTTCAATAGCAGGATGAGGATCCGCCATCAGAAGGCTCTCAAGGATTTCCTCATAGAGCAATGTTTGGCCGCCATGCAGAGAGATTCCTCTTCAGAGGGGGAGGTTCTTCCCACCACAAATTTCAGGGAAGCACAAGGAGACAGAAAGGAGAGATCTCCCTCCAGATCCATATCATCAGGCTCCCACTCTGCCTCCAGGGGCAGTTCCAACTGTCTCCCAGGTGACCCATTCTCTTTCCAGGCCAACGGTTGTAAAACCTTCCGCTCTGGTAAAGGTGTCAGGAGCAAAGGACCGCAGCTCTCCCTGCAGCCAATTATGGTCCGGCTGCCTGGCCAGGCCTCAGGCTGGCACTCGTACCTTGGTAAGGGACCGATGTCGGCTCACTCCTGGTCAGCCTCTGTCTCTGGTGCCGACTCCCAGGATAGATGTAAGACCTTGGGGTACTCCTCCAGGAGATCTACCTCTCAGCCGCCCAGGCCATCCAAGCCGCCATCAGACAAGCGTCCGGTGAGACAGCATTTGTCAGGTGGTGATTCCCACCGATGACATGTGACTGACATTGCTGCTTCAGCAGAGCCGTCTGCACCACTGACCCAGTCCCCGTCATCACCAGTTTCCCCCTCCCCCCCGCCACCGGCTCACAATCAGTCAGGACACAGCCCTTCTGAGGACTGCCAAACAACGGCCTCAAAAAAGGCATCAGTTATCAATGTCGGGCCTACTACTATAGCCCCGATGTCGCCTCCTGTTCACCCACCGTCGCTAGACCACTGCTCTAGGCCGGCTTCGGGTCTGATGACCAATTCAGAGTCTAACATCCACTTGTCCCAGGTCAAGGACCTTTTTGGCTCATGATGGGAGACCAGGACAGACCTCCTGCCACCAAATCAACAGAGGACCCCTCCCACGGTTAACACAGGGGCCCTTCCTCTGATGGAGCCCAATCGACCTTCGGGCAAGGCCAAGGCTCCTCACAAGTGCTGCTCCAGGTCCCGGTCCAAGAGCCAGAGTTCCTCCTGCTCCTCTGACAGCCTGAGGCACAAACAACGGCACAACAGGTCTCGGTCCTCCTCCTCATCAGTGGACTCAGACTGTTCCTCAGACTTTTCCTCCTCTGCACCCTCGTCTATTGGGGACCTGCCCCCCTAGACCCAAGGGATACTCCCAAGTCACTGCCAGATGATCCCTCCTTCATGGAGATCATGTGGCATAGTCAGGCCAATATGAACTGGGAGACGGAAGACCTGTACCCAGAGAGACTCTGCTTGGCCAAGTACCTGCGCCAAAAGACCCAAAACTGGTGGTCATCCCGTCCTTGTTGGACACATTTGCAGACATCACCAAGGTGGCCTTGAAACACCCCCACACCTCCTCCACGATACCCAAAAAGGTGGACTGTCTTTACAGGACTCCGAAGGAGGAGTCTGTTTTGGGCGAGCAATCATTAGCAGACTCTGTAGTCATCTTGACTGCCCATGATAGATCCCAGAGGCCGAGACCTTCTCTGTACTCAGCCTCCGGACAGAGAATCTTAAGAACTAGACTCTGTGGGGCATAAGGTTTACTCATCTACCACAGGTACCATATGAAGTCTCAATTTCCTTATTTATATGGTACAATTCCAGAATGCCTTTTGCGAACAAAGGATCGACATCATTAAGGAGATCCCAGACTGTCCACAGAAGGTAGAACTAGAAGAGCTACTGCAAACTGGTTCAGATGTGGGCATGCTTGTCCTCTGGTTGGCCTACGACTCAGCAGACATGGCAACATGGGCTGCAACCACTGGAATGTGCATATGGCGGCATTCATAGTTCCGGGTCTCCGGCTTTGCCCAGGATATGTAAACACACATCTTGGGTGCACCATTCCATGGTTCATTCCTCTTTGATGAGGACTCTGAAAAGATCATCACCAAACTGCAGGACCCTAGCAAGGCCATTCAGTCCATGCATTCTATGTATAAGCCGAAGCAAAGGCCTTTTCGAAAGCCTCACTTTTGAGGGAAAGGGAAGCAACAATATCGCTTTTAGCCACAGCAGCAACAGCGAGATGGTTATGACCATAAGGGCCCCTCGAAAGGCTCCACAGTATCTGCCTCTCGGGCAGCCAAACCAGTCCAAGCTGCTCTTCCCCCTCCCACAACAGCCTGACTCCTTGTTGGACCTACCTCCTCCCATAACCCTGACGGGGGAGGCGGCTGGAGGCCACTTTTTTCTGTACGCCAGGGGTTGGCAAGAGATCACCTCCAATCAGTGGGTCTTACAAATGATCCACAATGGACACTTGATAGAATTTGTCCAGATGCCGCCTCCCCTTCCCTCCTGCTGTTCCCTGGATCATGCCGAGCTCATCCGAGCAGAAATTCAGGCTCTTTTGCTCAAAAGGGCCATAGAGCTGGTTCCTCCATCTCAGAGGGGCACAGGCTTCTATTCACATTTCTTCCTCATGCTCAAAAAGACTGAGGACCTGCGCCCCACCTTGGATCTCAGTGACCTCAACCAGTTTGTGGAATACAAACGGTTTTGAATGGTCACTGTAGACTCTGTAGAGGGATTACTGCCCATGATTTATCAGGGGGATTGGCTAGCATTGCTGTATACTGCAGGATGCCTATCTCCACATCTTAGTGGCTAAACCACACAGTTTTTCTCAGGATCGAGTTTCAAGGAAGGAGCTACTAGTTCAGAATGTTACCCTTCGGCTTGTCTTCAGCCCCAAGGATTTTTATCAAGTGTCTGGCATTGGTTGTGGCAGCCCTCCAAAGGAAAGGGCACAACGTTTTCCCTTACCTGGATGACTGGCTCTTAATGGCCCTGCCCAGCGAGCAGCTGTGATGCATGATCCAGGACAGCTGTTCTTTTTTCAGAGAACTGGGTATCGCCATCGAAGGCAGCAAAGTCATCCTTGCTTCCAACCCGATCCCTCCAGTTCATCAGGGCATTGCTCGATATCACTTGAGGGAAGGCCTTTCTCCCAAAGGACAGGGCACTTCGACTCCTAGGCCTAACCCACCATGTCTCGTCCCTCTCAAGGGTCCCAGCCAGGATGTTTCTCTGGCTTCTAGGCCACATGGCTGCCTCCATTGTTACAGTCTCTCTAGCCAGACTGAGGATGATTCAGTGGACTCTTAAGAGTCCAGTCGGACCAAAGCTGGGACGATCTGAACCAACCGGTCTCTATCCCAGAACCAGTTCATTGAGAATTTGGTTGGCAGATGACATCTCCCTCTCTAACAGAGGGAATGCCCTTTCAGAGAACAGCTCCAGATCAAGTCCTGACATCAGATGCCTTTGGCATTGGCTAGGGTGCACATCTGGGCATACACAGTACACAGGGCACCTGGTCTGCAGCCAAGGAGCCTCTCCGCATCAGTATTTGGAGATGAACGCAGTTCTCTATGCCCTACAAGCTTTGAGCACCGCACTTCTCCCTGGACACTACCTCATTCAGACACACAACATGGCTGTGGTGTTTTACCTCAACAAGCAGGGTGGCACTCACTCATACACCCTTTGTCGAGAAGCTATGTGGGTATGGAACTGGGCTATAACTCACCGCCTAGATATCTCAGCGGTTTACATCCCAGGAGTTCAAAACAGCTGGCCAACACTCTCAGCAGGACTCGGTCCAGTCCACACGAGTGGGCCCTTCTATAGTCTGTCATTGACAATCTCTTCGACAGATGGGGCAGGCTGGAGCTGGACATCTTTGCATCCCCTATCAATGCAAAGTTGCCCAGTTTTTGCTCACCAGATCCACAGCCTGGATTTTTCTGGCAAGACTCATTGTCCCCCTCCTGGAGAGGGAGGTTCCCCTATTCCTTCCCTCCCTTCCTGCTCCTGCAGAAGGTACTTCTCAAGCTGTAAGCAGAAGGGGCAATGATGACCCTTGTGGGCCCATTGTGGCCATGACAGATTTGGTTTCCCCTGCTGCAACAGTTGGCAACTGAACCCACCCCCACCCCCGATTCCCCTGCCACTGAGCACTCTCTTGCTCTCCCAGGATGACTGGGCCTTGGTTCATCCAAACATTCAGTCACTGCATCTCCATGCATGGCTCCTGAGAACCTAGCCAAGTCGTGCTTTGGGGTCTCAGACAGGGTTGCCAACGTTTTGGTGGCTGCTAGAAAACCCTCCACCAGAGCCACTTATGCCATGAAATGGAAGTGCTTTTGCCTCTGGGCTACTGCCCGCCATCTTGATGCCTTGGGCTGTCCAGTGAGCTCGATCCTCGACTATCTGTTGTCGCTCTCAGACTCCAGGTTGGGCAACTCATCAATCAAAATTCATTTGTCTGCCATTTCTGCCTACTACAGTATGTCTCTGTTCAAGACAGGACTGTGGCATAGCTGAACATAGCCTGCACCTTTCTGCTGGGTATTCTTCATATGAAGCCCACCATCAGGGACCCCGTCCCCCCTTGGTACTTACTTTTCGTGTTGGAAAAGCTCACCTTAACCCTGTGTGAACCAGCCATGGATTTGCAAGCTTTGCTTCCTTTCCTGGAAAGCATTATTTTTAGTTGCCGTTACTTCTGCTCAAAGAATTTCCAAGCTACAGGCCCTGACATGTTAGGAGCCTTATTTGGTGTTCCACAAGGTCCAGGTGGCCTTGAGGACCAGTCCTAAGTTCTTACCTTAGGTGGAGTCCGAGTGGACCCTGAATCAGGATATACACCTCCCAGTGTATTATCCTGAACACTCAAACCCGTGTGAGGCTTTTCTCCACACGCTGGATGTTCATCGCATTATGCATTTCTATCTCTCCAGAACACGAGAGTTTAGACGTTCAGATCAGCTTTTTGTTTCTTTTGCCCCCAGGATCCAGGGAGCTCCTGTAGCCAAACATACCCTCTCTAAATTGCTGGCTAACTGCATTTCATTTTGTTATCAGACACATGGCAAACCCTTGCCGGGCTTGGTGAAGGATCACTCCACGAGGGGAGTAGCGGCGTCTTTTGCCGTTCTTCGGAATGTGTCTGTGGCTGACATTTGTGTAGCAGCCGCATGGAATTTTGTCCATACCTTCATCAGACATTACAGTCTTGACATTGCCTCCAGACGCAGAGCGGGCTTCGGCCTTGCAGTTCTGCAGGGACTCCACTCCTGAGGGCATATCCCTCTTGACATTTCTCTGCTTCCTCCACCCGAGGTTAGTTTTGGTCTCCTCTACTGCTTGGGACTCAGTCATATATGTGTTACCTGCTGCAAGAGCTGACTCTGGAAGTAAGATAGTACAGTTACGTAAGAACTTACCATAACAGTAGATCTTGGAGAGAAGCTCTTGCAGCAGTTATGGCTTCCTGCCCACCTTCCCCCGGTGGGGGGGCACTCCTCTGCACTTGGCTTGCTTCGGCAACATTGATATTGCTCTCTACGGATTTCACCTCAGTTCTCTGTTCCCATTCACCTTCCATCCTCGATGGCAGAGTCTCCGGCGGGAGAACTAGGGGACGCCAGGGACCACCCTCCCTTTATAGCATATGTGACGTCGGGGGTGGTCTCCACCATAGATTGCTAGCTAGAAGTTTTCTGTGGGGTCCTGCTGCCTGCCGACTTCAGTCCTATATGTGTTACCTGCTGCAAGAGCTTCTCTTGAAGATCTACTGTTACAGTAAGTGCTTACATAATTGTACTTTTTACCAGCCACCCAAGGAAACATTTGTGCATAAGCTTAGATTTTACTACAGTGCTATTGGGACTGATAAAATGTTTTTTTTTTTTTTTAATGGATTTTTATATAGATCAGTAATCCGAAAAAAAATAGTGTCCAGTGCTGCGGGTGTCAAGGTGGACAACTGCAACTCTGTTTATATATATATATATATATATATATATATATATATACAGTATATATATATATATGTATGTATGTCCGCCAGGATGAAGCACAACGTGAAAGGTTTACTGCATGACAAAAGGGATTAGCTCCCATTGAAAATGCATTGTTTGCCGCTGTAACTCTACTGCAGAATTCTGCAGTGCTGCGCTTCATCCTGGTGGGCTTCACTGTGTGTGTGTGTGTATATATATATATATATATATATATATATATATGCACAAGGGTGCCACTTCTGCTTCAACCGTACAGCAGTACGTTGTGCTAATCTGGAGCTGACCGTGTGCTTCTGGTCTTCTGTCCATTTCTCCCCTTTTGCTGTGTGTCACATTCTGTGTCGCTTTGCTTGGGTAAGGCACTTGTCTTATGGGATGGGGGACTTCCCTGTCTTTAAATAACCTTAGTGTGTGAGTACTGCAAGGCAGTGGACACTGTGACAAGTTTGCTGCTGTGTCCAGTGAGAGGAATAAACAGAAGAAAATGCATGTTGTTGCCCTATAATATCTTTGGCAGTTTGGAGCTGGTTGCCATATAATGTATTTGGTAATTTTTGGACTATATGACACAGCTGTTGCCTATGGAGCAAAAACCACCAAATACATTATACGGCAGTAAGGGTTGCACTATACAACACACTGTCATTTGTTAAAGGACAGCTGTGTCGTATAGTGCAACCAGCTCCAAACTGCCAAATACTGTACATTATAAAGCAGAAGCTTTATTCTTCAGTTCGCGGTTCGGCTTTGAATAGTGCAGATGTGTCCGGTCCACAGAAAATAACAGCATATGACCTCCGGAGGTACGTATTGGGTAAGGGGGGGGGTTGTGGAGTGGTGAGCACTCAGAGGGAGAGTTGGAATGGGGAAGGGGAATGACAATGACAAGAGCCGTTTTCTTTATTTCAGGTTTAAATAATAAAAAAAAAAAAAGACGGACGGTTTTCTTTTTTGCAGGTATACAAGTAATCTATTTCGGCACACTGGAATTGGACTCCCCAGTGTCCCACTCTGTTGGAGGGGGTGAATTACAAAAAAAACACAAAAAAACCCTGGCTAAATAAAAAAATAAATAAGTACACACACTGCCACTGGGGATTGGGGCTCCCGTTGAGCAGATACCATTGCATGCACAACATAGTCAGGATGGCTGGGGCTATAAGCTACAGTAAGAGCCCTGTCCCTGACCTACGAGTGACAACAGCGGCAGGGGTTGCACTATACGACACAGTTGTATAATAAAGACAGATGTGTTGTATAGTGCAAACTGCTGTTTTCGCAAAAATTCAGTTATGAATAGAACGTTGATTCTTTGAACTGCGCATGCTCAGAAACTGAACATTTTTATTACATATTTTAAAAACTACTTGACTACAGGAGCTACAAAACAAAAAGCACACACCTTGGACCTACCTCTATCAAACCTGAAAGTTTCAGGTTTTAAAGGCTGACATTTTTTAAGTTATAGGGTGGCAAAAAAAGTCTTAAAATTTTCAAAAACCGAGACTTTTGCTTTTTTATTTTACACCTCTGTAACTGCCTCCGCTGAACCGATCTACATGAAATTTACAGGATCAAGAGATCCTGGCAGAAGAGACTGTGCTTTCCAAATTTCCTGCAAATCAGATGAACGGAGGCAGCGTTATTAAGGTGCACAAATTTGGGTTTAACATAGAAGTGCTTATGCAACCCTAATATACAAGCGCGACCACATCTGTATAATGTATGTGTGTGTGTATATAATATATACGTGTGTGTGTGTATATGTGTGTGTATAATATATATATATATATACACACACACACAGTGTATATGTGTATATATGTATCCGTGTGTGTGTGTGTGTATATATATATATATATATGCATTTTTTCTTCATTGCAAAAAAAATATTAATGCAACAACAGTTAGAGTTAAAGCAACAAAAATAGGAAATGTGGTGTTAGGGTTCCCAACCCTAAACCCCACCCCCACCTGCAGGCAGCAACGGGAAAAACCATTCAAACCCCAGGAATCCCCCCAGTATGCTTACCTAATACAGTTGGCCTGGTAGGTTCAACTGCCCTGGAGAGTGGAAATTATGTAATCAACACAGTCCAAGAGGGTAGCATCTTTCAGAAAAAGAGATGTGCAAGAACAAGGGGGCACAATTTGAAGATGGGGGGGACAGCTCAAGGGCAGTGTGAGGAAGTATTTCTTCACAGAGAGGGTGGTGGACGCATGGAACGGCCTCCCTGAGGAGGTTGTGGGATCAAAAACTGGGGGAATTCAAAAATGCATGGGACAGACATGAGGAAGTAGGCTGTTGGTTAACTAGGATCTGCAGCTTATCCAATAGGTAGGGAAATGGGCAGACTGGGTGGGCCAAACAGTCCTTATGTGCTGTCAAAGTCTCTGTTTCTATGTAAATTAGAGAATGTTGAAGTGGAACTAGAACGTAGTTCAAATCTCTGCCTCTAGGTGCTGCTACATTCTATAGCAGGGGTCTGCAACCTTTTTAGAATTAGGAGCCACATGTCCTCTTGGCATGATCAGACTGATTACCAGAGAGCCATATGAGCATATGCATAGCAGAGGTCCTTTGTAGCGCATAATTTAGGTTAAATTCATCCCACAATGCTATTTGAATAATGCATATGTTAATCAATGTAACAATGCACAAAGAAGCCACACTGGATAGCTTCCTCTCCAGATCCTCACTAAGAGAATCAGAGGAGTTTTAGCCATGATTTTGTTGCTGTAAAAGCAGGGGCGCCGACAGCACGGGTGCTCGGGTGCTTGAGCACCCACAAAGTTTATATGAGCACCCCCAAATTCTTGTCCTCCATGGTCCACCTTGCTTTTTCATTTCCCCGCTTCTCTGCCTGTTTGCCTGATTCAGGCAAATTGATACTCCGTGCCGTGACCGTCCGTGACCAATCTCACAAATCGACCCCCGTAGCGGCAACCTGGCACTGGCGCAACGTAGACCTCAAGTTCAACATATTATTATTATTTTTATTTGTTTGTAGTTAATTTAAATGTAGAAAGTAGAAACGTGTGTGAGTGGTTAGGTTTCTAACTAGGTGGGTCAAGAAGTAGCCCGCAGCTACTGATGAAATGCTCCAGTCACTCCAGTGGGGTTGGGCAAAACTCGCAGGAGCAGCACTGCAGGAGGATGTGGGGACAGGTTGTAGCAGCCTAGCAGGCTATAGAACAGGACTGGTCTGCACTGCTGCTTCACATACATCACAGGCAGTGCATTGTGTATTTTTAAGTTCTTCCAGTTCCAAATTCCAACTCTCAGTAAAGTGCTATCCTGCTCCGACTACTACGAGTCCTTTCCTTATACTGTATCCGACCTGATGGACTGAAAGGACACAGAGCCCCACCAAAGGACAGCCTTCTTCTGGCAAAGTTATGGGGGGGGCCAGGGGGACAGGGAGAGGGAGGGAGAGACAGAGAGAGAGAGAGAGAGAGAGAGAGAGAGAGAGAGAGAACGAGCGAACTTGGGAGGATGAAGCCAGGAGAAGCCCGTGCAATAAGCTCCTAATAAATAGATGATCTTTGAATTAGTGGTACTGGTACTGGTCTGGTACCATAACTGAAGCAAATACTTTTGAAACACAAATGGTGAGAAAGAAATAATGTGACATAACATAACAGGTTATTCCAGTAGCTGCTATATTTCTGTCTCATTTGCCACAAATTCAATAAGCAAATTATTAAAACTAAAGCGCTATATCCGCTATCACATAAAAATAAAAAAATAATTGTTGATGCTTGTATTGTAATACCAAGCCAGGATATAAGGATCACCGTGTGTCTGTTGAATAATTCTGTTCGCTGCCCACTCTTCCTAAAGATGCAGAATCGCTTTTTGCTGGTATATTGGCTCTGATCTCGTTCAGGCCGCCGAAAATATTTCATGCGCTCTGTCGTTTTACCTTCCTCACAGAAACGTATCAGAATACATTAATGTTTTATATATTTGCTAGGTAGCCCATAGAGATAGACTGCTTTTAGTCTAAAGCAGTCCATTCCCTAGACACACACAACGATGACAAATATGAGCTATGAAAGTGAAGAATAGTTCCCAGCTCCCACAGGCATTTAAGTTGTATTTGCAATTGCTACGCTCTGTGTGAGGAAGGGTAAAATGACCAGGCATTAGGTAATATTTTGGGCAGCCTGGGACTAGAGGTGGAGATGGATTCCCAGCCCAGCCCCTGTCCCCCACCTGTTACCCAGAAAAGGCGATTCTGCATCTTAAGAAAGTGGAACGTGTAAGGGTTATTCAACAGACACACAAGGTGGTCCCTTATATCCTGGCTTAGTGGTTACAATATAGCATCAACAATTATTTTTTTATTTTATGTGATAGCGGATAGCCGGCAGTGGCAATACAGATTAATAATACTGTAGTCTAGATAGATAGTCAGCAGTCACTTACAACTACTCCTTGCCCCTCTCACGATTTGCGGCACCCAACCCGAACCTGCCTTGTACCTCCGCTGGGCTGCAATTGGCTCCCGAGTCCCTGCCCTCCAATCGCTGGATAGACGAGTTGGAGACATGACTTGTCGGGGAGACGGCCGTGTGATGGTGGTAGATAGCAGTTCAACTGAGAGCTGCCTGAGCCTGCATATCACATGATGTGATTGAGGAGAGTCTGCAGAGTGAGTTGGTCAACCGCACGGAGGATCCATGATTGCTGTGTGTGTGTGTGTGAGCTGATGAGGAGTTGCTTGTTTCTGGAAATCGTGTTGGACTGCACTGACTGGTCGTCATCGGTCAGTAACTGACTTAGCCAGCTAGCTAGCTCATGGAAGGGTCCTGTAACTGTACCTTCCTCTGTTGCAGACAGGCAGAACCGCTATAACTTAAAAAAATAATTTTAAAATAAGTCTGCAGACTCCTGTACTGCTATAGACAGTAGATAATTAGGATATTGTAGTTCAACAAACACAAACAACCACAGACTGTGTTGTGTGTCTTGTTACAGTCACTGACTGAGTCTGGCTGGGTGGGGAGGGATAGAAAAGCAAGATTAAGGACAGAAATAGAATAAAACAAACTGAAAACATTCTGGGCTGGCAACACTGCAGTGCAGCCACCAGTCAGTCAGAGAGAGAGGAATCAGGACAGACTAGTAAAACTCAAATAGCATTGTTTGTACATAAAAATTTGCAGTGGCCTGTGTTGGCTAGGAGCCAGGGCCAGGCTCAGGCTGTGTGTGTCGGGTGGTGTGGGTTTGTCTTCGTCTGCAGTTAGCTAGCTGCAGCAGGGTGAGATTCTCAGCGTCTGAGAGGAAGGGAGAGCTGCTCCTCAGTTGGAGTGAATTGAATAGTCAGTTGGTCATTGTTTGCTGACTGTCACACTGATGGGCTGCAGCCTGGGCATCTGTCTAGTCGTGCCTATACCACTAGTCAGATGTTGATTGCACAGAGGTGTCTTCAGCCATATCGTAAGACCTAAGTGAATAGGCAGTGCTCTGTCTGTGGGTGCTTGTAGTCTGTGTGTGAGAGGGTGAGCAGCTGAGTCTTTATCCTGAGATAGTCACAGTCCTCCTGTCCAGTCCCTACCAGTGTCTGACCGTCCGAAAGAAAAATACAAGTAAATATTAAAGTCAGAGTGCTGATTGCACAGAGGTGTCTTCTGTGCCACTCGCGTGCAAGACTCCATGAACAGGCAGTGCCTGTCTGTGGGTGCTGTGAAGTCTGTGTGTGAGGGTGAGCAGCTGAGTCTTATCCTGAGACAGTCATACAGTCCTCCTGTCCAGTCCCTACCAGTGTCTGGACCATCCGAAGAAAACATACAAGTAAATATTAAAGTCAGAGGCTGATTGTACAGAGGTGTCTTCTGCCATATCGCAAGACTCCAAGTGAATAGGCAGTCTCTGTCTGTGGGTGCTTGTGCCCTTGAATGGTTACTGGCTGTGAAGACACTTGTTGCTGCTGTTGTTATTATTGTTCCTTTATAGGGACCTATGGGTTATCTTATGCCTAGTGTTTTTCATTACTTGGTTTTAGCTTGATAGTTGAACTCTTCCTCTTTGGTTTATACACACACACACACACACATAATTAAAAAAGGTATTGGGGTGGTAGGGACTTGTGCCACTTCATACCCTGCAGGTGCATGGATGACACCATGTATCTGTTCCAAATGTTCTGGTTCCTGCAGTGTCTGTTATCTCTAGCTCACATACTACTCTGTGCAGAAGATATTCTTGAAGATCTAGAATTATGGTTGTGATGCTTGTACAGCTGGTTCTGATTACTCTGTTTTTTTTTTGTAATATAAAACATGTGTTATTGAGTGTGTCTCATGAGACATGCTGAGACTGTCTGGGATACCCCCCCCCCCAAGGTATCGGTTCAAAAGACAGGATAAGGATATATGTTAAACAGCAGATCTCTGTATGCAGTTAACTTCTCAGTTTGCTTTGAAAGATAGGAAGTGGAATATCCATTTTATGACGTCCTCAGGAAAACCCAGTTAATTGACTGGTGTCACAAAGCATACAGTGCCTTCAGAAAGTATTTGCCCCCCCCCCCCTGGATTTTGTCACATTTTGTGATGTTGCAAACTCAAATTAAAATACATTTATATGGGATTTTTTTGTCACGTATCTACACAAATTACTCTATAATGTCAAAGTGGAATGAAACTTCTGGAATTTTTTGTACATGTAATTTAAAATAAAAACCTGAAATGTCATGATTTGATAAGTGTTCACCCCCTTTGCTATGACACTCCAAATTGAGCTCAGGTGCATCCAATTTCCTTGTGAGATCACTCTAAAACTTGAATGGAGTCCACCTGTGATCAGTTCACATGGTTGACATGATTTCAGAGGAAATACACCTGTCTATATAAGGTCCCACTCTTGACAGTGCATGTCAGAGCAGAAACTCTACCATGAAGACCAAGGAGCTGTCCGTAGAACTCCGTGATAGAATTGTGAGGAGGCATAGATCTGGGGAAGGTATAAAAACATTTCTAGGGTGTTGAAAGTTCCCAGGAGCACAGTCAAGTCCATCATTAGGAAATGGAAAGAATACGGAACCACCCAGACTCTTCCTAGAGCAGGCCATCCTCCCAAACTGAGCAACCAGCCAAGAAGGACCTTGGTCAGGGAAGTGACCAAGAACCCAGTGACCACCCTGACAGAAGTACAGAGTTCCATGGCTGAGATGGGAGAACCTGTCCAGAGGACAACAATCTCTGCAGCACTTCACAGATGTAGCCTCTATGGGAGAGTGGCTAGACGGAAGCCACTCCTGAGAAAAGGCCACATAATAGCATGCCTGGAGTTTGCAAGAAGGCACGTGGCAGACTCTGAGACCATGTGGCAAAAGATTCTATGGTCTGATGAAACAAAAATTGAACTCTTTGGCCTGAATGCAAAGCGCTATGCCTGGCGCAAACCGAACACAGTTCATCACCCATGTAACACCATCCCTACCATGAAGCATGGTGGTGGCAGCATTATGTTATGGGGATGCTTTTCAGTGGCAGGGACTGGGACACTTGTCAGGATAGAAGGAACAGTGAATAGAGCCAAATACAGACAGATCCTTAAGGAGAACCTGCATCAGTCTGCAATAGACCTTGGACTGGGGCGAAGATTTACGTTCCAACAGGACAACGACCCCAAGCATACAGCCAAAGCAACACTGGAGTGGTTTTAGAACAAGAAGGTGAATGTTCTTGAGTGGCCCAGCCAAAGCCCAGACTTGAATCCCATTGAGAATCTGTGGAAAGACTTAAAGATTGCGGTTCACCGATGCTCCCCATCCAACTTGACAGAGCTTGAGCAAATCTGCAAGGAAGAATGGGCGAAAATCCCCAAATCCAGATGTGCAAAGCTGATACAGACATACCCAAGAAGACTCAAAGCTGTAATTGCTGCCAAAGGTGCTTCTACGAAGTATTGACTCGGGGTGAATACTTAAGTAAACGAGATATTTCAGTTTTTAATGTTTCATAAATTTTTGTTACACAATATAAATATTCTTGCCCCTTTAAATTGTTGAGTATGCTGTGTGAATGGGGGGGGGGGTCATTTCAATGCATTAAAAATGCTGGTAGTAACACAACAAAATGTGACAAAATCCAAGGGGGTGAATATTTTCTGAAGACACTGTATGACACTTCAGTGAGATCTGGCAGAGAGTCATAAAAATTCCTTTGATGTCCTTGAGACAGGAAGACACTCTAGATCAAAAGGACATGGGGAAACAAGTTTTTGCCTTCTGAAGGATGAGACATCCTGTTTTGTATAATTTTTATATCCTGACAGGGAGGAGCTAGGTGACCTCATGCAAAGAGGTTGGCAAAGCCAGTTTTAAACTGTAGTCTGTATTCCATTTAGAGATACATACATGTTTGGACTCTGAGGAAGAAACATCTACAGCACTATACGAAGATAAGAATATATTAGGTAGACAGGCCTAAGTGTATTATTGGTAGGAATTTGCACTTTTAACCTTATTCTTTTAAAAGATTGTATGGTTTTGTGCTATATTGTTCTGTATTTACATTTTTGTCTATTTTTAAGTAAACATCTCATTTTAGAGACTACTTCGTGTGCCTTTGAAATTCTTTCTTTGACAAGTGAAACATATATGGTTAAAGCTGACACTGTGCAAAGCTTACTGGTTTTACCAACTTGGGAAAAGGTAAGAGTTTATTCTGAGGTCTTTCATTAAGTTTTTAAGGGTTCATTTTGTACACCTGGTTAGGTGCCTGTAGGCGAAAGGTATCTGGCATCCCCCGAAGAGCAGAATTATCTGAGCCTGTACATTGGGTACGCTAGTAAGAGGTTCACAGTTTGAATTCCTCCAAGAACTTGAGACCAAAGGTTGATTCGAACCCACAAAACAGACATGAGGGTTACCCTATTCTGTTTACTGTTCACACTACTGCGCTCAGAGGTTGGCACTGTGGGAACAGAGGGCCTGACCTGCTGAGTGGGGTTGTGACAATGGTAAGTAACTTTTGATTAGTAAGTATCACGTGAGTTCAGTGCCGAATGTTACCTGTGCCTTCCTGAAAATAATGACCGCATGTTTGCAACTAAAATATAAATTTTACATATTGCCTTTTAGTTTGCAAAAACCATTAGTGGTTTTAAGCATGGCTTGGACAGCATGAAGAGTATAGTGGTTGCTTGGGGTGTCAGAATTAGGGAGGAGAATGGAAGAGGGTAGGGAAGGCTAGGACCCTGGAGGAACATTAGGCCCCAGAGCTAAATAGTAAGCTTGGGCAGGCCAGATGGACCTTTGTTTTTTTTCTACTGCCATTGTCTATGTTTCTGTGTTTCAGTTTACAGGTTTACGTTATATGGCAGTGTTGCGTGTTTGTTTGATGTAGTATATTGTGTATCTTAGTCCATCTGCTCCCTGACCTTCTTAAGTGATAGTCTGTAAAACCTCAAGTTCTGGACATGACAGTTTCATGCGCTTTCACTGTCCCATTTTGCCCCTCTGCTGAAGACTGCTACATTTGTTTCACCTGTAGTCTGCTGACGTGCCAGTGGAGTTTGATAGATTTCACTTGAGTGAGGTGCAGAACATGGCATCAGAGGAAAAGCTGGACGAAGTAGTAACCTCTATGAAGGCCAACCGAGTCGCCATTAAAGGTATGTGCTGTTTTGTGGGTTAGGGGAACTTTAGAAAGCATTATTTCACACCGAGGGTGGTTAATATGTGCCATGGTCTACCCAGTGAGGTTGTGGAAGCTAGCACTGTCCTGGCTTTCAAAGCAGGACTAGACAGATTCCTAATGGAGAATGGTTTTGAGGGTTATGCAGCATGAGGAGAGGTAGCAATCAAGCTGTTAAGCTTAGATGTGTGTCTACATTCAAATTGGGTATAGTCGTCATGGTGTGGCAGTAGTAGTAGACCTGATGGATCCCAAGTCCCTTTCATCACAACAGTAATATGTTAGTTTAAAGTGGCCACGCAAAACTATTTAGAGTGGGGGCCCAGCAAAGGCTGTTGATAATCCACAGAGTGAGGGCTTCATTTTATTGGACAACAAAGGATGGAGAGAGAGCCGTACTCTAGCCTGTTAATGGGGGACGGGAGTTGCCGTTAGACTGAGATAAAAGTAAATTGGATGGAGGGAGTTAGCTGGGAAGCTGGATGGAGCTGGTCTTACCAAAGTCCAGACTGTTTAGTCACAGAGTGGCCCCACCATATCAGCAGTAGTGGCCCAGCTTATCTCACTCTCTGTTTCCATGTCTGTGACCAGTTTTCTTTTTTGTTTTTCTGAATGGGTACGGAAGCGAACAAGACTCAAAATGTAGGTATTACTCAGATACAGTAATCAGCTAACATAAGCCCTATAGCCAGGGCAGGTAGTTTGGGTACGTTAGCCCTGGCTTCTGAAAATGGCATGTTAAAATCCTACCTCACAAAGTCACTATACCCAGGGCAGGTAATGGGAAAATGCCTCTTTACAAAGACCCTGTATCCAGAGCTGTTAGTTAGGCATATTTGTTCCTGACCGCTGCATATGTGATGGGAAGGTGCTACCTTCCAAAGGCCCTGTACCAGGGCTGGTAGCAAACCACAGAATATAATTCCTGCTCCAAATATGATTTCCATCTCAAAAGGTGAGAATAATATCAAAATACAAATATCAGCTCTCCCCATAGTTCACACCCAACAAAAATACAGTAAAGGGGAATCTTGCTGGCATAAACAATCTACAGAAAATATAAATAATTACTTGGATCATAGGGGCTGCTTAGCCCAAACAGTGGCATGCAACTAAGATACTAAATAAAAAGTCTGGGAGAGCAATAGTAAAAATAAAAAAAGTGCCAGTTAGGTAAACCAGTAATTAATCTTGCCAGAGTTTAACTCTCCCACAGACAGAGGGTGGTGGTAAGTGGAGTTCACTCCGAGGAGGGAAAGATGACCAACAGGGTGCCTCCGCGATCAATGCTGGGACCAATCCTCTTTAATATCTTTATAAATGATATTGTAGAGGAGCTGGAGGGGAAGGTCTCTCTCATTGCAGATGACACCAAAATCTGCAATAGGTTAGACTCTCCAGGGGGTATGGAAAGGATGAGCAGAGAACTGAGAGAAAACAGTGGGGTTCAAGAATGAATGGGATAGGCATAAGAGAATCTTAGTGGAAAGGAATAGTGGGAGGGAGAAAGAGATGGAGATGAAGTGGGGTCTGCGGTGATACTGTAGGTGGGGAGAAGTGGGCAGACTGGGTGGGGCATGCAGTCCTTAGCTGCGGGCAGTGTTTCTGTGTTTCTTACCTCAGGAGTCCTTTAGCATCAGTAACTTTTTTGCACTTAGCTGGCTAGGTGCAACTGCCCTGGAGGTGTGTCTTTAAGAGATATTTAAATGAGCGTAGGGCCAAGCCAGTCAAAAGACGGGAGGGGGTGTTTACTGAGTGAGAGCTGTTGAATGCTTCAGAATTTTTTCTCCGCTGGACTGAGCAATATTGCCTCTGAGGTGTCTCCCAACTTTCCTTGACGACAGCCTCCTAGTGCTTATCTGGGTAAAGTTTTCCTCATAAATTATTACCTTTAGTGTGCTGAGTGAAAGTTTTACTTTTTCATTAGCGTTGCGCACATTTTTTATTTTTAGTGCGACGGCACTATTTTGACTTTATTTTTACTGTGACTATTTAGTCTAAAGTCTAATTTTATCATGGGTGCTTATTTTTGGGGCAAATTCTTGTGGGAACCATCGAATTAGGGACAGTTGCCTTGTTTTTTTTATCTCAGACCTCGCAGGGTTTACTGTGAGGCACCTGCAGTAGATTTCAAATTTAAACCGTGCCTTGTGGTTTACTTTCTAGATTGGCAATTACGAAGAAACCTTTTTTGTTATATTACTGGACCTTGGTATCATCTGGGTCAGGACTGTCCGTAATGGTCCAGCAGCCACCTGTGCGCAGTTGAGTATTACTGGGCTTCTATTAAGATTGGCACTGGTATAGATCCCAGTTCAACCAAAAAAAAAAGGCACTAGTAATAGACAGAGCGGTGGCATTTTCACAGAAACCTGCACTCAGTTTGTAGGTCTAGAACTGGTTTGCTTTGCATAAATTGGCGAACATAGCAGACAAACCTTTGATTATTATGGCTGAGGATAAATCAAAGGCTTCCAACAAGGGGCCATTCAAAAGTATTAATACCAAACACAGGTGCAGAGGAACCCTCTAGATCCCAGCCAAAAAATAAAGCTTCTAAAGATGAAGTTCCTCACAAATTGAAAAATAGTAAGAGTGACAAAAAAAGAAAGTATGATGAAGCCTCTGATGAAGTGGCTAAAAAGAAACTCTATTAAGACAGATAATGCTCCCATTGCTGCTGGGAAAGCCAATAGCGAGACAACAGGCAGCTTAAAGCATACAGAAAAAACAAAACACTTACAAACTGTGCAGGTTCTTCCATCAGTGCAAGATATGGAAAAAGCATAGCAACTGTTTCAGACCCTTCAAAAGATGGGTCCTCGATTTGCTGGGGCTGGCAAGCACTTTTCCACAGTTCTCTCTTCTGTAGACTGTGAGGGTGCTGCACATGTTGATCAGTTTTATGATGTCCCTGACATGGATTTTGAGGGCCTTGAGCCCCAGGAGTCCCCAGACCCTCACCTTGAGGATCCCCGGGTGACCACAAGGATCCTTCCTCTATGTTTACATTTATACAAAATATGCTGGATACCCTGGACCTCCCTACTCAGGAGCCCAACCAGGATGTTGATGAAGACGAAGATTATAGGGACTTGAAGGGTCTTTCATCCTCAAAGACCCTGGTCGTCCCATTCTATAATGCATTTAGAAAAAATACCATGAAGGTTCTTCAACATCCCACTTCAGTATCAGGGGTTGATAAGCGGCTTGAGAGAAAATATAAATTGTCTAAAAATGGTACCGAGTTCCCATTTGCACACCCTAGCCACGAAAGTGTAGTGCAGCAGGCAGCTTGTAAGAAAACTGGAGTCTCCTTGTCGCCCTCTTCCCCTGACAAGGATTCCAAGAAAATTGACTTTATAGCAAAGAAAATGTATGCCACAGCTTCCCTGCTTCTCAGGCTTTCTTCTTACATGGCATTCACAGCCAAATATCAGAAAGCACTTTGGAAATCTGTCCAGGCTGTCGCCCGCAACGAATCAGATTCTGTGGTGCAGGAGCTGGTGGATACATCAAAAACTGCCCTGGAAGCTACTATGTATCAATTTCACATGGCAGATGACAACAGTGATGCAGCCTCTATGGCAATGGCCCATGCCATCTCTCTGAGACGCTTAGCCTGGCTTAGAAGAACCAGTCTGACCACAAACACTCAGAACAAGGCCATGTATTTTCCCTGTGATCAAAATATGTTGTTTGATTACAGAACCACTGACTACATGAAAAAAGTCGGTGAGTACAAGGCCTCCTGGCAGAGCCACTCATCCAAGCCTAAACCTGCCACCCCTCAGAGATCCCATCCCAGGTCCAGTAGGGGCAGAAGTTTTGTTCCCAGGCCTTACAATCCCTATCCCTAATCTGACTTTAGCCAATACAGGGGGTCTTTCAGAGGCAGGGGCAGAAAGGGCCAAAGAAAAGCCACCTCTACTTAGCCATGTGCCTCTCAGTCTAAGTTCTGATGTGAATGTCCAAGTCGCCTCCCCGTTTCCGGTTGGAGGCAGACTCTCTCACTGTCTTCAGCACTGGTCCCTCATCACGTCAGACAGGTGGGTACTGGAGATAGTGGAGAAGGGTCTGTCATTACAGTTCAAGCAGCTGCCGGACCTCAAGCGTACCCAGGTGTCAAGACCTCTGTCCCCAACACAGATACCACTGTTGGAAATGGAGGTACAAAACCTTCTGGCTTTACGAGCAGTGGAGAGGGTCCCCACCCACGAGAAGTTGAAGGGCCTCTACTCCAGGTATTTTGTGACACAAAAGAAAGCTGGGGAGTGGTGACCCATCTTAGATCTCAGATATTTAAACAAACATCTGAAAAAAAAAACAAATTCAAAATGGTCACTCTGTCACTGGTCATGCAGTCCTTACAGCAGGGAGACTGGCTAGCCTCCCTCGACTTAAAGGACGCCTACTTCCACATACCCATAAGGAGATCTCACAGGAAGTTTCTCAGGTTAAAACTTCCTTCGGGTCACTATCAGTTCACCACAATGTCCTTCGGTCTGTCCTCTGCACCAAGAGTCTTTATAAGTGTTTCGCAGTGGTAGCAGCACATCTCAGGAGACTGGGTGTCGCTCTCTACCCCTATCTGGATGACTGGCTCATAGTAGCAAAGTTTCCTTGCCAGGTCAAGGAATCTCTTCCCCTCACAGAATGCACTCAGGAGTCTCTGGGTTTCCTAGTAAATCTAAAGAAATCCCACCCAGCTGCTCACCTTCATAGCGGCCCAGCTGGACACTCAGAAGGGATATGCTTTCCTCCCGCAGAAAAAAATTCAGAGTTTCCTTTCAGTGGCAGATTCATTTGCCCAGGGACAGCTAAGACCAGTCAGACATTTCCTCAAACTTCTGGGACATATGGCCTCTATGACTGCAGTAGTCCCAGGGATCAGGTACAGGATGAGAATCCTGCAAGCCTACATCAGAGCTCGCTGGTCTCAGAGAAGCAACAAATTTTCAAAGTTGATACCTGTGTCGGAGCAATTCCTCCAAAACTTGCTGTGGTGGAAGAACCCTGCAAATTTGCAGGCAGGGGTTCCCTTTCAAGCTCCTCTTCCCACAAAGGTGATCACCACAGATGTCTCCCTTTTGGGCTGGGGAGCTCATTTAGACAGTGCCTCAGTCAGCGGCAACGGGACTCCTGCAGAGTCACAGTTGCACATAAATCTGTTGGAACTCAGAGCAGTCTTACTAGCTGTCAAAGCTTTCGCTCCCAGCATAGAAGGGCAGGTGGTTCAAATTCGAACAGACAACACCACTGCAATGTTCTACATAAATAAGCAGGGTGGTACCAGATCAGGAATACTCTGTTTGGAAGCTCTGAAGCTCTGGTCTCTAGCATTCTCCCTGGGAGTCTGCCTCTCAGTTATTCACCACCCAGGCAAACTCAATACTCTGGGGGATGCTCTGAGCTGCATCAGTCAAGGTCAGAGCGAATGGACACTGAACAAGCGAGTACTAGCCACAGTGTTCAGGCAGTGGGACACACCAGATGTGGATCTGTTTGCCTCTCCTCTCAATTTTCAGCTTCCTCAGTACTGTGGCAGGTTCCCAGTTCCGGGAACACTTCCTCTTGATGCCCTGATGCTGGACTGGTCAGGGAGGTTCCTATACGCATTTCTTCCCTTTCCCCTGATATTCAGGGTTTTGCTGAAACTCGGACAGCAGCCTGCATTGATGATCCTAGTGGCTCCGGACTGGCCCAGGCAAGCCTGGTACCCTCTCCTCCTCTCAATGTCCTGTAATAGGCCCGTTTGCCACCCTCCGACTGGTCCCCTGCTGACCCTTCCTCAGACGGAAGTGCAGTACCCAGACATACACTCTCTTCACCTCAAGGCCTGGTTCTTGAGGAGTTAGAGTTTCCATCCTCACAGTACTCTGAACAGGTCCTTAAGATACTGAGGATGGCTAAAAAAATGAACACTAAGAAGACTTATACAGGCAAATGGAAAAGGTTTTCCCCCTGGTGCAAGAGTGAAAAGGTCGAACCCCTGTCAGCTTCAGACCCTCAGCTGCTAGACTACCTGGTACACCTACAGGCGTCAGGCTTGAAACCATCTTCACTCAAGCTACACCTGGCGCAATTTCAGCCTACCTTTCGGTGGGAAAGAAGAAATCATTTTTTTCCCACATTTTTAAACAGTTTTTCAAAGGCCTCTTGCACCTCCAGCTTCCAGCCAGGGAGCCTGTTTCTCCTTGGTGCCTGAACCTTTGCACAGATGGGCTCATGAATCCACCTTCGAGTCTATGTCCACGGCCCACATCAAGTTTGTAACTTGGAAGACCGTCTTCCTGGTAGCCATTACATCTGCCAGGCAGATTTCAGAGCTACAGGCCCTGTGCACTGAGCCGAATTACATCATCCCTCAAAACGATAAAGTTGAGCTCAGGACAAATAGGACATTTCTGCCAAAGGTGGTTTCAGAGTTTCACTTGAACCAGTCCATTACTCTGCCTGTCCTCTTTACTGAGCCATCCACTCCTGGCGAGCAGAAGCTCCACAGCTTGGATGTCAAAAGAGCCATCTTTCACTACCTAGAGTAGACTAGACGGTCCAGAGGCTCTTCCACTCTTTTTTTCCTCACCTACGGGGATGTAGGCAGAGGAAGACCAGCTACCAAGAGAACTATTTCTCGTTGGTTGGTCTCTTGTATTAGATTCTGCTATGAGAAAGCTGGTCAACAACCTCCAGTGGGGCTCAGGGCCCATTTCACTAGGGGCACTGCAGCCATGCTTGCAGCAGCAAGGGACATTCCCCTACTGGATGTGTGCAAAGCAGCTACCTGGAAATTTGTGCACACCTTTGTGAAACACTACAGTTTGGATGTGCAGACCAGATCTGATGCCAGATTTGGCAGGGCGGTTCTGCAGAGCCTCTTTCCTAAGTAGGTTCTCTGCCCGTCTCCCACTTAGTACTGCTGGGTAGTCTGCAGAAAAGTTACTGATGCTAAAGGACTCTTGGGGTAAGAAGAAAAAATTACTCACTGCAGTAATCTTTTTTCTTCCAAGGGGTCCTTTAGCATCAGTAAGCTCCCACCCTTCCTCCCTGGTTCACCTGTCGGAGAAGGGCTCTTATGTCACCTTTTACCAAATTTGGAGTTTCTTATTGATGAGTTTTTAGCGCGTGTTGCTGTTGTTTCTATTTCCACTTTTGTGGACATTTGCATGTTTTATTAATCCTGTTGATTCTTTTCCGGGGCAATTGCCCTAATTTTTCCTTGAAAAAATTCTGAAGCACGCATTCAGCAGCTCTCACTCAGCTCACACCCTCTCCTGTCTTTTGATTGGCTTGGCCCTACGCTCATTTAAATATCTCTTAAAGGCACACCTCTGTGGCAGTTGCACCTAGCCAGCTAAGTGCAAAAAAGTTACCGATGCTAAAGGACCCCTTGGAAGAAAGAAGATTACTGCGATGAGTAATTTTTTCTTATCCCTCATCATTCCTTCGCTGTGCCAGATGGCAGCTTTGAATTGAATCAGGACTTTACTTAGCTGTTGGTAGGAACATAAAAAGTGAGTTCCCTGGGTAATTTCCATATGAGTTCACCTGATGCAGAATCTTGCTGAGACAGCTTTTGAACCCACCCGGATCAGGGGATAAACATCTCTGCCTCTTGCATAGACCATAGAGCTGGGCAGGAAGCAACAACTGGGTCTGGCAACCCTGGTCTTTCAGTTGAATGCAAATCCCTAGGAGTAATCATTGTTGGTCGGGGGGGTGGGGGGAATATGTGTCCGTTTCATTTATTTATTTTTTTACTTTGTTTTATTTTATAGTAAAACAAATATAAAGTTGATTTCCAAGCACAGATATTACATAACATTACATTTAAATTCCCATAGAGGGTGCCACTCATCTTAATAAAAACAATATGAGCCATCTTATGCTTTACAGATACATCTTCTGGAGGAATGCCACTAGAGGAAAAATGTACTTTTTCTTATAAAACTCAGTATAAAAAGAAAACAAGTACTGTATTGGAGCCCATGAGCCGCATGGAAATTAGCTACATGCCTGTGTAAAGAAATTCCAAAGTCCATCACCATATATTATGGTATTGGTTACCATGTACTTACAAGTATAAGCACAGAATATGTGCAAACCAAAATTTGATCAACCTGAGTTTAGCTTCCTAGCGCTTAACTAGAAAACTTAAATAAAAAAAATAAATAAGAGTTGCCATTATATGAAAGTGTAACTTAAGTCAGTCAGAACCAGTCTGAAGAAAGAACATAGGAACTTTTACCATCCAACACATTCATGCAAGAAGTAGAAAAACTGACCCCAATTTAGCCTGGAAGAAAGAGACAACTGTTAATGTCCCGAATAATATTCTTAGCCAAAGTCGATCAGCGATGTGGTGAGCCTTTCAGTTGTAAATTGCCTTCTGCTAACTTGCAGTGTACAAAAAAAGAGATTTTCCAATAATTGCCAGAGTTACCTGATTCAGCTTCACCCACCTCCCTTTAGTGCCTTCCCACAGATTCTCAAGGCTCCTCTTCATCTGAAGACTGATGATCCAGTTCGGTCGGGCATAGATGCAGGATCGTGTTTGTCCGACCCCATTTTAAAGCTTCTGCCTGATCTGAAAAAAAAATAGACCTTCCCACAATGGGTGATCCTTCATCCCACAGGAAAAATCATTCTGTGAGGGAATAGAGGCCTCCCTCAACATTGCTCGTACCCCGTCAAACCTTTTCCTCTTCTGGCGGGTGGTGTAGCTGATGTCCAGATATAAACTAATCCTGTGCCCATCATGAAGAAGAGCTCCTTTGCGTCTTGCCAGAGCCAAAATGTCCCTGGTCACCACTCTGTCTGTAACCACGATGATTGTTCTTGGAGTATCCTGATCCTCTGTCCGCCCATGTGGCATAACACGGTAGGCCTATTGGAACTGTAGACCTTTTTGTTGGGCTTCCACTCCTAACTGTTGTTCAAATCATTCTTGGAGAAATAATAAGAGATGGTCTCCTTCACTGTCCTCCAGCATACCTAAAACTCTGATATTGGGGGCTCAGATTTGACAAACTAAATCTGAAAAGGTCATTTGGGCTGGATCAAATAGAAATAAAATTCCTAAAGACATCTGCAGAGTACATCTCCCTGGTCCTCACAAAACTGCAATAGGAGTCTGTTTGAAACAGACTTGGAAGTGTGCTATGACTGTACCTATCTTTAAGGGAGCAGAAATAAACAACTCAACAAACTACGAAAAGTGTGTTCTGATGACTACCCATCAATTGGGATTCAGGGCAGGGAGGTCCATGGGCACCATACTCATAGAGTTTATGGACCTTGTTACTGGTGGTCTAGACAATGGCGACTCTGTGGGCACTCGTGTTCATCGACCTTTCAAAGGCATTTGACCTTGTAGATTATAAAATCCCAATGGAAAGAATGGCTAAAGTAGGAAGTACTCAACTGGTTCAACTCATATCTAACTGGAAAATCTCAGCATGTGACTGTTCAGGGCATTTTGTCTGAGGTAGGAACTTTCCACATCGGCGTCCCACAATGATCCACCCTAGCCCCTATGCTGTTCCTAATGTACGTAAACCACCTTTCCAGTCATATTGCTTACTTGGCCATTAAACTTTATTTAGACTGCACTGTATTATTCTGCAGAGCAAAATAATACAAAGAAATGGAATCAAAACTCCAGAAGGATTGCAAGTTAAGTGCAGAAATGGTTCCGACAGTCCAATAAGGTGCTTAGCTCAAAAAAGAGTCAAGTGATGTGTTTCAGGGATAAAAGTAAAACAGTGTATTAGACATTAAACTCGCAAATAGTTCTAAACTGGCAAACACTAATGAATACAAACACCTAGGGGTGGTGATTGATAATTCCCTTCAATTTAATATCAACATACACAACATAGTTAAAGTGAACTGGATGCCAGAGCAAAAACTGCACAGCAGTTGATTCTCACAGTACTGAAATATGGGAGCTCAGTCTATCGACACGCAAGCAGTCTCTTGCTGGACAAGCCAGATGTGGCCTACAGTAAGCTTGTCTGTTTAATTTTATGTCCCTGTGACACTCACTGTTGAACATTTCTCAGAACAGTAAGCTGGGATTCATTAAATCTACAGAGCCAAAACAATCGTCGGTTAAGGTTTTCAAATTACCCAAAAATGGTGTCTCACAAACACAACTTGAGAGAAGTCAAAAATAGAGTTCTTGGTGTCCCAAAAATCCAGAACACCTATGGAAAGATTACCTCAAAGTATTGCCCCACTAAACTGTGGAACACTCTCTCCCCAGACATTGGTAAAATCCCCAAACTGGGTGCTTTCAAAACTGCCTTAAAAAAGGAATGGTATGAAACATGTGATTGCTTTTAAACTGAAGCACGACTATTTTCCCCATAAAACATGTAATCATGTTGTGACAAATAAATGTATACTACCCAGTGTATCGTTCTACCTTCATGTACTATCCAGATCTTGCTTAGACTTATGTAAATTCTAAGTATGTACCTCTTATAGGATTTATGCATCAATGCCATTGTAACAGGACAAGTTTGTAATCGGGGCTTCTAGCCTAACAGCTATGTCCTGTATGAAAATAAAGGTAAAAGAAACATAGATAATTACAGCAGAAAATGACCAATGGTTCATCTAGTGCACCTGTAGTTCCTCTATCAAACCCGGGGATCTATTGTCCATTCTGGATACTAGTCATCACTATTCACCCCCACCCCATTCCCCCTCCCAGCTACTGCAGCTCTGGGTAACCACTACACCTTTCACTCTGTCCCAGCCATGCTTGAAACAGTTTATTGTTTTGGTGCCCACCACCTCGGCTGGCAGATTGTTCCATGGTTCCACCACCCTTTCTGTAAAATAACATTTTCTCATTTACTTCTTGAACCTCCCTCCTGTCAGTTTCCACTCATGCTCCCATGTCCTTGAACTGTTACTCATGCTAAAAAGTTCCTCACAATTCATCTTGTGTATTCCTTTCAGGAACTTGAAGATCTTACTTCGAGAGGGCTCTTGCAGTAGGTAATTACATATAGGATTGAGGCCGGCCGGCGGCAGGACCCCACGGAAAAATTTCTAGCTAGCAGTCCCTGGCGAGGGACTGCCCCCACGTCAGGTGACCGGTGTCATGCGACGTTGGTATAAAGGGGCGGTCCCGGATGCCCACCTTCCAGTTCTTTCCCGCCGTTAGCTCGTGCAGCACCTCGCGGTAAAGTTCGTGCTTCGTCAGCCCAGTCTTTCGTCGTTTGTTTACCAAAAATCAGTTATTCTTTTCAGTCGTCAGGTACATCGTCGGTGTATGTTGTCCCCTACACCTTCCGAGCACAAAAACAAGTGCGACTCGTGCAGCGTCCAACTGCCACACAAGGACGGCCATTCCCTGTGCCTTTTCTGCCTAGTCCCTGATAACCCGGTCGATAAGTGCCAGCATTGCCTCAACTTTGACGCAGCTACCCGTAAACGGTGCCAATAGTCCCTGGAAGCCCATCTCCTCAAGAAAAAGTTGTCTTCTATGGAAAAAGAGTTGAAAAAGTTGAGGCAGGCAAAGAAGGACAAGGAGAGGCACCGGGAGAAGTCCTCCTCTACCGCGTCTCCCGCTGGAGTCGCAGCCCAGGTAACATCTGCTCCGGGGGACCGTTCGGCAACCTCCAATGGTTTGGAGGAGGCTTCGGCCCACCCGTCTGGCTCGCGCTTGGGCCTTGCGGGCGCCTTCGGGCGAATGGAGGCCTCCGCCTCCGGTTCAGCCGCAGGCTTGCGGCCTACTGGCGTGGGCGACTCCTCTAAGTCGGACGTCAGCTCCTCTGACATCTGCATGGAGAAGGTCGATAAGACGCCCGACCCTGCGGGGCGGCGCGTGACCACTTCCCCATCGGACCGGGCAGCCCCTCCCCCTCGGCCCGCCTCTGGTGAGGGCTCCCGTAAGCAGACGCCGGCTCCTCCGGCCCCACGGGAACTCGCCCTAAGCCGCACGTCGGCTGCTCCGGCATCTCGCGCGGGCGAGCAGAACCGACAGCGGACCCTCTTGTCCGTGTGCACAGTTCCCTGCAGCCTTCGCTGCTGTCTGGGAGCCCGAGTCACCCCAGCCTGACCCCGGGGATTTCTCTCCTCTTTCCCCGGGCGACGCGGGGGATCTTCCACCTCCGTCAGACCCTCCTCCGATGGAACTGGGCCTGACGCCGGTACCTCCGACGCCGGCACCTCCGATGCTGGTACCTCCGGTGCCGGCTGGGGATGTCCCCCTTCCGTCGGGCCCTCCGCCCCCCCGGGCCCATTAACGTGGATCCGCCCGTGGGGCCGCCGACCGGGCCATCTGCTCCGGCAGCTCCCCCGGCTCCTGGGTACCCGCCGTCTTATCCGACGCCATTGTATCCGGGACCGTAGTATCCAGCGCTGCAGTACCCGACGCCGGTTCCTCCTCCGCCTCATTACTCGACGCCGGGTTTCCCGCAGCCGGGTTACAGGTACTCACCTTACGGGTACAACCCACACACTTTCCCCCTCCTCCTCCACCTCCACTGCCCTTCCCCCGGGCCACCGGTGGATCTGCAGGAGACTCTGGCCTCCTGGTTGGCTGAGGCCAAGGCTCAGCTCACCAAGGAGGTGGAGAGCCACCTTACGACGATGGTGCCGCCCCGGCTCCCATACGTCCAAGGCGGCACACTCCCTCACCGCCTCCAGACTCCAGGGCTCTTCCCACTGGATCCAGAGAGGGGCAGGATACGCGTTCACGGGTACCACCCTAGGAACCCGTTCCTCCCCCTAGTCGCGTGAGGGAGTCTTATTCTTCTTCTGCTTCTTCTTCCCTCTTGGATTCCTCCGACGGATGTTCAGAGAGAGAGAGACACCGAGCCCTGCTGTCCGTCTAAGCCCCGGTCGAGGACCCCTCCGGAGGATCCATCCTTCAGAGTTGCTTAGAAAAATCTAGGAAATTCACCAGTGGCGCTCCTTGGAACCAGATCCCCAGCGTTTAAAACTCGCCGAGTATCTGGACCTGCCCGTGACAGCTCCAACTTTAGTGCCACACTGGATCGAGCCTCACGCCCACCTTGTTACCACGATTTGGAAACAACCGTCGGAGTTAGCCCCACTTCCCAGGAAGTCCAACAGGCTATACCAGGCTCCCGAGGGTGTAGACTATCTTGACTCTCACCCTCGTGCTGATTCAGTTGTGATTAGCGCCACTCACGGCAGGTCGGCACATCCAAAGCATCTGAGCTCGTCTCCTCCAGATAAGGAATCTCGCCTCCTGGACCAGTATAGAAGAAAGATTTATGCCTCTTCCACACTGGGAATTCGGGCCCTGAATTACGTTGCCCACATGGGGGGATTACCAGAAGGCCATCCTTACCCAGGCGGAATCTAAACTAGACTCCTTACCTGACTCTCAAGTCAAACCGGAGCTAGCAGATCTTGTCCGTTCTGCTCGTTCGGCCAGTCGCCACATTTTACGGGCGACATACGATGCAGTGGACACTGCTGGGCCGGAGCTCCGCTTTCACTGTAAGTCTACGGCGTCATGCCTGGCTCCGCGTGTCAAGTTTGGTCCCGGAGGTGCAATCCGCCATTCAAGAGGCACATTTCAGGGGGTTGGTGCTTTTTGGGGGTGATGTCAAAGACATCATCACCGACTAGCAAGAGAAGGGGACGGCCCTGAAATCCGTGGATTCCATGTACCATCCCCATCCTCAGCAGCGCCGTCCTTTTCGTAGACGGACTCGGCCTCAAGTGAACCCCCCAAGGAAGGCAGGCCACTAAACGTCGGGCCCCCGCAGCTGCCAGGCCCCCTCTGCTCAAAAAAGCAGCGGGTGCCTCAGCTGCGGCGCTGCCCCACACCACCTGACTCCTTCCCTCTCCCATTGCCTCCGAATCCACTGGAGGAACCGTTATGAGGGAGATTTTCCCTCCACCTTCCGGGTTGGGAGAGGATAACCATGGATTCTTGGGTGCTCCAGCTTATAACGGAGGGGCACTCCATAGAGTTTCTTCAGAAACCACCCCGCCACCCTCCTCCGAAGTTGTCGTACTCCAGAGACCATCTTCCCTTGGTCCAGGAAGAAATCTTGGCCCTTCTCGCGAAGCAGGCGATAGAACCCGTCCCCCTTCATCTTCGAGGGACGGGTTTACTATTCTCATTTCTTCCTGGTCCCAAAGAAGACGGGAGATCTCAGACCCATTCTAGATCTCAGCTCCTTGAACCTTTATGTGGAATACAGAAGGTTCAGGGTGCTGTCTCTGCAGAGTCTTCTGCCCCTTCTTCGGCCAGGTCAATGGCTTTGTGCGCTGGATATGCAGGATGCCTATCTGCACATTCCCATTCGCCTTTCTCATCGCAAGTATCTTCGTTTTGCATTTCAGGTGGACCACTACCAATTCAGGGCACTCCCATTTGGTCTTTCCTCGGCGCCCCGAGTATTTACCAAATGCCTGGTTGTGGTAGCGGCCCACCTGCGTACAATGGGAGTACAGGTGTTCCCTTACCTGGACGATTGGCTCCTGGCAGCCTCATCCAGGGAGGAACTCCTGCATTTTCTCTCCCTCACCCAGCAGGTTTTTTCTGGCCTGGGTATTACCATCAACCATTCCAAGTCCCATCTGGACCCCTCCCAGAGGCTACAGTTCATCGGGGCTGTCCTTGATACGATGATGATCAAGGCCTTCCTGCCCCCAGACAGGGCGGCCTCTCTTCAATCCCAGATTTCCCTGCTATCAGAATGCAGGAGGGTTCCGGCGAGGTCGGTCCTCCGTCTTCTGGGGCTAATGGGGGCCACTATTCCGACGGTCCCCCGAGCTCGACTCCACATGAGGGTCTCTCAGTGGACTCTTCGCTCCCAGTGGGAGCAACTTGTAGACGACCTAGATCAACTAGTTCTGATCTCCTCGCCAATGGCATGGGACTTGCAATGGTGGATGGTTCGAGAGAACCTATTTCGGGGGGTCCCTTTCTTTCATCCTCCCCCCTCCCAGACTCTGACCACGGACACATCAGGCGAAGGTTGGGGAGCCCATCTGGGCCCTCATCGAACCCAGGGTTTATGGTCCAGACTGGAACTAGCTCTCCACATCAACATGCTCGAGCTTCGAGCTGTACTATATGCTCTCCAAGCCCTTCACCAATACATTCTTCCCGGCCACCTAGCCGTCCAGACGGACAACATGTGCGTGGTGTGGTACATCAACAAGCAGGGAGGAACTCTTTCCTATCCTCTATGCAGGGAAGCTATGAGGGTTTGGGATTGGGCAACTCATCACAACCTTCACCTCACGGCGATTCATGTTCAGGAGTCGACAACACCCTGCAGACAAACTGAGTCGCTCCTCTGCCCGGGCACATGAGTGGGAATTGGATCAAAAGGTGCCCGACGATATCTTTCAGCTTTGGGGGACTCCGCAGGTAGACCTCTTCGCCTCCCCCAAAATGCAAAACTTCCCAGCTTTTGCTCACTCGCTCCAAAGCGAGGTGCTTTCTGGAGCAGCGCTCTGTCTCTAGACTGGAAGGACAGATTCGTCTATGCCTTTCCCCCAATTCCTCTGATCCCAAGAGTTTTGATTCTGATCGCTCCTTTCTGGCCTGGGCAAATCTGGTTCTCTCTTCTACAACAATTCTCAGAGGTTCCTCCTCTTCCTCTTCCTTTATCTCGAGGTTTGTTGACCCAGGATCAGGGGACCCTGGTCCATCCAGGTCTCAAGTCCCTTCAACTTCATGCATGGCTCCTGCAGACTTAAACCAATCCTGTTTTGGCGTCTCTCCAGAAGTGGCGGAGGTTTTGGTGGAGGCTAGAAAACCCTCCACTAGGTCCACTTAAGCCATAAAATGGAAGAGATTTTCTATTTGGGCCGCCTCTAGGAACATGGAGCCATTCTCCTGTTCAGTGGCAGTTCTGCTGGAATACTTGCATCATCTCTTCGACCTGGGTCTCAGTCACTCCTCCTTGAAGGTGCACATGGCTGCTATCTCAGTCTACCATGCTCCCTTCGCAGATAAAGCCTTTGCCCAACTGGAGGTCTCTAAGACCTTTCTCAGAGGGGTCCTTCATATGAGGCCCCCCATCCGAACTCCTGCTCCTCCTTGGGACTTGAACTGTGTTCTCGAGAAACTTACTCTTCCTCCCTTCGAACCTGCAGCAACTGCAGATCTGAAGTTTCTTTCGTGGAAGACGCTCTTCTTGGTGGCCATTACTTCATCTCGAAGAATTTCCGAGCTCCAGGCCCTTATGTGTAAAATCCCCTATTTGATTTTTCACAAAGAACGAGTTGCTCTTCGCACGAATCCTAAGTTTCTACCTAAAGTAGTAGCAGAGTCTACCTTAAATCAGTCCATAGAGTTACCTGCCTTTTTCACGCAGTACTCCAACCAAGGGTAATATTTACTCCATACCATGGATGTCCACTGGATTCTGAGATACTACACCAACAGGACAAAGGATCTCAGAAAGACTGATCAGTTGTTCGTCTCTTTTGCTCACAAAAGGGAAGGCAGTGCTGTTTCCAAGCAATGCCTGTCGAAGTGGTTGGCTCATTGCATCACTTTCTGTTATGACAAGTACAACAAGACCCTTCCGGGTCAAGTCAGAGGTCACTCCATCCGAAGAGTAGCGGCCTCTGTGGCTTGTTTCAAGAATGTATCTGCGGCAGACATCTGCTCTGCCGCCACCTGGACTTCGGTCCATACCTTTACGAAACACTACAGTTTGGACATTGCTTCTCACCGTAGAGCAGGCTTCGGGCTAGCTGTTTTGCAAGGCCTCCTGTCTTGAGGCCTTCAAGGCTACTGCTTCTTTCTGGAGTAGTTCCCTCCTCTCGGTGCCTCTTATTGTTCCAGACTGCTTGGGATTCAGTCCTATATGTAATTACCTACTGCAAGAGCCCTCTCGAAGTAAGATAGTACAGTTACGTAAGAACTTACCGTAACAGTAGATCTTTGAGAGAGGCTCTTGCAGTAGGTAATACCTTCCCGCCCTCCTTCCCCCTAGGCTTTTTCAGCTTCTTTTCCAGGAATGGTAACATCTGCTTCTCTCTCGTCCGGGCCTTCCGGGCCTGTGGTGAAAAAGAACTGGAAAAGGCGGGTGTCGGGGCGCCCCTTTATACCCGGCCGCCAGCGCGGTCACCTGTTTGTAGGGGCGGTCCTTGCCAGGACTGCTAGCTAGAAATTTTCCGTGGGGTCCTGCCACGGCCGCGTCAGTCCTATATGTAATTACCTACTGCAAGAGCCTCTCTCGAAGATCTACTGTTAACAGTAAGTTCTTACGTAACTGTACTATCTTACGAGTTGGAGCTCTTGCAGCAGGCAGTAACCATTAGGACTAAGCCGCCAGGTGCCAGGACTCCTCGGAAAACTTATAGTTAGCAGTCTTCAGCGGGGAACGCCCCTGATGTCGGCCCGCCCCAACATCGGCCAGTGGTAAAAAAGGAGTGGTTCCCAGCCCCATCTCAGTTCTTTTCCCGCCATTGACCCGTTCGCATTGGTTCCATGGATGCCTCCTGCTACAGTTGACCGCCATTGCACGTTTACCTGCATTTCTTTTATTTTTTGAAAACATTGTGATTTTTTTTCCTCATTTTTCTGCATGTCTTTATCACCGACCTCCTCTGTTGAGCGGCGAAAGTCTTAAGTGTGCATGTGGCAAGCAGCTACCATCCAAAGATGACCACGCGTCTTGTCTTTTCTGCCTGGGCCCAGACCACGACATCGAGGGCTGCCAGCACTGCTAGAGCTTTATCCAAAGGACTAGGCTTTGCTGCCAAAAGGCCCTTAAAGCCCCCCTTCTTGAGAAGCAGCTTACCACCATCCTTCTCCTCCTCCTCCATTTTGAGGGCCTTGTTGTTGTCCAAGACCCACCAAGAGAAGTCTTCAGGGAAGCACAGGTCCCGGGACAAGAAGACCCAGACACGCTCCCACTCGTGGTCTGTCCATAAGAAGAAGATTGCCTCTGGTTCCTCCTCCTACAGGGGATCTGACCATCCTACCTGGCCTGCCCTTACCTCCTCCAGGCAGCTGGCAAACAAACCTCCCACCCTGGTACTGACGTCGGGCGGAGGTCAGACAGGGTCCTGGACTGTGGTCTTGGCCCTACAGCCCCTGAAGGTAAAGACCCTACCTAAATCCACAGGTTCTTCCTCAGGTGGTGGGGCTGGTCCCTCTTCGGGCGGCGGGTCAGTACTCATCGTCCCTTCGGCCCCAGCATCGGCTACGGCCTCCGTCTTTGGACAAGGGCCACGATGCAGGAGCATGTGTCTGCCTCTGTGGGCCTCGCATGTTGGAAGCCGGCCAAGGTTGCCAGACAGACGCCAGCAAATGCCCACTACTTGATGGACAAGCCAACGTCGAACCCGGCAGCCCCTTGATCATCGCCGACTTCTCCGGTGTCACCTGTGGATATGAACACTTCTCCCACACTGACACTGGGAGATCTGACGCCCATGGCCCAGAGGACCAGTTGCCTGGATGTCTGACACTAGCTGTACCAATGCCAGCTGCACCGACGCCAGCCAAACCGCAGCCCCATGCGCCTGCTGGCACAGCGTGCCCTCAGATCCCTCTTAGTGAGGTGAAGGACCTTTTCCGTTTCTTTTGGAACGAGATTAAAGAGGACCTCCACCTTCCAAGGCCTGCCAAGCTAGTTGTCATTGAATCTGAGCCAGAACCCAGAGAGTCTACCCCTTAGCCTAAAAACCACATCCCACACCCCAAAAGATAGGCACAGGGGCCGGTCTAAGCATAGGGACCATAGGCACAGATACTCATCTTCACGGTCATCAGGCCGACGGCACTGTTCCACAAGCGGACGCTGGCATGAGTCCTCCTCCTCCTCTTCCTCTAGTTAGGAGGATTTGAGCTGTAGCTCTTTTTCTTCCTCCTCCTCCAGAGGCTCAGAACCCAGTGGTTGTCCCCCCACACCTGATAACAAGGACTCCCTAGATCCCCTCCTGATGATCCATTATTCATGGACGTCATGAGGCACATCCAGGCCATCAACAGTTGGGAGACAGAGGACCTGGATCCTGAATGGCTCAGATTGGTTAAGTACCTGTGCCAGAAGGAACCAAAGCCCTTAGTGGTACCCCTAGTGGTGGATACCTTCCAAGACCTTACCAGGCTAACGTAGAAGCATCCCTCGTTTTCCTCTGCAGTATTAAAAAATGTCAGATAGGCTCTACAGGGCACCCAGAGACAAGCGTTTCATTGCGGAACATCCAGTGGCCAATTCCATGGTCATAACCTTGGCCCATGACAGGTCATAAGAGGCCCAAACACCTCAGCAATCCGCCTCCTGACCAAGAGTCCAGACATTTGGATCAGCTGAGCAAGAAGGTTTATACCTCAGCCACTTGCTCCATCAGGTCCCTAAATTTTCTCACCCACATGGTGCAACATCAAAATGCCCTGTGGGAAAAGAGCATGGAGTTGGTACTGGCCCTACCGGATGCACCACAAAAGGCAGAGCTTCTAGACCTGCTAATGTCTGGCTCCGACGTAGGCATACATGTTCTGCGGGCATCCTGCGATACCACTGATACGGCTGCCAGGGCAGCTGCCACCAACATCTGTCTCCAGTGTCATTCGTGGCTTTGGATCTGGGGGTTCACCCAGGATCTTCAGGCTGGAATCGTGGACCTCCCTTTCAACTGCTCAGTCCTCTTCGGGGACGAGACTTAGAAGCTCATCAGTTGCCTCCAAGACTCCGACAAGGCCATCTGGTCTGTCCTGAAAATGCACAAGGGACCCAGAAGCCTTTTAAAAAGCAGTCCTTTCGGAGATCTTCAGGACAGCAGTCTAGGAACCAGCAACAGCAGCGGTGAGAAGGATATAAACGCAAGGCCACCTCCCAGACTCCTGAAGGTTTCTCTTTCACAGCCACTAAGTCCTCCCAGGCTGCTCTCCCGACCCAGGAGCTTCAGCGTGACTCCTTGCCAGACCCCCCTCCACCAGCAGAGACCCAGGGAGAGGCAGTGAAAGGTTACGTCTCTATTTATCTGGACGGATTGAGCAAAATCACTACCAACCAGTGGGTCCTTTAAATCACAGAGAGAGGATATACACGGAAGTTCCTGGAGAGACCACCGGAAAACCTGCCACTGTCCTCCCATTACCCTCAGTCACACATTGCCTTAATCGAACAGGGGATTCAGGCACTTTTTCTAAAGTGGTGATAGAGCCAGTGCCCCCAGGTCAGTGGGGAAAGGGATTCTATTCCCATTTCTTCCTCATGCCAAAAAATACCTGTGATCTTTGCCCTATTCTAAACCTCAATCATCTGTACAAATATGTCGAGTACAAGAGGTTCAGAATGGTCCCTCTGCAAGGCTTACTTCTCTTCTTCACCAGGGGGACTGGCTCTGTTCCGTGGACATGCAGGATGCATACCATCACATCCTGGTGTCCCAGCCACACAGAAAGTACCTGCGTTTTCTCTTCCAGGGACACCATTACCAGTTCCGAGCCTTGCCATTCGGCCTGTCTTCGGGCTCTCATAGTGTTCACCAAATGCCTAGCGGTGGTGGCTGCGTCCCTCAGGAGAAAGGGCCATTATGTCTTTCCCTACCTAGATGACTGGCTCCTGACAGGACCCTCAAGGGCTCAGCTGCTAGGTACTCTTGCAGACACCTTTACTCTTCTCAGAGATCTGGGGATCACTCTGAATCAACCAAAGTCATCCCCATGGCTCAGCCAAAGGCTATAATACATTGGGGCAATACTGCACATGGTACAGGACAAAGCCTTCCTGCCACCAGACAGAGCAGGTCGCCTTGGTCTGAGGCTCATATGGTGTCCGCCTCCAGGAAAACCTCAACCAGGGCAGTTTTAAGACTGCTTGGTCGCGTGGCAGCTGCCGTTCCAACTGTTCTCCTGGCTTCTCTTCGTGAGAATCCCTCAGTGGACACACTGTATGCAGTGGGACCAACATTCGGACGACCTATAACAACTGGTCTTGGTCACCAACCCAGTTCGCCGGGTCCTGAACTGGTGGGTGGACCCTGTCAGCTCTCCAAAGAGGTCCCTTTCAGACAGGAGCCCACGCGACAGATCCTGACAACAGATGCCTTGGGGCAGGGCTTGGGCGCCCACTTAGCAGAGCAGCACATCCGTGGGACCTGGTCCTTAGTAGAGCAGACCCTTCTTATCAACGTACTAGAGATGCGAGTGGTTCTCTACGCCCTTCAGGCTTTTCAGATGGACCTTCATCCAGGCCTTCTTCTAATCCAGACAGACATGTGTCGGTGGGTGGTCTTTTACATCAGCAAGCAGGGGGGAACTCATTCGAATCCCCTCTGCAGGGAGGCCATGAGGGTCTGGTACCGGGCCCAGGAACATCACTCAGGCTCACTGTTGTGCATGTTCCAGGCACCCAAAACATCTTGGCCTACAGCCTAAGCAGATCTCGGTCCAGAGCCCATGAATGGAAACTACTCCAGTCATTCACAGAGCAGCTGTTCGACAGATGGGCATGACCAGATTTGGCCCTTTTTGCATCCCCACTCAATGCCAAACTGCCCAATTTCTGCTCGCTAGATCTAGGGCCTGGTGTTTTTTGGCAAGATGCGTTGTCCCTCTGTTGGACAGGGAGGTTTCTTTATGCCTTCCCTCTACTTTAGGGGTCCTTCTCTAACTACAGACGAAGGGAGCGGAGGTGATCCTCATTGCTCCCTTCTGGCCTCGACAGATTTTGTTCCTGCTGCTACAGCAGCTAGTAGCGGAGCCTCCAGTTCCCCTGCCTCTGAGCTCGCACCTGGTCTCCCAGAACCAGGGCTGTCTAGTGCATCCAGACCTCAAGTCTCTGCATCTGCATGCATGGATCCTGCAGACTTAGCAGTTGCTAGATTTGGGGTTTCCCCCTAGAGTAGCTGAAGTCCTAGTGGCTGCTAGAAAGCCTTCCACTAGATGCAGTTATGCTATGAAGTGGAAGCAGTTCTGCTTCTGGGCTTCTGCTCGTCGCCTCGATCCTTTCACTTGTCCAGTGAACTCCATGTTAGAGTATCTCCTCTCTCTATCTGACTCTAGTCTGAGCTACTCCTCTATAAAGGTGCACCTTTCTGCCGTCTCTGTGTATCATGCACCGATACTGGGCAAGACCCTTGCCCAGCTGGATTTGTCCTGCACTTTTTTGCAGAGCATTCCCCACCTGAAACCTCCCATTTGGGACCCTGTCCCTCCTTGGGATCTTTTGTTTATGTTAGAAAAACTTACCTTGACTCCCTTTAAACCAGCTGCGGAATGTGAGTTACGCTGTCTGTCGTGGAAAGTGTTATTTTTAGTTGCTGTTACTTCTGCTCTGAGGATTTCTGAGCTTCAGGCCCTGATGTGTAAGGAACCTTATTAGGTTTTTCACAAGGACAGGGTGTCCTTGCACACTAATCCTAAGTTTCTGCCGAAGATGGTGTCCGAGTTTACTCTGAATCGGGACATCCATCTCCTGGTATATCATCCAGAGTATTCAAAGAGAGGGGAGGCTTTACTTCATACTCTGGATGTCCATAGGATGCTTTTCTATTACTTCCAACATATACCAGTCCTGTTCGAAAGACCAACCAGTGTTTCTTTTCCCCTAGATCTGAGGAGGCTTCTGCAACTAAACAGACGTTGTCTAAGTGGTTAGTTAACTGCATTGTTTACTGTTCTCGTAAGTACAACAGACCTTTACTGGGCCCGGTAAAGGGTCACTCTACCAGGGGTATGGCTGCCTCCATTGCCTCCTTACGGAATGTGTCCGGAGCAGACATCTGCGCGGCTGCTTCCTAAAGTTCTGTTCACACCTTTGTTAAGCACTACAGTTTGGACGTCGCTTCCAGATGCAGAACTGGCTTTGGCCTGGCTGTCCTCCAAGGCCTGCTGTCCTGAAGGCTTCTGGCTACTTTTAGCCTCCACCTCTGCTGGTCAGTCTCTTCTCCTTGACTGCTTGGGACTAAGTCCTTATGGTTATTGCCTGCTGCAAGAGCTCCAACTTGCAGTAAGATAGTACTGTTCTGCTTTCCCTCCCTCCTTACCCCTGGTATTTTTTCTGCCTTCTTCATTCTGTCTCTAACCTCCTTGGTTCTCCTGTCCTCCTAAGCTCA
Organism: Neoceratodus forsteri; assembly: GCA_016271365.2. Lineage (NCBI taxonomy): Eukaryota > Metazoa > Chordata > Ceratodontiformes > Ceratodontidae > Neoceratodus > Neoceratodus forsteri. The sequence goes on along the minus strand of CM057454.1, from coordinate 598,328,596 downwards.
GGGTCTCCGGCGGGAGAACTGAGGTGTGGCTGGGGACCGCCCCTTTTATACTATTGGCCAGCGTCTGGGGCAGGCAGACTTCAGGGGCGGTCCCTGCTGAAGAGTGCTAGCTAGAAGTTTTCCGTGGGGTCCTGGTGCCCGATGGCTTAGTCCTTATGGTTATTGCCTGCTGCAAGAGCTCCTCTCAAAGATCTACTGTTATGGTAAGTTCTTACGTAACTGTACTGTCTCTATCATATCGCCCCTCTCTAGTCTGGTCTTCAGCGAGTACTTGTTAGTGCCTTGAGCCGATTCTCATAAGATTTGTCCTGCTGGCCCTGGTCACCCTTTGTTGCACCATCTCTAGCCTGTCCTTCTCTTTCCTGAGTTGAACAATCCAGGACTGGGCACAGTAGCCTAAGTGCAGCCGCACCAACATTCTATAAAGAGATAGTAATACCTTTTTTCCTCTACTGTCAGTATCCCTTCCAATACATCCCAGCATCCTTTGTGTCTTACCATAGGCCTTGTTGCACTGGCTTGATTGTTTAAGGGAGTCACTGATGATGATTTCTAGGTCCCTTTCCTCAGCCATAATCCTCAGTTTAATCCCTCCCATCCAGTACTCTGTCTTGGGGTTCTTGTTCCCTAGGTGCATATTCTTGCACTTTTTGACATTGAATTTCAGCTGCTAAACCTTAGGTCACCTTTGTGGTCTTTGCAGGTCACTCTGCATCTCCATAATGCCCTCATCACTATCTGTCCTCCAACAGAGCTTAGTGTCATCTGTGAAGAGAGACCACTTGCCCCAGATTCCTTCTCTAATGTCACTGATGAACACATTAAAAGAACAGGACCCAGGTCAGATCCTTGAAGCACTCACTTGTGACCTTCCTCTCTTCTGATCTGACACCATTAATTACAATCCTCTGCAGCCTCTCCTTTAACCAGTTTTCTTCCATATCCCTTGCTGCATCGATCCTCCATCTTCTTCAGCAGTCTTTTGCGAGGCACTGAATTGAAGCCTTGCTGAAGTTGATGTGCAATAAATCCATGGAGTGACCTCTATCCAATACGCTTGTCACCTAGTCACGAAAACTATCAGTTTGGTGGTCTGACAAGTCCTCCCTGCCATGAACCCGTGCTGTTTACTATCCTGGAGACTGTTGCTCTCAAGCTGGTCCACGAGGTCCTTTTTGACCAATGACTCCGTTTACCTACAGCAGAAGTAAGACAGACAGGTCTGTAGTTCCCCACTCTCCATGGAACAGAATTGCGTTCCCAACCCTCCAGTCTTTCGGAATTACCCCTGTCTCTAATGAGCTACTGAATAGCCCTACTGGGCTTAGCCAGATTTTCATCAAGTATACTAGTATCTCCTCCATAGGGCTACACCTTTGGAACTGTAAGCCATCAGCATCCGTACCATTCGGAAACTTTTGTTAGCCAGGGACTGGCCATGGTAACATTCAGCATCTCTGCCTATAAAACGTGGGGGGCCTCCTTGCTCCTCAGTTCTTTCTTCTGCCGTTGTCCACTTGTCGGACCTGCAGAGAAACAACACTGTTGATTTCTACGATTTTGTTTCACTTCTTAAACTTATCAACGTTGTCCCTGTATGGCACATTTGAAAAAACACTTTATTTAGGTTTTGTACCTTTGGCTACAAAACCTACAAGGACGATGCCCACACTGTGTATGTTTACTGTTTAGGCTCCCACAATGTGAGAGTCTTTAAACTCTACCAGGGATTTAACCAGAACACAAGAGACTCCTTAAGAAGGCTCAAGAAACCTTCAGTGCTCTTAAGGCCTTGGAATCTTGGGTCAAGACCAAGTGCTCCAAGCCCACTTCCCCTTCACACCTGACTGCCATCAGGAAAGATACTTTCTGGCAGTCGGTAACGCGGTCTCCGCCACAATCAGCCAAACAGCTGCAGAAAAATAAAGAAAAGGACAAGGACAGAGCTTTGTTGAAGCACTCTTTGTCTAACCATTACCATAAGCATTGGGAGAAAAATGCTTCAGCTGTGAGGTTGAGGTCTCCATTGAGGGAGGGCAAGTCCTCATGTTTAACTGCTCCAGTGATAACGACAGCCCACACAGCTGTTGCTGGGAAGCCAAGTTTGAGGCTTGACTCTGGTGCTACCATACCTACTATGGATGATATGCCACCTCCGTGGTAGAGTTCTGTCCCGGCCATGACTGCAGTCATAAATCCTCTGACGGGCAGCATCAACTCTATACTGTGCTGGTGTCATTTTCTGAAATATTACTTCACCTGTTCCTGTCACTGTCAACAACAGTGCCTGCAGTCCCTTCAACAGGACCTTCCCTGCCAGTACCGTTGTCATTGATGGGACATGAAAGCATGCCTACTGTTCCTCCATCACCAGCCCCATCAGTTACCCATTGTCATTTAAGACAACAAGAAGGAGTAGTCCTGATCTAAACGTGGAGGAGGATTTGGAGGACGAGGATAGGGAGGAGATCCCTTTGGAGGAGGGCTCCTTTCCAGCTCTACGCTGTTCTCTTGCAGTGAGGATTCTGTGGTCCATAACCACAGGCCTCCGCCTGAAGAGCTCTCATTTCAGGTTTTGCTCAGACAAATCCAAGATGTCATAGGCTTTGAGAGTGAAGAGAAAGAGTCCAGTAAGAAGAATTTAATGTTTTTGGAGCTTGCAGCTGCACCTAGTACTGTGGTGCCTCCTGTATACCTGGGATTGGAGGATGCTACCTTTGCTGCCTGACTTAGGCCTAACACTTTGCCTACAGTCCCTAGAAAGGTTGATAAACAGTACCCTGCACTGACTGTTAAGCTTTATTATGCTTCCTGGCCAGAAACTGATTCGGTGATTATCATGTCTGCTCATGATTGCTCTAGCACCCCTAGAGTCATGAGTTCTTTGACTTCTGACAAGGAATCCAGGATGCTGGATGTCACGGGCAAACAAACATGTCTCTTCATCTTTGGGCCTAAGAATTGCAAATAATTTTTATTTCATCATATCATCAGGCATATATGATAAAAATATCAGAATAGCCTGTGGAAATCTGCCATGACTACTGTTAAGGCTTTGCATCATAGTCCTGCCAAGTCTGACCTACTTAAAGCTGCTTCAGCTTTTATTGACTCTGAAACGCATCTGTTACACTCAGTATATGATGCCTCTGCCAGGGCTGCTGCACACCCCCTGATGACGGGTCACGCTGAAGACCCAAAGTGCTGGAGCTGTTTGGTGCTGCAGCTCGAGGTGATTTTCAATAAACCGTGAGTTCACAGAATTCACTGGTATCAGCAGTTATTATGTTTTTTTTTTCTTGACTGAGTGTGGTCTCTTCTGTGCTTGCTGTGTTTAGTTTTTAAGCCTGCACCAACTGCAGTGGCAGTGAACACGTGGCTCCATGTGGTTTTCTGCCTCTGCCATCTGCCTCACAAGATATTCCTGGCTCAGGATGACTGGTCTTTTTACTGATGTACAGCAAGTCATGCCGAATTCCCCTTTTAGTGACTCCAAGCTGATTGGACCGGATGTTGATAATGCACTTGAGGAGTGTCGGTCATCCAAAAATAACATTACAATCTGTTAAATCCTGACTCCTCAACATGCTAGGGGACGTGGCAGGAGTACATTTCATAGACCAATGGGCCATGGTGGCTATGGTAGTTAGCAGTCCTGAGGTCAGTGTGGTGGCCCCCTTCCAGGTGCCCTAAACCCTGTGTCCCTACAAAGGCAGCCAAAGATTTTGGTCAATGAGGCCCCGCCGCCTCCAGTGCTTTCTGACTTCCCACTTCCTCCCCCTTACTGTTGCCTACAGGTGTGCCTGTGGGGGGAACAATCTCTGTTCATCTGTCACAATGGAGAGTAATCACCATGGACGAGTAGGCCCGGGAGGTCATGCTCTAGAGTTGCTGTTCAACCCTTCAGTTCACCCTCCAGTTTCTTATTTTCCTCAGGATCTTTTGTCTCTTCTGTGAGAAGAAGTGCAGTCACTACTTCATAAGAATGCAATCGAACCTGTCCCTCCCAAGGACAGATATGTGGGTTCAGACCCCAGGAAATCTTGCTATATTCTGACATATGCCGTATGGTCTCACCATAGGACTGCCTCGGAGCTGAAATGGGTAATAGAACCTATGCTAATGACAGAATGCAAGGCTTGACCTCTGTTTTCAAACCACTGTCCCTGGAGTACATCCTGCAACTGTCAGATTCTTTACTCCGCTTGCCTAAGTGGACTCCTTGGAGAGCTCTCCTTCATCTTTCTTGAAGATTTTATTTTTCTTGGTTTCTTAAAGTACCAATTATTTCTTTTAGCTTTTAAAGCACTGTCCTTGTATTACAGATAGATCTAGATTTAGTGTTTTGGTAAGTTTGTTGGTTCCTTGACGGTTCCTCGCAACCAGAAAGAAACCAAACTTTTGTTTGTTTTTTAGGTAAATTTCTTAAAAAAAAATCTACTTCTGTGGGCCAGTTTCTTATTGACATTTAATTTGTGCTGTAGGCCTGGTGGCGCTGAGGGCTGAGGCGCTGGATGCCACATTTTGCGCCACACTGGTGACCTGGGTTTGGTGACTGACTCGGGGAAACCGGAGGTCAGCAGGGGAGGGAGAGGATGGAGCTTCCGGAGGGCAGCTCTCTTCTCCCTGGGGAGGGTTCCAGGGATGCTCGGTGTCCTGACGACCCCCGATGGAGATCGATAGTACTACAGGTACACCAGCTGACTTGAGGGGCAGAGCTCGGCAGATGCCAGCAGGGCAGCCGTGCGCAGGTGCCATGGCACACTGCACTCCAAGGGAGTAACAGCAAGGGAAAACCCTCGCTCTCCAGATAGGCGAAGGTGCCCTCCAGGGCTCCCACTGTCTCATGCCCATTAGTTGGGCTCAATCCTCCGGCTGTCCCAATCCCTCTGACCTGCCTAGGTCTGACGATGGTTAGTGCTCCCAGGTCGGGAAGGGGGAGTGTCTGTCCCCGATTTCCCTGGAGAAGAGAGCTTCAGACTGGGCGGTAGAAGGTAAGGAATGTGAGCGGGATGCCAGAGAGAGTGGGTGATAAACAAAAGTTAACAAAATTTGTGCTGTGAACTGGGATAACTCTTGGTTCTTGAACTGACTGTAAAAAGGAAAAAGAGAAGTCTTTGTTTACAAGTGTATATGTGTATCTGACTCAGAGAAACCCAGTTCTAGGGTTTTTTTTATGTTATCACAGCCCAAGAGAAGAACGGTCCCTGCGGGTTTTCAGCATTGTACAGTGTGTGGTGAACCATTTGCTAAAGCTGATCCACACTTAATTTGTGTTTTCTGCCTAGGGTTTGACCACCTGAATGCAGATTGTAAAATTTGTAAAAACTTTCCCCAGTCGATGCCTGATAGGCGATTGAACCGACTAAGGGAGATGTCCGACACAGCTGCTGACCCGTCCTCAGATAAACAGACTCCTTCTCGTGGTAAAGAAAAAACAAAGGAACTGGACGAACAGCCCTCTGACAAGGGTGAAGGCTCCTGGGGAAGAAAGTGAACTGCATAGACTATCGTTGATCTGGCAACATCTGCTAAAAGAAGTAGAAGGAACTGCAACCGACAAACCCGCCCGTTCCTACCGCTGAGGAGATTGCTAATGCCATCAGAGTAATCCAGTTGCTGCAAACTGGTACCTCGGTTCCACGACCCGGTTCATATCATCCATTGGTTCAAACTTCGGGGTCCTCCTCGGTTCCCAGTTCCTTTGAACATTACCCCGATATTTGTGGTGGTAGTGATTGATAATGATGATGATTTTGGGGAGCTCCCCCCCGAACCAGATGTTTTTCCCTGATCCTGAACCCCCTGACTCCCCTGATAATGGACCTCAGGATTTTTACTTCACATTTTGCTTTCATGAAGCAAGTGGCACAGACTCTGGATCTCTCCACTCAGGAATCTACAGAGGAGGAGGAGGAGGAACCAGATTACACGGAAATTATGAATGTACCAGCAACTAAGAGGTTGCTGCTACCCATCCGTAAGTCCCTAAAAAGACAAGCCACTAGGATTTTGCAAACCCCCACTTCCATTCACCCAGTGAACAAGATAATGGATAGGAAATGCTGGGTGGCCAAGGCAGGAGCTGAATTCCTTTTTGGGCATCCCAGTCATGAAGGGGTGGTACAGGCTGCTGCATGTGATAAGGCAGGCATTCCTCTGGCATCACACCCACCTGATAAAGATTCTAGGAAAATGGACTCTATGGCCAAGAAGTCTTACTTGGGTTCTTCTCTAGCCATTAGGCAGGCCACTTACACAGCTTACGTTTCCAGATACCAGAACAGTCTCTGGAATACAGTTTTGGAGATTGCTAAGGCCTACCCTGCTCTCATGGCATGTGACCTAGCTGAGGCTGCGAAAAGGGGCATAGAGGCCTCCAAATACCAATTTCGGATGGCAGTGGATGCCAGTGACATTGCAGCTAGACTGATGGCAACTTCAGTGTCCCTGTGGAGATTTGCTTGGCTGAGGGCCACTAATCTATCCCAGGACACCCAGGCAAGGGCCCTGGATTTTCCTTGCAAGCCCACATCTCTCTTTGGTGAGCAAACAGAGGCCTACATGAAAAAGATAGATGAGTACAAGGTGGCTTACAAGAGTGCTGCTGCGAAGGAAAAGGCAGCAGCACCTCAGAAGTACCAGAGTAAAGGGGGTAGGGGTAGAACCCTCTGCAGACCTTACAGACTCCGGTTCTCCCAGCCTAGCAGCCAGAGAGGGTACTCCAGAGGCAGGGGAAGAAGGGGCAGCAGTTGAGCTGGCCCCAGTCAAGTACACGGCAAAGCAGACCCTCCTGAGGGGTCTGCCAGGGTCACCTCCCCACTCCCAGTAGGGGGCAGGCTGGCTCACTACCTCCAGGCTTAGAAACATAGATTTTGATGGCAGATAAGGACCGCTTGGCCCACCCAGTCTGCCTGTTTCCCTACCTGTTGGATAAGATGCAGATTCTAGTTAACCAACAGCCTGCTTTTTTTTTTTTTTTTTCCGATTCTATTTCGCTCTGGTCACGGCTCGTGGGACCTTCTCTCAGGCATCCAGTCCTTGTCCTGCCCGCCTGTGAATCCCTTGGTCTGCGCCTCCTCCCTCCCCCCCGCAGTCAGCACCCCTGGTTTCACTCGCCCAGGGAGGGTAGCCCTTGCCTCTATGGGCTCTCTTGTAAGTCAGACTCCTACTGCAGGTGGGCCCCGGAGAGAGGAACTGGAAGGCTAGCCGAGGAGAACCCGGTGGAGGGCATGGGGAACTGGTGCCGTCGCCTGTCCCATGGAGCCGTTTTTTCCTTGTTCTACGCTAGCTCCTCACTCCTGCGTGGGCACACCCCGATGCTCTGGTGCACGGCAACCCTGCCTGCATCGGCCACGCTGATTTCATGCTGCCTGGCTTGCTGCAACGACCCCATGTCTCCACCGGGGGTCGCCGGCACTCCACGCAGACCCAACCCATTCACTCGGGCAGGAGAGCACCACAAGTACACTTCTTCCTCAACCTGTCCCTGCCGACCGACCGACCAGCACCCGAGCCCGTTCCTGAACTCAGGTCACCGGCATAGCACGAGGTGTGGTGTCCAGCACCTCAACCCGCAGCGACACCGGGCCGGCTACCAACAGCCTAATTCCTCCAACCCCCCACTATAATTGCCTTATGTCTGTTCCATGCATTCTTGAATTCCCCCACTGTTTTTGACTCCATGACCTCCTCAGGAAGGCGGTTCCATGTCCACCACCCCTCCATGAAAAATACTTCCTCACATTGCCCTTGAGCGTTTGCCCCTATCTTTCAAATTGTGCTCCCTTGTTCTCGCATCTCTTTTTCTGAAAGATGCTCCCCTCTTGGACTTTGATGATTCCCTTGAGGTACTTGAAAGTTTCCATCATATCCCCCCTCTCCCTCCTTTCCTCAAGTGTATACATATTAAACTCTTTAGTCTCTCTTTGTATGGCTTCTGTTGCAGACCCTGCACCATTTTAGTTGCCCTCTTCTGGACTGCCTCCATCCTGTCTATGTCCTTGGCGGAGATGGGGTCTCCAGAACTGCACGCAGTACTCCAGATGGGGTCTCACCAACTGTCTGTACAGAGGGACAAAAACTTCCTGTTTTCTACTGGTGATACCTCTCTCTATGCATCCAGTATACCCCCAGCCCTCCTTCTTTCTTTCCACATTGCTTGCCTACCATAAGGTCGTCTGATATGACTACCCCAGGGCCCTTTCCAGTTTTGTTGGCTTGGAAATCCATCAGCACAAACAAGTGGGTCCTGGAGGTGGTGAGACAGGGCCTTGCTCTCAGCTTCGGGGTCTTGCCCAGACTGAGGGCAACAGTTTTCAGACCTGCCACCCCATAGGAAGCAGTTTTTTTTTTTTGAGGTGGAAGTAGCAAAACTGGCTGGATCGCAGGCGTTCATTTATAGAGCACATGGAGGACTTACTAAAAAAAACTACGATAAAGATTAGGCCTTTTGTTCAGGATCAGCCACTACCTAACAAAGGATGCTAAACTACGTTTGGTCCAAATAATGTTTCTCTCCTTGATCGACTACATGGATTTCCTGTACAGTCATTGTCCTGCCTCTTACCTCTTAAAACTGGACACGCTATATCACAGAGCCCTGAGATTTATTACAGGGCTTCCTTTCACTACGCACCACTATTTACTATATGCAGCCATGGGCTGGACTTACCTCCAGCGTAGATGGAATAGAAATGCTGCTCTATGGACTCTTAGAGCGATCTCCAATAGCTCCCCAAATACATTGCTGACTGCCTCCCCTTAAACCAGCTAGGCAAGTATGCTCTGAGGAGCTTTACAGCCATCTCCTTGACAGTCCCCAAAGTCAAATCATGCTTTGGTGGCGCCCATAAGTTTTGTGTTGCCCTCCCTATGGAACAATCTTCAGAAAGCACTGAAGCTGAATACTCCTGTCAGCGTAACTACTTTCAAGACCCTTTACTCTTGTCTTATTAAGGAGTCTTGTCATTGTCTCCCTTGATCCTAATCCTGCAATTGTCTGCCTACTCTGTGTTGTAGGTTTCCTTTCTCCTCACTCTTTGCTTGTTTACATCTGTAAACCCATCCCTCATGCGAATGTCGTTCTTGCCTTCTATCTTCTCTGTCCAGCCCCACAGCTCTTCTGTGTAATTCCCCCTCCTCCCCCATTATGGTAGATGTTCCTTATTTCAGTTAGCAGATCGAGCTGTACGTACCTCTTCCTTAGCTCTTCATTATCACCCATCTTTCGCAACCCCATCAGCCTATGTCCCTTAGCTCACCCCCTAGTATCCCTCTCCCTGATGCCTTCCACTGTACCTGTGCCAATATCCCTTCATCCTTCTAGCTTAATGCTACCTGATCCTGGCTCCTGGTTCTGGTCCCTAGGACTTTAACTTATTCACTCTAACTGGGTTACTACCCTTCACCTGCCATTCTTCCCTTCCCTGCCCCTGATGTACATGTCCTCATGCAGTACTAGAAATTGGCTCCCTTGGATCACTCTCCACTACTTTAGCTATATATGGATATTGAAATTGGTATATGATTCTCCCATGATATTCCCTTTGTGTATGTCTATTACCTGTTGCACCTTATTCCTTATGTATTGTTAGTGCATTGTGATCATGTATGCTTAGCTTATATATACACCTATGTATGATTTTTCCCTTTTATACGTGACCTTGTTATACCCAGGTCCATCTTGCAAATGAGTCTCGCTCAATGATGTTTACCTGGATAAATAAAGATTTTGATTGATTGAAAACTCCTTCAGGAGAAGGCAGTGTTCCCTTGGCCGAAAAGGGAAAGGGACTATACTCAAAATACTTCCTAACTCAGGGGAGTGGCGACCCATACTGGACCTCAGACATTTGACAAAGCCAAAGTTCAAAATGGTCACTCTGGCTACCATTCTTCCTACACTCAGGTAGGGAGATTGGCTGGCATCCCTGGACCTAAAGGATGCCTACTTCCACATTCCAGTCAGGCAGTCTCACAGAAAGTACCTCAGGTTCAGATTGCCATCAGGCCATTACCAGTTCAAAGCCATGCCTTCGGCTTGACTTTGGCTCCAAGAGTGTTTACAAAGTGCCTAGCAGTGGTGGTAGCCCACTTAAAGAGGCAGGGAGTTAGTTTCCTATACTTGGATGACTGGCTAGTGGTAGGCTGGTCCCCACCAGCAGGTCAAAGATGCGCTTACTACCACTCAGGATACCCTGCAGTCCTTAGACTTCCTCATAAACCAAAAAAGTCAGTGCTGAGACCAGTTCAGCTCCTGGAATTTATAGGTGCAGAGTCAGATACACTAAGAGGAAAGGCATTCCTCCCTCAGGGGAGGGTGGACAGCCTGGTATAGTTGTCCAGCTCCTTCCAGCTGTATATTCCCAGACCAGCAAGGCACTTTCTCCAGCTGTTGGGACATATAGCTGTGTCAACAGTAACATTGCCAGGTTCCAGATGAGGGACATCCAGTTCCATCTCAGATCTCACTAGTCACAGAAAAGAGATTCCCTGTCAGAGATGGTGCCAGTCACAGGAACTCTTCTTCAGACACTCCAGTGGTGGCAGAAAAAGGACAACCTCAGAGAAGGTGTGCCTTTCCTTCAGCAACCACCATCAGCAGTGGTAACAATGGATGCCTCCCTCCTAGGACGGGGTGCTCACCTGGGAGAGCACACCGTACATGGTACTTGGCTCCAGCAGGAGTCCCTGCTTCACATACGCCTGCTGAAACTCAGGGCAGTTTACCTAGGCATTCAGTCCTTTGCCTCAATAATGTAGGGCAAGGTGGTTCAAGTCAGAACAGAAAATACAACCACAATGTACTACGTCAACAAACAAGGGGTCACAGTATCATCCCCCTGTGCACAGAGGCCATGAAAGTATGGGATTTGGCCTACTCTCTGGGGATTTCCCTCTCAGCAGTTCATCTCCCAGGGAAGGACAATATCCACGCAGATGCCCTCAGCAGGATCAACCAGAATCACCATGAGTGGTCACTAAACAGGCAGATCCTGCAAGTTATGTTCAGAAGGTGGGGCACCCCAGAAGTGAACCTCTTCACAGCCTCAGACAATCACCAACTGCCACAGTTCTGTTGCAGACCTCCTGCAGTGGGCACAATGCCTCTGGATGCACTACTGTTGTATTGGACAGGGAAGTTTCTGTGTGCCTTCCCTACATTTCCCCTGTTGCTCAGTGTACTAAACAAGCTCAGGGTTCAGCCAGCGACAGTAATCCTCATTGCTGCAGACTGGGGCAGGCAGCCCTGGTATGCATGCCTCCTGACCCTGTCAGTATCCAGACCAATCTCTCTCTCTCTCTCTCTCTCTCTCTCTCTCCAGGAGGCACAACCTACTGACCTCCTCACAGGGCAGGATCCTTTACCCCAATCTCCAGTCCCTCAGGCTCAAGGCTTAGCTCTTGAAGACTGAGTATGCTGATCTACACCTCTCTGAAGGGGTTCTAGAGGTCCTCAGAGTTTCTAGAAAACCCTCTACTAGGAAAACGTACACCTCTAAGTGGAAGAGATTTTCTGTTTGGTGCCAGCAAAAACATGTAGACACTAGCAGGCTGGCTTGCCAGTCATTTTGGATTATCTGGCACACCTTCATTCCCTCGGCTTCAGGCCATCTGCCTTTAAGGTACACCTGGCAGCTGTCTCCACTTACCTCTCGGTGAGTAAGGGTTCATCCCTGGCTGTGAACCAGGTATTCAGAAAGTTTTTCAAAGGTCTGTTACACTTGCATCCCTCACACAGGGAGCCAACTCTTGCATGGGACCTCAGTATTTGCACTGGCCAGCTAATGCAGCCACCTTTCAAGCCCATGTCTTCATCAGAGCTCAAATATGTGACATGTAAAACAGTGTTCTTGATAGCTATCACCTCAGCCAGGAGAATCGGTGAGCTCCAGGCCCTGTCCACTGAGCCAAATTACATTTCAGTCCATAGGGACAAGGTAGTCCTCAGAACTAACAGGAAGTTTCTCCCCAAGGTGGTGTCGGACTTTCACCTGAATCAGTCTATCACTTTGCCTGTCTTTTTTACTGATCATTCCAGTTCAGGGGAACGTAGGCTGCACAGCCTAGGTGTCAAGATGGTTATCAGCTACTATTTGGATCACACTAAGAATCATAGGCAGGATAGCACTTAGCTCTTCCTGACTTATGGAGAGGTGGGCAAGGGCAAACCTGCCTCAAAGAGGACCCTTGCACGATTGATTGTTGCCTGTATTCAATTCTGCTACAGCAAAGTAGGCAACCCCCTGTGGGCCTTAGGGACCACTCTACAAGGGGTACAGCTGCTTCTATAGCAGCTGTAAGAGATATTCCTTTGTTTGAAATTTGTAAAGCAGCTACCTGGAAAACTGTTCACATTTATCAAACACTATAGCCTGGATACCCAAGCCAGAAGTGATGCCGGATTTGGTACCGCAGTACTGCAGAGCCTGTTTCCTAAATAGATTCTCTACCCTTCTCCAAAGGTACTGCTTGGGTAGTCTGCATATGCCAGAATACAGCAAGATTTCCTGGGGTTTGAAGAAAAAATTACTTACCATAATAATCTTGCTTCTTCTAAGGGAACCTTACTGTATTCTGAGCTCCCATCCTACCTCCCCGACTAGAACACATGGGCACTGCAATATAGCTGTCTATGCTGTTTGAAACTTGTGAGCTGTTTTCTTGTTGGAGCATCTGTGACTTGAGTCTTAGTGATGCTCACACTTTTAAATGCAAGGGGATTGTTTAGTTTTTTTGGGGGGTGTTAGTTATTAGGATAGTTTAGATAGCTTGTTCTTATACATGCTGTGTAAGAATCTGACAGTTGCAAGATGCATTCCAGGGACAGTGGTTTGAAAACCGAGTTCGAGCCTAGCATTCCTTCATTAGCATAGGTTCTATTAACCATTTCAGCTCCGGGGCAGTCCTATATTGCATATGTCAGAATATAGTAAGATTCCATTGGATGAAACAAGATTACTGTGGTAAGTAATTTTTTCCTCCATTCCTGGTTCCCAAACGGACAGGGGGCCTGCACCCAGTACTGTACATCAGAGACATGCACAAAGTTATTGAATACTAGATGTTTCGAATGATGCATTTTCAGGCTCTCATCCCCCGACTACAAAATGGGAATTGACTCTGTGCACTGGACATGCAGGACACCTACTTCATGTAAAAATCAGAAAATGCTACAAACAGTACCTCCACTTTATGCTGGAGGGCTACCATTATCTGTTCTAAGTCTTGCCCTTTGGCTTATCCTCGGCACCGTGAGTGTTTACCAAATGCTTTGCAACTGTGGCAGTAACACTCCGGAGGGAAGGACTTTATTTTCTCCTGTCTGGATGAGTGTTTACTGAAGGACCCATCCAAGGAAGAAGTTCAGTCACTGATTTGGTGGATGGTACACTAGCGCTTGTTGCAGGGCCTCTCTCCCCACCTCAAGTGCAGATCTTCACAGTGGTTGTCTGTGGGTCAGGATGAGGTGCCCATCTAGCCTTTTCAGACCAAGGGATTGTGGATTGACCTAGACTTGGATCTCCACATCAGTCTTCTGGAGATGAGGGCTGATCTTCATCGAGGATATCTCCTCAGTTAGGTTACACCTTTGGAACTATAAGCCATCAGCATTAGGACCATTCAGAAACATTTTGCTAGCCAGCCGGCTCACAGTGACCTGCAGCATCAATGCATTTATAACATGTGCGGCTCCATCACTCTTCATTTCTTTCTCCTGCCGTCAGTCATCCTCGTTGGACCTGCTGAAGGAAATGTCAACCAATCAATTGCCATTTATTTTATTTAGCTTACTATCATCATCTTTGTATGCTGCTGAAGTTGAAAGATACTTTGTTTAAATATTGTAAGTGTGAATATAAAATTCAGAAGGAAGACACATGTGGTTTGTGTGTGCTGTCTGGGCCTGTCTCAGTGTGACAGCTTGTGAGATTTGCCAGGGTTTTAACCAGGATACAAGGCAACACCATAAGAAAGCTTTAGAAAATGTCCTTGCATTAAAAGCGTTGAAAGCCATGGAGAAGAAAAATGGCTCACAATCTGCTTCTACCTTTTTGTCAACCGAGAAACAGTCGTCGAAGTCTAAAGATAAGGACAAGGAACAGTCATCGTCTCGGGCCTCTTTCTCACCCAGCCATTAGCACAGATACAGAAGCAAGGACAAGTCTGCTTCACTTTTGCGGTTCCGGTCGCCATTGAGAAAAGGTATGCCCTTATCAACACCTGCTCTGTAGCGTTGATAACAGCCTACCCCAACCCCCACCCCCAAACCGTTGTTGAGTCACCAAGGTCGGGGCTTGGGTTAGGCACTTCTGTGCCTACCATAGAGGGTATGACGTCATCATCGTTTGGTCATGGCCCATCAACGTAGGTAGTCCCAGCCTCTTTTCAGGGCGCTGTGAACTACCAGATTGTGCTGGTGTCATTCTCTGGAATTATTTGACACACTCTGCCAGGGTTGCTGTTGCAGGCAGTTATTCTGCCAATGAGGCCTTCCCGTTCTTGGCTCCCATCGACTGATTCCATATGCACACCACAGATTCCTGCCTTTCAGTCGACCTCACGGATGTCGAGGCAGATTTAGAGGAGTAGTATGAAGGTGAAGAACAACTTGTTGAGGGTCCCTCTCTTTCTAGTTCTACCCTCCCATTCTTCAATGAGGACTTGGTGGTTTATACCCAGAGGTCTCCTCTTGAGGACCCATCTTTCTAAGCAGTGATGCAGCATATGCAGTCTGCCATGGGCTTTGATTTGGAACAGAAAGATTTCACTAAACTGAATCGCATGGAATTTTTAGAGGTGCCCTGCTCCCCCTCCATTATCATTCCACCTATATACTCTGTATTAGAGGATGCTATTTTTGCTGCATGGTACAGATCAGACTTGCTGCCTGCAGTCCCCAGAAAGGCTGATAAGCCATATCCTGCACCAGCCTGAAACTGACTCTGTGGCTATCGCGGCTGCTCGTGATAGGTCTAGAGCTCCTAGATGTACGAGTATTTTCCTCCTGATAAGAAATCTAGGTGGCTGAATGTGATGGGCAAGTGTACTTATGCCTCTGCATCACTGGGCTTTAGAATTGCAAACTACCAGGCCTACACAATCAAAATATTAGAACAGCCTGTGGAAAACTGCTCATACTGCTGCTCAGGCTTTGTCTGATTGCTCTACCAAGAATGATTTGTTTAAAACATTATCTGCTGGTGCTGAAGTTGGCAAACATTTGCTGCCCTCAACTTATGATGTCTCTGATGCTTCTGCCAGGGCTGAGAAGGTATTCTTGGCTTAGAATTGGTGGCTTTGCCACTGATGTGCAGCAGGCAGTTTGAATGCTCCCTTTAAAGTGTCAGCATTGTTTGACTGTGATGCTGAAGAAGCTCTAATGTGGCCTGCAGACCTCAAAAAATACTCTAAAGTCTGTGAAGTTACTGTATACCACCTCCGCTAGAGGTCGTGGTTGGGGCTGTTTTCGTTGGCCTGCTGCCTGAGATAATCATGCCTACCATCAGCAAGGCCGTGGTAGAGGTGGTGGTCCCTTCCCGCCTGGTCCCCATGCAGAAGCACCCAAAGGAATAGGTTCTGGGGCCCTGCCACCCCAGGGTCAACCTGACTGTCTTCCATCTCTCCCCTCTCCTCAGCTGTTACCTCCAGGGATGAGTGTGCAGGGCAGGAGCACTCTGCATTTGCAGCAGTGGCAGGAGATCACCACAGATAAGTGGGTTGAGGAGATAATAGCAAGGGGACATCCTCTGAATCTGTTACAGATCCCTACAGATTGTCCTCCGCCACCTCCTTTTTATCTTCTGAACCTTTTGTCCCTTCTGAAAGAAGAAGTTCAGACTTTGTTTTAAAACAATTTGCCACAGAACCGGTTCCTCCTCAGGAGAGAAACAAAAGGTTCTATTCTAGATACTCCTAGTCCCAAAACAGGGGATCTACGTCCTGTGTTAGATCTCAGGGATTTCAACCTATATATCGAATACAAAAAGTTTCAAGTGGTATGCCTACAGGCTCTGATTTCCCTAGTGCAAACGGGGGACTTGGCTCTGTTCTCTGGACATGAAGGATGCATACCTTCATATAAAGTTCGGGAAATCCCACAGACAGTACCTCTGCTTTATACTGGAGGGCAAACACTATCAGTTCAAGATATTGCTCTTTGGTTTGCCTTCTGCACAACAGGTCTTTACACAGTGCTTGGTAATAGTTGCAGTAGCCCTTTGCAGGGAAGGCCTGTATGTTTTCCCTTATTTGCACTACTGACTGCTGATGGCCAGCTCCGGGGAAGCTCTGCTACATACTCTGTCTCAGACACATAAGTTTGACAACTTGGGGAGGTTACAGTAAATGTGCCCAAATCTGTGTTCCATTCTACAGACTGCAGTAAATGGAGCGGTCTTTGATAGAGAAGGTTGTGCTTTTATGCTGCAGGATAGATACTCTCTGATTGCTCAGGCACACTTGGTATGTAGAAGCCATTACATCTCTTCTTGAACGGCGTTATGTCTCCTGGGCCTCATGGCTGTGGCCATAGTGACTGAGTCGCTGGCACGTTTTCATATGAGGATACCTCAGTGGATATTCAGGGTCTCATCTCATTGTCTCATAGTAGTTACAAAGCATGATGTAGACTTTCGTCCATATTGCTTGCTGATCCAGCTAGCTTCAAGTTTCGGTATTAATATTCTGTAACTTTATTTTGACTGTATTTGTCTAACCTAGCCTTAAAGGTTTCCATGGTTGGACTTTCCACTACCTGGATTGGGAGGTAATTCCAATGGGGAACCACTCTTTGACTAAACCAGAATTTTCTTTTGAGTGATTTCCATTTCTGTTGATTTAATTGCATATTATGTGTTCTAGTTTTTTTGTTTGAGCTCTAGTCTTAATTCTAATCTTAGCCTCTGTTCATGGAAAGATTTGTATACTAGAATCATGTCACCCCTCCATTGCCTATATGCAAGTGAGTACAGATTTAAGTCATTTAATCTTTCCTCATAAGGTCTACCCTTCATCCCTTGTATAGATCTGGTTGCCCTCCTTTGAACCCCCTCCAGTCTTGGCACCTCACCGTTCTGATAGGGTGCCCAAACCTGGGAATAGTACTCCAGTCTGCATCCAGTGGGATCAGTTGATGGATGAGCTGGACCAAATGGTTCTCGTCATGTCTCCTTTTCACAGAGCATTGCTATGGTGGATGGAGCATGAAAATGTACTGAGGGTGTTGCATTCCTTGTACCAGTTCCTGTACAGATCCTCACTACAGATGTCTTGGATTCTGGATGGTGTGCTCACCTCAACCCTTACTAGGCACAGGGTTAATGGACCATGGTGGAGGTTGAGCTGCATATAAATGTGCTAGAAATGCTGGATTTCCAGCACTGCCTCCAGGTCTTTTAGAATCATCTCTGCCTCAGTCCTCTGCTAATCCAGACAGATGATGTTTGTGTGATGCATTACCTCAAGAAGCAAGGGGGCACTCACCCTTTTCCACTGTGCAGGGAAGCAGTGAGAGTATGATAATGGGTGCTGTCTCATGGCCTTCAGCTCCCTCCGTTCCTCTAATACAGAGAGTTCTGCTCAAGCTACAGGTGGAGAGTGACATTTTCATCCTCATTGCTCTGTTCTGGTCTTACCAGATACAGTTTCCACTCCTCAACATCTGGCGGTTGTGCCTCCTGCCCCACTACCTCTGTGTTTGGGTCTGCTGTCACAGGGCAAGAGGTCCCTGGTCCATCAGGACCTGAAGCCCTTGCACCAGCATGAAAGGCTTCAGAAAACATAACAATGCACGTCTTGGGGTATCCACTTAAGGTTGCTGATGGTCTGCTTGCATACTGAATTGAAATGGAAGTCCTTCATTCTGTAGTGTGCTTCCCAGAATATGAACCCTTTTACATGTCCTGTGAATTCTGTGTTGAAATACTTGCTTTCCCTGTTTGAATCTGGCCTGCAGTATTCTTCTGTTAAGGTGCATTTGGCCACTATATCAACTTTCTGTACTCCTACTGATGGTTATACAGTTTCCCAATTAGAGGTGCCACATACATTTCTGAGAGATATTCCTCATATGAAACCTCCTGCCGGTAATCTCATCCTTGGGATCTAAATTTAATTCTTGAAAAATTGATGTCAGTTCCTCTTGAGCCTGCGGCGAGTTGTGGCTTATGTTTCCTATTGTGGAAAGTGTTATTTCTAGGGACATGGTTAAGATGTTCATCCACACTTTCTGACAGTTGCCTTTCTCTTTAAGACTCCACTGGAATGTCTTCAAACTGGCTTCTCTCACCTGGGTGGTAACCCCCCAGCTCTGCCTCGTGACGCCAGATCTTCCTTTCCTCTGGAAGAATCAGGTTCCATCTTTATTGCTCTTGCTCTGAGTAGGCCCTTTGCTGTTAAATCTTCGGATTTCCTTCCAAATTGAATGGATAAAAAACTTTGTCTTCAGGCTCGTTCTTCTTGACCGCGATGGATGACAAGTCCGCTCTGGGGTTCTGGCAATGCCTCTGCAGGCAGAAGATGTCCCAAATGGATCCGTACAACGCGTGCATGTACTGCCTGGGCCACCAGCACGATCCCTGCGATATTTGTCGAACTTTTCATCCTTCCGTTCTCGAGGACCGTCATGCCTGCTTGACTTTAGGCTGTCCGAGCGAACGGAACCTGCCGGTCAAGTCAAAACATGCCCATTGGGTGATCTCTGCTGCTGTGGGGTCCGACAAACAGCGACTTTCGAGGAGGCGGTGGCCCACTCCGTGGCACAGTCCTCCTTGTCTTTGGCCTTTCTGACACTCTCTTTGGGCACCACCTTCATGGGGACATTCAAGGACTTGTGCCAGGCTCTCCTGACCCACGACCAGGGCCCCTCATTGGCACACAAGTCCAAGCCTAAAAATAGAGGCTAAAGAAGGTCTTGTCATCGACCGTGGGGTTGGGAACGCTCTCGTTCCCGGTCTTCTGATTCTTGTGCTTCACCAGTTCTCACTTCAGTCGAATCTTCAGCCCAGGCTGCCAGCTCCATGGTAACCCCATCGGGCCAGTTGGCCAAGATGCTGGTTGATCTCCCGGCCGAGATCTTTCTCAAGCCGTTCAACCAGTTGTCAACTGAGGATGCCGACACTTCCTTGTCCAGGACCCCGGTCCTGACTCAGACTCTGAGAGGAACGGATCAATCCGCTGACCCGCTGCCTCTTGTAATTGACCAGGAACCGGAGGTGCCCTGGCTCTCGCTGGCACCCTCCAAGGCCCCCCACCGGTCCCCCCAGTGGTCGACGTCAAGGTCTTGGTCTTATTTTTGGGAGTCCAGCAACGCCGCCGCTATCCTTCATCCTCGTCCTCTTCTGGTGAGGAGAGGCTTCGGCACCAGTTGTGTCGAGGATCTCATGTGGCAACAGCTGGTGTTTGTCGGTAGGAAGCCTGTGCTGGTTCCTACCCTGGCCATCACCTGGCTTTCACCACAGAGACCGACGCCTTCTCCACTGCAGGAGTCGACCAGACTGGTCTCAGCCTACCCCGGTGTCTCCGCCGATTCTGGTGGAGCTGCCGCCTAAGCAGCTGAAAGTTGGCACTCTGACCAAGGAGTCTCAGCCAGCTTTGTGTCCTCCCCATCGGTTGTCAGTCACTTTCACCCCTGACT
This sequence comes from Neoceratodus forsteri, assembly GCA_016271365.2. Lineage (NCBI taxonomy): Eukaryota > Metazoa > Chordata > Ceratodontiformes > Ceratodontidae > Neoceratodus > Neoceratodus forsteri. The sequence goes on along the minus strand of CM057454.1, from coordinate 598,308,957 downwards.
GTCTGCGGAGGGTCAGCGGGGATTTAGACGGTCGACTCCTCGGAGTCAGATGGTTCCTCCTTACACTCCCGTCCAGTGGACACGGACTCAGTTGGGGGTCTCTCGACAGATGAAGGCCCTACCTCCTTCATTGTCCTTCTCTGCTTTCTCCGCCTGATCTCGGAATCCACAGGTTTTAACATGGAGCCCATTCAGAAAATGGCTCGGTACTCTCTTACTAAGATCTTGGACTGGAGTGACTCCCCTGGGGAAGCATTCCCGGTCCCAGAGGTCATTCTTGGCCCTGCCTTGGAGCTTTGACAGCAACTCACCACCTGCCCAGTGCCATCGGCTCAGATGGCCCACAAGTATGCAGTCCCTACCGTCTCCCTTTCGGGATTCACAGAACATCCTTTGGCCGAGGGCTTGGGGGCTGATTGTATGTTCCAGTGCCCTGGCAACGTGGGGGACGTCAATAAACTTCCAGATAAGGAGTCCAAGGAGTTGGACCATACGGCAAAAGGTCTGTGCTACCTCTTCGCTTGGCTTTCGCCAGGTGAACACGGCCCTCCTGATGGTCCAGTTCTCCCATGCCTTGTTGGGCACGTTGGATGAGGTGCTCCCTCATCTTCTGGCAGACCTCCAGACCACGGTCAAACAGGTCCAAGACCATGGTCCAGCTGTGGCTAAGCAACAGCTCCAGACAGCCATGGACATTGGGGACTCTTGTGCCCACCCCATGGTGGCCGCAGTGGCCATGCACCACAGAGCCTGGCTGCGGATCCCGACCTTCACGGCAGATACCCAGCACAAGCTGGCAGATGTCTCTTTCCTGGGCACTGACCTGTTTGGACCTGGGTTCGAAGGCCTCCTCACCCGCATTGAGAAGTCCAGTGCCACCTTGGACTCATTGACATCCACCCAGAGGGGACCCCAAGGGCTCTAAACAACAGAAAAAGAAGCCCTTTCGGTCCACCTCCATTCCTGCGGCCAAACCAGCCCAGCCCCAAGCTGGACAGCAGGTCCAGGCCTGGCGACTTCCACCAAAGTCAGTGGCCATGGTCTTCCGCAAGCCTGGAGGACGAGGCCCCAGTGGCTCCTCAGCCGGGCCTTCCCCCACCTCCAAGCTTGTCCATTGATAAGATGAGGGGTGCCTCCCTCATGCCTGTCGCACCTTCCCTGGGTTCTCCCATGGGGGACTGGCTCCGCAATTTCCTTTCCACCTGGTCTGCTGTCACCATGGACAGGTGGGTTCTCGAGGTGGTTGTCCAGGGTCTGCCTCTGGAGTTTGAGCAGTACCCTCCTTGCCAAGCCCGCACCCCACGGGGGACTTGGTATCCACAGATATTCTGTCAGCACTACAGGACGACATTGCCCAGCTGCTCTACAAGGAGGTTGTGGTTCCTGTCACGGATCCCCCGGAACACCCAGGGTTTGTCTCCAGGTACTTCCTGATGCCAAAACGGATGGGGGTCTGGCACCCCATTCTAGATCTGTATGACCTGAACAAGTTCCTCAAGTAATGCACCCTCAGGATGGTCACTCTTTCTCAGATCATACCATCCCTGGAGCAAAACATGTGGTTCTGCTTCCTGGATCTTCAGGACACGTTCTTTCACATCACGATTCATCTGTCTCACAGAAAGTTTGTTTGCTTCTGAGCAGAGGGAACTCTCCACGAGTTCCAGGCCATGCCATTCGGCCTGTCCTCAGCCCCTAGGGTCTTCACCAAGTGCATTGCAGCAGTGGCAGCTTACCTGAGGTGCCGAGGGGTCCAGAATTACCCCTACCTGGACGACTGGCTGATCGTGGGTCCCTCCAGGCAGGAGGTGGAATGAGACAGGGATCTGGCCCTCCAGACCTGCATATCTCTTGGCTTCTTGGTCAGTGAGGCCAAGTCAGAACTCATGCTCTCACAGGTGATCAGCTGGATCGGGGTACAGCTCAACTCTTGCAGAGCCAGGGCTCGGCTCCCAATGGACAGGGTGGAGGCTCTTTCCTCCTTTGTCCGATCATTTCTTGTTGGGCAATTGCACTCTGCCCAGGACTTCTGCACCTGCTGGATTACATGGTGGCCTGCACCAGTGCAGTTCGATGGGCCTGCTGGAGATTGTGCTCTCTGCAGTAGGAGCTGGCCAGCCAGTGGTCTCAGCGCAGGGGTCACTTTGACCAGTTGGTCACTGTGACCCAGCGGATGTGGGATGCTCTCCAGTGGTGGTTAGTCCCGGAACATTTGCAAGAAGGGATCCCATTTGTCCGCCCAGAGCAGACGGTCATCCTGACGACCGATGCCTCTCTTATGGGCTGGGGGAACAGAGTCCACACGGCCTCTGGACCCCTGAGGAGTCCCAATGCCACATCAACCTGCTGGAACTCTGAGCAGTTCGGCTGGTGCTGACTGCCTTTGCTTCTCACATTCGTGATCCAGGTCCAGACAGACAACACCACGACCATGTACTACCTCAACAAGCAGTGCAGGACACAGTCCCTGCTTCTGTGCAAGGAAGTTCTCCATGTGTGGACCCTCATGCACAGCCTGGAGGTCAATCGCCTTGCCATCCATGTGGCCGGTGCCTCCAACCAGCTGGCGGACACTCTCAGCCATGTGGGCGAGGCGTCTCATGAGTGGTCTCTCCACCCAGAGGTAGCACACAGTTGGTTCTCCCAGTGGGGCACCCCTCAGGTGGACCTGTTTGCCTCCAGAGAGAACGCAAATCTGAGGCTGTTTTGTGCCCATCCCCCTCAGCAGGAAACGCTGCAGGTTGATGCCTTCTTGAGTCCCTGGACCCCAGGCCTCTTCTAAGCCTTCTCTCCACTTTCTTTGCTCCACAAAGTCTACTCAGTGCCAGAAGGGACAAGGCACAGGTGATTTTTGTGGCTCCGGACTGGACACGCCAGTTTTGGTACCCCAATCTCCTCAGCAGCAGGCTCGCGAGGCGTCTTTCTCTCTGCCCGGACCTGCTCTCCAACGGTCAGGGGAAGGTACTCTATCCGGACCTTCAGTCCCTGCACCTGACAGCCTGGTTCCTGAGCGGCTAGAGTTCCAGGCTCTGGGTCTCTCCGTAGATGTTCTCACTGTTGTAGAGACATCTCGGAAGGAGTCGACTAGGAAATGCTGTGCCTTCAAATGGAAGAGGTTCTCCATTTGGTGTCAAGGCAAGGGGTTGGACCCTCTCTCCTGTCCAGTGGCTAATATCCTTGATTATCTGTGGTCCGTCTGTTAGTCGGCCCTTCGGTCGACAACCCTCAAGGTGCACCTGGCAGTCATCTCTGCTTACTGGGCACAAGCCGGTCAGCAGTCAGTGGCACAGGAGAAGTTGATCTGGCGTTTCTTTAAAGGCCTTGACCACATTTCCCCTCCGGTGCATTAATGACCACCACCTTGGGACTTGTTTCTGGTGTTGGTAAAGTTCATGGGCAAGCCATTCGAACTGATGCACAGATGTGAGATGTCTCACCTGTCATGGAAGACCACCTTCCTGGTGGCTGTCACGTCAGCCAGAAGGATCAGTGAGCTCCAGGCGCTTTCAATGGAGTCTTCTTATCTGGTCTTCCACAGGGACAAGGTTGTCCTTCATCCCAACCCAAAGTTCCTCCCCCAAAGGTTGTGTGAGATTTGCACCTTAACCATGTGATTAATCTCCCAGTGTACTTCACCAGTCACACCTCGGAGGCCGAGCAAAGGCTCCATACTCTGGACCTGAGGCAAGCACTCACGTATTACAAGAGTGCAGCTGGAGTTCTGGGAGAAGTTTGTCAGCTGTTCCCAAGGTCCCTCTTCGTCCGCTCCTCCGGCTCCCCTCAAGAGTCGCTGTCTCCTCCGGGACCCTGGGTCTCTTCAGCCTGATCCCGGGGATTTTTTCCCTCTGTCCCCAGGCGATGCCGAGGTTCCTGCTGCGCTTCTGTCAGGCCTTCCTCCCACTGGGCCGGATGACCTGATGTCTGTTCCCCAGACGCCGGCCCCGATGCTGGTCCTGCCGACGCCGGGCAACATCCTCTTCCGGATGCGCTCCCGACGGCGAGCCCTCTGCCCACCGGGTCTTCTGCTCCAGGCCTGCCCGTTGGGCCTCCTGCCGGGCCGTCTGCTCTGTCAGACCTCCCAGTACCCAGGTATCAAACGCCATCCTACCCGGGTCCACAGTATTCAGCGCCCCAGTACCCGGCGCCATCCTATCAGGTGCCGCAGTACACGGTGTCTCATTACCCGATGCCGGGTTACCCGCTGTCGGGTTTCGGATACTTGCCATACGGGTACACTCACTATCCGTATCCCCCCTCCACCACCCCCTCAGCTGCCGGTGGATTTGAAGGAGACTCTAGCCTCCTGGTGGGTTTGAGGCCAAGGCTCAACTCACCAGGTGGAGAGTTGTCTCCCGACGATGGTGCCAACCCCGGTTCCCATACGTCTGAGACGAGAGACCCACTCCCCACCTCCGCACACCAGAGGCCAGCCCTCCAGTTCCAGGGCAGGGCAGGACACGCTTCCCCAAGGGCTTCCCTAGGGGTATGTTCCTTCCCCGTGCCGGGAGGGGGAGTCTCCCTCTTCTTCTTCCTCCTCAGACTCCTCTGATGGGTGCTCCGACCCAGACGACGAGCCACGCTCTCCGTATAAACCCAGGCCATGGACTCCTCCGAAGTCCCCTCCGGAGGATCCTTCCTTCACGGAGTTGCTGCGCAAAATCCAGGAGGTTCATCAGTGGCGCTCCTTGGAGCCGGATCTACAGTGTAAAAAGCTCGCTGCGCACCTGGATCTGCCTGAGACTACCCTGACCTTGGTGCCACCCTGGATTGAGTCTCATGCCGATCTTGTTTCCACTATTTGGAAGCAACCATCGGCAATAACCCCTCTTCCCTGGAAGTCAGACAGGCTATACCAGGCTCCCAAGGGTGTGGATTCCCTTAATTCCCACCCTCACGCTGACTCGGTCGTGATCAGCGCCGCTCATGGTCGGTCAGCTAACCCGAAGCATCTGAGCTTGTCTCCACCTGACAAAGAATCTCCTCTTCTGGACCAGTACGGCAAGAAGGTCTTTGCTTCTCCACTCTGGGGATTCGGGCCCTGAATTATGTTGGCCATATGGGGGATTACCAGAAGACGATTCTGAGTGAGGCAGAATCAAAGTTGGACTCCCTTCCTAACTCGCAGGTGAAACAGGAAGTGGCTGGTCTTGTCTGTTCTGCACGTTTGGCCAGTTGCCACATTCTTCGTGTGACGTACAATGCAGTGGACGCCGCTGGTAGGAGCTCAGCTTTCGCCATAGGTTTATGGTGTCATGCCTGGCTCCAGGTGTCAGGATTGGTCCCGGAAGTACAGTCCGCTATTCAGGACGCGCCTTTCCGGGGTTCGGTGCTGTTCGGGGGTGATGTCAAGGACATCATCACCGATCTGCAGGAGAAGGGGACTGCACTAAAGTTTGTGTACAAACCCCCTCAGCTGCAGCGTTGTCCCTTTCATGAGCAGAATCGGCAAAGGCGGAGCCACAGGTGAGCGGGCCAATGACGCTGGGCCCACGGCTGCCAAGCCCCAGCCAAAAAGCAGCAGGAGCTTCAGCGGCGGCACTGCCTCACACCACCTGACTCCTTTCCTCTCCCACAGCCACTGGGGTCTCCAGAGGAACTGGTAGGAGGGAGGTTCTCCCTCCATCTTCCGGGCTGGGAGAGGATAACTTCAGACGCTTGGGTGCTCCAGCTGATCGCAGAGGGACACTCAATAGAGTTTCTTTGGAAACCCCCTTGAAACTCCTCCCCCCCCCCCAGGTCGTCGTATTCCCAGGAGCATCTTCTTCTCATTCGGGAAGAAGTTTCCACCCTTCTCGTCAAGGAGGCCATAGAACCCATTCCCTCTCCTCTTCAGGGGACGAGGTACTATTCACATTTCTTCCTGGTCCCGAAGAAGTCAGGGGACGTGAGGCCGATTCTAGACCCCAGCTCCCTGAACGTGTTCGTGGAGTACAGGAGGTTCAGGATGCTCTCTGTTCAGAGCCTCTTGCCCCTCCTTCGGCCGGGATTGTGGCTGTGCACTCTGGATATGCAGGATGCCTACCTGCATATCCCTATCCGCCGTTCCAACCGCAAATACCTTCATTTTGCCTTTCAGGGGGACCACTACCAGTTCAAGGCCCTCCCATTTGGTCTTTCCTTGGCACCTCAAGTGTTCACCAAATGCCTTTCGGTGGTAGCGGCCTACCTGCGTACCCGGGGGTGGAGGTTTTCCCATTCCTGGATGATTGGTTCCTGGCAGCCCCGTCCAGGGAGGAGCTTCTGTGCTTCCTATCCCTTACCCAACAGGTTTTTACCTGCCTGGGTATTACCATCAACCACTCCAAGTCCCACTTGGTCCCGTCCCAGAGGCTTCAGTTCATTGGGGCGATCCTAGACATGACCTCCGGCATGGCTTTCCTGCTGCTGGACAGGGTGGTCACACTCCAAGCTCAGGTCTGCCTGTTGTCCGGCCGCAGGTGGGTCACTGCAAGGTTGGTCCCTCGCCTCCTCGGGCTCATGGTGACTGCGATTCCGACAATCCCTCACGCTCGGCTCCACATGAGAATTTCTCAGTGGACGCTTCGGTCTCAGTGGGACCTGCTGGTGGATGACTTAGATCAGTTTGTGCTGATATCCTCCCCTGTGACCCGGGACTTGCAGTGGTGGATGGTTCAGGAGAACCTTTGCCGGGGAGTTCCCTTCAGCCTTCCTCTCCCCTCCCAGACATTGACCACAGATGCCTCGAGGGTTGGAGAGCCCATCTCGGGCCTCACGGGACCCAGGGCTCCTGGTCCAAGCTCGAGAAATCCCTTCACATCAATGTGTGCAAGCTTCGGGCCGTGCTGTACACTCTCCACGCTCTGGATCTGCATCTCCTTCCCGGACACTTGGTTGCACAGATGGACAATATGTGTGCGGTCTGGTACATCAACAAGCAGGGAGGAACTTGTTCCTACCCTCTTTCCAGGAAGGCAATGCCAGTTTGGGATTGGGCAGTGCAGCACAACCTTCACCTCATGACAATTCACGTCCCGGGGGTCGAGAACACATTAGCAGGCAGTCTCAGTCGGTCATCTGCTCACGCTCATGGGTGGGAACTAGATCAGGGGGTCGTAGACATGTTCCTGGAGTGGGGAACACCACAGGTAGACCTATTTGCATCCCTTCAAAATGCAAAACTTCCTGTCTTCTGCTCGCTCGCTCCCGGGCGTGGCATTTTGTTGAGAAACGCTCTGTCTCTAGACTGGAAGGGCAGATTTGTCTATGCTTTCCCTCCGATCCCTTTGATTCTGAGGGTCTTACAGAAACTCATTTCAGAAGGTGCTCGAATGATTCTGATCGCTCCTTTCTGGCCCAGGCAAGTTTGGTTCTCTCTTCTGCAACAGTACTCAGAGGAACCTCCTCTTCCTCTGTCGCAGCTTTTACTGACCCAGGATCAGGGGACCCTGGTCCATCCAGGCCTCAAGTCCCTTCAGTTGCACGCATGGTTCCTGCAGACGTAGCTCAAGCCCGATTCGGGGTCCCCCCCCCCCCAGTAGCTGAGATTCTGGTGGAGGCCAGAAAACCCTCCACTAGATCTTCTTATGCCATGAAATGGAAACGGTTCACTATCTGGGCCACCTCCAAAGGTTTCGAGCCCTTTCTCGTGCTCTGTGGGGCGGCTGTTGGATTACTTGTGGCATCTCTTCGACCTGGGTCTCAGTCATTCATTCCTGAAGGTCCACATGGCAACCATTTCAGCTTACCATGCCCCCTTTGCTGACAAGACTTTTGCTCAGCTGGAGGTCTCTAAGACCATCCTTAGAGGGGTCCTCCATTTGAGACCCCCTATCCGGGTTCCTGCCCCTCCTTCGGATCTGAATTTTATTCTTGAGAAGCTTACTCTGCCGCTTTTCGAGCCGGCAGCCTCAGCGGACCTGAAGTTTCTCTCGTGGAAGACTCTGTTCCTCGTGGCTATTACTTCTGCTCGAAGGATTTCCGAGCTCCAGGCCCTTATGTGCAAAATCGCATATCTGATTTTTCACAAGGAATGTGTGGCTCTGCGTACCAACCCTAAGTTTCTTCCCAAGATGGTAGCGGAATCTATGTTGAATCTATCCTTGGAGTTGCCTGCTTTTTTTCTGCAGCACTCCAATCAGGGGGAGTACCTTCTGCATACTCTGGATGTTCATCGGATTCTGAGATACTACACTAATCGGACAAAGGATCTCAGAAAGACTGACCAACTGTTTGTCTCTTTTGCCCATAAAAGAGAAGGCAATGTTGTTTCCAAACAATGCCCATCTAAATGGTTGGCTCACTGTATCACTTTCTGTTATGACAAGTACAACAAGACCCTGCCAGGCCAGGTCAGAGGCCACTCCACTAGAGGGGTCGCTGCCTCTGCAGCTTGTTTCAAGAATGTGTCCATGGCTGACATCTGTGCAGCCGCCACTTGGACTTCTGTCCATACCTTTACAAAGCATTACAGTTTGGACATTGCCTCTCACCGTAGAGCAGGCTTCGGGTTGGCTGTTCTGCAAGGTCTCCTTTCCTAAGACCTCACAGCCAGGGGGTCTACTCCTGAGTAGCTTTCCTCCTCCTTCCGTTTGCTTCTCCTTGTTCCAGACTGCTTGGGACTCAGTCCTATATGTAATTACCTATTGTAAGAGCCCTCTCGAAGTAAGATAGTACAGTTACGTAAGAACTTACCGTAACAGTAGATCTTCGAGAGAGGCTCTTGCAGTAGGAAATACCTTCCCGCCCTCTATTCCCCTAAGCTTTTTCAGCTCCTTTTCCAGCATGGAATTATCCGCTTCTCTCTCGTCTCGCCTTTTGGCCTTTGGCGGGAAAGAACTGGAAAGCGGATGTGGGGGACCACCCCTTTATACTGACATCGCATGACGTTGGTCACCTGACGGGCGGTCCCTGTCAGAACGCTAATAGAAATTTCTGTGGGGCCCGATGCCGCGGCGTCAGTCCTATATGTAATTACCTACTTCAAGAGCCTCTCTCGAAGATCTACTGTTACGGTAAGTTCTTCGACGTAACTGCACTATCTTCAAGAGGATCTCCTCCATTAAGCTATGCCTTACCCTTCCTCCTTACCCCAGTTCGATATCCCAAGGGTTATATCAAATGCTGTGCCTAAAGCTTTACTCCATGCATCATGTTTGTTGCCAGTCCTTTGCCTCTCTTTGTATGCCTGGTACTGGTTTACTCTTCTGGTTACTCATGGTTGGAAGCCCTCTGAGGGTAATCTCTGGTGGGGAACAGAGGCGTGATGAGGACGCTCATGTTATATATGCATCAGCGCTACACATCATTGTGAGCAGCCAACAGCTAGCAAAATGTTTCCAAGTGGTCCTGATGCTGATGACTTACAGTTTCAAAGCTGTGGCCTAGTGGTGGATATTCTCTCGAAGATCTACTGTTATGGTAAGTTCTTCCATAACTGTTCATTCTGATTGGTCACCAAGCCTTCTCAGAACACCTCAGTTCTGGTACCCTGTTGATCAGGATAGATATTGTCAGTGTAATGTGCTACATCAACAAGCAAGGGGGAGACCACTCTTACCTCCTGAGCAGGGAAGGGATGAGAGTATGATACTGGGCGATGTCGTGCAGCCTTCAACTGTCAGCTGTGTTTCTCCGAGGTGTTAAAAATGTTTTAGTAGACAGGCTAAGTCAGTCCCAGTCACAGATGCATGAGTGGGGACTGCTGATCTTCATGGTGAATGACCTCTTCACAAGATGGGGTCATCCAGAGCTGGAACTTTTTGTGTCCCCACTTAACACAAAACTGCTGCATTTCTGTTCACTTGCTCCAGGGCATGGAGTTTTTTTGGGGTAAATCTCATAGTCCCTGTCTTGGAAAGGGAGGTTCTTTTTATGCATTCCCTCTGATCCCTCTCATTTCAGAGCGTTTTACTCTAACTGCAAATAGAATGGGCCATCCTAATACTGGTAGCTCCCTTCTGGCCTCACCAGACATGGTTTCCCCTGCTGCAGCATCTGGCAGTGAAGCCTCCTGTTCAGCTACCCCTGTGTTGGCATTTACTGTCACAGGACTGGAGGTTCCTGGTCCATCTGGACTGCAGTCCCTACATCTGTACCCATGACTCCTGAAGAAGCCACTGCCTGTTTTAAGATTTCTCCCTAGGTGGCTGATATCTTACTGGTGGCTAGAAAGCCTTCCACAAGACACCTATTTTCTAAAGTGGAAGCGTTTCTCCATATGATGTGCTTTCTGTTCTGAGGACCCATTTATGTCCTATCAGTACTCTGCTGGCCTACCTACTATCTCTGTCTGACTCCGGCCTCCAGTACTTGTTTAAGATGCACATGGCTGCCATTTCGGCTCTTCATGCCTCTGTTGGTGTGCGCGCAGTGACACAGCTGGAAGAGTCCTGTGCATTCCTTAAGGGTATCCTGCATATGTGTTCCTGATTTGTAAACCAATTTCACTTCGAGATCTTATTTTTGGTGCTGAACTGTAGGCTGTCATGCATGAGCCTCCCTAAATGATTTCCTACAAGAACAAAGTATCCTTACGTACCAGTCCATGCTTTCTACCCAAGATGGTCTCCGACTTCACATAGAATCAGACCATATACTCAGTAATGGAGCCAGGTTCAGGAACGAGTGTGTGTGTGTGTGTGTGGGGGGGAGTCAGTCAACCATGGGCTCCACAATAGGCACCCGACAATAAATAAAGATGGTAGAAGGGCACCATTACTCATGCTGGCACAGCCAGGAGTGGTGACTACAACCCCCAGCCCCCCCCCCGCCACTGCATACAACTTCTAATGTATTATCTTGAGCAAGCTAACAAAGGTGAGATATTGCTCCATACACTTGATGTATGTAGAACACTGTGTTTCTAGCTGGACCACACAGAGGACTGCAGAAAATCCTCTCTGCTTTTTGTTTCATTCGCCCCTGGAAAAGAGGGTGCACCTGTGCAAATGGCTGACTCACTGTATTGAGTTTTGTAGTGGGAAGTACAGTAAGGAGCTTCCTGATGCTTTCCATGGCCACTCTGCACATGGTGTGACTACCTCTGCTGCCTGTTTAAGAATGTTTTTGCAGGGGCCGTATGTGCTGCTGCCACACAGAGTACTGTGCATACTTTAAGTACAGCAGTATAGATATCTTCTTACAAAGGTGTACTGGTTTTGGTCTTGCTGTTCTGTAAGGCCTCCTGTCCTGATTGCTAATCAGACTTTGCCATCCGCCCTGGGTACCTTGTGTATTGTTTGGGAATTGTTCCAAAGGCATGGCGCAATGGAGAAGATATCCTTGACGAAGATAGAACAGTTATTCACTGTTAACATTGGATCTACCAGAGAATCTCTTCCACTGGTTCACAATGCACCCACCTTCCTTCCCTTTTCTGAGGTATAGGTTGGCTGTTTTGTCTACTTCCTTATCTGGAGGTGTCTGTAAGTGTCTTATGTATACTGTATTTCCAGTCCCATGCATCTCCTTGTGTACCTGGTACTGGTTTGGTCTCCTGGTTCCTCAAGGTAAAAGGCCCTCCGAGTTTGTCTCCAGTGGGGAACTGAGCAGCAAGGGGGCCACCCACATTTTATTGGCAGTGTAGCATAAGAAGGTAGCTCCAAACAACACTGGATCAGTGCCAAAGCAGCAAAAATTCACTTACAGTCACAAATAGGCTGGGCTCCTTGGGCTCCACCAAACGAGGGAACTGTCCTTTTTTAACTTTTCTGTTGTATTTAAATAAAAGTGTGTATCCTGAACACAACACAGTGTGTTTACTTTTGTTTGGTGGAGACCAAGGAGCCGAGCCTATTTGTGGCTGTAAGTAATTTTATAGGCATGGATGTTGCATATAATCATGGATGGCCCCCAGCTAGCAAAAGTTTCCAAGTGGTCCTGATGCTGATGACTGACCATTCCTAATGTGTGGCCCAATGGAGGAGATTCTCTCAAAGATCTACTATAACAGAGAGTAATGGTTCTTCTGCTGCCAGTTGCTTGAGTACCCTCAGATGCATCTGATCGGGGCCCAGTGCCTTATCTCTCTTGCCTGCTAGCCCTTTCCAGACCCTTTCGCTGGTAAATCCTGACTGCCTCATCTCCAGGACCCCCTTTATGACTGCCTTGATGCCACTTTCTGACAGTTGCATGTTGTCTTCCCTTGTGAAGACAGAGCAAAAGTAATCATTAAGGATGGCTGCCTTTTGAATGTCCTTCTCAGTTACCCTACCTCCCTCAGATAGCCTAACAATTCCCCCCCCCCATTCCTTTTTTCTTTAATATACGTGAAGAACTGCTTTTCCCCACATTTGACCCCTCAGTATTACGTGGCTCGGTGTTGGCCTTTGCCTCCCTTACAGTCCTCTTTGCTTCCTTGGCTATCAATTGATATTCTTCCTGCCCCCCACCATAAATTGTTGCTTGTATGGCACTCAGAGCTCTGGATGGGCGCCTAACAAATAAATTTACCTTTCCTTTTCTTGTACCTTTTGAAGGCCCTTTTTTGGTGGGGGCCTCTCTGCTTCTTTGACCCTTTCTGAGAGTCATATTGGTCTCTTGTACCGGTTTCTTTTTGAACACCATTCTCACGGATAATTTAGATGCCTTGAGAATGGCTCTCTAAATTGCCCCCATCTCTTCTCCACACCTCCAATGCTGTCTACTCAAGCTAACTTTTTCTGGACCAGTTCCCTCATCCTTTTAAAGTCCTCCCTTATGAAATCGGGGACCTCAGCTCTCAGTTAGGGCTTTCCAGTTACAAGGGCTAGCTCGAACCAAATAGCATTATGGTTGCTGGACCCTGGTGGCTCCACTACTCGCACATCTTCTACCACCTCTGAATTGGTGAGCATCACATCAAGAATGGCTGCCTGCCTGCCAGGTGGGGTCCTTAACCAGGTGCACCAGCAGACAGTCCTGGAATGTATCCAGCAGTGTTTGACTTCACATGCTCCTGGAAGCTGGAACATTCCAGTCAATATCTGGAAGGTTCACATCACCCATCACCACTACATTTGCCATTCATTTTTCTAGTTATTCTTTAAGCTCCTTATAACTCTCTTCCCCTTGTCCTATAGGTCTGTTGATCACCGCCAGTCGTAGTTGCTTGCCTGAGACTGCCATGAGTTGCACCCGTAGTGACTCAGTCTTGCCATTATTTCCCCTCCTGTAGTAGTAGGCCCAGGTGCCTTACATAAAGTGCAGAACTAACAGTACATAAAATATAAGAATAAAAACCAACATAGATAATTCAGGAAATAATTCAGCATAAAGCTATAAAACAGATATGAATTTCACTGGCATGGCAATCAAATGTAAGAGATGTTACTCCGCAAAGGTTTGACTGATAGTCTTTATACCCCTCTTAAAGGCCTCCCCGGGGGGGGGGGCTTTCCTCAAGGCCGAGTTCCATAGAACTTGGTCAGCCTCCTCAAGGCCCGGCCCCCCAAGGTTTTTAACCTGGCCCTTGGTACTGCAAGGAGGCCCACCTCAGTGGAGCGAAGAGAGTGCAAAGGCACAACAGGGTGCAGATCATCTGCAAGATAACTAGGGCTCTATCCGTGTAGGGCCTTATAAGTTAGCAAGCCAACTTTGAAGGAGCTACACCACTTTACCAGCAGCCATTGCAGTTCGCACAGCACCAGGGATATGGCACATCTTAGAACGGCCGATCAGCAGCCTGGCGGTTGCGTTCTGCACCAGCTGCAGTCACCGCAGCATCCCTCCATTGACATCAAGGTACAGAGCATTGCAGTAGTCCAGCTTAGATGTCACAGATGCATGTACCAGTGTCTCCAGGTCTCCGAGGGGGATAAGGGATTTAATCTGTCTGATGTTACTTAGATGGTAAAAGATACTCTGGACTACTGCTGACACTTGAGCCTCAAGTGTCAACCCCTCATCCAGAGTGACTCTCTGATTTCTCACCTTAGTGGCAGCCAAGAGCCTAGAGAAACTAGCCTGCAGCCTGTCATCCTCTCTGTAGCTGCCTGTCTCCCCATTTGATTCATCTCGACAACTAGCACTTCATTTTTGTCAAGACTGAGTCTTAACCAGCTCAATGGCATCTAGTCTTGGATCTCGGCCAAACATTTATTTAGCACATCAACGGCACCAGGTATCCCGTGTGCAAAAGACACAGATGGAGCTTGGTATCATCTGCATAGCAGTGAAACCCCAGTCCATACTGTTTAATGATCCCTCCCAAGGGCATCGTATACACTGCTAAGAGCAAGAGGTCCAAGACCTGGTGTATGCCACAGGGCAGTGCCACTGGAGTGAAAAGAATTTCCCCAACACCACCCTCTGTGTCCTGTTCCTGATAGGACTTAAACCAGCAGATGACCTTGCCGGTGAGTCCTACATACTCCCTTAGCCGTTCCAATAACAGCCGATGGTCCACAGTATCAAAGACTGAGGAGAGATTGAGGAGGAATAGACCTGACCGCTCTCCTCTGTCTCCTGCTCTGAGAAGGTCACTGTGTACCCTGACCAGTGCAGTCTCTGTGACATACTTGGATCTAAAACCAGATTGGAGAGACTTATAGATGTCAAAGGCAGTGAGGTTTGCATCAAGCTGCAAGCAACCACCTTTTTAATAACTTTACCCTTAAAAGATTAGGTTAGAGACTGGTCAGTAATTCACCAGGGAGTCCGGATCCAAAGTTTTTTTTTTTTTTTTTTCAGAAGAGGCCTCTCCAAAGCATCTTTTAATGTAAGTGGAAAGACCCCCGCTGACAGGGAGCACTGGACAATCCCATCAAACACCAGGCTCATCTGCCCGATGTAACTCACCAGTAGCTTGTCGGGCTTGGATCCAGTTCACAGAATGTTGGCCATAGCTGTGAGATCACCCCACTCAACTCTTCTGTTATCACTAGTATAAACTCTCCCCATGACAGCTGAATGCATCTGAGCAGGGTAGGCTCAGCCCTGCTGGGTTGCCACAGCCCATTTGGAGAGATGCCAGCCCAAATAGAGGACACCCAGTCAGAGAAGAATCAAGCAAACTTCTTGCATTTTGCGGGTGAAACAACTCTTGCAGACTCCAGACGGGCTGGATGGAGTAGCCTGTCCATAGTCTGAAAATGTTGAGCCAGTCGATTCTTCTTAGCAGCAGTCTCCCTTGACAGAAACTCTGTGTTTTTCTGGGTGATTGCCCTTTGGTATTCACTGTAGTGAGTACTCAAAGCCAGTCTGTCATCATGGGCCCTGGATCTCCTCCAACAATGCTTCAGCCTCCACCCTCTTACCTTCCTTTCCCTCGCCTCACCATTGTACCACAGCAAGCCAAGGCATGAAATCAGAGGGTGTACGCGGGTAGATACCACATAATTGAAGGCCACCTTGATAGCCATGGTATAGACCACCACAACCTCCGCTGGTCCCATGGCATATGCCACCACCATACTCAAGATATCCAGCACCACCAGGAGTCCTTCTGGCCAGAGCCCTCTTAAAGGGTGGTACAGGACCATCTGCATTAGGGGTGGACTACAAGAGGGGACCCTGAAGGAGAGCCTGATTTTACAGTGATCTGACCAACTGACTGGATAAATCTCAAGCCCCTCAACCTTGAGCCTCAGGGAACATACCAAGTTCAAGCCATGGCCGTGTTAATGGGCTGCAGAAGTAACAACTTGTGTGAGTCCCGGGGATTCCATTCCCTGGAGGAAATCTTTTCCAAAATGCTGGAGCTCTTGGTTGATCCAGGCATTGAAATTGCCCAGAAATAAGCCATTTAAGTGACGCCAACACCTTGTTGACGATGAAGTCTGCGATTTCCTGCAGGAAATCTCCCTTGCACCCTGGAGACCAGTACACAAGAAGTATCCTGCAACTTGCACCTCGATCCCCACACATAGCCAGGCATTCAGACAACAAGATATCTCCCAGTGGGTGCACCACGAAGTCCTGCTCAGATCTAAAACAAATGGCCGCCCTGCCCCCTGCGATCTTTCCTTTGGCAGTGAACCACGGAGAATCCATCTGGGATGAATGACTCTAACACAAGGTCAGCAACTTCACCAGGTCAGGTCTTCATGAAGGAATAAATAAAAGGGAGGAGGTGCACCAGAGATGCAATATTCAGGTAACAGTAGCAAGCTTAATTGCCGGAATGTTATACCGACTTGTTCTGTGGACCCAAAATGCCATTCTCCCTTGGAGTCTGTCTAATCCTGCTTTGAAAGCCTGAGTAGTACTAGTTTCCACAACCTCATCACAATACTAACATACTAATTGCCAGCAGATTAGGCCTTACGGTCTATCGAGTGTGCTCGAACCTCAGATCCCTAGTTGGGTGCAGGCCCCCCTGTGTTCAGAAACCCCTATCATCCATCCCACCCCTGGGCCAGGCCATCATCTGATACATCCACTTTCTGTGTCTGTCCCACCCTCTCTTGAAGCCCTCCACTGGATCTCTGAACCAGCTACCAGGCAAACATTCAAGGATCCACCACCCTCTCAGTGAAAAACCTCCTCCTCTTTCCCCCACCCTTCCACCTTCCAACTTCAAACCATGCCCTCTGGTGATACCTCCTGCTTTAGTCTAAAGATCCCTCCGTGTTTACCCTATTTATTCCATTGAGGTACTTGAAGACCTCAGTCATGTCTCCCGTCTCTTCTCTCCTCCAATGAAAACAGGCAGAGCTCCTCAAGTCTGTCCTCATACGTCAAATCCCCTAGTCCTCGTATCATCTTAGTTGCCCTAATCACTAATAAAAAATAAATAAAAGTATTTTATTGTCACTATGCAGAACAGCAGTACAATAAAGCCAGGTACTGCAAATTGATCTGTAAATAGTCTGTATAGTGGCATCCCATTTCACAGCACTCACAACCAGTCTGTTGAATTTTTTTATTACAAATGTTTACCCAGGAGAACTCAAGTGAGGTGCAGCATCTTGTTGCAGCTGGGCAGACTAACCATACAGGGGTCAAACTACGTGCTCAGGGTCATACAGTGAGTTAGTGGCTATGATGGGAATCAAACCTGGGATCTGCTGGTTCTCAGCTCTGGGCTCCCACCACCTGACTTCTCTAAGTTAATTTCTTTATTTTATTGAAATCTGCATCAGGCAGATGGTAATATGGCCCCATGAGGACATAGTATCTCATTTTCAAGGGGTGGATCCCTTTTGGTACGGCAGGGTACAAAAAGTGTTTACTGTGCATTGCAAGAGAGTGTACAAAGGCTAGTTAAAAGCACACACAAATAGTTTGCTTACATGGCAACAGTGGATCACACTTACTCAAACAGCAGGTAGGGGATGGTTGTCACTGGTGTTGAGGGACATCTGTAAATATTGGGGGAAGAGGTGGATGGGGGGTTCAGGTGGGAGGACATCCACATGGTTCTTTCACTCTTTAAGCAGCACTGTCTTTGTAGTGTCATGGGAAGGTTGTATGTTTGTAGAAGGGGGGGCTGATAGGCTGTTCCATTTTCCAGAGCTGGGGACGAAGGCCCATCTGTGGAAGCCTTTTTGTTGTTTGAGTATTATAAATCACAATTGTAATTTCAGCTATGTGCAGAGCCACTGTATGTCTTATCCTGTGTACAGTGGTCGCTCGTGCAGGATTGTTAGCAGTACTGCATGCCGGTTTACAGACAGGGTAAGGGCAGTTTCATTTCACTTTTGAAATTAAAAAAAATATTTACTTAAAACCCTTTATAAATCAAACTTAAATGATTTTATAAGTCAGTAGGGCCTCTGCAAATTGTCACTTCTGATAAGAGGGACTCCTCACATGAGGTCTGGGCAGCCAGAACTGCTTAGCTTTGCATTGTGGTCCTTTCACCCAGATCTCACTCTTGAAGTCTCTTGTACCATAAGAGATGCCCTGCAGAGGCCCTATTAACTTATATTATCCAACTAGCTGCCTCCTCGTGGATCTTCAAGAACAAGCAGTAGGGACGGGGTAAAGAAACATAGAAATATAGAAATAATGAACCAAAAAAAGGACCTCTTGACTCACCCAGTCCACCAAGATGCTATCTGCCTAATCTGTCTCTGCAGACCCTAACTGGTCTCTGGCGACCCTCCCTCCTCC
Organism: Neoceratodus forsteri; assembly: GCA_016271365.2. Classification (NCBI taxonomy): domain Eukaryota; kingdom Metazoa; phylum Chordata; order Ceratodontiformes; family Ceratodontidae; genus Neoceratodus; species Neoceratodus forsteri. The sequence continues at coordinate 598,290,963 of CM057454.1, read as the reverse complement.
CTGCCTATTTGCTAATACTCCCCTATGTCTGTCCCAGGCATGCTTAAAATCCCCCACTGTTTTCACCTCCACCACCTCAGCTGGCAGTCTGTTCCAAGTGTCTACCACCCTTTTGGAGAAGTAGTACTTCCTCGCATTCTTCTTAAAGTCCCCACCCCCACCCTTGGCTTCATTGCATGCCCTCTGGTCCTGGTGATCTTTCTCAACTGAAGCGTCTTCCCTCATGCAGCCTGTTCACCCCTGTGAGGTACTTATAGGTCTCCATCATATCACCTCTCACTCTCCTTTCCCCCATAGTACATGTTGAGATCCCTCAGTCTTTCCTCATAGGGCTTCCCATGCAACCCTTGCACCATTTGTGTTGCCTTCCTCTGGACTGCCTCCAACTTGTCTATGTCTTTTCTGAGATGTGGCTTCCAAAACTGGATACTGTACTCCAGGTGGGGTCTCTCTGGTGAGTGATACAATGACAGCACCACCTTCCTCCTCCTGCTGGAGATACCGCTCCCTATTGATCTCAGCATGCCACTAGCCCAACCTCTTGTTTTGTTAAACCGCCCTCCCACTTTGAGATAATCTGGTATAATAACCTCAAGGTCTCTTTCCTGCTTAGTGACTGACAGTACCTCCCCCATCCTATACTCTGCTCCTGGGTTCCTATGCGTGCACAATTTTGCACTTTTTGACACTGAACCCCAACTGCCATGCTCTTGACCACTCCTCAAGTTTCCCAGGATTCCTGTGCATTCTCTCTACCCCTCCCGCCTTGAGTGTCCACCCTATTATGGATTTTGGTATGATCTGAAAAAAGGCATACCTTCCCTTCCAGTTGTTCTGCAATGTCATTTATGAAGACAGTGAAAAGGACTGGTCCCGGTACTGAGCCTTTTAGCACCCTGGTGGTCACACCTCCATTATCAGAGTGAGCGCTGTTTACCACCACCCTCTGTTTCCTGTCTATCAGTTTCTAACCAAACTCAGCACTTTGGATCCCACCCCTGTGCTGCTCAATGTCTTCAGACCATGTCCACTGCCCTCCTTTTATCTATTTCCCTGGTCACCCAAAGAAATCCATCAGATTCATCTGAGTTGCGCCCCCCCGTGAATCCTTGCTGCCTGTGGTCTTGCAGCCCAGTGGATTCCAGATACTTTACCAGCCTTTCCTTTAGCAGGGTTTCCATTAATTTCTCCACCACTGAAGTGAGACTGACCGGCCTGTAGTTGCTATCCTCCACTTCTCTGCTGCCACTCTTCTGTAGAGGGACCACATTTGCTCTTCTCCAGTTCTCTGAAACTACGGCCTTTTCCAGTGACAGTTGAATAAGGCCATCAGTAGGGCAGCTAGCACCTCCCTTAGTTTCTTTATTACCCTTGCGTGTATCCACCCTGATGCCATTGTCTTGTTCACCTTTAGAGCGGCGTCCCTTCAGGACTGTCTCCACTGAAAATGGGCATGTGTCCTCCTTGCCCCCTGCTCCTTTGTTCATGCTACTCCCTGGAGGTCTGTCCCCTTCCACCGTGAAGACTGAGCAGAAGTACCTGTTCAGGATGGCAGCTTTTTTCTTGGTCCTCTTCTATGCAGTCTCTCACCGCCGCCCTCCTAATCCTCACTATTCCTCCCTTTGCTTTCCTCTTCCCACATATGTATCTGAAGAAAGCCTTGTCCTCTTTAGCTACCCATTTGGCTATCCTTTCCTCTGTCTGTGCTATTGCTCTTGTCCCCCAACTTATCTGCTTCCCGGTTTTACTTGCTATTCCTCCCTGTCCTCCTCCCTTTGTGTTTCCTTTTTATACCTCCTGCATGCCACCCTTTTATGCTTCACCACCTTGGCCACGTCAAAGAGATCCACAGCGGTCTGTTTTTTTTTTCCTTCTGCTTTTACTCACTTCCTTCACACAGAGGTTGGTTACCTTAATTATGCCTTCCCTTATAAAGAGGAATGTAAGGTTGTGTGTGTGTCAGTAGTGGATGCACTTATGGAAGAGTGTGAACCAGTGGTAGCCTCTTTGGGTGGTGGGCCCTGAAAGCTAGATGGCTGTACAACAGGCAGCAATGTGTCCTTGAGTAAAGCAGTAAAATAACTGTATGATGTGTTCCAACAGGCAAGATCAACACACCGATGGAGTACAAGGGAGAGCTGGCCTCTTACGATATGAGACTAAGGTAACATTGTTAAAACATTTATGGGCACCTATGGAGGAGACTGTCACAAACCTGTTTCCATTTTACTTGTAACCTGTCTTGAGCCGACATCCTGAGAGAGCAGTTTGCTCTAGTTGTCAACTAAAATAGTTTTTTGATCTTGGATATTTATTTTACTTTGCACTGATTTTGTTATTTGTACTACTTTAATTTTGCACAGTTATTGTTTTTTTTTATACCTCTGTCACACCTGGAAATGAGCTTCAACTCCGTGTGCATTTCCTGGACCTCAAGTTGTTAATAAATAAATAATTGCATCTCAAAAAAAACAGATGAAATCTAAGAAGTTGAGCTTGCAGTTGGGGGCTGGTTAGTGATGCACACATAGAAACATAGACTTTGACGGCAGATAAGGACCGCTTGGCCCTCCTAGTCTGCCCATTTCCCTACCTAGAGGATAAGCTGCAGATCCTATTTAACCAACAGCCTATTTCTTCCTACCCCCCACAAAAATTGCCTTATGTCTGTCCCATGCATTCTTGAATTCTCCCACAGTTTTAGACCCCACAATCTCCTCAGGAAGGCTGTTCCATGCATCCACCACCCTCTCTGTGAAAAAATACTTCCTCACTTTGCCCCTGAGCCGTCCCCACCTCTAGCTTTAAATTGTGTCCCCTTGTCCTTGCACATCTCTTTTTCTGAAAGATGCTACCCTCTTGGACTTTGTTGATTCCACTGAGGTACTTAAACGTTTCTATCATGTTCCCCCTCTCCCTCCTTTCCTCAAGGGTATACATATTAAGCTCCTTTAGTCTCTCCTCATATGGCTTCTCTTGCAGACCCTGCACCATTTTAGTTGCCCTCCTCTGAACTGCCTCCATCCTGTCTATGTCCTTGTGGAGATGGGGTCTCCAGAACTGGACGCAGTACTCCAGATGGGGTCTCACCAACTGTCTGTACAGGGGGATAACAACTTCCTGTTTTCTGCTGGTGATGCCTCTCTCTATGCATACATATACATAATGGGGTTCAGTAACCCTTGTAAGTGGGGCCTGGTTTGTGAGGCACACCTAATGGTATTTGGTAACTGTGACTTCCCTGAAGAAAGTTTTTGCATCTGCTTTTTGGAGTGTATCTGTTTGGCACAATTCCCCTCATCGTGCCCCCTTCCCTTTGATGTTTTTTTCTTTTCTTGCCTTTTTGATGACTGCGTTATTTGATACCTGCAATCTCTTAAAAGGCTTGAAACCTTAAAATATAGAACCTTTTTTATTAGCCTGATGCACTACTTATACCGAGGGTGTGAGTTTGGGAACAGCCTGAGAATTCCCAACCTGGGCTGCCGGAGTCTGTATTGTACCACATAATTGATGGACTCTGACTTGAGTCGAGGAGCATTGGCGAGATTGCAGTGGATTGTTTTTGAGCCCAACTCTTTTTCAACACTACCATGCTCCCTACCTGGTAAAGCAGAGCCTTAGACAAAAGGCTGTCATTTGTGTACAGTATTAAAAGATCACAGGGAAGAAGATGGAGGAAAACAGAGCGAGAAGGAAAAGATACTTTAAACATTTCAGAAAAAGGCAGGGGGGAGTAGTTACAGAACTGAGAAGGGAAAAGTATGTCTCGAACCTTAGACACGTGGCATGCTTTGTGACTGTTGGTATAATATTTTTCTGTGCAACTCACTAGAACAGGACATAGGCGCTCCCTGTTGTTGGAAAGTGGATGTTGATTACTCATTACTGTTGGATCAGGATGAAGGGAGGTTGTGCCTAGGCTGGCCAGCAGGAGAGGTGGAACAGTGGAATAAAACAAAATGCAAATGAGAAAGCAGAGCCTCATCAGCACTCCTAGCTGCAGGAAAGGGTTATTCATAATGGGAAGGCCATGCACCCAACCCCTCTACCCCCATGAGTAATGCCCCCCCCCTAGTTCCCTGTGTAGCCCCAGACTGTGGCATATGTGCCAGCCTTGTTCAGCAGGGTCAAGGCAGCAACCAACAGGACAGAGCTGGCACCCTGGGTGCAATCAAAAGGGAAGATAAAACATTTTTTTGATTTTGGCTTATCTTTCCAGGCGTAAACTGGACCTGTTTGCAAATGTTGTTCACGTGAGTAGTCTACCTGGGTACAAAACTCGGCACAACAACCTGGACCTGGTGATCATTCGGGAGCAGACCGAAGGAGAGTACAGCTATATGGAATACGAGGTAAGTAAATCACCGCAACACAGCTGAGTACATCACTGTGGACAGCGATAGAGTGGGGTATGTTCAGTCTGTGTATCACTGTCTGTCAGAGAAGTGAGGGTGTTTTTTTCTCTCAGCCTGGCAGACAGAAGGGAAGGTGTACTGATATTCTGAGGGGTGAAATAGAGGCTATGGCTTAATGAAGCTTGACTGTGAATTGTAGGATTGGTTACTACAGAGTACAGCTGATCCCTACTTAGGGTTGCCAGCTTTGGTTAAACAGGATACTAAACCACACCCTCTAGCAACACTCGTTTTCACAGCTCTGGTCTACACTGCATCTCCTCCACTGCTGTTTGTTGTATCAGAACACATTAATAGATGCTGTCTGCAGATAAAGACCAAGGGTCTACCCAGTCTGCCGATATATAGATATGTATATTCCTGCCTCGCCCCCTGACCTAATGTCTTGAAGGAAGTATCTACCACTGCCCCCAATCTTGAATCGTCTACTTTCCTATGTCCTCCTAGTGGAACTATCAGTCCCCTTACTCTGACCTAGCCATGTTTGAACCCATTTATAGTCCCTGCCCCCACCACTTCTGCCGGTAATCTGTTCCATGCTTCAGCCATGTTCTCGGAGAAGTAGAACTTCTGCATGTCCCTCTTGAATTTTCTTCCTACTGGCCTCCATTGTGCCCTCTTGTGACTGCTTCCACACACTCGACAAAGCCTATCAGCTAATTTTAGTGACTCATATCAGTATTTTGCGTGTCTTCCGCATTGTATGTATTTGGCCTGGAATACATTGTACAATGCCAATGTTGTTACTGTTTTCTTATATATTCCTGTACCCCATTACGTATTGTACACCCCTACTGTGTGTATTCCTTGCTATGTGTATCCCTGATGTGATGTGGAACTTTTGTAAAAGAGCCTTGGCTCATAGGTGTTATCCAAGATCTTAATATCTTAATAAATAAATACATTTCCCTTAGGAACTTATAAGCAGTACCCCAGATAAGGATGTGGACAAGATGGCCGCCGGGCTGGGAGTGCTGTCCATTGGAGTTCCAATTTGACCTCTAACTAATCTTTGATTTATCTTATCTACTAGTTTTATTAGAGGTACTACGGCTAGTTGTATTGCCAGTCCTCCAAAACCCTGAGAGTACAGCCAAATGTTAATACACTGCCTTGCTGTTCGTCAGTTCATTGGTGTTCATTTTTTTTAACAACTTTTTATTGCAGCAATGAGAGATTACAGCATTGACAGGTGACCATATAGTGATATACTCTGATTAGCATTTGATAAACCTTTGGTCTATGTCTGAAAATGTTTATAAAATCAAGACAGAAATGTTGTATTTCCCCTTGTGTGCAATATTAGACACTGGTTTATTGCCATTCCTTTTTGAGTGTTTAGAGTGAACATGCTCTTGGTTGGTGCTCCCCCTTACATATAGATGAAGTACTATATACGCTAGATAAATATATAAATTATCATAGTGATTAGGTTAGGAGACCTTAACAGCAGAAAGACGTTGACGTGTATTATAAATTGTTTTAAGTAGAATTACAGCTGCTTTCACTTGGTATTTGTTTACAACTATTTACGGGTATATGTGCACTTAAGTATGTGCTTGATTAATTAACAGGGAAAGAGATATATAACTATCCCTGTGGTATTGATTTAGGGATGTTCAAGTTCATGACTATACCCCCTTGCACTTCCTGGTATAATGCCAAGTGTATGCTTTATGTACCTCTTTTGTACCTAAAAAAAATCTTTGTTTATTTTTCAGTTATTTATGCACTGTCACTTTAATTAACACTGGATAAATTGTGTTCACTAGAGGTGCAAGGCAGTCCCTGACGAAGCGTGCATGTACAAAACCGGTTGGGCCTTGTAGGAGTGGGGTCAGCACTATATGGCACTGTTCACTTCGTTTTTTATTTTGCTGCTATTTTCATGCAATAAAATGTTGTGGTATATGCTTAGAGCATTGGATGGTGCCTTTATTTCCTGTGTACTTGAAATATTCCTTCCCATATATTCAGCTAGTCCTGATCCTGTAATAGAATTTGTGCTTCTCGTTCCCATGCCTCCCTACTGTGTAAGAGTGGGACACCTTCCACTGGTTTATAACATGCCACCATGTTGGATATGAATTTCTTGGCGCCCTGTCCCAACTGCGTATTCTCAATATAACTTACTAGTGGTTGTGGTTCCCTCTGTAGGTCCTGCAACGTTGGGCGCCCTCTAATGGAGGACACTACTTGCAGATAATGGAAGAAGTCTGTTTGCACTGACTGGCATTCCACCTGCCTTATCTCAAAAATTATCATCTGTCCTCCCTTCAGAAATTGTGAGAATCTATTGAGGCCGTGGTTTCCCCATCTTTTTAAAGACCATGTCTGTCCACGGGGGTAGGAATCTCGTGCAGTGATCTATCCTTGTGAAGGAGGTGACGGAGTCATCCATCCCCAGGTCCTTTCTCACCTTGCACCAGATGGCACACATTTGTTTTGTCCAGGGATTTGTAATTGAGCTGAGCTGAGCCCCTGTAATAGTGGAATCAAATAAGCTCAATGGGTGCGTTCCCCTATTACTCTTTATTTCCATGTGTAACTGGACATTATCTGGGTCTGCCTGTTTGTAGGTTATCCATGGAAGTAACTGTGCCATATAGTAATACATTTATAAATTAGGGAGCCTCACCCGTCCATCCTTCTCTGGCTTCTGCAAATTTCTTCATTTAATTCTCAGTTTCCTTTTCTGCCAGATAAACCTGTGCAGGGCTTTATCTATCTTAATCCAGTCTGCCTATGGAACATTAGCCGGATGGGTTTGAAAGAAGAATAAACACTGGGGTAGTATATTCATTCGACTTTACTCTGCCTTACCAAGTAGAGACAAAGGGAGCATTTCCCTCCTCTTGAGATCTGCTAGTACTTCTGTGATCAACTTTTCATAGTTCACCTGATGGAGGCGCGAAAGGTTTTTGGGATTTGAATTCTTAAATATCTAACTCGCGATATGGCCCATTTTTATGGTACGAGAGTCTTTAACTCGGCATCATCTCGCCACTAATCAAGACTGCCTTTGTTTTAGTCACATTTATTTTAAAGCCTGACATCTGGCCATAGTCTAAAAGTTCTGCTAGTACTAGAAAGGTGCAGATGGGATTCCTAAGGTACAGCGTGGTGTCATCTGCATATAAGGATATCCTTTTAAACCCCCCCCCCCCAAGTAACACTGCCTCCAGCTCACTGTGAGCCCTAATCGGAGCAGCCAGCAGTTCCATAATTGGAGCAAACAGGATAGAGGATACGGGACAGCCCTGCTTTGGTTCCTCTCTCTGTGTTTAGTGGATCTAATAATGTACCATTTTCTTTGATACTAGGCTGGTGGTGACTATAAAGTTCCTTTCTCCAATATTGAAACTGTCCCAAATTTTGTGAGTGTGGTGAACAGAAATTCCCCTTTCAACCTGTCAGAAGGCCTTTTCTGTGTCGATGGTAATGGCAGTCTGCTGTCGCTTGTACGCTTTATCTTTGTGCATAATGTTTAGGTGTCGTCTGATATTATAGAAGAGATGTCTGTTGTGGATGAATCCTGATTGGTCCTTGTGAGCTAGTTTTTGCAGTATCTTCATCGGTGTTCATTGAGGCATTTTTAACGAATAGGTAAGTAGTTTAGTTGGGGTCTTGTGCGAGTCTGGGCCGAAAGGTGAGCTACAGTGAGTATTGCTAGTGTTTATTGTTTTTTAGTTAGATCTTAGTTTGTTGGCTGTAGTTTGTTCTGCCCAGCCAGGTGTCCGAATACTTCAGTGCTGCTGCCGTCCACATCACCCCCTTTTTTAGTACAGGATACGGTGCTATGCTGGTACCTGCATAGTTGTTTGAACTTGAGTGATTTGGAGCTGTGAATCGGAAAGTGGTCATCCCTCAGTCCAAGGAAGAATCTGTTACTGCTTCTTCTGATGTTCGCCGGGTAGCTGACCCGCAGACTTGCTGTCTCAGTGGTCGCTCGGTAGCCGACTCGTGAATCTCACTGAGAGTCATAAGCTATGAAGTGGGACTGTCTTCAGCACGGCCAGTTGGCTTGCCTGGATTACCCTGCTCGAGGAAAGAACTTTGTGGTTCTGTTGGTGATTTGCAGGACTTTTGGGTGGCAGGTGGGAGTCACTGTCCATTGGGGAACTGTCCTTGGCTACCAACTCTGCTTTAAATCCTGGACCAGGAACTGCTGTTGGTGGAAGCATCTATGGATGCCTGAGACTGACGTGAATGGATGTGAGTGGTGAGAGAATCCACGGGTTCGGTTTCTTTTGTTTGCTTTTCCAAACGGCTTGATTTTGGCAAAAGGTTGCAGTTAGAGAGCAGCCTAAAGCTCTTCTGCTGTAAATACTGTAAATGGTCAGCTTCTCTGGTGAGAACAGAGAAAACTCCTTCATTTTTTCACATTTCCACAGTGTGAATTTTACAGTTGTACAAACTAAAGTTTTGAACTCTTCTGGTGTCATCGAAAGCTGGACACTACTGTGTTTATTTAAATGGATATACGGGTTCTCGTGATTTTTTAAAATTCTCTCTGACATTGTCTTGTTAATTTTTTGATATTGGGTGGATGGGGTTTGTATGATTGATTGAGTGTAGGGTTGTGATTGTGGAGTGATATATGTTTGATCTTTCTGTGTAATTTGCATGAAAGGGAGTGTGATTGTTAAATGTTGGAGTGGATAGTGTGTATTTGGATAGCTGTTGTGGGGTGGTGTGGGACTGTCACTTTTAGCATGGGAGGATTGTTTTATACAATGGCATTGTGTGTGGGATTGGGGTCCCCTCGGTTTAGCTACTCCCTATCCCGGCTGCTAGACCTCTGCCCCTTTGATGATTCCCCCCTGCCAGTAGTGGCATATAGGCACTACAGAGAAGTAGGTATTGTCAGGAAGTGGGATGGTAGGAGGTGGGGGGTGCTAATCGGGAAGGGGGGGGGCAACATAGGTCAGATGAGGACCAGGAGGTGCCCAGAAGCAAAATGGGTCCGAGAGAGAGGCGAGACATGGTTGGTGCCCGTATTCAAGGATCCCGCCACACTGAGCAGGCACGTGGCTGTTAGGACAGCAGCCTTCCTCTCGTCCTCTGAGGGTGGTGCTCTGCATTGCAAGATCAGTGAGGAACAAAACAGTCATTATGGTGGATTTAATGTCTTGTTCTTTGCTTGATCTGGCATGCATTACAGAGGCCTGGCTGAGCAATGATGCTGGTCCTGTTTTGGGGTGGCTGTCCCGGCAGGGTTCTCTGTAGATCTTCTTCGGGGGTATGTTAGTCATCAGGTCACACAGTAGGAACTTCACCATCAGTGAAGCAGGATCCACACAGAGGATTTTCAGCAGTACAGCTTGGACTGCCCACGCTGTCGACATCCATCGACGTCACCAACCCTATAAGGATGAGAATGGCCCCGCTCCCTCCTCAGTTCTTTCCCACCATCAACTCGCTCGCATGGGTCTCTGTGGAAGCTTTGATGTGGTATTCGCACCTTTTTCACCTACAGCTTTTTCTTCTGCTATTTTTCAGAATCTCTTTTTTATTAAAGAGTCCTCCAAGTTGTGTACGTCGAGAGTTAATCCTTGAACTTCTCTGTTCTGTCGCGCGGAAAGAAGATTGCCTCGACAGACTAACATTCTCTCTGTGAGCACAAGCAGACTGCACAACCCTCGAACTATAATCCACAAAGGCACAAACATGGGAATATGTTTTACAGCATTTATTGCTTAAATTTCAGTGTCTAGCCCGGAGCAGCCACACTACCCCTCACCCCAAACACTCTGTCTGCTGTCTTGGGTCTTACCACAAAGTTTCTGACTGTGAGCTCTGCCAGAAGTTTAACCAAACAACCCACAGGCAACGCAGAAAGGATCTTAAAAATTTCCTGATGAATCAACAGGTAGCCAGTTCCAGGCAGGGGTCCGCTGGGGTTCCAGCCCCTCAGTCGCCGACAGGCTCCCAGGCCTCCAAGGCCCGAGACAAATCCTCAGAGAAAAGTCATAGAACAGACCGAGATCATGACTGTCCCACCCCCACCCACCCCCAAAGCTGCGATCTTGTTCCCTGGCGGTCTCTTCTCCTTCCCTTGGGAGATCCTCATCGGCTGCAGCTGCAGCTGCACTGATGTGCAAAACCACTTTCCAGGTCTTTGTGCTCTCCAGACCCATACCGACAGCGTCCCTGCCTGATTCTCAGGGTGGTCGGCCATCAACTTCTGGGTTGTCTCCCCCTCCATCGGGGCCTGCTTCTTCTCCCTCCAGGGCTACAAACTCTTCGGATTCCCAGGGCCCATCAGGTGGGTCATGGGTACCTGTGCGGTTGATCCCCCTTCCGTCGACAAATGTCGTTGACCTAAATGACATTTTAACAAAATTCACTTGGGTGATTGTGCAACAGCTGGGCGTGTACAGGCCCTCTTCACCGACGCCATTGATGGCTGCTTTGTCATAGACGCCTACACATTGGCCGCGGGAACCCCCCACAAGCCATCGTAGGTGCATCCAGTGCTGGACCTGGATTTGGAAGTGGTCAGCGTCGAGGAGGAGTACCATCCAGATCTCATTTTTCCTGATGATGAGGAGGAATTGGAAGATATCTTGGTCTCTGACAGATTCACAGTTTCCTTTGTCAGAGAGTATTCTTTTAAGAATACCCCTAGGTCTCCTCCTGAGGACCCCACATTTTTCAGTTTGATGAAGCAGCTGTTCTCAGCCATGTGCTTCTACACTGAGGAAGAGGATGCCACCAGGAAAGAGCTGGTGGACTTCCTGGAGATCCCAGAATCTCCCACAAAAATCATTCCTCCTATCCTGCCTGCCTTGAGGAATTCAGTCACAGCAGCTTGGCACATACCAGACATGGTGCCAGCTATGCCTTGCAGGGCAGACCAACTTTACCATGCCCCTCAAGGGTTCCCCTGCTATGCTGCCCAACCCAAGACAGTCTCAGTGTCATTAAGGCAGCCCACGACGGGTCTAAGGCACCTTAGATCTTACTTCAAGTGAGAGCTCTTACAGCAGGTAGTAACCGTAAGGACTAAGCTGTCAGGCACCAGGACGTCATGGAAACCTTCTAGCTAGCAGTCTTCAGCGGGGGACTGCCCCCGACATCAGCTCCGCCCTGACGTCGGCCAATGGTATAAAGAGGGCGGTGCCCAGCCCTACCCAAGTTCCTTTCCTGTCACTGACCCATTCACATTGGCGTCTTGAATGCCTTTTCACAACAGTTCGACTGCTTTCACGCCTTCAGCATTTTTTTCTTCCTTTATAATGATAAAGTCTTCGAATTTCATTCCATTCTGCATGTCTTCATCTGCAGTGTTGTCCATTTCATCCGTGGAACAAAGAAAATCCAAGTTCGCCTGCGGCAGGCAGTTGCTATCGAAGGACTGCCTCGAGGCCTGCCTTCTTTGCCTAGGCCTGAGCCATGACACTGCAGCCTGCGAGCACTGCAAATGGTTTAACTCCAGGACTCTGATCCGCCGCCAGAAGACCCGTAAGGCTTACCTCCTGGAGCAGCAGCTTGCCACCATGCAGACTCAGCCAGTGGGGAAGAGTCCTTCTTCTTCGGTCTTCACCTCCTCCTTAAAGCCACACGAGAAGAAACAGAAGGACTCTGGGGGGACGGGGGACGACAAATCTAAGTACCGGGAAAAGTCCTGGGGATGCTCCCATTCCAGGTCCCCACTCCAGAAGAAGTTTTCGTCCGGCTCCTCATCCCACAGGGGCTCGGACCATTCTTCCCAGTCTACCCATGCCTCCTCCAGGCAGCTGGCAGCAAAGTCCTCCACCGTCGTCCTGACATCGGCCGGGGGCAAGTCAGGGTCAGGGGCTTTGGTCTCTACCGTGACACTCCTCAAGGTTAAAGCCACACCAGTAGGGTCACCCACAGCCTTAGGGTCTGAAACCGGTCAGAAGCAGGGTGGTGACACTTTGGCTCCTGCCTGCTCAGTTCCGATGATGGCCTCGCCACCATCAGGGGCAGGCATCAGGCTTGCACGAGCACCCGATGCCCCCGCCCCATACTCTAGTGCCTTCACCTAAGGCCATGACCAAGCCAACAGCTGCATTTTCCACCGGACTCCGTTAAGCAGCTACCTGCTAAGGGTATGCCTTCCTGGATGTCTGATCTGGTTTCACACACCTCCTCGATGGCCCGTTTTCTGTCGCCGATCAAGGTTGTCTTCTCACCCTCCATTGGAGGCTCACGGATGATTAATCTTATGCCAGACAGGGCTTCTGACCTCCCCGTCTCGCCCCTGGCTCTGCCGACACCTCAGACGCCGGACCCCCCAGATGCCAGGTGCTCTGACGCCAGTCAAGCTGACGCCAGCTCCTTAATCACCAGCCAGCATGTCTGGTTCACAATTCTCCAAGGACCAGATTCTGGAACTCTTTTTCTTCTAGCAGAAACAGATCAAAGGAGACTTGCTCTCCCACAAGGAACTCGTGACCGTGGAGCTTGAGCCGCAGCAGGACCACGGCCAGGACCAGGAGCCTAAACAACCATCTCCCGCTCCAAAGGATCACACCCTGTGCCCAGACAACTGCCACGGTAGACCCCAACGCAGAGGGCGGCGACATGGCAAGTACTTCAGCTCATCCAGCCGTTGTCGTTGCTGGTCTCACAGCTGACGTTGGTCCCACAGGTCCCATAGCTGACGTTAGTTCATAGCCAACATCGCTCTAGCTGTTTGTCCTCCTCCTCAGTGGACACCAGCCATAGTTCTTCATCCTTAAGCTCAAACCATTCTGAACCTAGGGGTTGCCCTTCCTCTCCGGATAATAAGAACACCCCCAGGTCGCCTCCTGATGACCCAACATTCATGGACGTCATGAGGCACATCCAGGCCTCTAACAGATGGGAAACCGAGGACCTGGATCTGGACAGGCGGAGGTTGGCAAAGTAGCTGAGGCAGAAGGAGCCCAAGTCTTTAGTGGTGCCTCCTTTGGTAGACACCTTTCAGGACCTCACAAGGTTAACCTGGAAGCGTCCATCCACCACCTCTACCGTCTCCAAGAAGTCGGACAGGCTGTATAGAGCCTCTAGGGAAGAGTCTTTCCTGGCGGAACACCCTGCAGCGGATTCGTATGGTGATTATGGCTGCTCACAATAGATCGAAGAAGCCTAAACATCTGAGTACTCAGCCTAACGACCAAGAGTCCGGATACATCAACCAGATGGGCAAAATGGTTTACTCATTCTCCACTTGCTCCATCAGGTCCCTTAACTTTCTCACACCTAAGGTTCAATACCAAAATGCCCTGTGGGAGACAGGTATGGAGATAGCTCAGGCCCTTCCAGACTCAACACATAAAACTGAGCTCTTGGACCTCCTCAAATCGGAGTTGGATGTAGGCACCCTTGTTCTGCATGCTTCATACGATACTGTGGATACGGCAGCCAGAGCAGCGGCTTCAGGCGTCGGCCTCAGGTGCCATGTCTGGCTTAGAGTCTCAGGATTCTCCCAGGATCTACAGTCCGATATCTTGCACCTCCCCTTCAAGGGCTTGGTCCTCTTTGGAGACGAGACAGAGAAACTGATCACCCATTTCCAAGACTCTGGGAAGTCCATTTGGTCCGTTCAAAAAAGACCCATTAAGAAGCGGCCATTTCGGAAGCCCTCAGGTCAGCAGCCATGGAACCAGCCTCAGCAGAGGAGGGGCTACAAAAGAAAGGCCACCTCCCAGACTCTTGGAAGCTCTGCCTCTCGGGCAGCAAAGTCCTCCCAGGCCCTTCTGCCTACTCCCAGAGCAACACAGTGACTCCTTGCCAGACCCCCTCCTCCAGTGGAGTCATTGGGGAAAGTTGCAGGGGGTCGCTTCTCCCTCTGTCTTGAGGGTTGGAACAAAATAATGACCGACCTCTGGGTTTTACAGCTCATAGAGAGAGAGAAAGAGAGAGGTCGTACTCTGGAGTTCGAACAAGTGCCTCCAGAAACTCCAGCAGCGTCCTCCCACTATCCTCCTTCTTGTGTCCCCCTGATGGAAGGAGAAATTCAGGCCCTCTTACAAAAGCGAGCTATAGAGCCAGTTCCCCCAGATCAAAGGGGAAAGGGGTTTTATTCCTATTTTTTCCTAGTTCCCAAAAAGCCGGGGTACCTTTGGCCCATCCTGGATCTCAGTTCCCTGAACAAGTTCATTGAGTACAAGAGGTTCAGGATGGTCATGCTGCCAGATATGGCCTCCCTCCTGCACCGGGGGACTGGCTCTGCTCTCTAGATATGCAGGACGCATACCTGCACATCCTAGTGTTCCAGCCTCTCAGGAAGTTCCTGTGCTTCCTCTTCCAGGGTCAACATTATCAGTTTCGAGCCTTGCCATACAGCCTTTCCTCTGCTCCCGGAGTCTTCACCTGGTGCCTAGCGGTGGTGGCTGCAGCTCTACGTCGATGGGGCCATTACACCTTTTCCTACTTAGTCTACTGGCTCCTAGTGGCTCCCATGAGGGAACAACTTTTACATTCTTCCGAGAGTTGGGGATCTCCCTGAATATACCGAAGTCGTCCCCATGGCCCAGCCAGAGACTCCAGTTCATAGGGGCGGTCCTGGGCACAGTACAGGGCATGGTCTTCCTCCCCCTCAAACAGGGCAGATCACCTTCGGGATCAGGCCCAATTGGTATCTCGGCTCCTCATGTCCCGACCCGAGTCTGTCTGAGATTTCTCGGTCACATGGCAGCAGCCATCCCTACGGTTCCCATGGCTCGCTTCCATATGAGGGTCCCTCAGTGGACGCTCAGGGTGCAGTGGGACCCAAGGTCTGACGACATAGATCAGCAGCTCTTGGTCTCCAACCCAGTCCACAGGACACTAACCTGGTGGTTGGACTCACTCAGTCTATTGGCAGGGGCCCTCCTCCAACAGGAGCCACCGAGACGAGTTCTGACTACAGGCGCCTTGGGTCTTAGTTGGGGCGCTCACCTGGAGTCCAGTCAGACCCACGGGACCTGGTCACTAGACGAGCAATCGCTCCACAATAACATTCTGGAGATGCGAGCAGTCCTGAATGCCTTGCATGCAGTTCAAGCGGACTTTCCTCCTGGCCCTCTTCTTGTTCAGATGGACAACATGTCCATCGTTTTTTACATCAACAAGCAGGAAGGGACTCACTCCTATCCCCTCTGCAGGAAGGCAATGAGGATCTGGTATTGGGCACTGGAACATCGCTCAGGCTCACTGCTGTTCATGTTCCAGGCATCCAAAACATCTTGGCCGACAGTCTAAGCAGGTCTCTGTCCAAGGTTCATGAATGGGAGCTCCTTTAGTCAGTAGCAGACCAGCTATTCATCAGATGGGGCCTGCCAGAGTTGGACCTTTTTACATCCCTGCTCAACGCCAGACTGCCCAGTTTCTGCTCGCTCGATCCAGGGCCTGGAGTTTTCTGGCGAGACGCATTGTCCCTCTGTTGGACAGGTAGGTTCCTCTATGCCTTTTCTCCCTTTTCCATACTTCAGAGGGTGTTTCTGAAGTTACAGGTGGAGGTGCAGCGACGATTCTCATACCCCCTTTTGGCCTTGGCAGATTTGGTTCCCACTATTTCAGCAGCTGGTGGTGGGACCTCCAATTCCTATGCCTCTGAGCTCGCACTTGCTCTCCCAGGATCAGTGCACATTGGTCAACCCGGACCTCAAGTCCCTAGATTGTCACACGTGGCTCCTACAAGCCTAGCTATGGCTAGATATGGGGTTTCCCCCAAGGTAGCGGATGTTCTAGTGGTGGCCAAAAAACCCTCTACTAGAGCCACTTATGCCATGAAGTGGAAAAGGTTTTGCCTGTGGGCTACTGCACACCAGCTTAATCCCTTTTCCTGCCCTCCGAACTCCATGCTTGAGTATCTCCTCTCTCTTTTTGAGCAGGGCCTGAGCTACTTCTCCAACAAGGTGCACCTTTCTGCCATTTCGACGTACCGTGCACCGGTGGAGGGTAAGACTCTCACTCAATTGGAAGTGTCCCATACTTTTTTGCAGGGTATTTTGCATCTAATGTCTCCCATTCGAGTTCCTGTCCCTCCATGGGATCTCCTCTTTATGTTGGAAAAGCTCACGCTCCTACCCCACCGCTCGAACCAGCCATGGATTGTGAGCTCTGCTTTCTGTCGTGGAAAGCGTTATTTTTGGTTGCATTTACTTCTGCTCGAAGAATTTCAGAGCTTCAGGCTCTGATGCGTAAAAAGCCTTTTCTAGGGACATGGATATGTTGTTCATCCACACTGTCTGGCAGGTTCCTTCCTGCTTTAAATCTTGCCTCAAGGTCTTCAAGCTGGCTCCTCCCACCCACCCGGGTGGTAAAACTCTCGGCTCCGTCCCATGACGCCAGATCTTCCTTACCACTTGGAAGCTCAGGTTCCCTCCTTAACGCTCTGCGTATAGACTGGATCCTAATTCTTCGGTTCGCCCGAAACTTATTCTTAAATTTTTAAGACTTTGGTCAAATTACTCCTTTGCGGCTGCGATGGACAAATCGACTCCTGGATTTCGGCAGTGCCCATGTGGGCAGAAAATGTCCAGGACGGATCCGCACTCCACATGTGTCTACTGCCTCGGCCTAGACCATGACCTGCAGGCCTGCGAGTCATGCCATTCATTTTCGGCCAACGTCCTGGAAGACCGCGTTGCCCGGTTACAGCTTGGGTGCCCGGAGAAGCGCTACCCGCCGGTGAAGTCAAAGGAGGCCCGTTGGGCAGTGACCGCAGCGGCTGGCTCGGCTGAGCAACTCGAGCAGATGATCGCCCTTGAGGAGGAGATGGCACAGCCCACATCATCCTCTTCCTCAGTCGCGGCATTTATCCTGCTCTCTTTGGGTTCCTCCTACTCAGCTTCTTTTAAGGAGCTTTGCCAATCCCTTTCCACAAAGGGAGAAGGGCCATCGGGGCATTCTTCTCGGTCCAAAAAGAAGGACTGGAAAGGTAAGTCCCATCGTCTTGAGTTCGTGGGAGCGGGAGAGGTCCCCTTCCCCGGACAGTCGACACTCGACTTCGGTTCAGGTTGCGGCTAAGGCCGCTGGCTTCACGGTGTCCCCGTCAGGTCAGCTGGCCGAGACACCCGTCGACGCGGTCGAGATTTTTCTCGACCCGTCGGATGGGCTGTCGACTGGTGAAGCCGACAACCCTTCTTCACCGGTTCCCCTGGTGGAGACTGAGGACTTGCCTGTGCCGGAGTCCCCGGTCAAGGCTTCCGAGCCGAGGGAAGAGCGGTTGTCCCCCGCCCCTTCCCAGACCCGTCTTCGGAAACGCTGAGGATCTCGGTCTCGGACATCGTCTCGGTCCAGCCGATCCCGCCGACACCGGCAGTCTCGGTCTCGGCACGAAGTAAAGTGGCGCTGCCGCTTCGTCTCCGAAGAGGAGAGGCTTCAGCGCAAATTGCGTTGTATCTACGAGGACCTGATGTGGTAGCAGTTACTTCTGTCTGGGAACAAGCCGATGCTGTCGCCTTCCTGGCCATCAAGTGGCTGTCACCCGAGCGGCCGAAACAACCCTTCGTTGTAGTCGAGGTGCCCAAGCCTGGGCCACTTGTTCGGCCGAAACCAGCTGCCCCACCGATTTTGGTGGAACCTCCGCCTCCACAGCCGAAATCGGAGGCACCGACCAAGGACTCTCGGTCGGGTTAGGGTCTGCCCCACAGGTTGTCAATCACCCTCACTCCCGACCGTCCTCGGCAGGTGGAGGGTGGCTCAGGCCCCAGGCAGCTCTTCGCATACTCCTCGGAGTCCGACTACGACCCCTCCCTGTTCTCCAGGCCCATTGACCTGGAGTCCTCCGGGGGCCAGTCGATGGACGAAAGCCCATCGTCCTTTATGGGTCTGCTTCGGCTCATCTCGGAGTCCACCAGGATGCAGCTTGAGCCCATATCCAAGCGAACCAAGCATCCCCTAACGGAGATACTGGACCGAGGGGATTCACCCACAGAGGCCTTTCCATTGGCTGAAGCCATTGTTGGCCCAGCCTTGGAGCTCTGGCAGCAGCCTGCTTCCTGTCCTGCACCTTCGGCCAGGATGGCCAGGAAGTATGCAGTCCCCTCCGGCTCTTTGTCCAGTTTTTCGGAACACCCCTCCGCCGAGGGGTTGGTCGCCAATAGCATTTTCTGGCGTTCCGGGAACACTAGGGATGTGGATAAGCCCCCCGACAAGGAGTCCAAAAAGCTGGACTATGCCGGGCGCAAAGTGTACGCTGCGTCCTCCCTTGGCCTCCGCCAGGCCAGCTCGGCTGTGCTGATGGCACACTTCTCCCACGCCCTCATGGGCTCCCTGGATGAGGTGATCCCTCATCTCCCGGCCGACCTGCAGACCATGGTCAGGCAGGTACGGGACCAGGGAAGGGCAGTGGCAAAACAGCAGCTCCAAACGGCTCTGGACATTGGAGACTCCTGTGCCAGATCAGTTGCGGCCACAGTGGCCATGCGCCGCAGAGCATGGCTGAGGATATTCACCTTCATGGCAGATACCCTGCATAAACTGGCGGATGTCCCCTTCCTGGGGACCGACCTCTTCAGCCCTGGAGTGGAAGGTCACCTCCAGCGGATCGAAAAGTCCAGTGCCACTCTGGACTCGGTCACCTCCGCCCTGAAGGACAAGGGTCGTCGACAACAACAAAAGTCCTATCGCCCTTCTGTGCCTGCGGCACGTCCAGCTCAACAGCACCAACACCAGGCCAGCAGGCTCGCGCCTGGCACCCCAAAGCCAAGCCTGCGACTTCCTCTAATAGGAAGCAGGGAGGAAAAGGCCCAGGAGGTCCCTCAGCTGGTCCCTCCTCCAAGCCTGCCCAGTGACGGGTTGAGGGGTGTCGTCCTCAGCCTTGTCACTCCCCCCCTGAGTTTCCCCTGTGGGGGAACGGCTCCGCCACTTCCTTTCTGCCTGGTCCGCTATCACCACGGACCGCTGGGTGTTGGAGGTGGTAGAAAAGGGCCTGCCCCTGGAGTTTGAGCAGGCCCCGCCCTTCCGAGACGTCGCCCCTCGGGGGGGCTACGGGGTCCGCAGCCTCTCTGTTAGCTCACCGAGCCGGTATCACCCTGCTCCTCGAAAAAGAGGTGATCAGGAAGGTGGCGGATCCTCCTCCAGACCTGGGGTTTGTGTCCAGGTACTTCTTGGTCCCAAACGGACTGGGGGCTGGCACCCCGTTCTCCACCTGCACAACCTGAACAGGTTCCTAAGGTCTCAGACCTTCAGGATGGTCACTCTGGCTCAGATAATCCCATCCTTGGAACGAGGCGTGTGATTCTGTTCTCTGGACCTCCAGGATGCGTTCTTTCACGTCCCAATCCGTCTGTCCCACCAGAGATTCCTCCGCTTCAGAGCAGAGGGATCCCTCTATGAGTTCCAGGCCTTTCGGCCTTCGGCCTTTCCCTAGCTCCCAGGGTCTTCACCAAATGCATGGCAGTGGTGACAGCATTCCTGTGGCACCGAAGGGTCCGGGTGTACCCCTACCTGGACAACTGGCTGATTGCAGCCCCCTCCAGAACGGAGGTGGAGCGGTCCAGAGATCTGGCCCTCCAGGTTTGCTCTCAGGTTGGCCTCCTCATCAACGAGGCCAAGTCAGAACTCGTGCCAAAGCAGGTGATCCAATTCAGCGGGGCAGAGCTCAACTCTTTACGAGCCAGAGCACGGCTCCCGGTGGACAGGGCCGAGGTTCTTTCCTTCTTTGCCCAATCATTTCAGGTTGGGCAATTGCGCCCTGCCCGGGACTTCCTGCGCCTCCTGGGCCTCATGGCGGCCTGCACCAGCGTGGTCCATTGGGCCGCTGGTACATGCGTCCCCTTCAATGGGGGCTGGCCAGCCAATGGTCACAGCACTTCTATCCGCTGGATCAGCTAGTGACAGTGACCCAGGGGATGTGGAATGCTCTCCAGTGGTGGACCGTTCCAGCACATCTGCAGGAGGGCATCTGGTTCGTCCGCCCTGAGCCAACGGTCTCTCTATCGACCGATGCCTCTCTGATGGGTGGGGGTGCCCATCTGGGGGAGCATAGAGTGCACGGCCTCTGGTCCCCTCGGGAGTCCCGATGCCACATCAACCTGCTGGAGCTTCGAGCGGTTCGTCTAGCCCAAAACGGAATCAAGTGGTTCAGGTCCAGACGGACAATACCACGACCATGTACTACCTAAATCGCCAGGGCAGGACGCGCTCCATGCCTCTGTGCAGGGAAGCTCTCTCTGCATTTGATCACTCGTGTGCAGCCTGGAGCCGGATCTCTTTGCCATCCATGTGACAGGAGCCTCCAACACTCAGGCCGATGCCCTGAGCCGGATAGGGGGCTGCGTCTCACGAGTGGTCTCTCCTGCTGGAGGTAGTACAAGATCTCTTCTCCCACTGGGGCATGCCTCAGGCAGACCTGTTTGCCTCCAGGGAGAATGCGAAGCTGAGACTGTTTCATGCCGGCCCCCCTCAGCAGGGCTGGCTGCAGGGGGATGCCTTCTCGAGGCCGTGGACCCCGGGCCTCTTCTGTGCCTTTCCCCCATTTCCCTTGATCCACAAGGTGCTTCTTAAGGCGAGGCGCAGGTGATTCTGTTAGCCCCAAACTGGCCCAGCCAGTTCTGGTATCCAGATCTCCTCAGTCTCAGCTCCAGGCTCCCGAGGCGGCTTCCAGCCCGCCCGGACCTGATCTCAGTCAATCAGGGGAAGGTATTCTATCCGGACCTTCAATCCCTGCACCTGATGGCCTGGTTCCTGGCGGCTAGAGTTCCAGGCCTTGGGTCTTTCCGACGAGGTCCTCAACGTCGTTAAGGCGTCCGTAAGTCGACCAGAAAATGCTACGCCTTCAAATGGAAGAGATTCTCCATTTAGTGTCAGGGCAAGGGCCTGGACCCTTCCTCCTGTTCCTTGGCAAGCATTCTGGACTACCTGTGGTCCCTTCTCAGCAAGGGCTTGATCGACGACCCTTAAGATGCACCTGGCAGCCATCTCTGCTTGCAGGCGCGGGCGGGAAGCAGTTGAGTGGCGCAGGAGAAGGTGGTCGGGCGCTTTTCAAGGCCTTGATCACATATCCCCTCCGGTGCGAGAACCTCCACCTCCGTGGGATCTACTGCTGGTATTGGCTAAGCTCATGGGCATGCCATTCGAACCGATGCACAGGTGTGACATCTCTCACCTGTTGTGGAAGACCGCCTTCTTGGTGGCTATCACGTCAGCCAGAAGGATGGGAGAGCTCAGGCACTTTCCATCAGTGTCCTTATCTGGTCTTCCACAGGGACAAAGTTGTCCTCGCCCCCCACCGAAATTCCTTGCGAAGGTGGTGTAGGAGTTTCACCTTAACCAGGTGTTGACTCTGCGGTGTTCTACCCCAATCACACCTCAGAGGCCGAATAAGGCTTCATACTGTGGACCCTAGAAGAGCTCGCTAATTACAAGGAGGCGGACTGGCTGAAGTTTGGGGAGAGGTTCGCCAGCTGTTTGTCACCTCGCTGAAGCCGCACCTGGCAGACTTGCAGCCAAGTGGACGATAGGCAGGTGGGTCACCTCCTGCATAGATCTCTACTATAGGTTGGCGGGCATGGAGCCTCCTAGAGGATAAGAGCTCATTCTACCGCCATACCACTGCATCGGTGGCTGCTTCGGGGATGTCCCTA
Source organism: Neoceratodus forsteri (assembly GCA_016271365.2). NCBI lineage: Eukaryota > Metazoa > Chordata > Ceratodontiformes > Ceratodontidae > Neoceratodus > Neoceratodus forsteri. Next base: position 598,269,017 of record CM057454.1, on the reverse strand, counting down.
TCCAGGAAATCTGCAGGGCTGCTACCTGGAAGTCAGCACACACCTTCATCACCCACTACCACATCGACCTTGAGTCACGCCGGGATGCTGGTTTTGGGGCCTCGGTTCTCCAGTCCTTATTTCCTAAGCAGGGGGTGTGCGCCTTGCATCCCTCCTCCCGGAGAACTGCTAGGAGTCTGCCAGACAGTGTGGATGAATAACATATCCATGTCCTAGAAATACAGGTTACTCACCTGTAACAGGAGTTCTAGGAATGGTATATGTGTTCATCCACACAACCCACCTGGCTTCCAGCCGGCTAGATCAGCATCATGGGCGGACCCAAGAGTTTTACCACCTGAGTGGGTGGGAGGAGCCAGCTTGAAGACCTTCCGGCAAGATTTAAATTGGCAAGGAACCTGCCAGACAGTGTGGATGAACAACATATACCATTCCTAGAACTCCTGTTACAGATGAGTAACCTGTATATTTAGTTTTCCATAAGGACAGAATAGTGTTACATAGAAACCCTAAATTTTTACCTACGGTGGTGTCAGAATTTACCCTAAATCAAGATGTCCACCTGCCTGTTTACTACCCTGAGTATCACAGCAAGGGGGGAGCGCTGTTGCATACTCTAGATGTCCATTGGACGCTTCGTTTTTACCTGAACCGCACTGCTTCCTTCCAAAAAATGGATCAGTTTGTTTCGTTCACTCCCAAGACTCAGGGCACGCCAGTGACCAGACAAACCTTGTCTAAGTGGCTAGTTAATTGTATTGCTACGACAAGTACAGTAAGCCCTTACCATGTTCGGTAAGAGGCCATTCCACCAGGGCATGGCGACTTCTTTTACCTCCTTGAGGAATGTTTCCGCAGCAGACATTTGTGCAGTGGCTACCTGGAGTTCTGTTCACACCTTTGTCAAAGCACTACAGCTTTGACGTAGCTTCCAGATGCAGGGCTGGATTTGGCCTTGCAGTTCTGCAAGGCCTAGTTTCTTGAGTCTCTAGCTGGTTCTTTTCGGCTTCCTCCCGGACTTCCCTGTTCCTTATCCTTTGACTGCTTGGGACTCTGTCCTTACAGTTATTGTCTGCTGCAAGAGCTCACACTTGGAACTACGATAGTAGAGTTATGTAAGAACTTACCGTAACAGTAGATCTTCGAGAAGAGCTCTTGCAGCAGGCGCTGCTTTCCCTCCCGTCCTCCTTTCCTCCTGACTTTCTTTCTGCTGTTAAAATTTTTAGGCAAGATCCTGCCCAGTTCTCCTTCCATCCTAGACTCCGGGTCTCTGGCGCGAGAACTGAGGTGGGGCTGGGGACCTCCCCCTTTATACCATTGGCTGATGTCGGGGCAGAGCCAACATCGGGGATGGTCCCCTGCTGAAGACTGCTAGCTTGAAGGTTTCTGTGGGGTCCTGGCAGCTGGCGGCTTAGTCCTTATGGTTATCGCCTGCTGCAAGAGCTCTTCTCAAAGCTCTACTGTTACGGTAAGTTCTTACGTAACTGCACTTTCCCTCTCCCTTCCCCCTGGATAAAGAGTCTCGTAGAATAGACCTCTGGGGTAGGAGGGTATATGCCTCCTCCACTCTGGGTCTGAGGGTTGCATACTACCTGCCTCATATGGTAAAGTACCAAAGTGCCAATTGGAAGAAGGGCAAGGCTGCTGCCCAGGCCCTCCCAGATAGCACACAGAAATAGGAGCTTCTTCAATGTCACCAGGCAGCTGAGAACATTAGCAAGCACCTCCTCGGAGCTCTCTATGACATGACTGACACTATTGCCAGGGCTGCAGCCACGGGCATATGCCCATGTAGGCACTCCTGGCTGAGGGTATCTGGTTTTGCTTCTGATGTTCAGAAAAAGGTTCTTAATACCCCTTTCAATGGCACTAAGCTGTTCAGCCCTGACGTTCAAGACATTATCAGTGATATGCAGGCCTGGGCAGGGTGCTTAAGTCTGTCCACTCTCTCTACCATACTCAAACAAGAGATGCACAGCATCCCCCCTTCCACAAAGCGACCAATAGACCAGGTGCAGCCTCTCACCCCAAGGGAAGTGCAGAGCCCTGGCTGCCATGCCCGCCTTCTCCAATGCTGGAACAGCGACCAAGCATCCCAGAAGTGAGGGACCAGCCCCTGTGGCTAGTTCCTCCTCTGCTTGACTCCTTGCCAGACCCCCCTCGGTGGTGGTCGAAGGTCGGTTCTCACTCCATCTAAATCAGTGGAGAACCATAACTTTCAGATGTCTGGATTTTGCAGATCATAAAAAGGGGTCACACCCTGGGGCTTATAGAGAAACTACAAAAACAAAAAAACACTCCCCTGCCCTCCAGTTACCACCCAGCTCACTTGTCTGTTCTCCAGAATGAGGTACAGTTCCTTTTGTGCAAACAGGCCTCTGAACCTGTACCGAGGCGCCAGAGAAACAAGGGGTGTTATTCCAGGTTTTTCTTGGTCCCCAGGAAGACCTGAGACTTGAGGCCCATTCTGAATCTAAAGGGCCTCAATCTGTATGTCCAGTACAAAAAGTTCCAGATGGTAACTTTGCCAGGCCTGCTGCCCCTCCTTAAAGTGGGAGACTGGCTTTGCTTCCTAGATATTTAGGATGCTTACTGGCAGATATCGGTCTTTCCTCCTTACAGGAGGTTTCTCCACTCTTTGTTTAAGGGTGAGCATTATTAGTTCAAAGTGCTGCCTTTGGCTTGTCCTCTGTGCCATGGGTCTTTACCAAGTGCTTAACAGCAGTAACAGCAGCTCTCAGAAGGGAGGGACTGTATGTTTTCCCTTATCTGGATGATTGGCTTATAAAAGCCCCATCCAGGGAACAGCTCCTGCTAACTCTGGAGACAACTCTCGTGCTGTTTTGCTCCCTGGGCATCACTGTCAATCTGCGCAAGTCAGTTCTGGCACTGTCCCAAAGGCTGCAATATATAGGGGCAGTTCTAGACTCAGCGCTGGGAAAGGCCTTCCTACCCCCAGAACAGGGCAGAGTGCCTTATAGCCCAAGCTCAGGAAGTTGCTGAATGCTGCTATATTCCTGCCAGGGTGTACCTGAGAATGTTGGGCCTGATGGTGACTGCCACACCCACTGTTCCGCTGGCCAGACTTCATATGCACATTCTCCAGTGGACCCTATGGGTACAGTGGGACCAGCGTATGGATGGGTTAGAACATCCAGTCCTGGTCTCTTCCCCAGTCCGCTAGGTACTGCAGTGGTGGATGGATCCCTTGAATCTGCTTCAAGGCGTCCCATTCCAGATTTCCTCCCCACAGCAGATCCTCATTACAGATGCGTCTGATCTGGGCTGGGGAATGTACCTGGGTCCCTTCCAAAACCAGGGTCTTGGTCCCAAGTGGAAACCTTCCTACATATCAGAGTCCTGGAGATGAAGGCCATGCTCTGTGCCATGTGGGCCTTTCAGGAACACCTTGCTCCAGGTCAGCTGCTGGTGCAGTCAGATAATCTTAGTGTAGTGTAGTATACTACATCAACAAGCAGGTGGGGTGACTCATTCATATCCCCTATGCAGGAAGGCCATGAGAGTGTGGTACTGGGCACTGGATCTCAGTCTGACACTATCAGTGGACCATGTGCCAGGCATATTAAACACTCTGGCGGACAGCCTCAGCCGGTCTCAGTCCAGCATGCACGAGTGAGAGCTTCTCTCATCCATCACAGAAGACTTGTTGGACAGATGGTGTTGTCCAGAGTTGGACTTGTTTGCTTCCTGGCTCAGCGCAAAACTGCCCAATTTCTGCTTGCTAGATCCAGGGCCTGGAGTTTTCTGGCGAGACACGTCCCTTTCCTGAAGTGGGAGGTTCCTTTATGCCTTCCCTTCATTTCCTCTCATTCAGAGGGTGCTAATCATACTGCAGATGGAGGGGGCCAGCATGATTCTGGTAGCTCCATTCTGGCCTTGGCAAATGTGGTTCCCTCTGCTACAGCAGTTTGTGGAGGAACCTCCAGTCTCTCTCCCCCTCTGCAGAAACTTGCTGACTCAGGATCAGGGAACCCTGGTCTGTCCCAACCTCAGGTCCCTCCATCTGCATGCTTGGCTCCTGAGGACATAGCCATAGTCAGATTTGGGGTCTCTAACAGAGTGACAGATATCCTAGTGGCCGCCCAGAAGCCTCCCACTTGTGCCACATATGCCATGAAGTGGGAGCGGTTTGCCATCTGGGCTGCCAAGCAGAGTCCGGACCCTTTTGCCTGTCCGGTGAACCATGTCTTGGACTACCTGATCTCTTCTGTCTGACTCAGGTCTCCAGTATTTCTCTCTCAAGGTGCACCTTTCAGCTATTTCTGCTTTCATGAGCCCATGGGTGACCGCACAATTGTTCAGCTGGATGTCTTCTGTACCTTTTTAAGGGGCATCCTGCATCTGAAACCCCAAATCTGTTCTCTTGTCCCAGCTTGGGATTTGAATTTTGTTTTGGAGAAGTTGACCCAGTCTCTCCTTTAGCCAGCTGCGTCTTGCGAGTTATGCTTTCTCTCTTGTAAAGCATTGTTTTTAGTTGCCATTACTTCTGCTCGAAGAATTTCAGAGCTTCAGGCTCTCTGGTGCGAGGAGCCTTATTTGACTTTTCACAAAGACTTTATGCACACATCCTAAGTTTCTTCCTAAGGTGGTCTCTGAGTCTTTGGACCAGGACCGTTTAGCAAATTATGGACCGGTCTCTAACCTCCCCTTTTTGGGGAAAGTTATTGAGAAGATGGTTGTGCAGCTGCTTGAGGAACACCTCACAGCTTTTGATATCTATTAACTTCTCCCGTCTGGGTTTAGGTCGAGGCATAGCACTGAGACCACATTGGTCAGGGTGCATAATGACCTTTTCACAGCAAGGGGTAGAGGAGAGCAGTCAATTCTTGTTCTCCTCGTTCTCTCTTCAGCCTTTGACACTGTGATCCTTGGGTTGTTGGATTGGCTCAGGGAGCACTGTGGACTTGCTAGTACTATCATCTGCTGGTTTGAGTCCTTCCTCAGGGATATGACGCAGAGGGCAGTGATGGGGAATGCCTCCTCACTCCCACAGCCACTGCCCTGCGTTGTGCCCCAGGGATCAGTTCTCCCATGTTGTTTGTGGTGTATATGCTGCCCCTGTTAGGAATCATTAGATGGTACAGTCTGAGTTTTCATTGCTGTGCTGATGATACTCAGTTGTACCTGTCTTTTGCACCCAGGATGCTGGACATGGTCAAGGTACTAAATTTGTGCTTGGCAGAGATTCAGGACTGGATATTAGTAAGATGGCTAAGACTTAACCCTGACAAGACGGAGGAACTGGTGATTGAGCCTTGTCAACGGTGGAGTGCAGAGGCTTCCAAGGATATGGCGGGCTTAGTGCTGGGGTCATTCTAGATGAGAGGTTGACATTTGAGGCTGAGGTGTCTGTCATGGTCCGGAGTGCCTTTTACCATCTCAGAAACATCACTCAGATCAAAGCCTCAATGCCTCCTGAAGACTTGCCCTCGTTGGTACATGCCTTTGTCATGTCTAAACTTGACTGTTATTAATGCTTTATACCACGGGGTGAGTGGAGGTGTCTTACAGAACCTGCAGTGGTGCAGAACGCTGCAGCCAGTTATTGTCAGTCCTTCCCAGGTCTTGTCAAAAGACTCTGGTTTTGCGCGAACTACAGTGGCTGCCAGTTAAGTGGCATATCACATTCATAGAAACATAGACTTTGACGGTAGATAAGGACCACTTGGCCCACCCAGTCTGCCCATTTCCCTACCTACCTACTGGATAAGCAGCATATTCTAGTTAACCAACAGCCTACTTCCTGCCACCTCCACTACAATTGCCTTACGTCTGTCCCATGCATGTTTGAATTCCCCCACTATTTTAGATCCAACAACCTCCCCAGGAAGGCGGTTCCATGCATCCACCACTCTCTCCGTGAAAAAAAATTTCCTCACATTACCCCTGAGCCGTCCCCCCTCTATCTTTAAATTGTGCCCCCTTGTTCTTACACATCTCTTTTTCTGAAAGATGCTACCCTCCTGGACTTTGTTGATTCCCTTGAGGTACTTGAAAATTTTTTTCTAGGGACATGGATATGTTGTTCATCCACACTGTCTGGCAGGTTCCTTGCCGCTTCAAATCTTGCCGAAAAGTCTTCAGGGTAAAACTCTCGGCTGTGTCCCATGACGCCAGATCTTCCTTACCGCTTGGAAGCTCAGGTTCCCTCCTTAACGCTCTGCATCTAGACTGGATCCTAATTCTTCAGTTCGCCCGAAACTTGTTTTCAAATTTTCAAGACTTCGGTCAAGTTTCTCCCTCGCAGCTGCGATGGACCGTCGACTCCTGGATTTGGTGGTGCCCTTGTGGGCGAAAATGTCAGGGCGGACCCGCACTCACGTTCGTCTACTGCCTCGGCCTAGATCATGACCGCGGGCCTGCGAGTTATGCCGTTCGTTTCGGTAGCGTCCTGGAGAACCGTGCTGCCCAGTTACAGCGGCGCCCGAGAAGTGCTACCGCCAGTTAAGTCGAAGGAGGCCCATTGGGCGATTACAGCGTGACTGGCTTCGGCTGAGCAACTCAAGGTATTCGTCCTCGAGGAGGGGCGGCACAGGCCGCATCGTCCTCTTCCTCGGTCGCGGCATTTATCCCGCTCTCTCTGGGTACCTCATATTCAGCTTCTTTTAAGGAGCTTTGCCAATCCCTTTCCACGAAGGGAGAGGGGCCATCGGGACATTCCTCTCGGTCCAGAAAGAAGGACCCAAAAGGTAAGTCCCATCGTCGGCGTTCGTGGGAGCGGGAGAGGTCCCCTTCCCTGGACAGTCGACACTCTACTTCAGTCGAGGTTGCGGCTAAGGCGCTGGTTTCCTGATGTCCCGTCAGGCCAGCTGGCTGAGACACCGTCGGCCATGATCGAGATTTTCTCAACCCGTCGGACGGGCTGTCGACTGGGCTGACAACCCTTCTTCACGGTTCCCCGGTGGAGACCGGAACTTGCCTGCGCCTCCAGTGCGAGTCCCGGTTAAAACTTCGAGCTGGAGGGCAAGGCGGGTGTCCCCGCCCGTTCCCAGACCCGCATCCTCAAGCGCCAAGGATCTCGGTCTCGGACATCGTTCGGTCCAGCTGATCCCACCGACATCGGTCTCGGTCTCGGCACGAAGTAAGTGGCGCCGCCCGCTCGTCCTCATCTTCTTCTCGGAAGAGGTGAAACCCGGCGCAAGTTGCCTCGGCTATGAGGAACTGATGTGGCAGCAGTTACTTCTGTCTAGGGAACAAGCCGATGCCGTCGCCTTCCCGGGCCATCAAGTGACGCATCACCGAGCGGCGAAACAACCCCTCGCTGTAGCCAAGGTGCCCAAGCCTGGGCCGGTTGTTCAGCCGAAACCAGCTGCCCCACCGATTGTGGTGGAACCTCCGCCTCCACAACCAAAATCGGGGGCGCCAACCAAGGACTCTCGGTCGGGTCAGGGCCTGCCCCACAGGTTGTCGGTCACCCTCACTCCCGATCGTCCTTGGCAGGTAGAGGGTGGCTCCGGCCCCAGGCAGCTCTTCGCGGACTCCTCAGAGTCCGACGACGACTCCTGCCTGTTCTCCAGGCCCATTGACCTGGAGTCCTCCGGGGGCCAGTCGATGGACGAAAGCCCATCGTCCTTCAAGGGTTTGCCTCGGCTTATCTCGGAGTCCACCGGGATGCAGCTCGAGCCCGTATCCAAGTGGGCCAAGTATCCCCTGACGGAGATACTGGACCGAGGGGATTCACCCACGGAGGCCTTTCCGGTGGCTGAAGCCATTGTTGGCCCAACCTTGGAGCTCTGGCAGCGGCCTGCTTCTTGTCTTGCGCCTTCGGCCAGGATAGCCAGGAAGTATGCAGTTCCTACTGGCTCTTTGCCCGGTTTTTCGGAACACCCCTCTCCCGAGGGGTTGGTCACCGACAGCATTTTCCGGCGTTCCGGGAATGCTAGGGATGTGGACAAGCCCCCCCAACAAGGAGTCCAAAAAGCTGGACTATGCCGAGTGCAAGGTGTACGCTGCGTCCTCCCTTGGCCTCTGCCAGGCCAGCTTGGCCGTGCTGATGGCACACTTCTCCCACGCCTCATGGGCTCCCTGGATGAGGTGATCCCTCATCCTCGGCTGACCTGCAGACCACGGTCAGGCAGGTACGGGACCACGGTAGGGCAGTGGCTAAGTAGCAGCTCCAAACGGCTCTGGACATTGGAGACTCCTGTGCCAGATCGGTTGCGGCCGCGGTGGCCATGCGCCGCAGAGCATGGCTGAGGATATCCACCTTCACGGCGGATACCCAGCACAAACTGGCGGATGTCCTCTTCTTGGGGACCGACCTCTTTGGCCCTGGAGTGGAAGGTCACTTCCAGCGGATCGAAAAGTCCAATGCCACTCTGGATTTGGTCACCTCCGCTCAGAAGGACAAAGGCCGCCGACAGCAGCAGCACAAGTCCTTTTGTCCTTCTGCGCCTGCGGCACGTCTGGCCCAACAGCACCAACACCAGGACCAGCAGGCTCACGCTTGGCATCCCAAACCCAAGCCCGCGGCTTCTTCCAACAGGAAGCAGTGAGGTAAAGGCCCAGGAGGTCCCTCGGCCGGTCCCTCCTCTAAGCCTGCCCAGTGACGGGTTGAGGGTGTCGCCCCCAGCCTCGTCACTCCCCTGGGTTCCCCAGTGGGGGGATGGCTCCGCCACTTCCTTTCTGCTTGGTCCGTTATCACCACGGACCATTGGGGTTTGGAGGTGGTAGGAAAGGGCCTGCCCCTGGAGTTCGAGCAGGCCCCGCCTTTCCGAGCTGTCGCCCCTCGGGGGGGGGCTATGGTGTCTGCAGCCTCTTTGTCTGCTCGCCGAGCTGATATTGCCCTGCTCCTCGAGAAAGAGGTGATCAGGAAGGTGGCGGATCCTCCTCCAGACCCGGGGTTTGTGTCCAGGTACTTCCTGGTCCCAAAACGGACGGGGGGCTAGCGCCCCATTCTCGACCTGCATGACCTGAACAGGTTCCTAAGGTCTCGGACCTTCAGGATGGTCACTCTGGCTCAGATAATCCCATCCTTGGAACGAGGCATATGGTTCTGTTCTCTGGACCTTCAGGATATGTTCTTTCACGTCCCAATCCGTCCATCCCACCAGAGATTCCTCCACTTCAGAGCGGAGGGATCCCTTTAAGAGTTCCGGGCCATGCCCTTTGGCCTTTCCCTAGCTCCCAGAGTCTTCACCAAATGCATGGCAGGAAGATCTGGCATCATGGGACGGAGCCGAGAGTTTTACCACCCGGGTGGGTGGGAGGAGCCAGCTTGAAGACCTTCCGGCAAGATTTTAAGCGGCAAGGAACCTGCCAGACAGTGTGGATGAACAACATATACCATTCCTAGAACTGTTACAGGTGAGTAACCTATATCCGCCCCCTGTCCCTCCTTTCATCAAGGGTATACATATTAAGCTCTCTCAGTCTCTCTTCATATGGTTTCTGATGCAGACCCTGCACCATTTTAGTTGCCCTCCTCTGGACTGCTTCCATCCTGTCTATGTCCTTGTGTAGATGAGGTCTCCAAAACTGCACACAGCACACCAGATGGGGTCTTACCAACTGTCTGTACAGAGGGATAACCACTTCCCTTTTTCTACTTGTGATGCCCCTTCCTATGCATTCCAGTATCCCCCTGGCTCTCTTTACTGAACTTCTCACATTGCTTACCAACCTTTAGATCATTTGATATGACTACCCCCAGGTCCCTTCCATTTTTGTTGTTAGTACCTTCCCTGCTATTGAGTACTCTTCTCCTGGGTTTTTGTTTCCCAGGTGCATTACTTTGCACTTCTTTGCATTGACTCTAAGTTACAATATGTCTGACCATTCCTCCAACCTTGCCAAGTCCCTTCTCATCCTTTCTACCCACCCTTGTGTATCAACTCTGTTACAGATCTTTGTGTCATCTGCAAAGAGATATACCTTTCCCTCCAGACCCCCTGCAATGTCACCTATAAAAGATGTTAAAGAGGACTGGACCCAGTACTGAGCCCTGAGGTACTCCACTAGTAACCCCCCTTTCTTCAGAATGTGTTCCATTCACTATTACCTTCTGTGTCCTGTTGTGCAGCCAGTTTGCTACCTAGGCTACCACCCTGGGACCCACTCCCAGGCTGGCTAACTTGATTATTAATTTTTTGTGCGGGACTGTGTCAAATGCCTTGCTAAAGTCTAGGTAGGCCATATCCACAGCCCTTCCCTGGTCTATTACTTTGGTCACCCAGTCAAAGAAATCAATTAGATGCGTCTGACATAACCTTCCTGCTGTAAATCCATGCTGCTTTGGGTCCTGTGCCCTGCTGGCCTCTAGGTACTCAACAATTCTTTCTTTCAGAAGTGATTCCATCATTTTCCCTACCACCCATTCAGGGTTGATCTTCTGACCTATAAAGTCCTGTAAGGATTGGGTCCTGGTTACCTAAGAGATCTATCTACTCCATCTCAGACTTCCCGCCCTGTCTGCTCCTTCGAGGTGGCCCTTTTGACCGGTCAGAGGGCTAGGTTGAAATCTGGTGATCAGGCATTCTCGTGACCTGCCCTGTGAAAGAGGCTGCCTTGATCTCTTCAGGTGGCTCCCTTGATGGGGCCTTTTAAGAGGGACCTAAAGTCCCTTTTGTTTCAGGAGGCTTTTAGTTTGGTGTAGTTAGTCCCTGAAGTGATGCTGTCATATTATTTATTTGAGCCAGAACTTGTTTGTTTTGCACATATTTATTCTGATAAGTTTTAATAATATTATTAAACTTGTGTTGTAGTTTTTGTGTTGTACAGCACTCTAAGCCCCAGAGAATGGGTGCTAGACAAATACATTTTACTAACTTGGTAAGGTGCATACAGGGAGTTTCTACATATTTTATTGTTTAAATGTATACTTTATAAACACAAAAACAGGCTCTAAATGTAAAAGTATCAGGCGTGGTGGTGGTAGATAAATCCTGCCTATTTTCAGGCACGACCCGGGGGAGGGGGATACAGATGAATGCCAACTGACCCTGAACCAGATTAAGCTGTTGGTGGTATTTTTAGTGAATGAGGGAAATTTGGCCGGGACACCGGGGAAATTCCCCTGCTGGCTGCTGTCAGTATGCAGGAGTCAGAGCCGGAGTTGAATGTCGTGAGTGCAGGGGAACGGGCCTCCTTCCCTGTGCTTCAACTTTCAGGGGCCGTGGAGGAAGAGTGTACTGTTGCTGAAGTTGCAATGGCGAATATTATTGAATCCGAGGAGTGTATGGAGGTGGTTCAGGTCGTTTTGCAAACGGAGGGTGCTACTGAGACAGAACGTACCTTGCAAACAGCGTTGAAGGCAAAGCGGTCGGCTTTGTTGAAAGAACTTTCCGTGGTGGATTTGGAGATTGCAGCGCTCCCGCAGGCAGTTTTTGGGCTTCCAAAGGATGGTCTCCCATGGTCTGGTAAGACCCAGCATGACGCTGATGGTTCCGTGTCACTCTTAAGCGACTTGCCGATTCCGGAAGGATGTGCTGGGGCTGGCAGTTTACCAAGTGGTTCCTCGGAGTGCCTATAGCCCCAGCGTGTTATGCCAGACTTAGCGGTGCAACGGGCGAGTAAGACCGGTTTCAACCCTGCTCCTGATCGGGGTGAGCTACCTGGAACTAGGAGAGAGATGTTCTCGAAAGGGAATCGGGAGCCTGAGGTATTTTTCTTTCCACAGTCGCAAAAACCAGGGTGGAGTAAACATGGTAGTTCTGGGCGTTTGAGAGGGCTATTTTCTATGGCTCCTAAAGATACTTCGTCTTTGGATTGTGGTCAGGGGGCATCTTGTGCTCCTGAAAAAGCATTGAAGTAGGCTGGTTGGGAACAGGGAGATGGTGGTGTCTGGACTCCTGACTCTCAGGATCCCACCTATTTGAACATGCTGCAAAAGGCTGTGGAGTCTGTGGCCACCAACAAAGTTATGAGCTCCAACGATTCTAAGGGGGTTATTACTGACTGTGTTAACCAAAGGGCTGATATTGGGGAAAATGTATTGCCTACAGTTTTGCATGCTCAGGTTGAGAATTTCTGTACTGCTTTACATGAAAATCACAATGTGATAGGTTCCCCTGTTATTGTTTCTTCTGTACCCTTAGAAACAGAGGGCCCTCTCAGGATGGGACCTGCCCCTCAGTTGTTAGAGTCTCAGGATGATGATCCTGTTAGGCCTGTAGGTTTTAAACTGGCCGATTTGCTTTCTTCCAAGGGCGAACCAGCTCCCCGGAGGAATGCGGTTCGCTTATTATATAAAGGTGGGTTGGTGGATCCCCCAAATAATCTATGTGGTGAAAACTTTACTTAAAGGATCTATGAAATTCATTTCTTCTGAGATATTTGCCCTTATTAGTTTGGGGAACCATAATTTTGATATTAGCTTTAAACAGGTTTCCAGTTTAGATAGATTTTGGGCACAATATGTGGCCTGTCAGGCCTCTCCTACTTGGTCTCCCTTTCAAGCAATTCCCTTAACGAAGCCTGCAGTCCGGAACATTACTGTAATGTTTAAAAATGAAGGGGTACATGTAGAGGATATTTATTTTGGTTGCGACAATGTTGTGAGGTACTCAATAAACCTACCCCCACATTGGATAGTGAACAAATCTGGGAAGTAGGCTGGAGAGTTAGAGTAAAATTGTATTCCACTAATACCGGGCCTAGTCATCTACCTAGTTTTTTTTTTTTATCTGGGGAAAGACAAAGGTCTCATTTTCTATGCTGGGCAGCCTAAATCTTGTTTTAAATGCGGCTCCTGAGCTCATTTTAGTTCAGCTTGTGATACAGTAAAGTGTAGCCATTGTTTCGATTTTGGCCATGCTTCCAGTGCCTGTCTTAACCTTTTTAAATGTAATTTGCGTGAACGGACAGGGCATGCATATGGGCGCTGCCCTTGGGCATCCCATAACAGGGTCTATTGTCCTTCTCATGTAGGATTAATTTCCCTGGCTCAACAGGCTCAGGTTAAACTTAGTGCAGCTCGGGACATGAAACAAAGCATGTTTACCTCTAGATCTGGGGAGTTCGCTAAAGGGTCTGAGGACATTTAGTATTCAGGAAGGAAGTGTCTCTCCTCCACCTTTGGCGGTAGATCAGACTGTGGGAGGTAATGGGACTTCTGTCATTGAGGTTTCTGTTATTCCAGAGGGTACAGTGGTGGTTGATATTACCATGCCCCCCACCAGTGCACATGGCATCTGATACAGAGGTGGCAGGGTTTGTTCAAATACCACATAAATGAACACGGAAAGGTTTGGCGGTGTTAGGTCAGGGTAAAGAAGTGAGAGGTGGTACATGGAGGTCTGGCAATAAGTTTGCAGTTTTAGCAATTGATGTCTCTGATTAAGAGTCTGGGGGGGAGGATACAGATAGTTCCTCTATCCGATCCTGTATGGATACTGAGGAAGGGGGGGATTTGGACCTGATTGCGAAGCGAACTAGACAAAGTCGTAGAAGTAAGTCACCCATAGGCACTTAGGATGGATTCTCTATCGGTGTGTACTTTAAATGTTAATAGCATTAAAGGCCCTAGAAAGCTTGGTGTTTTTTTTTTTTTTTAACTTTATAAGACTTTAACTGCGATATAGTATGCCTCGTGGATACTAGATTGAAATCCAACCAGAAACTTCAACAAGCATCTCGGGCGTGGACCCTTGGTCCGTCTTTTTGGTCTTCAGGTATTGACAAATGTGACGATGTTGGGATTTTATTCTCTAACTCTCATTTCCGGGTATCTCGGTTGGTGGATATTCAGCCTGGTAGAGCTTTATTGTTGGATTTCTCATATTCTGGTGAGAGATTCAGGATCATTTGCATTTATGCCCTTCAAACAAAAGCACAAAGGGTGTCTCTTTTTCATTTAATTCAGCCTTTTTTGCATACTTATAGGTTAATTTTGTGGGTTGGTGACTTTAATTGTGGGTTACACCAGAAGGATAGAGGGTTACAAACCCCAAAATTATTCTGTGACTCTGTTGCCTTAAAGGAGGTGGTTACCATTGCTCAGCTGGTGGATGCGTATAGACTTTGCCATGAGTCTGGGGGATTTACGTATTTCAAGGGACCCTTACGGACTCGTATTGATTTCATTTTTTTATCTAAAGTTTTACGGATTCTTTCTTGTATGACTCTGGGTGTGGAGTTTTCTGATCATGCAGCAGTTAGGGTAACCTGCTCATGGCAGAATACTCCAAGGAGTAAAAAAAATAGGTGGAAGCTTAATGATTCCCTGTTGGAGGACCCTTGCCTTCAAAAACTGTGGAGGAGGGAATGGGCAGCCGACTTTCGGGGGCGGATATTTATGAGGATCCTTGTGAGTGGTGGGATGACTCTAAAACCAGATGGAGGCAGATTTTTCAGGGGAAGGCTGCAGCAAAACATACAGCGCAATACTTATATTTAGCATTGCGGCAACAGTTACAGCATCTGATTTCTTTATCAGATACTACTGTTCACGATTATAGTGCTCAGATTGCAGTGATTTGTTCACAAATGAAATCCCTGCAATATGATAGGGCTAGTTAGTTGGGGCAGGAGGCACGATTTGGTACACGGGTGACCAAAGGAGGATTGGACGCATTTAAAGCCTGTAAAGGACGGGTGGACTCTTAAGTTTATTCGGGCATTACGGTCGCCTCTAGGTGTATTGGTTATGGAAGCAGAGGTACTGGTTCAGGTGGTGGAACAACATGTTCTTTCTGTGTTGGGTAATTTTCCAAGTTGTGAATCTGCAGAACCTTTTTTAGATTCTCTAAACCTTCCATCGCTTTCTTTAGAGGAGCAAGGTATGTTATCATGTGATATTTTAGCCTCGGAAGTGACTCAGGCCATTGATAGTTTAAATACTAATTCCGCTCCCGGATCAGATGGCCTTACTGCTCAGTATTTTAAAACTTTTAAGGAGGACTTGGTTTCTGCTCTGACTTTATTATTCAATGACATGTTGACCACGGCCTTCGTAACTAAGTCCATGAAGGAAGCCACTTTGGTTCTAATTTTTAAAAAGGGTGATTGGGCTGATTTACAAAATTGGAGTCCATTGAGTTTATTAAATGTTGATTACAAAATTTTGGCGAAAATTTTGTTGGCTAGACTTTTAAAAATTGCGGATCGACTTAGTCTGGCTCAGACTTGTGGTATTCCTGGTAGAAGTCAACATGATAATTTAATTTTGTTACGAGAATTATTTGCCCTGGGTGAGAAAGGTAAGGTTTCCAGTTGGGTATTGGGGTTAGACCAAGAGAAGGCCTTCGACAGGGTCTCGCAGGATTTCCTATTTGCGGTGTTGCTAGCTTTTGGGATTCCTGGTCAGTTTCTCTTGTGGATTAAGGCTCTCTATGATGAGGCTACCATCATTCCAAACGTGAATGGTTGGTTGGGTAAACCAGTAACTATGGTTAGGGGGGTCCGACAAGGATGCCCCTTAAGCCCTCTCCTTTACAATTTTTGTATAGATACGTTGATTCGGGCAATTTCCCTTTGTCGTCATATTTTGGGGTTGGGGGGGCCCCTTTATTGGATTCAGTCAAAATCTTAGCTTATGCGGATGATTTGGTTTTGACTGGATATCGGTACTGAGGAAGCAGCTGTGGTACAAGTTCTCGATGCGTATTCCTCAGTTTCGGGATCCAGCGTTAATTTTAGCAAAAGTGTTGGGGTGCCTATTGGACACCGGGATCTTCCACAGTCGGGAACGTATGCAGGGATTCCTATTAATACTTGTCCTTTTAAGTACTTGGGTATTTTTTTTGGGACAGGGGATGTGAGCTGTTATAATTGGCAATTAGCCTTAGGGAGGGCGGAGGGGTTGGTCTCTGGATGGAAACAGTATCAGATTGGAAAGAAAAAACGTGTTGTGTTGCTTAAGACTTTGGTGCTACCCATTTTTTTATATCTTTGTTATGTATTTCCTCCGCCCATGGGTTGCTTTTCCAGATAATATAGGATTTTTTTTCAAGGGTTTTGGGGGTCTCGTTTGAACCCTGTAAAGAGGAGTATAACTTATAGACCATATAAGGAGGGTGGGGTTTTAATGATCCACCCTGTGGCCTTTTTTTATAGTTTATTTTTTAATTATAATGTTGGACAAGTGCTAAAACCTGGGCTGGTGGTATGGAAACCCTTTTTGCTGCACTGGTTGTTACCTTGCCTTCCAAGTTGGGACTTGGGGGTTGTTTTGCTGATATTCCACTATATGGGAAAGAAACACTTAAAGTGGCTCTGTCCTGGGATTTATGTCCACATGATTTTTGTGTATTATCTAGAGTACGACTCTATGAAAAAATTTGGAGGAGGGAAGCGCAGGATAAGGTGGTTTTCCCTTTTTGTCCTCCAAATCGTGTTGATTGGATTCTTCAGCAACTCAGCAATCCCCGTTTGCCCCCCTATGTGTGGGATATAGTTTGGTTGGATAACTACGGGCGTCTGAGTGTTAAAGGTAATCATAAACACAAAGCTTTAGATGCTCGATTCTGCCCTAGGGTGGGTTGTTCGGTTATTATTGAAACCCAACAACATCTTTTTTTGGAGTGTCCCTTTGCTCTTACCTTTTGGACTGTGTTAGCTGGCTTGTGGTCTGAACCTTTGCTATTACATTTATCTTATGAACAGCTTATGTTCTGTGTGCAGGGTGCTTTGTGCCGAAAATATCATGAAGATAACTTTATTTATTGTTTTTGCTTTGATTCGTTATTATTTATGGCAGGCCAGATGTATGCTGGTTTTGCATCAAAAAATGATTATGGTACCAGAAGTAATAGAAAATAATTTAACTGCTATTTGTGTTGTTAAATTGCAGGATTTCAAACTTTTTACAGGGCCTCAGTTTTTTCATTTATGATGTAATTGTGATCTCTCTTTACAGTCGATTAGGGGATGTTCTTTAGTTTATCCATTTTTGTATTTCATTTGTATATTTCTATTATTGTTGCTTTTGATTTAGATGTTTGTTGTATAGGATATTCTTTATTTTGTAATGAAGTCCAACTTTTTCTCAATAAAATTCCCCTACTCTTACTCTGATAAGTGCCATGGGATCTTTAACATCCACCTGAACTACCACCAATCCAGGCAGATGAGACCTTGGTTTAACGTCTCATCTGAAAGATGTCACCTCAGAAGTGCAGCACCCCCCTCATGCTGCACTACAGTGTCAGTACTGGGATATTAACACAAGTGCCGGATGTGGGAACTGAACCCACAGCCCTCTGATCTCTCGGCCTCAGAGGTGAGTGTGCTACTTACTGAGCCACTGACACTGCTAAATGTCTAAAGTGCACACCATTTGAAAGATTTCATCATTTGTATGCATCCAGATCTGGTTTTACTCACCTCACTTTGAAACTGAGGAGTACAATATATAGTCTGGAGAATCTTATCACGAGCACTACTTGTGTGTCTTCATCATGTCGCCCTTCTCCCTTCTGGCCTCCAATGAGCACGTTTTGGGCCTTAAGGCATTCCTCATAGAATCTGCCTTTCTGGCCCTGGAGAAGTAAAAGGCAGCACTTATAGCACCAGTGCAACGAAACATGTTTTTCCAGAAAGCAAGATGTTCTTTGAGGACATCTCCCTCCACTGAGCCACATCACAGAACTGTAAGTAGTTGGCATCAGGACCACCCAGAAGTTTTTAAGGTTGGGGTTGTCCAAGTCAGCGCGCGTCGTTAGCACCTATATAATGTGGGGGTTTCCAGCATGCCTCAGTTCTTTCTCCTGCCGTCAGCTGCTCAGGCCACCACTGCTGAAGAAATGCCACTGAACTTTTGAAAGTATTCACCAACGCTGCTACTTCTAAGTTTATTTAAAAATGTTGTTTTGTGCTGCTGCTGCCGAAAGACAAGGAACCTTTGTTGCATTGCGGCAATGTTAAGATTTAAAAATTTACAAAGATGACGACCTGTCCATTTGTAGCCATTGCCGCGGTACAAACCACAATGTTAAAGCCTGCTCAGTTCGCCAGAGCTTTAGCCAGGCACTCAAGAAATGTTGCAAGGAGGCTTTTTAAGTCTCTCTTAAACTACAAGAACTGGAGAAACAGGTTGGAGTGAAGGCGGCTTCACCATCGTAAGCGGCTTCTGTTCCCAGTTCGCCATTAACCTGTCGATCTTACTTCAAGATACAACTCTTGCAGCAGTTTGCACCATTGGGACTGAAGCCATTAGGTGGCAGAACCCCACAGAAAACTTCTAGCTAACTACATACAGCAGGGGACCGCCCCTCCGACGTCCCTTACATCATAAAAGTGGCAGTCCCCCAGCATCCCTCAGTTCTTTTCCCACTGTCGACTTGCAAGCATCGGCTCCACGGACGCCTTCAGCAACCGATCTATGCCATCACTTAAGTATTCTTTATTATTTTCGACAGTTCGTTAATTGTTTCCGTTTATTTCTTTCTGTATGTTGTCTTCCCTGACATCCTCTGTAGAAAGGCACTCATCCAAGTGTGCCTGCAGCAAACAAATCCCGTTTAAGGACAGCCATGCAGCCTGTGTGCGGTGTCTGGGCCCAGAGCACGACACTATTCAATAGCAGAACGAGGATCCGCTGCCAAAAAGTTTTGGAGACCTTCCTCTTTGAACAAAAATTAGCAATGCAGAAAAGTACTTACTCCAGGGAAAGCTCCTCTCATAAGTTAGGGAAACACAAGGAAAAAAGAAGGGAAAGGGAGAAAGAGCGCTCCCTATCTAAGTCTTGTACGTCCGACTCCAGGGGGAGTTCGGACTCAGCCAGCCATTCTACCAGATCTCTGTCTTGGTTTAAGACCCAAAAACCTCCAGCCAAGGTCCAGATGTCTGGTGGCTCCAGTTCGGGAACCACATTCCAGCCCCTGAAGCTCCGTCCCTAGGTACACTCCACCAGCCGGTCTTTGGTTTCTGTAGGCCGGTTTCTACAGACTGCACAGTCAAGGTGCCCTCCAACTCAGCCTCAGTTATAGGCTCTGACTCCCTGGTCTGCTGCCAGGGCTCCTACCAGTTGAGGTCGGCCTCTCAGCCCCCCAGAAGCCTTACAAGCTTGGGAACATCCACTAAACAGAACTCAGACCATTCGTCTATTAAGAGGACCACGGACCAGCGGTCGAGGTCCGCACCCAACGACGGGACGATGACGCCTTCACCATACCGGTGGTCGGTCCATCCCAACAGATGTACGATGAGGACACTGGGGTCGGATGTCTGAGCGACGACCTGACGTCGGTCGGTCTAGAGGATGCAGACCTTGTACATGAGCCAACAACACCCGAAGACCAGGCGACGGATGCGTCAGATCACAGACCAAACGACACAGGAGACAGTCAGGTGTCTCAGCCGGTGACAGGCCAGACCTTGGGTCTGCGGATATCCGAGGTGAAGGATCTATTTTCTTATTGGTGGGAGACAATCTGAAAGGATGTAGTCCCCACTAAGGCACCTCTGGCAGACCGACCTCCACCGCAGACTCCTAGTCCTCCACCTAAAGAGAAAAGCCCTGCCAGTCCCCCACCTAAGGAGAAAATCCCTGCCCCATGTAGAGGGCGGTCTAAAGAAAAGAAGCGGCCGAGGTCTCCTTCCAAGACCCCTTCCCGCTCACCAAGTATTCATAAGAAAAAGAAGCACCATAGGAGGTCAGATTCCTTCTCCTCAGGAGAGTCATACTCTTCATCGGATTCTTCCTCAAGATCCAGCTCCCCTTTTAGCATTCCTTCCCCGGATCCGAAGGATTTACCAAGGTCCTCTCCAGATGACCCTACTTTCATAGATATAATGAGACATATCCAACGTGTGTTCTCCTACTGTGCACCCCACTGGATCAGTGCTCTACCACCTGCAGTCTCTGGATTAGCAACTATTGGTGCCTTCAAGCATAAGGTTCGTCAGCACCTCATTGCCGAGGACAACTGTAATTGCTTCATCTAACTTTTGGTGTATATAAGCGAAGTCTTCGGCAGCCCCTCATTATCAAGGACACCTGTGACTGCTTCCGCTTATCCCCTTCCCATAATAATCACCTGCTGCACTTAGACGTACCTCTTGACCCAGGGGCACCTCCCAACGTCAGCACTTCACTGATCCCCACCCTGCCCCTGCCTACCCCCCCCCATCTCATGGCATACCCCTCCATTCCTCTACTATGTCACATTTGTCTGTTAGCTTCTCTGTGTCTATCTTCTCCAGGGTGTTCGAACTCATGGACACAGGCATATGTTGTACAATGCCTCAGCAGTGTCTGCTTGTGTGAACCTTTCTGTAACTTACTGTACCATCTCTGTAAATATATAAATTGTTTTTCTCTGCTATTTTCTGTTCAACTGACATGGAACCTGCAAAAGAGCATCTGCCCACAGGTGTTATCCAAGAACTCAATAAATAAAAAATAAATAAATAAAAAGATAATGTGGGGTGGGACACAGAGGATTTGGATCCCGAACGGCACCGTCTTGCTACATATCTACGCCAAAAGGATCCCAAACCAGTGGTGGTCCCACCACTGGTTGATACATTCCAGGACGTGACTAGAGCTGCTTGGAAGCACCCTTATACATCTTCTGTGGTCCTCAAAAAGGCTGACAGGGCCCTGCTCGAAGACCCTTATCTGGGAGAACAACCCGTAGCGGATTCCGTGGTAATCACCGCCACATGTGACAGGTCCCAAAGGCCAAAATATTTGAGCATACAGCCTCCGGACCGAGAATCAAAACAGCTTGAGTCCTTGGGCAGAAAAATGTACGCATTTGCCACATGTTCTATCTGCTCACTGAACTTCCTAACCCACATAGTCCAGTTTCAGAACATCCTGTGGGAGCAAGGGTTGGATATGGTTAGAAACCTACCAGAAGGAGACCAAAAAGAAGAGCTGGTCAAGCTCTTACAGACAGGCTCTGACGTGGGCACACAGGTACTCTGAACAGCTTATGATTCTGCGGATTCAGCTGCCAGAGGTGCAGCAGCAGGTGTATGCCTTAGAAGACACTCCTGGCTGAAGGTCTCAGGCTTCACACCAGACATCCAGACTGGTATTCTGGACATTCCCTTCAAGGGCTCTGTCCTTTTCGGAGAGGATTCCAAATGGATCATAACAAAACTATAGGACGCTGGCTAGGCGGCCCATTCTGTACAGGCAGTGTACAAACCAAAACCATTTCAGAGACAACAGCACCATTTTCGTGGAAAACAGGGGCAGCAGTCTAGGTTTCGACAACAGCAGAGATGTAGCTTTACTCGCAAAGGCCCTTCTTGAGCAGTAGGAGGCGCAGGAGCGAGAAATGCAAAACCCTCCCAGACAAACCTCCCCTCTCCCTCTATAGCCTGACTCATTACAGAGCCCTCTTCTCCCACCTGCCAAGGCAGAAGAGGCGGTCAGGGGTCACTTCTCGAAACATCTAGATGGGTGGCAGTGAATTGCCTCCGACCAATGGGTTCTTCAGTTGGTTCAAAGAGGTCACTCTGTTGAGTTCACTGGGCAACCACCGTCCAGGCCACCCCTTCTCTTCCAGTATTCTAACCAGCACGCCACACTGATACAAGAGGTGATCCAGGCCCTTCTAGTGAAGGAGACAATAGAACAGGTCCCTTGGATTCAAAGAAGGAAAGGGTTCTATTCCCATTTTTTCCTAGTACCCAAAAAGATGGGATCTACACCCCATCCTGGACCTCAGCGATCTCAGCACCTTCATGGCGTACAAATGCTTCAGAATGGTCACCTTGCCAGGATTGATCCCAATGCAACGCCCAAACGCTTGGCTTGCATCGCTGGATATGCAAGATGCCTATCTCCACATTCCAATCGCAGTACACCACAGGAGGTTTCTGCGGTTCGAATTCCGGGGACAACATTACCAGTTCCGGGCACTGTCTTTCGGTCTGTCATCAGCTCCCAGAGTCTTCACCAAATGCCTGGCAGTAGTAGCCGCAGCCATCAGGAGGACGGGCCATTATGTATTCCCTTATCTGGATGACTGACTCCTCATTGCCTCGTCCAGGATGGGGCTAAACCAGGCATGGCAAGAAATGTTTTCAATATTCGATGCAGTGGGTGTCACTTCAACCTGCCGAAATCGCTTCTTACGCCATGCCAAAGGCTGCAGTTCATTGGTGCAGTCCTGGACACGACCACAGAAAAGGCCTTCTTGCCAGAGGACAGGGCAGATCGCCTAAGAGGTCTGACCAGACATATCCTGGGGCAGAAACAGATCACATCTCAGACCATGCTGAGTCTTTTAAGCCACGTGGTGGCTGCCATAGCCACGGTTCCCCTGTCACGTCTCCACATGAGAACCATTCAGTGGACACTCCGAGTCCAGTGGGACCAACGCCAGGACAACCTCTATCAGTTGATCTCGGTCCCCGTTTTAATACACCAAGTCCTCCAGTGGTGGCTAGTCCCAGAGCACCTCGACACAGGAGTCTCCTTCCTATCGACCACAGCTTCACAGATTCTGACTACAGATGCATCAGGATCGGGTTGGGGTGCCCATCTTGGCAACAAAAAGGACACTGGGATTATGGTGCCGCACAGAAGGCGGCCTTCACATAAATGTCCTAGAGATGAGGGCAGTCCTCTACACCCTGCAGGCCTTGCAGACAGACCTACTCCGGGGACACCTATTGATTCAAACAGACAATATGTCAGTAGTGTTCTACATCAACAAACAAGGAGGCACCCATTCATACCAACTCTGTCGGGAGACAGTGAGAGTTTGGTATTGGGCAATAGAACACAGTATTACCCTGTCTGCAGTTCATGTTCCAGGGATACAGAACACGCTGGCGGATCTACTCAGCCGATCCAGATCCAGCGTGCATGAATGGGGACTTCTGCAACAAGTAACAGAAACTCTGTTCACAAAATAGGGAACCCCAGAACTAGATCTCTTAGCCTCCCCGTGCAACACAAAACTGCCCAATTTCTGCTCGCTAGATCCAGGGCCTGGTGTTTTCTAGTGAGATGTATTGTCCCTCTCCTGGACAGGCAAATTCCTTTATGCCTCCCCCACTGATTCAGAGAGTTCTGCTCAAACTGCAAGCAGAAGGAGCAGACATGATTCTGGTGGCCCCATATTGGTCCAGATAAGTATGGTTCCCTTTACTCCAGCATCTAGCAAGTGATCCCCAATTCCCTCTACCTCTCAGCTCTCACTTACTGTTGCAGGACAACGGATCACTGGTCCACCTGAACTTGCGATCCTTATACCTGCATGCCTGGCTCCTGAGGACTTAGCGATTTCTCACCATGGAGTCTCAGACAGAGTGACTGATATCCTCGGTGCAGCGAGGAACCCCTCTACTAGAGCCACATATGCCATGAAATGGCACAGATTTTGCCTTTGGTCCTCGGCCTGTGGCCTGGACCCCTTAACTTGCCCAATGAACTCAGTACTAGAGTACCTTCTTTCCCTGTCAGATGCAGGGCTAAATTACTCCTCCATAAAGGTGCATCTTTCAGCATTATCAGTATACCATGCACCCTTTGGAGACAAATCTTTAGCCCAGTTGGACCTGTCGCGCACCTTTCTGCATGGCATTCTCCACCTGAAACCATCCATTAGGGACCCAATCCCTCCTTGGGACCTTCTTTTAATTTTAGAACAGTTCACACCACCCCCTTTTGAACCAGCCATGGATTACGAGCTATGGCTTCTCTCTTGGAAGGGGTTATTTTTAGTTGCAGTTACTTCTACCGGAAGAATTTTGGAGCTCCAGGCACTTATGTGCAAATATACATATTTGGTTTTTCGTAAGGACAGTGTCTCCTTAAGAACTAATGCTAAGTTTTTACCTAGGGTAGTGTCAGAGCTTACTCTCAATGAAGAGATTAACCTTCCTTTTTATTATACAGAGTATTCCAATAGAGGAGAGGCTCTCCTGCACACCTTGGATGTGCACAGAATACTCCGGTACTATCTGACTAGAACCAGCCCGCACCAAAAGTCAGATCAGTTGTTTGTTTCGTTTGCCCCCAGGATGTTAGGGGCACCTGTGCCCAAACAGATGCTTTCAAAATGGTTGGTAAACTGCATTGTTTTATGTTCTCGGAAGCAAAACAAACCCTTACCAGGACCGGTAAAGGGTCATTCCACCAGGGGAATAGCAGCCTCATTCGCCTCCCTGAGGAATGTTTCAGCTTCATTTATCTATGCAGCAGCTACTTGGAGTACTGTGCACACATTCATCAGACACTACAGTCTGGACATTGTCTTCAGGCGCAGAGCTGGCTTTGGCCTTGCCATCCTCTAGGGGCTTCTTTAATGAGGGTTTCCCTTTCACCCTTCTCCAGTGCTCCTCCCATTTTTAGGGGCTACCGCACACTGCTTGGGACTCAGTCCTAATGGTGTAACCTGCTGCAAGAACTGTATCTCAAAGTAAGATGGTACAAGCACATAAGAACTTACCGTAACAGTAGATCTTAGAAAACAGCTCTTGCAGCAGGTACTTTCCCACTCACCTTCTCCTCAGGAGGACATCTGCATTTGCATTGACGTTTGTTGGTCTTCCTTTGGAAGCGACTCCTCAGTCTCCCTTCAGGATCTATATCGCTATGCAGGAATCTCCGGTGGGAGAACTGAGGGGTGCTGGGGACCGCCCCTTTTATGATGTAAGAGACGTCAGAGGCGGGGCCAATGTCGGGTAGCTAGCTAGAAGTTTTCCGTGGGGTTCTGCTGCCTGATGGCTTCAGCCCTAATGGTGTAACCTGCTGCAAGAACTGTTCTCGCAGATCTACTGTTACGGTAATTTCTTGCGTAACAGTACTATCCCACTCCATATGTAGCCATTGCCATGGTACAAACCACAATGTTAAAGCCTGCTCAGTTTGCCAGAGCTTTAACCAGGCAACCAGGAAACATTGCAGAAAGCCTTTCTAGTCTTTCTTAATCTACAAGAAATGTAGAAACAAGTTGTGGTGAAGGTGGCTTCACCATCATCAGCTGCTTGTGTTCTCAATTCACCGTCGGCCTGTCAATCCCTGCGATCAATGGCAGCTGTTGCTGACTCATTAAAGAAAAAGGAAAAGTCCTCCAAATTGGTGGAGAAACACTACATGGCAGAGAAAAGATGAGGCCGCTTCTCCTGAATGTTCACTTTCACCTCTAAGAAGAGGTAAGTGTGCTGATAAAGACACATCCCTGACTCCCGGCACAGGTCCTACTGCCCCAATCACCATTTCGCAGACACCAAGGTCAGGGTTTGGTGTTGGCTCATCTCCCTCACTGAGGGATTTGCAGCCTTCAAACACCATGAAGTCTTGCTTATATTAGGACTTATGCAGTATGCCCATGGCTTTGAACTGCCCCGGAGATGAAATAGTTAACTCCAGAGTAATCTGGAGTTCCACAGCGCGAGGGCGCTATTCAAAGCTCTATCTGGGTTGTTTGAACCCAAACTGTCAGATTCTTTACTCCGCTTTCACTGAACAGACGCTCCGGAGACCAGCTCCTTCAGTTTGGTTCGTTTTGCGGTTTAAAGTAATTTTATCGGTTCATTGAACCGGGAAAGTGTTTAAATTTACCCGCGGTTTCGGTTTGAAGCTCTATCTGGTAACCGTAAGTAAAGAAAATTAGTCTGTGTGGAAACTCATTATCGGTTCACTCTAGATCGATCGGGTTTGCTAAAACTCATTTTCTTTGCATTTAGAGTAAGGTACCGGTTCTTATCGGTCCTAAAAAACCTAGTATTTTAAATTGGTTTTTCCTATACCCGTGACATGGTTAGGGACCGATAAAGTGTCTTGTCCTGGCAAGGCGGAAAAAAGGACAAGTTTGGTTAGGCTGGCATTATGTCTAAGAAACCCAAAAGAAAACGGCCCACTGGTTTCAACACTGTGATGTCTGTGGGGAAGCCTTTGCCAAGGCTGACCCACACACCACTTGTGTCTATTGTCTGGGGCTGACCACCTCCTGTCAGACTGCCAGGTGTGGGAATTTCCCTGCAGCCACCCTGGAAGAAAGTTGGGCAGGCTCAGGGAAGGAGAGGCCAAAGTCCGCTACCCGGATGGCCAGCCTGGTCCAGCTCGGCTGGACCAGAGGGAGTGCCCTCTGACCAGGGCGTGACTTCCTTGGGCAAAGAAAGGCTGGTCCTGAGGAACCAGTCAAAGTAAAAGACAAAGAAATCAGCTAGTGTGGAGTCCAGTTTGTCTCTCCTTCTGCTGTAGAAATAGCTAAGCCATACAAATTGTCCAGTCTTGTCTCAGGGACTTGTTGAACCCTCTCTGGTTGGAAAAAGGGGTCGTTCAGGTCCAGTGTTCAGGATTATGATGTTGAGGATTTTTATGAACCACAGGAGGGGAGGAGGATTTTGATGATTGTAATTGTGATTGGGAAGGTCTGGAAGTGCCAATAGAACCGCACATTTCTCCAGACAGACCCTTTGAGTCTCCCCTTTGTTGTCTGAGTCCCTCTCATTTCAGATTTTATAAGAAAGTAGCAGAAACTTCCAGCTCCCCTTAGAAGAGGCTGTGGATGAGCAAGAGGAGCCTGACTATGTGGAAATGATGGATATTCCAGAGGCTAGAAGGTTGTCTATTCCTTTGCATAAGTCATTTAGGAGGCAAACCACTAAGATTTTAAAAATCCTTTTCTGTCCCTCCTGTAGATAAAAATGGACAGAAGGTATACTTGTCAGGCCCTAATACAGACTTCCTTACTGAGCAGTGTAGTCATGTAGGTGTTGTTCAAGCTGCAGCCTGTGACAAGGCTAATATTCCCTGGCTTCACATCCTCCTGATAAAGATTCCAGGAAGATTGATGCCATGAAAAAACAGTATGTGGCAGCTTCTTTGGGACTCAGACAAGCTAATTATATGGCTTACGTGGCTAGATATCAGAAATCTAGATGGGACACTATATTGCAGTTGGCCAAGCAGGCTCAGGGCCCGCTGGCTAGTGAGTTGGAACAGGTGGCTGCTGATGGCATTGAAGCCTCTAAAGTTCAATTTCATGCTGCTGTTGATGTTAATGATGTTTCCTCTAGGGTCATGGCCACTTCTGTAGCTCTCCGTAGGTTGGCATGGCTCAGATGCACTAATCTGTCCCAAGATACCCAGTCAAAGGCTATAGATTTTCCTGTCATAGGAAATTCTCTGTTTGGAGAACAAACAGAAAATTACATGAAAAAGATGGATGAATACAGAACTACTTACAAAAGTGCCCAAGCTAAGGAGAGGCATGCCACTCCACAAAGGCATGCCTCCAGGGGTAGGGGCAGGCCTTACCATAGGCCCTTTTACCAATTCCAGGCATCCTCTGCTTTTGCGAGAGAGGATTTTTCAGAGGCAGAGGCAGGCGGGGCACAGGCAGGCCCTCTCCTCTCCCCAACCTAAAGCTGCTCCTGCCAAGCAGGCACCCTGACGGGGTGTCTGGGGCCGACTCTCCTGTACCGGTGGGGGGCAGACTGGCTTATTTCTGCCAGAACTGGTTGCCCCTAACCTCGGACAAATGGGTTCTGGAGGTGGTAAGCCAAGGCCTGGTTCTCGGCTTCAAACAGTTTCCCAAGATGAGAGCCAGACACTTTCCCCCTTCAAGTCTTTTAGAAACCCTTGCACTAGAAACGGAGGTTTCTTCTCTTTTGGACTGAAAAGCAGTGGAAAGGGTACCCCCTTGCCACCAGGGCAAGGGTCTTTACTCAAGGTACTTCCTGACCCCAAAAAAGACAGGAGACTGGCGGCCCATCTTGGATTTAAGATTTCTGAACAAGCATCTTGTAAAACCAAAGTTCAAAATGCTAACTTTGGCAATGATTTTACCATCCTTGAGACCAGGGGACTGGTTAGCTTCCCTGGACCTCAAGGACGCCTATTTCCATATCCTAATCAGGGCCTCTCACCAAAAGTACCTCAGGTTCGAACTACCCTCTGGCCACTACCAGTTCAGGGCAATGCCCTTCGGACTCACTTCTGCTCCAAGAGTTTTCACAAAATGTCTGGCTGTAGTAGTAGCCCACCTAAGAAGACAAGGGGTAGCTGTGTTTCCCTACTTGGACGACTGGCTCATTGTGGGTCAGTCACCAGAGCAGGTAAAATCCCACTTGCAAATCACTCAGGAACGCCTCACCTTTCTGGGGTTCCTGTTGAATGTTCAAAGTCAGTTCTCGAACCAGTTCAGGTACTAACTTTTATAGGTGCAGAGCTGAACACAAAGTTAGCCAGGGCATTCCTCCCCTCGGAAAGAGTGGACAAAATTATTGCCCTGGCATCTTCTTTCACCCTGCAGGTCTCTCCACCAGCAAGGCACTTTCTATGACTCCTAGGGCACATGGCTGCTTCTACAGCTGTTGTGCCAGGAGCGAGATTTCAGATGAGGGACATTCAGTTCCACTTGAGGTCCTATTGGTCTCAAAGGAGGGACCCCCTTACCAAATTGGTCCCAGTGACCAAGACCTTGATCCTAGCTCTTCAATGGTGGCTGGATCAAAGCAACCTGTCCACAGGGGTCCCATTCCTACCTGTTCTTCATTCCCTCACCCTCACCACGGACGCGTCCTTGCTGGGTTGGGGGGCTCACCTGGGCGACCTTTCAACTCAGGGAGTTTGGTCCCCTCAGGAATCTCTGCTTCACATCAATCTACTGGAGCTCACAGCTGTCTTCCTAGCTCTCCAGGTTTTTTCGGAAACTGTCCAGAACAAGGTTGTTCAAGTCAGGACAGACAATACCACAACAATGTGGTACATCAACAAGCAAGGGGGCACTCGCTCTTCAGCCTTGTGCACCGAAGCAATGAAGTTGTGGTCTTTGGCCTACTCCCTGAACACCTCTCTCTTAGCGGTTCACCTCCCAGGGAAGGACAATGTCCTAGCGGACGCCCTCAGCAGGATTTCTCAGGGCCATCACGAATGGGCTCTGAACCCTCAAGTGCTGGGGTCGGTCTTTGCCAGTTGGGGCACCGCTCAGATAGATCTCTTCGCAGCCCCAGACAACCACCAACTTCCCCTGTTTTGCTGCAGGCCCCCAGTTCTGGGATCAGTCCCTCTGGATGCCTTTCAACTGAATTGGGAGGGAAAGTTCCTCTTGCTTTCCCTCCGTTCCCCCTCCTCTTCAGGGTACTGGTGAAAATCAGAACTCAGCCTTGCAGAGTGATTCTGATTGCTCCAGACTGGGCCAGGCAGCCTTGGTACCCTCTTCTTCTGTCCCTCTCATTCCGCCCTCCCCTGACCTTGCCCAGGACCCACGACCTACTGACCTGTGCACAGGGGAGAGTGTAGTATCCGGACCTCAATTCCCTTCACCTCAAGGCCTGGTTCTTGAGGAGTTAGAATTTGCTGATTTACACTTTTCTCAAGGTGTCCTGGATATTTTGAAGGCTTCTAGGAAGCCTTCCACTAGAGCCACTTATAATTCTAAATGGAAGAGATTCTCATTTTGGTGTTCTGAGAGGCAGATCACCCCAGAATCTGCTGACCTGCCTATTTGTTGGACTATTTGGTCCACTTAAATTCCATAGGCCTCAAACCAGCTACCTTGAAGGTTCATTTGGCAGCTGTTTCTGTTTTATTTCTGCAGGCAAACCAGTTTCCCTTTCCTCTCACCCTGTGTTTTCCAAGTTTTCAAGGGTTACTTCATACTAACCCTCCCTTTAGGGAACCTTCTCCTGCATGGGACCTGAATGTTTGCATTGCCCAGCTAATGCAACCCCCTTTGAGCCTCTGGTTTCGGCAGACCTCAAGTTTTTAACTTGGAAAACTGTTTTTCTAGTGGATATCACTTCTGCTAGGCGTATAAGTGAATTACAGGCCTTGTCAGTGGAAAAGGATTTCATTTCTTTCCACAGAGATAAAGTGGTCCTCAGGACTAACAGAAAGTTTTTACCTAAAGTGGTTTCAGATTTTCATCTTAACCAATCCATCTCTCTTCCAGTATTTTTACTGAGCACTCTTCTTCTGGTGAGAGAAGGCTGCACAGTTTGGACGTTAAAGAGCTCTTAGCTACTATTTGGAGCTACCAAGGGTCACAGGTTGAATCCTCAGCTCTTCCTTACCTATGGAGATGTGGGTAAGGAGACCTGCTACTAGGAGGACAATCGCTAGTGGATTGTCTCTTGTATCCAGTTCTGTTACAAAAACTGGGTAAGGAGCCTCCCTCAGGCCTGAGGGCTCATTCCCAGGGGGTACAGCTGCATCTCCCAGCGGCTGCTAGAGATATTCCCATTTGAAATCTGTCAAGCTGCCACCTGGAAGACAGTCCACACTTTCACTAAGCATTATTCTCTGGACGTCCAGTCCAGGAGAGATGCTAAGCTTTGGCACAGCTGTGCTTCAGAGCCTATTCCCTAAGTGGGTTCTGACCCTCCTCCATGGAGGTACTGCTGTATAATCTGCATAAGTCCTAATATAAGCAAGACTTCATGGTGTTTGAAGAAAAATTACTCACCTTAGTAATTGCTTTCTTCTCATGGAGTCTTGCTATATTAGGACAACCCTCCTCCTACCCTCTCAGAATCCCTACTTGGGTATGGGTTGACATTTGGTGCAAGCACTGTGTCATGCCTTTTAGCTTCTAGTCCCCCCTTTTCTTCTCTTGGGTTAGGAACTAGATAATTTCTGTTTTTGTTAAGTGGTAGCTGGGCCCTCTCTCTGGACTTGAGTCTTTTGGGCAGAGGGGCCTAGTAAGATGGTCAAGGGTTATCCGAACAATAATAGGTAATATTGTTTTCATTATTGTTTGTTGTTGTGTTTTGTGGTTCTACTGTTAGTAGATAGCCAATGGTTAGTGTAGGGCTTTCCACACAGACTTGCTATATTAGTTTAGCCTCTAAAGAACCTGACAGTTTGGGTTCAAACAACCAGCAGATAGAGCTTTGAATAGCGCCCTCGCTGTGGAACTCAGATTACTCTGGAGTTAACTATTTCATCTCCGGGGCAGTTGAAAGCCATGGGCATACTGCATAAGTCCTAATATAGCAAGACTCCATGAGAAGAAAAGCAATTACTAAGGTGAGTAATTTTTTCTTCTCTGCCGTTGGGCACTGTCCCGTCAGTGGCTCAGCTGTCGTCGACCACTTCGGGCCTGTCAGCACACAGATGTTGTATCAGTCAGTGTCTGAGCTGTTCCAGAGGCTTCTGCCATTGCCATTGTCATTGCCACTCTGTTGGCACCCTTAGTTTGTCCATTGGTATTACTGTTAATGCCTCTGTTCTTGGTCCCTATCGCAGTGCTGAGCCCTGAACATCCTCCATCAACAAAACTCCTGTCGGTGGCTCCTCCTGAATTGTCTCCTCATCCCATCAGCCGATGGTGGCCAGTGATGAACTGGAGTATAATCGAGAGTATATTGAGGAACAGGAGGTGACTGATGTAGTGGGCTCAAGCTTCACTCTGTCCTCTTGCTTAGTCAAGAGTGTGAAAAACACACCAAGGTGTCCACCTTAAGATGCCTAATTTCAGGCTTTCTTAAAACAAGTTCAGGACAAATTGAGGCTTCAGGCAAAAGAGGAGGATTCCTTCAAGAGGAATCTGTATGAGTTCTTGGAGGTTTTCAACCTCCCGTACAGTTATTTATTTATTCTGTATTTTTTGTTCTTTTTTTTTTTTTTTTTGTACTTTCTATTTTTTCCCTTCTCTCTCCCCTCGGGAGTACCTAGGAGTCATCCCACTACGGTTCGCTCCTACCTGGTCCATCTTCCGTCACCCATGTAGCCTCGGTTTGCCCCCCGGCGGGGACGGGGTGGGCTCCAACACCCCGGAATTCGCTGGCGGCATTGGTCGGGAGGATGCCAGGAGGGCGGCCATAAATCGTGGGCAAGCTCCGGTTCTCTGTCTCCGCCAGAGCTGAGGTTTTTTTTTCCCTTTTTCCCTGGGAGTGGCCAGCGCCCTGACGTCAAGGCCTCACCGACACCTGCCACTTCCCGCCCCTTTGGCTACGCTTCCCTTGGTGCTTGCTGTATCTCCGGCTTCCGCCAGAGGTCAGAAGAGCGCCGAGTAGGGACCCCTGTTCCTCCCAGGAGAGGAGAGCTGTCCTCCAGACGCTCGATCCTCTCCCTCCCTCCCCTGTCGACCCCCAGCAACCTGGGCTCGTTCCCGAACCCGGGTCGCCGGCGTGGTGCGAGGTGTGGCGTCCAGCACCTCAACCCTCAGCGCCACCGGGCCGTCCCTTTTTATTTCTTTGTGTGCCTTACCTCCTCGGCTGGGGTGTTCCCTATGGTTCCCCTTCCAGTCTGTCTCTGGCAGCTCCGGCACCATGCCCGAGCTATGACCTCCTCCTGTACCTTCTTAGGCCACGTCCGCGCACCCCCACCGCGCGCAAGACCGAGGGGTCAGGACAGAGGGAGCACCTAGGAATATCCGGTGCAGCGTTGCGGGCAGACCTTCACGAGCCCCAAAGGATTGGGCTACTTTTACCCCCGTGGCATGAGTGTGCAAGGACATCAACAATGCTGCGGTACATGTTTCCTTGCACCTCGTGTCAGACATTTGCCGCGCCGACCCCTCCATTGCACTGCGGCTTGCCCTGACCCCCAGCCATTGCTAGGAGCCAGCACATTTGCAGGTGTCCCTCTCCCCCCCACCCTGGAGGAGGAGAGCAGTCCCTGGGATGCTCAGTCCTCTGACCCTCAGACACCCGAGTTCGCTTCCGACCCCAGGTTGTCGACATGGTGCAAGGTGTGGCGTCCAGCGCCTCAACTCTCCGTGCCACCGGGCCAGCATAACCTTCCCTACAGTTATAACTCCTCCACTGCATTCAGCACTTGAGGATGCTACTCTAGCTGCCTAGCACAAGCCTGTTCAATTACCAACAGTTCCTAGGAAGGCTAATAAACAGTATCTGGCCCCTGTGGCTATTCTTCACAGCCAGAAATGGATTCATTGGTCATGGCTGCTCACATAATTGGCCCTATGATGCAGCTGTAGTGCTGTCTCTCATGACACTAGCGAGCCAGGGTCAGGAACTAGCTTGGGTCATTGGGTGCCAACTGGATGGGAGGAGGATCGAATGTCGCAGAGGACACACTCTTTCTCCTGCGCAAGGGTGCTGTTTCTCACCGCAGCACTGCCACCTGCAGACCTGCGGGCGATAAGGCGCACGGGACTCAGGAAGGGAGGGGATGCGTTGCGCTGCATATCGCACGAGTGTGCCGACGCATGCTCACACAGGGCACAGCATCCCTTCACCAGCGAGGAGGGCTGCACAGCAGCAAGCGAGGTGGAAGAAAGGCAGAAAACACCCTGCCTGGCAGGATGAACACCGACCCTCCGCAAGTCCTGCACTGGTGACCCAGGCACCTCCAGGACATCTGGATCTGTTGATCAGTGGGTCAGGGGACTCCCCACCGCTCTGCCACAGAGGGCAAGCCATGGGGAACCTGGGAGAGGTAAGTCCAGGGAGAAACGGGGTGATGGGCTGGGAGGGTCAATGGGAACGGGGGCTGTACAGGGAGTAGGAGGGGTAAAAATGAAGGCTTCTCACGAAAGATCCAGACCTCTTAGTTTGAGGAAACTAAATGTGATGGGGAAATGGACTTTTGCTTCTGCTTCCTTAGGTCTCAGAATTGCTGAGTATCAGGCATATATGATAAAATATCAGAATTGCCTTTGGAGGACTATAGCCACCCTGGGACAAAAATTACCAGAGAGCTGGGATAAAATATTGGTACTGCACACCATTACCAGTGGACAAGAGGCTGGTAAACACCTGTTGAGATCAGCCTATGATGCCTCGGATACTGTGGCAAGAGCTGCTGCATCTGGGATTTGCCTCTCTTGGCTAAGGGTGGTTGGTTCCTCTGCCATGCAGCAGTCTGTGATGAATGCTCCATATAGGGGAAAACAGTTGTTCAGCACCGATATTGAAAATACATTAAGATATTTACAATTCTCTGAAATTACTCTTAGATCCCTGCATACTTTAAACCCAAGACCCTGCGGAAGAGGGTCGTGTTTTTTTTTTTTTTTTGTAGGCCCTATGCCCATCCAGGCTGAGGCTTTTCTAGGGGCCTGGGACATGGTTCCCAAAGGCCCTACCCTTCCAAGTCCCAGGCTACCAACCCGCCTCTCATTGCCCGTGCCAGAATTACCAAAGGTCAGAATTACTACCGGCAAACCCTCCCCTCTGGTGCTTTCTGACTGTCCTCCCATTCCTCCGACCTCAGCTGCCTCAGGAAATCTTAGTGGGAGTCCGCATCTCCCTCTTCCTGCAAAAATGGAGGGAGATCACTACAGGTGCCTGCGTTCTGGAAGTGCTTCAGAAAGGACACTCCCTAATGTTCCTTTTAGTCCCTCCAGTGACCCCAACAGATATCCTACAGGACATCTTGTCGTCTTGCTAGAGAAGGTTCAAACTCTTCTTCGCAAAAAGGCTGTAGAACATGTCCCTGTTTCAGAACAGAATCTGGGATGTTATTATTCCTGGTACTTTCTAGTCCCAAAGTAGAGCAGGGGGTCTAGACCTTGGAATCTATTCATTGAATACAAACAGTTTTGAATGGGCTACTTGCAGTTCCTCTTCTCCTTCCTGTTTGCAAGGGATTGGATGGTTGCTCTGGACATGAAGGACGCATACCTTCATGTCAAGATCCAAAAGTCATACAGAAAATAATTACTTTTCATGCATCAGGATTCGCACTGCCAGAGTCTTGTCTTGCCCTTTGGTTTATGCTCTGCATGATGTGTCTTTGCCAGAGTATTTCCTGCAGTAGAAGCTGCCCTCCACAGGGAGAGCCTCTGTATTTTCTTCTATATAGACGACTGGCTCCCAAAAACCCCGTCTCAGGAAGCGATAGTTTACACACTGTTTCAGACCCGACAGTTCGACCAGTTGGGCATACTGGTCAGTGAATCAGTCAGTCCTCACTTCTTTCCAACAGCTCTAGTATATAGTGGTTCTGGACACAAATCTGGGATGGACGTTTCTTCCCTCTGTCCGTGCTGTAGCACTTGTGGCCCAGGCACAGCTGGTGTCATCCAGTGGCTGTGTCTCGACCAGATACCTGTTAAGATTTATTGACCTAATGATAGCTGCTCTCTGCTCTGGTGGTTGAGCTGCACCAACCTAGAGTTGGGGTCCCCATTCCTCTGGCTATTCCCCGGTGATGATCACAAACGCCTCAGGCTCAGGTTGGGGTGTCCATCTGAGCCTCTTCAGAAGTCAGGGCCAATGACCCCTTTTTTTTTTTTTCAGCTTCTATTTATGCACCCTTACCTTCGAGACATCTCTCAGGGTCCCTTCAGCAGCTGCCGTACACAACCGCCTGCCTGAACCGAGCTGCTCCGGCCTACATCAGGTATGCGAGGCCTGGGCACTCCCACCGCCAAGGAGCGCCCCCAGACCCCAAGGAGAACCAGAGAGTCTGCCAGCATTGGGCGTGAGGTCATACGGACTGCCTCCGATTGCCGTCACCTCACCCAAAGGAAGGAGGTGTTTTTCCGTAGTTTCTCCCCGGTGCACGGACGTGCAATGACGTCTAGCCCAACGTGCGCGCGCTCCCGCATGCACCTAGAAGACGTCCACCGTGCTCCAATCCCTGAGCATCTGTTTGCCATGCACTGCAGTGGCCCAGCCTCCGCCAGGGGGTACCAGTGCAATGGACAGTCCCCGAACCCTCCCCAGGACCAGGAGAGCTGTCCACGGATGCTCAGTCCTAGTCCTCCCCTGCTGACCCCCGGCAACCCGTGCTCATTCCCGAACTCGGGTCACCGGTGCAGCGCAAGGTGTGGCATCCAGCGCCTCAACCCTCAGCACCACCGAACCGGCCCAATGACCCCTTCTTTTTTTTTTTTTAAACTTAAATTTTTATTAAAGCTTCGCAGGAGACTTGAATACATTTGCCAGGTACATCATTACAAACACAGTATACCATGGAGGTATGTTATACAGTCACTCCATGTATAGGATATTTTATCTCACTCAAAATTGATAATTCCCTCATACTTCTTTCACAATTCTAAATACTGAGTTGATTTAGTTTTGATTTACTTCACCACACATATAGCTCAAGAGGAGGAAGATTTCTCTGACCCCTCCCCCACTTCTGTTTCTCCCTCTGTTTGTTGCCAAGTCTCCCACCTCGTCCATCTCTGGACATAAAGTGAAGTCCTGTGGTTTGTTTTAAAGGTAAGTTCCTCTAGCTCAGCTGTGCTCTGGACTGTTGATACCCAATCCTGTCTCTTGGATGGTGAAGGACTAAGCCATGCCCTGGTTATAGCTTTGTGGGCTGTCGTAATTAAGATTCCCCATAGATACAGAGGGTCGGGTCCCCTGACATCTGCTGGAGGAGTTCCCAGGATCATTTCCTTCCAATCAAGAGGTTGATTTAGTGTAAGAATTTCTCCTATGGCTGTTGTGATCTCAGTCCAGAATCTTCGTAAATTTGGACATGTCCAAAATATGTGGAGATAGTCCGCTTTCTCTTCCCCACACCTCCTCCAACAGCTAGCTGAGTATTTTGTGTTTCTCTTATTTAAGGTCATAGGTGTGAGGAAGAAGCGGACCCTTACCTTCCAGGCAAACTCTTGCCATAGGGGAGACCTGGTCGTTTTTCTAACTATATTGAAAATGGATCTCCAGTCAAGGATTGGGGAGTCAGGGTTTACCTCCTGCCATTTATTTTTGATCCTAGTTAATGGGTCACTCTTTGCAGATCTGAGGGACCTGTAAAGGAGAGAGATCAATCCCTTTTGCCCCATAGTGGTTTTTATCTTTTGGATCGCTGCCACAAGGAGGGTGGCCCTAACAGGGTCTGTCTCTTTCTTTTGAAGAGATGCTATATATGCTCTTACCTGAAGGAACCTAAAATGGTCTGAATTTTTAAGGCTGAACATGTTCTTAAGGGATACAAAGTCCTGGATCGAGTCCCCCTGAATGAAATGGCCCAGGTATTTCAGCCCCAATTTGCCCCAGTGTGTATATGTAGGATCTAGGCGGTGGAACTGGGACCGACCCACTGGAGCGCATTCTTCAGTTGGACCATCAAGAAATAATCCTCCAGTTCTGGAAGGGATCTACCCCCTCCCTCCCGGTGGGCCTGCAGGATCTTAAGTTTTATTCTAGGTCTCATGTTGCCCCAGACAAATCTAGAGATCATTTTGTGCCACATCTGGAAGTTTGACTTATGTATGTGTAGCGGTGTACATTGAAATAAGTACAAGAATTTGGGCAGTACACTCATTGTTATGGCCTGGATCCTAGAGTGCATGGGCATGTTGGTCATGGACCACCTTTCCGTATTCTTGTATTTATTCCAATGTATACCGCTACACATACAAATGATCTCTAGATTTGTGAAGCCTGTCTAACCATTTGGCCTGACGGTGGGGGTAATATTTTGGTTATTGTAGCTTTTGCTGCATACTGACGTAATCTGAGGGCCAGAAGTTTGGTACCTCTAGGATCTCCCTCATAATATTGTTGTTTCAGATAAAACAAGGCCTTTTCTACCTCAGCTTTTTGAATTTTTTGTAGTAGGTTCTTACATGTTATCAGCTCCCTACTCTGAATCTCATCCCACTTACTTTTTTGGACATCTTCCAAGTCTTTAATCTGCGACAATAATTTATGTTGCTTCTGCCTCATTTCTCGCTTTTTGTGGGAGGCTATAGCCATCAGTTTGCCTCTAAGTGAGGCTTTAACCGTATCCCACAAAACTTGTGGCGAGGTTTCCTGTTTGTTGTTCTCTTCTAATGTTATTTTCATAGGCTTTTTAAGCTCCTCCACCACCCCCTATCTTGAAGGAGAGAGGCATTCAGCCTCCAGTGTGTAATGCGCTTAGGCAGTCCCAGCTCCACCTCCAGGTAGACCAAGCTATGGTCGGAGAGAATGGTCGTACCCACCCGGACAGAAGGAAACCTGCTTAGGTCTCCAGAAAATGTAAAGAACATATCTAACCTAGAGAAGACCCGGAACCTAGGTGAGAAGCAAGTGTACTCTCTTGCTCTAGGGTACTTCTCTCTCCAGATATCGGTCAAACCCAGCTGTTCCAGCAGTATTTTAAGGGAGCGGGCTTTAGCCGCATCCAATCTTGGAATCTGGGATGTTGAGTCGAGAGCTTTATTTAAAACTATATTCCAGTCCCCTCCCAAAATCAATATGCCTTTAGCCCTTTCTGAGACCAGTTGAAGGATATTTGAGTATATTCTAAGACGGGACCCAGGAGGGATGTAGATATTGACCATAGTTACTTGTATGTCTTGTATAGTCCCGATAACTATAAGGTACCTTGCCTCAGGATCCTCTATCACCTCCTGCTGTTGAAAGTGGAGGTTCTCAGAGAGGAGGATCACCACCCCACTCTTTCTACCCACTGGAAGGGACGAGTGATAGACCAAAGGAAAGGACCTTGACTTAAGCTTTTGAGCTTCCAGGGGGGAGAGGTGAGTCTCCTGCAGGAATACTCCCCCACACCCCTGGGACGCGATAAATTGCTGAATCCTCCTCCTCTTAATGGGACTAGATGATCCATTTATATTAAGTGACATAAATTTCGTGGTGTAACTAGCCATATTCCAACCAAATAAAAACTTTTACCTTTTCCTTGAACACTGGCTTTCTACACATTAACAATTTAACCCAGTAGTGCCCTGCAAAGCATAGAACTTTTTAATATAAACATTAACAGGTTGTAAAGAAACATTCACTATAACTGTTGAACTACTGAACTGTTGCTCTGGCCTCCTCCAAGTTTGAGCCAAGAGCTGGATTAAGTGTGGGTCAACCACGACCGAAACTACTCTCGGCCCGGTTGCTCCGGGTCTATTGATTAGACTTCCAAGGGAAAGCAGAAGGGTGTCTGAATATACAGACCAAAGCAGAGAGCTCAAAAGTGCAATGAGTGTTCCCTGCGGGCCCCAGGAGTATCCATGGGAAACACCCCCCCTTCCAGTTGTCAGTGCACTTCCATAGGCATCCAAATCCGTATCCCCCACTCCCCACCCCTTAGAAACAGACTCAAAAGCCGTGTTAGCCCACTTTAGTCTCAGTACTTGGAGTTACATATCCTCAGCATTCCAGGACTCCCTTCCTTCTGTCTCACATGTGTGAAGCCCCCGGTACATTCTTTATGATGTGTGCCTTTAGGTCAGTCTCCACCAGGAGGTAATCTCCTATAGAGTCCAGTGCCCGTGTTATCCCAAATAAGCGGTCCAGGTGGGCAAAGGGGCCCCGGTACCAGGGTTCCTAGCTCTTACCTCTGAGAAGAGCAGGATCACCCAAGGTGAACGACTTCAGTTCAACTGCCAGTAAATAATGTCCCAGCTCAGGGCTAGTGGCACAGTCAGCGTAGCCCTCCCAACCCCATCCCCTGCCAAAATTATCCTGGAGATGCTCTGGCTTAGAGGGCCCATTCCCTCTATTCCTGTGCCTCCCGCAGGTCCAGCCCAGGGGAGAATCCATCCCAGACCGCCAGGCCAGAATTTATAGTAAAAGATTAAACCCAGGCCAGAGGCGTATCATGGCCTCGATTTACTAGACAAGGCCCCCAGGTAGGCGAAAGTTTCCGCTCATCCTCGCGACAACCTCCAGGTTTGAGAGCCAGGAAGGCAAGCTTAAGGTGCCCTGATTATGAGGGCTCCAATGATGTCTTTCGAGGACGAGTGACCCCAGCACCCCCCTTGCAGGAGACCCCTCGTGATGTCTTCCCCATCTATCGCCCGAGCTGTACGGTCCCCCGAGCCAACAACCTGTAGGAGGTTCATCCTGTGTGAGTGTAGGAGTTTAATGAAGCCAATTGTATAAAAACTCTGGTGAGCTTGCCCCTACTCCACAGCTCATCGGCAGGCCTAGCCTCTCATCTCCACGACTTGCACCACCAAGAGTCATGCGAAGTCGAGCGCAGATGGGCGGACCGAATCCCCCAAGCCCACAAACCCTTGAGGTCTCGATTCACCTTTTCACACACACATATAATCCATTAGTGACTAGATCACCCTGATAAATTGAAACGGATGTTTGCAATCTTAAGTCACAACATTATCAACGGTTTTCCCAACAATCCACTTCTAACATCCCCATCCCGCCTGACCAAATACTATCTGAAATAAGTCTAAAGTACATTTTATAGGGTGCAAGGGATGAAATAAGATTAATGCAATGGATATAGGGCCAGACAGTCTCAGCTGTATACTGCATTGCTGCAGCGGATTGTCAGTAGTAGTCACTGCGGCCCCTGCACAGCTCTGTGACTAGGTGAGCAGTCTGTTTAACATTAGGTAGGAGCAGGGGCCCACAGTCAGGGAATCCAGAAGAGAGTCGGGTCGTTCTAATGAAGATATGCAGACCTCCCTGGGAGATTGCTTCACGTGTCTGACATTTGCATAGGGCCCATCTTGTCTGCTTCACTGCTCACTGCCGCCGGCTTTAAGTTTGGAGCACCTTTGTTGTTCAAGGTGGGGTCCCCGAGTTTCTGGAGCACTGCGCCGATGTCCGCATGGAGAGAGGTCTGTGGCTGCCGCAACGAGGATCCCTTCTTTACTATTCCCTTTTGCGCCACAGACCATGCGGACGCCAGGAGGTCTCGCTCCAACCTTTCCTTTGACAGAGGAGGTGTGCTGATCCCCAATTCTTCAAGGCAGGGGGCTGCTGCCAGCAAATCTTTAAAAATTCTGGTTCCCTGTTCGGTGATAATCTTCAGTCTCGCTGGGTGCAACACTTGGGCCTTTATATTCTTGGCTCTGAGCTGCTTTACAATAGGCCAGATCATTTTCCGAGCTTCTTGTACTCCCGAAGTGTGATCATTATCAATCACTATCCTGTGGCCCTCATATTCCAGCGGGCCCTGTCTCCAGGCTCACTGCAACACCTCTTCCTTGCTGTTATACAGGGTAAACCGGACTACAAGGGATCTGGGTCTAGCCTCTGGATTGCTTGGCTTCAGGGCCAGTGATCGGTGAGCGCGATCCAGTCTCAAATCCAGGTCTTCTGGCAGGTCCAGAGCTTTTTTGAGGACGTTTTGAGTGAACTCAATGGTATTTGCGGCTCTGTCCTCTAGGCCTTCGGGGATCCCATGTATTCTGATGTTCTGCCGTCTGCATCTGCCCATGGTCATCAAGATGGTGGGTTAGTTCGCGATCTCATGCCAGGAGGTACAACAGAAGCCTATCCTGCCTATCCATCTACTCAGAGACAGCTGAAAGGCACAGCTCCATCTGATCGGTTTTGTGGTCAATTCTACTGAGGTCTGTGTCACAGTGCGTGGGAAATGATGGACCAGGAGACAGTTGGATGTGGAGCCAAAAAAAAATTAACTTCTTTATTTGAACAAGATAGCGTACTGCATACGGAAAATAAATAAAATTCCAAATAACAAAGGAATGTACTAGAAAGAACACTAGCACAGAAGCATGCTTTGAGGCAGCACCTCCCGGTCAGACTCCTGAGAGTCAACTAACTTCTTTTCACTCATACATAGGCATTTATATACTTTTACAAGTCATGTGATCCAAAAACTCCTCCCCTGAGTTCCTTTTCAAAATTAAATTCTTTCTTTGCACAAAAAAATAATTTTCAAGCTCTGATGTTTTAATTTAACCACCAAATACATTTATGTGTTGATAAACTAAATACAGGTTAAATAGGAATTGTACACAAAAAAATGTATTGGAACAGGGATCACTTCCTTTGACTAGAATATAAATTCAACTGTTTTAGGGCCGGCCAGCTCCTAAGGACCAGACCTGAGAAGCCTAATGGAAGCAGGCACAGCTTCCCTGGGGACTATAAGCAGTGAAAATCCTCGTTTTATGAAAGGGATTAAATCCCAAAACTACAACATTATTCCACCTTTAGCAGGTATGTGGAAGGTTTCGTTCGCTTTTAAAAGCAACGCGAATTTAGCGTTAGAAAAAGGCTAAATGCCTTCGCGATCGTGCGCACATTCGCACGGTAATTTTTACCGGCGAAACTTATTCCTGCGGCGTTCTTTATCGCAACAGCCGCATTTACTAGTCCCTTCTTTATAGGGCTGCTAAAATATCAACAGAAAAAGGGTTTTGGGCTGAAAAATAAACGGAGAGAAATACTTAAAACAAGGGAAGCTTCCTAAATGAATCAGGAGCCCTATTTAAAGGGGCAGAGCCCTGCTATAACTATAAAGGGCAAATTCAGCACAACTGCTATTCTATTCAAAACCATGCTAGCCAGTGTCTTATAAATGGTTATCTGGAAGGCATAGCATGGGACTGGATTTTTATAAACATTTTATTCATTTTATGTTTATGAATTCAACTCAATAATGAGAAGGCTGGAATGTATATAACATATAGACAAACAAGGACAACAAAGACATAAACGAGGACATGAAATACAAAGTGGGTGGCCAGCCCAACAAACAACACAAAACAAAAAATGACAAAGACCACAATACATCCAGGGTCTCATTATATCCCTGTCTGAATAGATTTATTTATTTATTTATTTATTTTTTTATATATATTCTCTCACATTCCTCCCCACCTAAAACCAAAACTATGGATTTGGTTCTCACAAGATTGTCCTAAGAATAATTCATTATCAGATCTCTCAGCAAGAGAGATGGAGCCATAGCCCTCCCACACCTAAGGCTCCACCTCGGGGTCCCTAAAAGAAAAACAAAAAAAAAACTATGAGTTGTTAACTCTTTCAGATTCTTATTTCTACTTTACCCCAAGGTCTGATGAAACTTATCTCTAGAGTTTTATTTCTATATTATTTTCTCTTGGTTCCATTCCATACCGTGATAGAAAATCAGCATTACCATGAGCTGTTCCCTTTCTATGTTTGATGACAAAACGATAGGGTTGTAAAGCGAGATACCAACGCATTATACGTGCGTTTTTGTCTTTCATTACTTGCAACCAACATAAGGGATTATGGTCAGTCCATAATTCAAACTCTACGCCCCACAAATAAAAACGAAGGGCTTCATGGCCCACTTAATAGCTAAACATTCTTCTCGATCACAGAATAGTGGGTTTCCTTCGTGAAGCTTTCTACTAATATAGATAATGGGGTGTTCTTCATTATCTATAATCTGGGTTAATACAGCACCAATTCCATACTGTGATGCATCTGTTTGCAGAATGAATGTTTGTGAAAAGTCTGGAGTGCGTAATACAGGGAAGGAACACAGACTAGCCTTAATGCACTGGAATGCTTCCTCACATTCTTCAGTCCATTTAACTTTTTCGGGGTTCCTCTTCTTTGTTAACTCTGTCAGAGGACCGGCTAATGTTGAAAAATTGGGAATAAATCTACGATAATAGCTGGCTAAACCCAAAAATGATCTTACATCTTTTTTTGTAATAGGAGTGGGACAATGTGCCACTGCTGCAACCTTTTGTATCTCTGGTTTTATACACCCTTTTCCAATATAAAATCCTAAATACTTGGTTTCCTGCATGGCGATTGTACACTTGTGGGGATTTATAGTAAGGCCGGCTTCGGAGAGTGTGGTTAGGACAGCTGAAAGATGTTTCAAATGTTTTTC
This sequence comes from Neoceratodus forsteri, assembly GCA_016271365.2. Classification (NCBI taxonomy): domain Eukaryota; kingdom Metazoa; phylum Chordata; order Ceratodontiformes; family Ceratodontidae; genus Neoceratodus; species Neoceratodus forsteri. Next base: position 598,225,714 of record CM057454.1, on the reverse strand, counting down.
CCAAGAGGGACTAAAAATGATAACATCATCCAAGTAGGCCGCACTATAATTTGAATGGGAAGTTAACAGGTTATCCATCATTCTCTGGAAAGTTGCCGGGGCACCATGTAATCCAAAAGGCATAACTGTAAATTGAAAGAGACCAATAGGTGTACTAAATGCAGTTTTGTCCTTGTCAGCAGGATTCAATGGGATTTGCCAATACCCTTTGGTCAAGTCAAGGTACTAAAATACCTGGCACTTCCCAGATGGTCTAAAATATCATCAATTTGTGGCATTGGATAGCTATCAAATTGAGAGACTGCATTTAGTTTCCTGAAGTCCAAGCAAATATTATGCCCCTTCCTTTTCCCACCACCACCATGAGGAAACACCACTCACTATGTGAAGGTTCAATGATTCCCATTTCATGCATCCGTTTTACCTCTTGAATTACCTCTTGTCTTAATTTTTCAGGTAACCTATAGGGTTTTTGTCTTAAGGACTGATTATTTGTGACTCTAATATGATGTCTAGTATCTCTAACCCTCCCAGGAATATTTGTGAACGTGCTTTGGAACTTTTGTAACTCATTATCCAAATTAGACTTTTGTATTGTCGATAACTCAGGGTTGATCACTAAATCTGTTATTGTCCCCACTCCTCCAAGCGGTGGTATACTAAGTCAATTCAGTAGCAGATTCGGAAGGACATAACTGGACAGCGTGCTTGGCGGTCTACCCACGATTTTAGTAGATTGGCATGATTATATGCTTCTTACCCTTCTTGCCAGAGGTTTCTATTTCATAGGTTACAGGTCCAGTTCTCTGGTAATAACATCTGGTCCTTGCCATTTCATTAACAATTTATGTTCTGAGGATGGCAACAACAATAATACTTTCTCCCCTGCACTAAATTCTTTATAGCTTGTGCCCTTGTCATAATACAGCTTTTGTTTTGTTTATTGTTGTAGTTTAGAGTTATGAGCCTTTTTAACATAGGACATTAAACATTCCCTTAACTTTTGCCAAAAATCTAGAGACAGTGTTCCTTTTGAATCTTGTGACCCCTCCCACTCTTCTTTAACTATATCTAGAGGTCCCCTTGGATTATGTCCAAATAATAGCTCAAACGGAGAAAACCCTGTGGATGCCTGAGGTACTTCCCTGTAGGCATACATTAAGTAGGGGAGATAAGTGTCCCATTGCTTACCTTCGTCTGTTACAAATTTCTTAAGCATGTGTTTTAAAGTCTGGTTAAGCGTTCTACCAGCCCATCAGTTTGTGGGTGATAGGACGTTGTGAACAGAGCTTCTATCCCCAATGCTTGGTATAGATGTTTAAGTAAGGATGATCTAAAATTAGTACCCCGATCTGTTAGAATTTCTTTGGGTATACCCCCCCTACTAAAAATTTTTACTAATTCATCGGCTGTTTTTTGGGCAGTGATGGTCCTTAACGGGATAGCCTCTGGATATTTTGTAGCGTAGTCCACGACCACTAGTATAAATCGATTACCTTTCGCACTTCTTGGTAATGGACCTACTATATCCATGGCTATCCTTTCGAAGGGGGTAGATACTAATGATAGAGGTAATAATGGTACCTTATCTTGTCGTCCAATTTTGGCTACCTTCTGACAGGCTTTGCAACTCCTACAATATTCAGCGACCTGCTCATGTATACCTGGCCAATAAAATCGATGTAGGAGGCGGCTTAAAGTCCGGTCTCTCCCTAGATGTCCTGCCATAGGTATATCATGTGCCAGTCCTAATAGCTGTACCCTGAACTATTGAGGTATCATGAGTTGCTCTACCACTTCCCCAGTTTGTGTATTTGTACAGACCCGATATAACAGTCCATTTATAATTTTAAAAACAGGACCCTTGGACTTATCCTCCTGACCCACCTGTGAAAAAAAAGGAGTTAATGATACATCAGTCTTTTGTGCCTCTTTAAAAGCTGGTTCCTGTTTCTCAATACCTATATTTAAATTATTCTTAGAGTCTGAATTTAACTTATTTCCAGTCCACAGTTGCTTTTCTCTTCTCTTTTTGTTTTTCGGCTTCTTATCTTTACCAGGGGCTTCAAATAGATTATCTTCAAGTGGAAATGTGTGTCCCAGTACTTCTTCCTTTCTGGCCTGTGCTCTAGTTGTTACAGCAGTAAGGTTAGTTGTTACTAAAGCTTCAAAGTCTTCGAAATCATGTCCAATAATAACAGGAACAGGAAGCTGAGGGACCACCCCCACTTGCATTCTCTGGCTGTGACCATCCACTTGTACCACCATCTCTTTCAACGGGTACTGATGTACATCCCCATGTACACATATAACATCGGTTGTAGGCCCCTCTGACTTAACATGAGTTCCCAGGACTGAAGCATGAACTAAAGTTTGTTTGCTGCCAGAGTCTATAAGTCCTGTGACCACTCTTTCCCCAATTCTTACGGGCCTTACATAATGCCCCCAGTTAGCTAGAGCCAAATGTACATCTTCTAGTGTCTTTTTAGGACAAAATCTGGCTATATGCCCTTTTGTGTTACATTTATGGCACACAATATCCGATTTGTATGGTTTTACTGGTCTCTGACTTAGTTTAGGCCCAAGAGTATTACTGTCTGTGGTATGAGATATAGGAACATGAGAAGGTGGTCTTACCATAGATGGAGGTACCCCAGGACTTTTAGTGGGTCACATTCTGTGAGGTCTTGCAGCCATATAATCTTCTGCCAGTGTTATGGCTACTTCTGCTGTCTCTGGGCGGTGTTCTTTTACCCATAACTGTACCTCTTGTGGTAGGATGTTTACAAATTGTTCCAAAACGATAGCTTCCAAGATCTGTGCTGTTGTCTGTGTTTCAGGTTGTAACCATTTTTCGCTCAAGTCTTTCAGTTGGATATATATATCTTGTGGGTTGTCAGTAGCATGAAACTTCAAGGATCTAAATCGCTGTCTATAGGTTTCAGTGCTAATATCGTACCTCTTCAGGATGGCTTGTTTTACATGTCCATAGTCATTTATATAGGCAGTTTCAACATGACTATAAGCTAGCTGGGCTTTTCCCGTCAGGGGGCTAATCGAATGACCCATTGGTCTCTGGGCCAGGCACAGGCAGCAGCCACCCTCTCAAAGGTCATTAGATATGCTTCGATGTCATCAGCACTAGAAAGTTTGACTAGTTTAATGTCCTTTTGTATACTCCCTGATGCAGCAGGGGTTCTAGTCATACCTATAGTTTGTATTGCTGTCAGTGTGTCTGCCCATCTGGCCTGGTTTTCTCTCTCCATATCCATTTGTCGAGTACACAGCCAGCGTATTAATTCCTTCAAGTCTTGAGGGCCTTCTTCCATCTCGGAGCTGGCTGCTTGGGCTCCTGCCACAGGTCCTTTCTCGTCCTCCATCTCTGCTCCTCTTCTTCTGGTCTTCCTTCGTACCACTGGCTTCAGACCAGGCAATAACGGAAGTTTTAGTTGTTGGACACGAGACCGTGTAGCCACTCCACTCCAAACTGTCCCACCTTCTTGCATTCAGGTCCACTGGGTTTTGCGCTCAAAACTTCTATCAATCAGATCCCACTTCTGACACCAACTTGTTACAGTGCGTGGGAAATGATGGACCAGGAGACAGTTGGATGTGGAGCCAAAAAAAAATTAACTTCTTTATTTGAACAAGATAGCATACTGCATACGGAAAATAAATAAAATTCCAAATAACAAAGGAATGTACTAGAAAGAACACTAGCACAGTAGCATGCTTTGAGGCAGCACCTCCCGGTCAGACTCCTGAGAGTCAACTAACTTCTTTTCACTCATACATAGGCATTTATATACTTTTACAAGTCATGTGATCCAAAAACTCCTCCCCTGAGTTCCTTTTCAAAATTAAATTCTTTCTTTGCACAAAAAAATAATTAATTTTCAAGCTCTGATGTTTTAATTTAACCACCAAATACATTTATGTGTTGATAAACTAAATACAGGTTAAATAGGAATTGTACACAAAAAATGTATTGGAACAGGGATCACTTCCTTTGACTAAAATATAAATTCAACTGTTTTAGGGCCGGCCAGCTGCTAAGGACCAGACCTGAGAAGCCTAATGAAAGCAGGCACAGCTTCCCTGGGGACTATAAGCAGTGAAAATCCTCGTTTTATGAAAGGGATTAAATCCCAAAACTAAAACATTATTCCACCTTTAGCAGGTATGTGGAAGGGTTTTCGTCGCTTTAAAAGAAACACTTTAATTTAGCATTAGAAAAAGGCTAAATGCCTTTCAATCGGGTAGGCGCTATTATTCAAGGGTAATTTTTACCGCTAAACTTATTCTGGCGGCGTTTCTTTTTATCCAAGAACAGCCGTGATTTACTAGTCCCTTCTTTATAGGACTGCTAAAATATCAACAGAAAAGGGTTTTGGGCTGAAAAATAAACTGAGAGAAATACTTAAAACAAGGGAAGCTTCCTAAATGAATCAGGAGCCCTATTTAAAGGGCAGAGCCCTGCTATAACTATAAAGGGCAAATTCAGCACAACTGCTATTCTATTAAAACCATGCTAGCCAGTGTCTTATAAATGGTTATCTGAAGGCATAGCATGGGACTGGATAAACATTTTATTCATTTTATGTTTATGAATTCAACTCAATAATGAGAAGGCTGGAATGTATATAACATATAGACATAATAGACAAACAAGGACAACAAAGACATAAACGAGGACATGAAATACAAAGTGGGTGGCCAGCCCAACAAACAACACAAAACAAAAAATGACAAAGACCACAATACATCCAGGGTCTCATTATATCCCTATCTGAATAGATTTATTTATTTATTTTAATATATATTCTCTCACAGTCCACTCGAAGTTCAGAAAGGGTCCGGTCAATTTTTGTGACCGTATGGGCCGTTTGTCGGATGGTATCGATCAACTCATCCCCACGGAGACTCCCATGCTGCACGGCCTGTTGTGACCCTCCAGAAGCCTCTGCCTCTTCATTACTTCCTGTGTCTTCCTCTTGTAGCATGGCTTTAAGTTTCTGAGCCGGCGTTAAGTGGAGCTTCCATGGTTTATTTCATCTTTGTTTAGTCGGGGATGCCATCATTTAGCGGGCGATTACCTTTGATTTTAGACAGTGGGGAGTGGAGCGAATGAATCAAGCCGCCATATCGAGCGCTGACGTCACCGGAAGTCCCCACCCCTTCTTGATAACTGTTCTGCACAACTGCACCCATTCAGGGCACCAGCCGCAATGCGTCCATCATTAGGGTATCAAATGGTGAAATTTGCCACCCCTTCCCTGAGATCCCCCCCCCCCGAAGTTGGTATATTTAGAAGGGGGAGGTGGGGGACGAGCCCCTGCAAAGTGAAGTTGGTGACTTTGGGACTTGGCACCCTAATTACCGGGCTCATTGCCGTCAGCGCCCTGAATGGGTGGAACCATTCTGCACAGCAGCACTCTTGAGATGAGTGCTGTTCTGCATGGCCCACAGGCTTTTGCCGCCCTCCTTCAAGGTTCCCAAATTCTGATCATTACAGACAATATTTCAATGATGTATTGCATCAACTGACAAGGTGGAGTTCATTTATATACCCTCTGCAGAGAGGCGATGAGGGTTTGGCACTGTGGGTGGAGCGGGACATATTTCTGTCCAGTGTTTCTACAAGTGACCCAGAGTGCTCTGGCGGATTGCTTCAGCTGGTCACAGATACATTGCCACAAATAGGAACTCTCCAACCTTTTCTTTTTTTATAACTCAACTTTATTCAAAAAGATAAGGTACCGCAAATCCAGTTCTAAGACACAGTGCCGTATGAGCTACTGACTCAGTACAAGATACAGTATAAAACCAAGATAGCTAGTAACATCACCTATCCAGTATGTCAGTTTCATCAACCAACTAAAGTTAAATAAAGCAAAACAACACCCCAGTACGCCATAAATAAAAAAAAAAAAAAAAGGGGGGGGGTGGCTCCTCGCTGGCCATGTTTAGAGGTAGGGAGTCATCATACAAGAGGAAATAGTGCGCCTCGACATGGCTTGAAAGGTTTGACCAAGGCATTATGAAAAAGGCTCTAACCAGTGAGGAGGCAATAAAGGAAGTGCAGGCCAATTCCCACTAGATGTTAGATGTTAAAAGAAGGTAAAAGAGAGTAAAATGACCAGTAGCTTTGGGTCCAGTGATCCAAGAGGCAAAGGGCCCACAAGCCAGGCTTTACACTGTTTCTGTTGTGGTCTCCGCCTCCCCTCCCCACTGACCTCCTTCCATTATCATGCAAGGGCACCACTTTTCCAAGAGTTCCTCTTGTAGATGCAGTTTGGCTGTGAGCAATTCCGTCTTGCAGACCCTTCTAGACCTATTTGTGTCTCTGTACAATACAGAACTGCTGTGTTTCTGCTCACTCACTCCAAGATCTGGAGTTTTCTGGTGAGTCATATTGTCCCTCTCCTGGAATAATACAGAGGGTTCTAGTCAAGCTACAGGCCAGTCCTCCCACCATGGTTCTGGTGGCCCTTTACTGGCCCAGACAAATTTGGTTCCCTATACTCCAGTAACTGACAGTGGAACCTCAAGTCTCACCCCCACCACGGGCAGGACTTATGACACAGGAACAGGGTGCTGTGGTGCACCCAGAGCATTGATTCCTGCACCTCCATGTCTGGCATCTGAAGACATTGAGCTCTCCTGCTTCACGGTCTCCCTAGCATATGAAGATGTTCTCTTGCCAGTACCTACTCACAAAAATGGAAACATTTTATGATTTGGTGTACTAGACATGCCTTGGGCCCATTTACATGTCCAGTTCAAAAAGCGCTGGACTACCTCTTGTCCATTAAAGACTCAGGACTGGGGTGTTCTTCTGTTAAGGTCCACCTTTCCACGGTATTGGCTTTTCATGCCCTCACAGAGGGCAAGACAGTGACAGATGGAGGTTTCCTGTAGATTTCTAAGAGGTATCCTCCTGTTACTTCAACGGATACAAGATCCAGTTCTGGTGTGGGACTTTAATTTGTTCCTGGAGACCCTGACTGCACCTCCCTTCAAGCCTGCTATTTATAAGCTGCACTTCCTCTCTTGGAAGACTGTTCCTAGTGGCTGTGTTATCTACTAGGTGCATATCCGAACTGCAGGCCCTGGTTGCAGACCCTTTTTTATTGTTTTTCATAAGGATAGAGTTACATTGCATACTAATCCTCATTTCTAGGGACATGGATATGTTGTTCATCCACACTGTCTGGCAGGTATCCTTGCCGCTTTAATTCTTGCCGGAAGGTCTTCAAGCTGGCTCCTCCCACCCACCCGGGTGGTAAAACTCTCTGCTCCGCCCCATGACGTCAGATCTTCCTTACCGCTTGAAGCTCAGGTTCCCTCCTTAGCGCTCTGCGTTTGAAGACTGGATCCCTAATTCTTCGGTTCGCCTGAAAATTGATTCTGAAGTTTTCCAAACTTGGTCTTCCTGTTCCCTACAGCGGCTGCAATGGAAAAATCTGTTCCGGCTTCGGAGGTGCCCTGCGATCAGAAGATGTCCAGGACAGAATCCGCACTCACGTCGTCTACTGCTAGGCCTAGATCACGACCCGCAGGCTTCGAGTATGCCGTTCCTTTCGGCCAATGTTCTGGAACGCATCGCACTGCCCGCTTGCAGCTCGGGCGCCCGAGAAAACGCTTTTCCTCACCGGTAAAATCCAAAGAGGCTTGTTGGGCGGTGTCTGCGGCGGCTGGCTCGGCTGAGCAGCTCGAGCAGATGATCGCCCCCAAGGAGGAAGCAGCCCAGGCCGCATCTTCTTCTTCCTCAGCCGCGGCATTTATCCCGCTCTCTCTGGGTTCATTATGTAACCGTTCAAGAGCTTTGTCAGTCCCTTTCCCGCGAGAGAGAGGGGCCTTGAGGGACATTCTTTCGGCCCAAGAAAGGGAGTCGAAGGTAAGTCACACCGTCAGCGCTCCTGGGAGCGGGAGAGGTCCCCTTCCCCGGGCAGCCGACCATCGGCCTCGGTCGAGGTTGCAGCTGAGGCTGCTGGCTTCACGGTGCCCCCGTCAGGCCAGCCTGCCGAGACTCCTGTCGATGAAGTCGAGTTTTTTCTCGATCCGTTAGACGGGCTGTCGACTGGAGAAGCCGACGACCCTACTTCCCCGGTTCCCCCGGTGGATACCGAGGATCTGCCTGCTCCTGCGGGACTGCAGTCCCCGGTTAAAGTTCCTGAGCCGAGGGAAGAGCAGGTATCCCCCGCCCGTTCCCAGACCCACCCTTGGTCCCCCCGGAGGTCTCGGTCTCGGACCTCTTCTCGGTCCAGCCGTTCCCGCCATCATTGGCGGTCTCGGTCTCGTTACCGAAGTAAGCGGCGATGCCGCTCTTCCTCATCCTCCTCCTCAGGTGAGGAGAGGCTTCGACGCAAGTTGTGCCAACGCTATGAGGATTTGATGTGGCAGCAGTTGCTGCTATCTGGGCCTAAGCCGACCCCGGCTAAGACCCCGGCCATCAAATGGCTATCGCCGGAACGGCCGAAGCAACCACTCGTTCCAGTTGAGTTGCCCGCCTCAGGGCCGGTTGCTAAGCTGAAACCAGCTGGTCCACCGATTGTGGTAGAACCTCCGCCTCCTCAACCTAAGTCGGGGGCCCCGACCAAGAGTTCTCGGTCGGGTCATGGCCTGCCCCACAGGTTGTCAGTCACCCTCACTCCCGACCGTCCTCGGCAGGTGGAGGGTGGCTCAGGGCTGAGGCAGCTCTTCGCAGACTCTTCGGAATCCGACGACAATTCCTCCCTGTTCTCCAGGCAGTGCGATCTGGAGTCCTCCGGGGGCCAGTCAGTGGACGATAGCCCATCATCCTTCTTAGGTCTGCTTCGACTCATCCTCGAGTCCACGGGATGCAGCTGAAGCCCATGTCCAAATGGGCCAAGTATCCCTCACAGAGATTCTGGACCGAGTTCTCCTCTCAGAGGAGCCTTTCTGGTGGCTGAGGCCATTGTCGGCCCAGCCTTGGAGCTTTGGCAGCGGCCTGCTTCCTGTCCAGCGCCTTGACCAGGATGGCCAGGAGTATCTGAGGTCCCTACCGGCTCTTTCGGTTTCTTGGAACACCCCTCTGCTGAGGGGTTAGTCACCGACAGCGTTTTCGGCGTTCGGTAGCGCAGGATGTCGGACAAGCCCCGACAAAGAGTCCAAAAAGCTGGACTTTGCCGGGCACAAGGTGTACGCTGCGTCCTCCCTCGGCCTCCGACAGTCCAGCTCGGTCGTGCTGATGGCACACTTCTCCCACGCCCTCATGGGCTCCCTGGATGAGGTTGTTCCTCATCTCCCACCTGACCTGCAGTCCATGGTCCGCCAGGCGCGGGACCAAGGCAGGGCGGTGGCGAAGCAGCAGCTCCAGAATGCTCTGGACATAGATGATTCCTGTGCCAGGTCAGTAGTGTCCGCAGTGGCCATGCATCGCAGGGCGTGGCTGAGGATATCCACTTTCACGACGGATACCCAGCACAAGTTGGCGGACGTCCCTTTCTTGGGGACTGACCTCTTTGGCCCTGGAGTGGAGGGACACCTCCAGCGGATCGAAAAGTCCAGTGCCACTCTGGACTCGGTCACCTCCACCCAGAGGAACAAAGGCCGCCATCAGCAGCAGAAGTCCTTTCGTCCTTCGGTCCCTGCTCCTCGACCGGTCCAGCAGCACCAGCAACAGGGCCAGCAGGCTCGCGCTTGGTGTCCCAAATCCAAGCCGACGGCTTCCTCCAACAGGAAGCAAGGAGGTAAAGGCCCGGGAGGTCCCTCAGCCGGTTCTTCCTCCAAGCCTGCCCAGTGACAGGTTGAGGGTGCCACCCCCAACCGTCACTCCCCTGGGTTCTCCCATGGGGATGGCTCCTCACTTCCTTTCCGCCTGGTCCGCTATCACCACGTCACGCTGGGTGTTGGAGGTGGTAGGAAAAGGCCTGCCTCTGGAGTTCGAGCAGGTTCCGTCTTTTGAGCCGTCGCCCCTCGGGGGCCCGCAGAGTCCATAGCCTAAGCTGTTGGCCGCCCGGGCGACATTGCCCTGCTCCTCGAAAAAGAGGTAATCAGGAAGGTGGCGGATCCTCCTCCAGACCCGGGGTTTGTGTCCAGGTACTTCCTGGTCCCAAAGCGGATGGGGGGCTGGCGCCCCATTCTCGACCTGAACAAGTTCCTAAGGTCTCGAACCTTCAGAATGGTCACTCTGGCTCAGATAATCCCATCCTTGGAACAAGGCTTGTGGTTCTGCTCCCTGGACCTCCAGGACGCGTTCTTTCACGTCCCAATCCGTCCGTCCCATAAGAGATTCCTCTGCTTCAGAGCGGAGGGATCCCTTTACGAGTTCCGAGCCATGCCCTTTGGCCTCTCCCTAGCTTCCAGGGTCTTCACCAAATGCATGGCAGTGGTGACAGCTTTCCTGCGGTGCCGAGGGGTCCGGGTGTACCCTTACCTGGACGATTGGCTGATAGCAGCCCCCTCCAGACAGGAGGTGGAGCGGTCCAGAGATCTGGCCCTCCAGGTTTGCTCTCAGGTTGACTTCCTCATCAATGAGGCAAAGTTGGAACTCGTGCCAAAGCAGGTGATTCTGTTCATCGTGGCAGAGCTCGACTCTCTGCGAGCCAGAGCATGGCTCGCGGCGGACAGGGCCGAGGTTCTTTCCTCCTTTGCCCAATCATTTCTGGTTGGACAATTGCGCCCTGCCTGGGACTTCCTGCGCCTCCTGGGCCTCATGGTGGCCTGCACCAGCGTGGTCCATTGGGCCCGTTGGTACATGCATCCCCTTCAATGGGGACTGGCCAGCCAGTGGTCTCAACGCCGCGATCCGTTGGACCAGCCTGTGACAGTGACCCAGGAGATGTGGGCAGCTCTCCAGTGGTGGACGTTGCAGCTCATCTGCAGGAGGTATCCGTTAAATCCGCCCGGGCCGATGGTCTCTCTCTCTCGGCGCATCTCTGATGGGTTGGGGTGCCCATCTGGAGGAACACAGGCGCGGCCTCTGGTCCCCTTGGAGTCGATGCCACATCAACCTGCTCGAGTTCTCGTGGTCCATCTAGCTCTCACCACCTTCGCTCCATTTCTAAGGGGTCAAGTGGTTCAGGTCCAGACGGACAACACCACGACCATGTACTATCTGAACCGCCAGGGTGGGGCGCGCTCCTTGCTGTTATGCAAGGAAGCTCTCCGCATTTGGTCCCTAGTGCGCAGCCTGGGCGCGGATCTCCTAGCCATTCATGTGGCAGGCACTCCCAACACCCTGGCCGATGCCTAAGCGGATAGGCTGCGTCTCACAGTGGTCTCTCCTGCGGAGGTAGTACAAGATCTCTTCTCCCACTGGGGCACGCCTCAGGTGGACCTGTTTGCCTCAAGGAGAATGCGAAGCTGAGTCTGTTCCATGCCCGCCCCCCTCAGCAGGGCTCGCTGCAGGGGGATGCCTTCTCGAGGCCGTGAACCCCGGGCCTCTTCTATGCCTTTCCCCCATTTCCCTTGATCCACAAGGTGCTTCTCAAGGTGAGGAGGGACAAGGTGCAGGTGATTCTGGTAGCCCCAGACTGGCCCATCCAGTTCTGGTATCCAGATCTCCTCAGCCTCAGCTCCAGGCTCCCGAGGCGGCTTCCAGCCCGCCTGGACCTGATCTCAGTCAATCAGGGGAAGGTATTCCATCCGGACCTTCAATCCCTGCACCTGACGGCCTGGTTCCTGAGTGGCTAGAGTTCCAGGCCTTGTGTCTTTCCGACGAGGTCCTCAACGTTGTTGAGGCGTCCCGTAAGTCGACCAGAAAATGCTATGCCTTCAAATGGAAGAGGTTTTCCATTTGGTGTCAGAAGGAGCTTGGACCCTTCCACTGCCTGGCAAGCATTCTGGACTACTGTGGTCCCTTTCTCAGCAAGGGCTTTGGTGTGACCCTTTAAGGTTCACCTGGCAGCCATCTCTGCTTACTGGGCGCGGGCCGGCAAGCAGTCGGTGGCACAGGAGAAGGTGGTCGGGCGCTTTTTCAAAGGCGTTGACCACAATTCCCCTCCGGTGCGAGAACCTCCACCTCTGTGGGATCTACTGCTGGTATTGGCCAAGCTCATGGGCAAGCCATTTGAACCAATGCACAGGTGTGATCTTTCACACCTGTCGGAAAGAACCGCCCTTCTTGGTGGCTATCCGTCAGCCAGAAGGATAGGAGAGCTCCAGGTGCTTTCCATCGAGCCTCCCTACCTGGTCTTCCACAGGGACAAGGTTGTCCTGTGCCCCCACCCGAAGTTCCTCCTGAAGGTGGTGTCGGAGTTTCACCTTAACCAGGTGTTGACTCTGCCGGTGTTCTACCCCAACCTCAACTCGGAGGCCGAGTATAGGTTCTATACTTTGGACCCTAGACGAGTGCTCGCTTATTATAAGGAGCGGGCGGCTGAAGTTCGGGGAGAGGTTCGCTAGCTGTTTGTCACCTGCGCTGAAGCCGCACCTGGCAGACCTGCAGCAAAGCGGACGATAGGCAGGTGGATCACCTCCTGCATAGAGCTCTGCTACAGGTTGGCGGGCATGGAGCCTCCCAGAGGGATAAGAGCTCATTCTACCCGCCATACTGCTGCATCGGTAGCTGCTTCCAGGGACGTCCCTATCCAGGATATCTGCAGGGCTGCTACCTGGAAGTTGGCACATACCTTCATTACCCACTACCACATCAACCTCGAGTCACGCCCGGATGCTGGTTTTGGGGCCTCAGTTCTCCAATCTCTCTTTCCCAAGTAAGTATTGGGGGTGTGCGCCTTGCCTCCCTCCTCCCGGAGAACTGCTAGGAGTCTGCCAGACAGTGTGGATGAACAACATATCCATGTCCCTAGAAATACAGGTTACTCACCTGTAACAGGAGTTCTAGGAATGGTATATGTTGTTCATCCATTCTCAAACCTCCCGGGCCGACACACAACCTGAGCATCCAGCGGGCCAGATCTGGCGTCATGGGGCGGAGCCGAGAGTTTTACCAACCGGGTGGGTGGGAGGAGCCAGCTTGAAAACCTTCCAGCAAGAATTACAGCGGCAAGGATACCTGCCAGACAGTGTGGATGAACAACATATACCATTCCTAGAACTCCTGTTACAGGTGAGTAACCTGTATTTCCTTCTGAAAGTAGTATCTGAAAGAATACTAAGTAACTATTGACCTTCCTGTTCATTTTTTGTCTGCAGGGATAGTGAGGAATGTCATTTACATATGCTGGACATCCAGAGGATGCTGTGTTGGTATCTAGACCATACAAAAGATTGTAGAAAATCCTCTCCGCTGTTTCTAGCTTTTACGCTCAGTATGGCGTGTTCCCTTATTTACAAACAGGCCCCATCCAAATAGCTGGAAAGTTGTATTTTGTTTTGTTATCAGAAGTGTGGTAAGCAGTGTCCTAGTCTCGTTCATGCTCACTACATTCGGGGAGGGGGGGATACTTCAGTGGCCTGTTTTTAGAATGTGTGTGTGCTGCTGCCTCTTGGAGGTACTGTTCGTACATTTACTAAACACTAAAGTCTGGGCATCATCTTTTGTAGACATGCCATCTCTGGCCTCTGTGTTCTGCAAGGCCTCCTTACTCAGGATAATTAGGTCCTGCTGTCCTCCCTCTGTACTTGTTACAGAGTTGAGAATCATTCCATGCTGTTGCTCAGTGGCGAGAGAGATCCTTGGAAGAAGATAGAATAGTTACCTATTGTAACAGTAGATCTTCGAGAAAATCTACTCCATCGAATCACAGCTCCCCAAACCCCGAGGTTGGGTGATGGTAAAGTGCTTCCTACTATTGCAAGCTGCATCTCCTATGCTGTCAAACACAGCATTTCTGCTGAAGTTTCCATATCCTTTCCTGTATGTCTGATTTAGTCCTGGTCACTTTAGTCTCTGCCTGTCCGATAATTCTCTGAGCTTGTCACCGGCAGGGGACTGAGGCACGTTGGGGATGCCTACGTTTTATAGGTGCTGATGAGGCATGTGCACATCGGTTGCCTCAGCCTACAAAAATTTCCAGGTGGTCCAGATGCTGACCACTTACAGTTCCAGGATGTGGCTCAATGGAGAACAACTCTCGAAGATCTACTGTTACAGTAAGTAACTATTCCTTTCAGCTACAATTTAAAAAATTAAAAAATATCAGCATATCTGTCAAATCTACTTTACTAGGTACCTCCTATGCTGTGCACCATGAGTGCCCCCCATCCTAACCCTTGCCAGGTTTACAGTGATATTTTTAAGTCAAATGTAGTGACCATCTTTTTTTATTGTTTTATTTATTTTTCTTAACATAGTAATACATTCATATACAGTATTTAGGATACGAGGACAATCACATTTCTCTTTCACATCCATAATAAGATATACAGTGCAATAGAGTTCTCTAACATTGGACTATAGAATAAAATTAAATATCAGTGTCCTATACAGATAATTCAGTTTCGTCAATTAATAACCTTAAATAATAAAATGGGGGTTCCAAAGCCAGGTGGCCCTAATTCTGTACCAAATTCGCAAGGTTTGTTGTGCCCCCATAAAATATTCATTTACATTTGGGAGAGAAGAGAGGGGAGCAAATACCACTTTATGAGGATCGTGGCGATCATTAAAGGTACATTCAGTGTGCTTCCAGGGAGCACTGTAGGCCGGGTTTGTCCAGGCCAGGATCCGACTAATCACCACTGTGTTAGCATATTGTCTCAAATCGGGAAGGTTCAGCCTACCTCTATCTTTTGGGAGTTGTAAAAGAGACCATCTTATTCGAGGACGGCGTCCTTGCCAGACAAATCTAGATAAAATCTTATTCCAGGATGTGAAATAAGCCTGTGGGGGTACAAACGGTATAGTTTGGAGAAAATATAGTATCCTTGGCAATATATTAGATTGAATTGTTTCAATTCTTGAATAAAAGGACTATCTGAATTGGGACAGTTTATGAATATCCGCTTCCAGGACCAGGGTAAGGGGTTCATAGTTAATCAAGCACAGATTCTGTAGGTTCTGGGGTATTGAGATACCTAAATACTTTAGTTTAGTACTTCTCCATTTAAAAGGAAGGAGAGCCTTGAAGACTGCTAGGGTGAGAAGTTGAGGGCCAAAACCTCTGTCTTGGAGGCATTTACTACATAACCTGAGACTTCCGCGAAGTCTCCCAGTATCTTCCAGACCTGTGGCAAGGACCTCTCCGGTCCTATTAATGTGAACAAATATCATTGGCATACAGCATTGCCTTGAAGCACTCCCCTCCCAACTCTATGCCCTTTATCTCCCAGGATCTTCTAATTTCTATTACCAAGGGCTCTATGTAAAAAATGAATAACAGCGGTGAGAGGGGACAACCCTGTCTAGTGTCCCTCTCCAACCTCACCGGTGCAGACACAGTTCCATTAACCCTGATATACGCTACAGGGTTAGCGTAAATATTACTAAGCCATGTGATGAATTCCTCCGGAAAACCGAAGGAGACCAAAACCCACCACAAAAAATTCCAAAGCACCTGATCAAATGCCTTATAGGCGACAAGACTTATATAATCACTGGAAGGGAATTTCGGGAGACATAATCCAAAAGGTGACTCACTCTACACATTCTCTCTGAGGTTTGCCTGAATTTTAGAAAACCAGACTGATCTGGGTGGACAATACCTGGAAAGATATCCTCCAACCGCTGGGCCCAGATGGACATATGAAGCTTACAGTCACAATTTAATATTGAGTTGGGTCTATATGAGTCTGGTTGCAATGGGTCCTTACCTGGTTTTGGAATTGTAGAAATAACAGCATAAGCCCATGAAGCCTGGGGGGGGGCACCTTCCTGAAACTCTAAAACTGTCCCTCTCAACAAAGGAAGAAAGGAGGACAAGAATACCTTGTACCATTCCTGGGAGAAACCATCGGGTCCAGGACATTTTAGTGTCTTTGCTTGGAGCACTGCCTTCTTGATCTCCCCTTTGGATATAGGGGCCATGAGACTCTCCCTCTGTAATTGTGTTATATTGGGAAACTGCAGGATGGATAAGAACTGCTGTATCAGTCCCTCCAGAGGGGGTTAGCATATAGTTCCCTATAAAAATTCTGGAATACTGCTAAAATGTCCGATGTATTTCCCACCAAGCACCCAGTGTTAGGATTTTTAAGTTTAGTAATACAAGCTGCCTGTCTATATCCTTTTAAGTCTTCTGGTCAGGGTCCTAGCCCCCCTGGGACCACCTCATAGTAGAATTCCTTCAGGTGCTGGAGTTTAGCATGTGCCTGGAAATCTATTATGGCTTGTAATTCTATTTTAATTTGACGGATCTCCAGTTCATCTCCAGTTCTTGACAACCACTCCCGCTGCTGCAGTTCCTTAAGACGGGACTGCAGTTGTTTATATCTAGACTCCCTCTGCTTATGTTTACGTGAGGCAAAAGATATTATCTTGCCTTGTATCACCGCCTTCAAAGTATCCCAGATCAAACTGATGGGGTCTCCGGGGAGAGATTATCTTGAATAATCTGCGGGATTCTTTGTGTTACCAAATCCCGAAATTCCTCATCCCATAGTAAAGACCAATTTAAACACCACAGTGATGGTTTGCAAGATTTTCCAATATCTAATTTAAGCAGTAAAGGGGTATGATCTGATAAAAAATGGGCATTCAGTGATAGATCTTCTAACACATCAAAATGCTCAATAGAGACAAAAAAATAATCTGTACAGGATGATGTCTTAAATCTGGGAGAAAAATATGTAAAACTGCCTGATGTAGGATACAAATGTCTCAAAACATCCAGCAACCCATGTATGGTAATCTGAGTGTGAAGTAATTTCTTGATGGGTGTTATTCTGTGTTTACGGGGGTGAGAAGCATCTTCTTTGGGAGATATAGTTACATTAAAGTCTCCCCCCATAATTAATATCCCTTGCTAAATATCCACTAATTTATAAAAAAGTTGCCGCAGACGGGCAGGAGGGGAGGCCAGTGAGAAATATTCATTAGCCAGAGTTACCTCTGTGCCATATACTGCCCCCTGGAGAATCTCATAACACCCATTCGGGTCAACATGTTCTACTCCCACCTCCAGAGGCAAGGAGGCAGTAATCATAATTGCTACCCCCTTCTCTTCCCATTCTTACTAGAGGATGCAACCACCCTATACCTACCCCCTGAGAACAGCTTTAAATGTTCTGCAGGAGACAAATGCATCTCCTGGATATAAATAAGGTCAGGTCCTTGCTTCTGGATATATTGAAGGAATCTGTTTCGCTTAACCGGGCCAAACTCGCTTCTAAATTTTGGTTAGGAGAACTTCCCTCCTACCTCTCATGTTTGTTGTCTTCCCCACCTACCCCCTCCCATTCCTTCAGATCCTCTGCCACTCGCACTTTGTTGGTCAGTCAGGCTTTACCCATCGCTTCCCACAAATCTGAAACTCCCTCCCCCCCAAATACTGCACTCCTCCTCCTCCTCTCACTTCCTTTGCCTCTCTGCCTTACATAACTTTTTCTCATCTAACCGCTCCTGCTTTTATCCTCCTTAACTGTCCTCCTATGCCTCTGCTCTTCTCCATGACTCACATCCCCTATTAAACCTTCCACCACCCCCAGCCTGCGTCTCAGCACGCTCTCCTCCCCTTCACCACTATGTACTATGTTCCTCAGATATACCACTTGTAATTAAATGCATATTTCACAGGTATGATATATTTAATTGTATGTTATGTTATAAATGCATCTGAATGATTATTTATATTTTTTAACTGTCTTGTTACAAATGTAATTAGTGTTTAATTTCTTGTATGTTTTAAATGTTAAACTTATGTCTAATTCTTCATCCAGTAGTAACCCCGGTTGCACTGGGAGGCGAGCAACTTGTTGTACAGTGTGCCTTTCTGGTGAAACATTTCAATAAATAAATTAATTTATGTTCAATGATAAAACAGTAACTGGTGATCCTGCCATCATAATACTCTAATATTAAGAAAATTGTCCCATTTTATAGGTCTCAAACCTGGGCCCCACCACCCGGCGCAAACAGCCGCATGGCGGCAAGGTCCAGCCCGAATCCCTACTTCCAGATGCCAAACAACAACGGAATCGATCAGTCTAAATTTCAACATCATATCCTTTGTTTCAAACACCTTGCAGTCCTGTCTACTTATTTGTCCGTTTAGTGTACTCAAATTTTTTATATGAAATGACAATTGTTTAGAACAGTTGAAAACCTGTGGCAACTGCACCTAGGTAAAAATAAAACCAAATTTAACCAAATTACTACAAAACATTTGTAAAACTTGTAGTCCCTTCAACCTGAAAGGAAAAATTAACTGAGCTTCCAAGGCTGGGGAGGTTACTCCTAACCTGCCTATGTTTCCTGTATGGTCCCATGTCCAATTACAGGGTCCACCAGGAGAGGAGGTAAAGCCCAGTGCAAACCTGTCTGGGGCCTCCTGGGAGCTTATTCTTGGCTCCAACATAAAAATGCAGTAGGACAAAATTAAATTAAAAATAGGATGGGAATCAAAATCGCCCCATTGTTTTCTTCAGACATGTGTGACCGTCAGATATGCAAGTCTCTCCTCCCATCTGTTCCGTATTGTCCATAGTCCAGGGATGGAGTTTAAGAATTAACCAACCCTTATTAACCAGGCATATCAATAAAATAATATAAGTCCCAACTTAAATTTGTTTATGTACAGGGCATATGCCCTATAACAAAAGCAATTGTATTCCATTAGCCAGGTTTGAGGGGAGGCTGGGACCATCACCCCACACCACCTTGGCAAGTGGCCCACCATTGCCGAAATGTAGCGGGCTATAATATTTATTAGAAGGTCTAGAGTCAGGGCAGCGTGAGGAGAGGCCCAGGGATACCCCCCAATCTACTGACCTTCATGGAGAAAATGTGCATCCAGTCCTAGTTCCTCTTCCTTTAGGTCTTCTCCACTATGGTCGACTTTTCAATTCTTCGGAATGCAGCCAGTGATTTTCTGGGGTCTCGGTTGCTACGCTTTTCCTCAGATATATTTTTATTATCAGACTGCCATCTTGGGG
The DNA here is from genome assembly GCA_016271365.2 of Neoceratodus forsteri. NCBI lineage: Eukaryota > Metazoa > Chordata > Ceratodontiformes > Ceratodontidae > Neoceratodus > Neoceratodus forsteri. The sequence continues at coordinate 598,206,751 of CM057454.1, read as the reverse complement.
GGCTGAATCTCCATTACTGATGAACGTTCTGGAAAGCTCAGGACCATTTTTGAGAGTTCCACCTTGGCCTCCTGTGCCATTGTAAATTCCTTCTTCCCGCTTGGGAGGTGCACTTCCCATCTAGCCGGATAAGGGTTAGAAAATGTATGTCCCGCAGCTTTAAGGACAGGCAAAAGTGGGAGATAGGTCCGACGGAGCTTCATTGTTTTCGGGGCAAAATCATGATCCATGTAGACACGTTTCTGTCTGTAGAATATTTTTTGTTTCCTCCAGGCTAATGAAAGAATTTGTTCAGGTATAGCATAGCTATTGAAACGAGCTATGATGGATCTGGGGGGAGCCATTGATTCTGTAGGCTTCGGGATTAACACCCGGTGCACTCGTTCTAAATTTAATTGCGGATCTACAGGGAGCTCCAAGGCCGTCCAAAGCAGGGTCTCAATAAAATCCTTAATATTTGGGACCTCCGAACCCTCCAGAATACAGTATATTCATACATTTTTCCTGCAAGCTTTGTTTTCAGTGTCCTCCTGCCTAGCCTCAAGCAGCTCCTGTAGTTGTTGCAAGTAATGAACCTGGGTCTTCAGGTTGTCCACACGGGTCTCAGTGGCCGTGAATTGCCTCTTGGTGTCATCTACTCTCTGCTCGAGCTGCGTGACATCTCGACGTAGCTCCCCATACAACTGTTTCACTTCAGCCCTGAAGGATACAAGTTCCTGGTAGATCATGTTCAGTTTAGCTTTTTTACTTTTAGGCTTATTAAGGTTGGCGATTACTTCTAGGCGCACCTTTCTGCAAGCCAGATGCAGTCGTATCTTGCTCCAGTTCAGGCTCCAAGGCCTCTGAATCGGATCGCTCCAACTCGCTCTCCATCCCTGAGGTATTAGCTATCCAGCCCCGGACTTCACAATTCAGATACCCTCCTCAGCCAGAAATCTTCTTTATTTTTACAAATTTTGCTCAGTTAAGCAACAAATGGAGGGTATGTTTCGGGATATCAGCGAGAGACTGAAAAACTACACGGCCGTCACTTGTGGGGGCGGAACTAGAAGTCGCGACCATCTTTTTTCTTGAGAAAAACTGAATTAAAACACACATGAAATACTCAGATTTTGATGAAACTAGAAAGTTTAACTATTAACTTGAAGATGCATGGAATCTTGTATAGTCAAAATTTCCATCCAGTTTCATTGCACTAGGTGGAAGAAAGGTAGGGTAACATTTTTTGTCCAATTTCGTTGCATAAGAAACCTAGAAACATAGAATTTACTGGCAGAAAAGGACCGCTTGGCCCGCTCAGGTGGTCCCTGCTTAGTCTGTCTCCCAGTCTCTAACTGGACTCTGGCAGCCCTTCCTCCTCCCTGTCTATTTACTAATATTCCCCTATGTCTATCCCATGCATGCTTGAAGCCCCCTTTTGCCTTCACCACTTCTGCTGGCAGCTGTTTCAGGCACCTACCACTCTTTCAGTGAAGTAGTACATTTACGAGGATCTCTGTTTCATCAGCCCACAGCTTTGGAACAATACCTGCGTCAGCACTAGGACCACATGGAACCTTTGCAAGCCAGGGGCCACCAACAACAACACCATGTGCCAGCGTCTACATAAACGTGAGCGGTCCATTTTCTCCTCGATTCTTTTTCCGCTATCAAGATACTATAAACACTGTACAAAGGACTACAGAAAGTCCTTGCAGCTTTTTGTTTCATTTGCTCCGGGAAAGAGGGTGCCCTCATTTCTAGACAGTGCTTGTCCAAGTGGCTAACACACTGTGTTATGTTCTGTTACAGGAAGTAAGGTAAGGAACTTCCTGTGTGGTTCTTGGCCATTCCACAAGAGGCATTGCCACTTCTGTAGCTTGTTTTCAGAATGTTTCTGCTGCAGAAATTTGTGCAGCCGCCACATGCTACAGTCTGGACATTGTCTCTCGTAGATGAGCTGGGTTTGGCCTAGCTGTGCTACAAGGGCTGTTATCATACACGTATAGGCTCCAGCCATCCAGACTTTTAGCACACTTTGGGACTTGTTCCAAAGGTGTGGCCTAATGATGAATGGTATACTTGAAGAAGATAGAACAGTTACGCATGAACTTACCGTAACAGTAGTTCTTTGATAGAATCTCTTTCATCAGGCCATGCTGTCCCACCCTCCATCCCCTTCAGGGTTATAACAAAGGATTTTTGTCTTGCTGCTTCCATTGCTATCTTTGTCAGAAGTCTGTCTTGCTTGGTGTATGGAGTGCTAAGGTCTCTTCTGGTTCCTTAGATGGTGGTCCTCTGAGCAATACCTCTGGCGGGGAACTGGAGAGAGGAGGGGCCATCCATGTTTATGTAGATGCTGGCATATGACTGTATTGTGGATGGCCCCTGGCTTTCAAAGTTTCCATGTGGTCCTAGTGCTGATGCAGGTATTGTTCCAAAGTTGCGGCTTGATGAGAGATTCTCACGAAGATTACTGTTATGGTAAGTTTTTTGCATAACTGTTTTTCCTCACATTCTTCTTAAACTCCTCCCTAACTTCAGCATCATTGCATGCTCTCTGGTCCTGGTGCTCTTTTGTCATTTGAAAGAGATACCCCACCTGTACCCTATTTACCCCCCGCGAGGTACTTATAGGACTTTATCATGTCCCCTCGTGTTCGCCTCTCTTTCAGGGTGTACATGTTGAGATCCCTCAGTCTCTTCTCATAGGGCTTTTGATGAAACCCCCGCACCAGCTTAGTTACCCTCCTCTGGACTGCCCCCACGCTGTCTGTGTCCTTTCTGAGGTGCAGGCTCCGGAACTGGACACAGAACTCCAGGTGGGTCTTACAAGCAAGCGATACAGTGACAACACCATCTCCCTCCTCCTGCTGGAGTTACCTCTCCCTGTGCATCCCACTAGCCCATACCCAGTGCTTTGTCTCACTGCCTTGCCACTTTAAGGTCATCAGATAGGATAACCCCAAGGTCTTTTTCCTGCTTAGTGACTGTCAGTACCTCCCGCACCAATCCTTTACTTCTCTTCTGCATTCTTATGCTCTAGATACATAATTTTGCACTTTTGGGGCACTGAACCTCACCTACCGTGCTATTGAACACTCCATGAGTTTCTCAAGGTCCCTATGCATTTTCTGTACCCCTTAGTGTCCACTCTATTACAGATTTTGGTGTTAACTGCAAAAAGGCATACCTTCCCTTCCAGTTCTTCTGCAGTGTCACTTGGGAAGACATTGAACAGGACCAGCCCCAGTACTGAGTCCTGCATCTCCCCGTTGGTCACTATCCCCTCATTAGCGTGAGTGTCTTTAACCACCACCCTCTGCCGCCTATCCATTAACCAGTTTCTTATGTAATTCACCAGTTTGGATCCCACTCCTAGGCTGCTCTCTGCACTGCTTCTTTAAGATGCAGAGTGGAAAATGATGTTAACAACTTCACTTTTCAGTTTGTCTGGTTTTCCGTGTAAATGTCTGTATGACAAAAGACCTTGGCATGCAACCCCGAAGTATGACCAAAACAGTATATAATTTGGCAGTTTCTGTTTGAAGAGCATGTTGCTAGCCAAGCACACCTCAAAAAAAGAGAGTGACTGTGAAAAATGGATAAGCATTTGAGTGCCTTAAAAAAATTAAAAAAAAATTATCCTGTCTAAAACCAGATGGGTGGCAGCCCTATCGGGATCAAAAGAATGGAGCTCTTCTAGCTGCATCCACACGCTCTCCTGGCAAAGCTTTTTAGTGTAACAACTCCTACTGTGTGATACTATTCAGGAGACAAAACCCAAAGAAGGATATTTGTAAAAAAAAAGGACAGACACTATGTTTGTCTGTCTGTCTGTCTGTAAAGGAGAAATCACTATATCTTGAGTGATCAGTAAGTGCATAGACTGACTCATTCGATAAACCACAGCATGATCGTCACCTTGGAGTCTTTATTTTTGTTAATGTTTCAGAGCGTGAAGGGAGTGATTGAGTGCCTGAAGATTATCACTCGGGAAAAATCCCGCCGCATCGCAAAGTTTGCTTTCGACTATGCCACCAAGAAAGGACGCTCCAAGGTGACAGCTGTCCACAAAGCAAACATCATGTAAGTGATTCTGAGGTGCATCAAGGGTGGCCAGCTGGAAGAGACTGAGAGCAGGCTGTGCCAAGAGAGCACATGGTTTGATGGGTTAAGAATAGACAGCAGTGGCTGTGAGGATTTGTTTTTCAAAAGGCAAAAACCACTCCACTCCTGGATGTGCTACTCTTAAACATACACAGTCACTCAGCACTAAAAAGTAGCACCATCCACAGTACAAAAATACTGCTGGCCTCTTCACAGAGATGTCAGTGTGCACATTCAGAACCTCCCTGATGATGAGGCTTGAGTGCGATACCGGTCGGAAGTTCTGTATGTGCGTACCAGTGCCACTGTGAAGGGGCCAACAGTATGTAAATCACTTTTTGCATTTTAAAGACCAACATTTTTGGAATTGTCAATGCTCATGAATTTTATACTGTGGATGGTGCTACTTTAAGTGCTGAGTGACTGTGACTTTGAGGCCCTGGGTCTTGCTGTGGATGTTTCAGGCAGAGATGTTGTTTGTCAGAGTGGTTGTGTAGAGCTGTCTGTGGAGCAGTGAACTGACTCATGGTATTATAACTGTGGCTGACACTGCATGGGTTCAAGTGCTGTGTATAGCAGGGTCTCAGCCTGTTGGATATGTCACTACATAAGAGTCAGTAGAAGCCTCTCAGAATACAGGTGGCAGGAGATGCTTCAACTGCTGTGCACTTAGAAACACAGGCATCAAGGCCCAGATTTCCTAACTGGGGCCAACTGGAAGCCACACCCATCTCAAAATCGAGGTGCTTAGCTCCTCTGGAGGGAGGTTGTGGGCCACCCAACATTTATGCCTGCCATGCAGGTTGTTCAAGGAGCCACATTGGCATCTGCTATTAGGGGAGCTGTTCGCCTGACTAGAGGAAGGGTGTGGCCGTGGGGACCCTGATAGTCTGAGTGGAGAACAGGAGGGAAATAAGTTCACAACTAAACAAAGAAGACAGGAGGTGTTTAGACTGTGAAAACAGGAGGTGCTTAAAGTGCTTTATAACACTTTTGAACATTTTATGAATGTTGTAAGTGTAATCTCTCGGGGTGTGTGTTAGTGCTGTAATAACCTTACTTCCTGGGTGGTTCTCACAACCCACCCAGGTTGTTCAGTTATTATAGTATTGTTGCCCACCCTACTGGGGATTATTCCTTACGTGTGCAGCAGGTGTTTGGCATGCAGGAGGCACTGGCACTTAGAGCAGTGTTCCAATTAGGTCTGCTCATCAGGGGTTCACTGTTCCCACTTCCAAAAAAGACAGATTTGTGAAGGGTCTAAAGTTATGACTTGGGTAAGGGGGAACTTATTGAACTTCAAGTGGAAGTAAGTGTGGGCTAGCACATTAACATTTTATTTGAAAATGCCAATTAAGTAGTTGTTGCCATTCCAATTCAGAATTTAGCAGTGAGTAGTAAGGGGGTGGGGTGCACAATAAATTACCGGCAGCCCGGTTGCTTCGGGCTGGTGGGACTAGGAAATTAGCAGTGCATCTTGGGAGGCCTTGTAGAAGTTGTAAAGAAAAACAAAAAAAGGTGAGAGGAGTGGATTTAATGTTTTATTTATGCAGTGAATATGCAACTGGGTGAAAATGGGTGGTGGAGTTTATAAACATAACACACTGAAACAGATACAGCCGCCCTAAGTGCCTGATTCCACTTAACAAAAAAGATACATCTGCAGTCAGTAAGTCCCGTGGCACTCACCCCTTTCTTCCACGATGGAGGCAACAAACAGATGACGGAGAGAAAAGCCAGTCTGGTCCCAACCTGTCAAATAAAATGAAGAGTGGGAGGGGCCTATTCCAACTGGATGGAAACAGTCTAGAGGAGCATTGGAAGAATGGCTCATTCACTACATTTTGATATACTATTTTTATTATACTGTCAGCGCTGTGATAATAAGCCAGCATTTTGTGAGCTTCTCCTCACTTCAACAAGGAAATGCCTAGTGGTTAGAGTAATGAGCTGTGAATGAGCTTGGTAAATCCAGTAGCTCTGTGTTTGATTCGCACAACCTCCACTTGCATTCTCTGTGACTCTGAGCAAGTCACTTAATCACCCCAGTGCTCCCGGGTTGTCGCTGAAAACAGACAGTTGTGCCTAGTGGGCCTTAACTGGTTACCAAAGAAAAAAAAAAATTAAATAAATTGTATTCAGTAACATTCTAGATTTCTACTACCATTATTTTACTTTACTCTGGTTCCAATGTTAGCAGAGGGTTAAAGCTCTGTGGAAAACACAGAAGCAGCTTCACTGTGCTGAAGTATGTTAAAAGGTATTTAGTTCACTGAATTCCGTCTGAACAAAAGATTGCGCACCCTAAGCCATTTTAAAATGTTTTTATAAAATGTAAACTGTTTGCTGACATTGAGACCAGACTACAGTAAAATAAACTAAATGAGGCTTGCAGCAAAGGATGTAAAGGTAATTATTTAAACATGAAGGGCTAATACTGTAAACAATAAGTACTGTAATTTAACATGATCTGAAGCAGTTGATATATTAACAATTGAATAATGTGATTTGCATTTAGACTCCTGCTCCCCAATTGAACCTCCATCAAATCAAGTCTAGTAGGGTTTTATACATTTGGGTATGAGCCCTTAATATTAAAAATGTAATTAATGAAAGATACAGTTCCTTTTATAAAATAGTTTGTATTTTTATACAGATTAGAAAATTACATTCACATTGAGCTATACAGAAAACAAAAATACGCAAGTAGCACTGTCAAGGTGTGTCCAAAGTCAATTAATTGTGTTTTAATTTCAGATTGTATATATAGAAATCTCGAATGACACTGAATACAATTTGTTTTGTTTTATATTGTAAAGATTTCCTTGAATAAGTGAGGAGAATCTCAAATAATTTTGGTTTATTATTACAGTGCTGACAGTAAAATAAAAATGTATCAAAATGCAGGGAGTGAGTCATTCTTCCAGTGCTCCTCTAGATTAACAGACTGAATGCTTTTGCAGTATTCGGAGCATGGCCGCACCAGTGACCTGTACAGAGGGGAGGCTCACCTCCCACCTTCTGTTGCTTATCCCTGTCCCTGTGCATACCGGCATTCTGTTTGCTTTGCTCCCTGCCCTGTTGCAGTGTGCAGATGTTTTTAAGATCTCCAACATCATCATCATCATCCCTAAATCATTGAGGCTACTAGCACATGTGCAGAGAGTCGGAGTAAAATAAAAACAGGATCAAAAAGCCGAGCTGGATGAACAGGGAGGTAGTGGAGAATGTGAGGGAAAAGAGGGCTGCGTTTAGGAACTATAAAAGATGCAACTGTGAAGAGGACAGGGAGAAATATGTGAGGAAATCCAGAGAGGTAAGTAGAATAGTAAGGGCAGTAAAGGCGTCGAAAGAACTGAGGCTAGCACAGGGGATCAGAGAAGGAGAAAAGGATTTCTTCAGGTATATAAGGGAGAAGTGAAATAGCAAGGATCAGATTGTAAGGCTCAAGAAAGGAGGAGGATGGGCGAAAAAGGGGGCAGAGCAGGCAGAAGTACTGAGTACATCTGTTCAGTGTTTACCAGGGAGAGAGAAGGGCCCATGTCTAAGGGAAAAGGTGGGGTGGGTGTTGGGGAAGGAGGTTACAGATGGGGAGATCCCAGTGGATAGGGTGTTGAAGGGCCTTTGATCCCTGAGGGTGGATAAGGCGTCTGGGCTGGACGGAGTGCATCCAAGAGTCCTGAGAGAGTTGGCAGAGGCCCTGGTGGGACTGCTGGTGGACTTGTTCAGCACCTCCCTGGGTACTGGGTGCGTGCCCAAGGACTAGAGGATGGCGCATGTGGTGCCCCTCTATAAGAGTGGGCGCAGGGACGAACTGAGGAACTACAGACTGGTGAGCTTTACTGCCATTGTAGGAAAGCTAATGGAGACTATCCTCAAGGAGAGGCTGGTGAAATTCCTGGAGGTGAATGGTCTCCAGGATGGCAGGCTGCATGGTTTTGTGTCAGACAGATCCTGTCAGACAAACCTGGTTGATTTTTTTGATTGGGTGACACAGGCACTGGATAATGGCCATGCGGTAGATGTCCTCTACCTGGACTTCAGCAAGGCCTTTGACTCGGTGCCTCATGGAAGGCTGACCAGCAAGTTGTGTAACCTGGGAGAAAGGAGGAAACTGGTTAGGTGGGTTAAGAACTGGTTATAGGATAGGCAGCAGAAGGTAGTAGTGGGTGTCACAAATCCACTCAGCAGGTCAGCCCTCTACTCCCAAAGGCTAACCTCCGAGCGCAGTCTTGTGAACAGTTAACAGAAACAGGGTAATCCTCCTGTCTGTATTGTGAGTTCTGATTAACCTTTGGTCTCAAGTCTTGGAGGGATTCAAACTGTGAACCTCTTATTGGCGTACCCAATGTACAGGCTCAGATAATTCTGTCTTCGGGGGGGGGCCAGATATCTTTGCCTATGGGCACCTAACCAGGTGTACAGAAATGAACCCTTAAAAACTGTAATAAAAGACCTCAGATTTAAAACGCTTACCTTTTTTCAGTTTGGTATCACCATATAAGCTTATGTATAGTGTCCGCTTTAACCATATATACTCTACTTGTAAAGGAAAGAAATCAGACAGACCAAGTAAGCTCTAAAAACAGAGTTTTACTAAAATAGATAAAAAATATGTAACACATAAAATACAGAACTATTATATCACAAAACATACAAATCACTTAAACAAAACAGGTTTTTAACAGTGCAATTCCTACTACAGTATTTAGATGTGTGTGTCTCTCTCTCTCTCTCTAAATACCTGCTTAAAGTGCTCACAGATGTTTCTTTGTCAGAGTCTAGATAGAAGTGTCTCTGAAATAAAACAGAATATTGTCTAAAAGCTGGCTTTGCCAACCTCTTTGCATGAGGTCACCTAGCTCCTCCCTGTCAGAATATATATAAAAAATATATCTATACAAAAAACAGGATGTCTTTTCAAAGTATTCAGTTCTGTAATCCTCAGCAAAACTCATTTCCTTTTTCAAATGGCGTTTCTTTGATCTCATGAGCATCTTCCCCTTCCCAGGACATCAAGGCATCTTTATGATTTCACACCAGTGTACTAAACCTGGTTTCCCCCTTGAAATATCATAAAATGGATATTGATTTCCCTTTTATCAGTTAAAGCTATAATTAACTTAGAAAAACAGGAGATTCCTGATTAAGGCCTTCCAGGTAACACCTTGTATCTAAAACCTGTGTGTGTGTGTGTGATCTCACATTCTGTTTCAGCATTTCTCATGAGGCAGTCCATAACACATTTTTATATACAAAAAAAAAAATCATACAGCACTCAGAACTGGCTGTCCATGTCACAGTCCTCCCCACCTAGACTGAATTTGGGGGCTCTATCCCCTGCATAGGATGAGCTTCCCAAATCAGTTCGCTCCTCAAAGAGACAAGACAGGCCATCTGAGTTCTGGTTTCTGGCTCCAGCTCTGTGTACGATTGTCATATCATACCCTTGCAAAGCAAGACTCCATCTTAGCAATCTACCATTGTTCTTTCCCATCTGCGTCAGCCAAACCAGGGGGTTGTGGTCAGTCTGCACCACAAAATGCTGCCCATATAAATATGGCTCTAATTTCTTAACGGCCCACACTATGGCAAAACATTCCTTTTCCACCGTGGAGTATTCTTGCTCCCTGGGAAGTAACTTCCTACTCAGGTACACTACTGGGTGATCTGTCCCTTGGCTGGATGTCTGACTCAGTACTGCCCCAATACCCACATCTGAGGCATCCGTCTGAACTATAAAGGTTTTGCTGTAGTCAGGACTTGTCAAAACAGGAGCACTGCACAGTGCCTCCTTTAGTTTGGAAAAGGCTTCCTCACAGGCTGGGCCCCAGGTAATTTTCTTGGGCATCCTTTTCTTTGTCAGGTCAGACGGGAGCAGCCAGGGCACTGTAATTGGGTACACATTTTCTGTAGTACCCTGCTGTCCCTAGAAAACTCCTGCCCTGCTTCTGTGTTTCTGGTCTGGGCCACGCCTGGATCACCTCTATCTTTATTTGGTTAGGACGGAGCTGTCCCCAGCCTACCACATGCCCAAGGTATGCCACTTCTCCCATGGCTACCTTTCAAGTCTCGGCTTTGACAGTGAGCCCGGCCCTCTGTATCCTGCCCAGCACTTCCCTAACGTGGGATAGGTGTTCCTCCCAGCTGGTACTAAAGATGGCAGTGTCATCCAGGTACGCCATGGCGTACTCCTCAGCACCATTTAACACCTGGTTCACCAACCTTTGGAAAGTGGCTGGGGCATTCTTCATTCCGAAGGCATTTCTTTAAACTCAAATAAGCCTATCGGAGTGATGAAGGCCGACCTCTCCCTAGCTCTGTCTGTCAACTCTACCTGCCAGTACCCCTTTGTCAGGTCAGTGGTCGTAAGGTAGGTCGCCCCTCCCAACTTGTCCTGGAGTTCGTCCATCCGGGGCATCGGGTGGGTGTCTGACTTTGTGACTGCATTCAGTCCACGATAGTTCACACAGAAACGAGTAGAACCATCTGGCTTAGGCACAAGGACTACGGGTGAGGCCCATGGGCTGTGGGATCTCTGGATTACCGCTAAATCCAGCATCTCCTCCACTTCCCTCCTAATGTCCTTTTGGACAGCCTCTGACACCCGATATGCTGTCTGCCGTATGGGCGTCTGTGTCCCTGTCTCCATATCGTGCGTCGCTAAGGGGGTTAGTCCAGGCTTGGTGCTAAACAATGGGGCAAAGTCTGCTAAAACCTCCCTTACTTTCTGGATCTGGTCCGGGGCCAGCTGGGGAGACAATTTTACTGCCTCCACAGAGGACTCCTGCTTACTTTCTTCCAGCAAATCCAGAAGGGGGCCTCCTTCGTCCATCCCTTCCCCATGACTTAACACTGCAAACACCACGTCAGCCCTATTTGCATATGGCTTCATCGTGTTGACATGATACATCCTTTCTGTCTATCTTGGTCAGGTAACTCCACAATGTAGTTCACGTCGTGTACCTTCCTAACCACTTTGTACGGTCCTGCCCACTTAGCCTGCAGCTTGTCTTTCCAGACCGGAATAAGGACCATGACCTCCTGACCCACCATGTACGAGCGAGCTCTGGCTCTGTGGTTGTACCACACTTTTTGTTTCTGTTGGGCAGCTGCCAGGTTGCTCTGGGCTGTCCCCATAAGCTCCTTTAGCCTTTCCCTAAACCTAAGGACGTAATCCACAGTGGGAGTTCCCTGGGTGACATGCTTGCCTTCTCAGTCCTCACGGATCAAGTCTAGGGGCCCATGTACCCGGCGTCCATATAAGAGTTCGAAGGGGGAAAATCCTGTTGACTCTTGGGGCACCTCCCTGTATGCAAACAGGTGGGGAAGGTATTTCTCTCAGTCCCTCCCATGCTGTTAAGCAAATGCCCGGAGCATTGACTTTAGGGTATCATTGAATCTTTCCACAAGCCCATTGGCTTGTGGGTGATGCGGTGTCGTGCATCTCTACACCAACCCACACTTCTCCCATAAACATTTCATCAGGTCCGACATGAAGGAACACCCTCGATCGGTGATTACCTCCTGTGGAAACCCAACATGGGAGAAAATCCCAAGTAAGGCATCTGCCCCTTTGTCTGTCCTCCGTGAGGATAGGGCGACTGCCTCTGGGTACCGGGTGGCATAATCCACCACAGTCAGGATGAATCTCTTCCCTGAGGAGCTAGGGGAATTTAAAGGCCCCACAATATCCATTCCCACCCTCTGGAATGGCTCCTCCACTATGGGCAGTGGAATCAGGGCGGCTTGGGTTTTCTTGCCCGCCTTCCCTATTTCTTGGCACCGGTGACTAGACCTGCAATACTCCTTCACCTGCTGGGTGAAGTTAGGCCAGTAGAAATTCTGGGCTAACTGCTGCATAGTGCGCACGATTCCCAGATGACCAGACAAGGGACTATCATGTGCAGTTTTGAGCAACTGCTCACGATACCCCTGGGGAACAACAAGCTGCCTGCCTAGCATCCCCCCCCTCTGTCTGTACTGCCTAAGTATACACAAGTCCATTTTCCCAACAAACCTTATGTCTGCCGTCACCTCCCTGTGCACCGTCCGAGTCTGCCCAAGCCCTCAGCTTCTCTAAACTAGGGTCACTTCTGTGAGCAGCTGCAAACCCCTCACACATTCCCAAGGCATGGGACAGGTCCCCTTCAGTCACTAAACTAGGGTCCCTAGCACTAGCGTCCGGGCACTCAGGATCACTGTCAGTCCCAACCCTCGGACAGTGGGTCACCCCTCCCTCTTCTGAGTAACCCTCTGTAGCTGTATGGTTACTTGCTACTGGGGAATTTTTTTCCACCTTTTCATTAGTCTCGCCATCTGGAGACACAGGCTGGGGAACCAGCCTCTCAGTGGTTTCCACAATGGCTTCTGTGGGGTTCAGGGAACTACAATTTTCCCTTGCCGCTTGGCTCTGGGTAACTGCACATCCCATCCCATTTTAGATTGTTGCCCAGGATCACATCCACTACTAAGGTTTTGGCTACAGCCACCTGTTGCACAGTTCCCCCTGTTTCACCCCAGTCTAGGAGAACACTAGCAAGGGGCAATCTTTTCGCTTCACCAGTGAGGTCCTGTACAGTGACATATTTATTGGGTATAAGTTGACCAGGCTGTACCAGATCCCCCTTTACCAAGGTCAAAGATGCCCTTGTGTCCCTTAACCCTTGCGTCTGTACACCATTCACCATGACTGGGTGCATGTGTTCCCTCATGTTCACTGGCATGCTTCCCAGGGACACACAAACAACCTACTTCCTTTCTGGCACCCTGTTGTGTATTGCTCGCCTTTTTGGGACACTGTCTGGCAATATGCCCAGTTTCTTTACACAGCCAACATTCATTTCTTCTCTCAGAGAAATCTTTTCTCTGGAACCTGGGGCTAACTGGTTTTGGTGGAGGCAGTGAGGGTTTTAGCTGCCCTGAAGGTGTGCTTTTCCCTTTCTGCGCTGCCACACCGGCCCCATTCGCTCTCAGAGCAGGACTGCTCTTGGCATATCGGTCCGAGAGTTCATCAGCCTCTTGCACTGTTTTGGGATCTGGGTCTTCTAGCCAGGTTTTTAGCTCTGCTGGGCATGCCCAATAAAACTGTTCTAATAAAATCACATTTGCAATTTTATCAGAGTTTGCCTCAATTCCTTCCCCGCCAACGTTTTAAAAACTGATGTCGTTTCGTGGCTAGCTGCTCGTAGCTCATGTCAGGGCTTCTCCTGAGCTTACGGAATTTAGCTCTGTATGATTCAGCAGTTAATTCAAACTTTTTTAACAGTGCAGCTTTAAGTTTGCTGTAATTATCACTGTCCTCATTGTCCATTTGACCCAATGTATCCCTAGCTTTCCCGGTAAGTAGCGGGGATAGCTGGAAGCTCCAGGACTCTCTAGGAATTTTAGCCTGAATACAAACTTTTTCAAAAGAATTTAAAAAGGCATCAATATCCTCCCCCTCTTTAAACTCGGCTATTAATTTGGAATTCAATTTATAACCCAGTCCTGCAGTCCCAGTTAAGCCCAAGCCGCGTACCTGCCCTGGTGCCGCTGGTTGAAGTCGTAGCTTCTCCAGTTCGTGTTTCCTCTGGCGCTCCTCTCTCTTCTCCACTGCAGCTCGCTGGTGCTCACGCTCCTCACAGTCTGCCTCTCTCTGTTCTCGCTCTGCCTCTTTGCATTCTCGCTCTGCCTCATGGCCTGCCTCCCGCTGTTCCCACTCTGCCTCTCGTCGCTCTCATTCTCTCTTCTCCTGGAACTCCAGCTCCATCCTGCGCAACTCAATTTGCAGCCTGAGTACTTCTGGATCCAGGATACTGGTGACCTTCCCCTGCCGCTGTGGCCCTTCACTGACAGTGGCCCTGTTGTCCTCCTCATCGGATGTGGACACTACACTGGCCGCTAGCCCTGCCACACTTGAGGTTTGGTCCTTTTCAGTCATGGTCCGTGACTCGCTGCTCTGGGTATCTGTTACCATCAGGGCATCTATGAGGTTCTGCTTGCTGGCTTTTACTGCAAACGGGACTCCTCTGTCCCTGCACAACTGCTTTAAGGAGTCTACAGTGTGCCTGCTGTAGTCGGAAGTCATCTTTCCTCACTACTGCTACTCTGACTTGCAGTTTAGAAAAAAAAATAAAACAGGTAGGAACTTGACTGTATGCCAAGTGATATAGTTCTGTTTCCTTTTTTAAAATAAATCACTGCCTTTTTCTTTCTTTGCAAGTGAGCTTACAGTCTCAGCTGACACACTGAACAATACAAGCTTGTAATACCAAACTTATCCGCACTGCTGCCAACCAGTCTGTCACAAACCCGCTCAGCAGGTCAGCCCTCTACTTCCAAAGTGCCAACCTCCGAGCGCAGTCTTGTGAACAGTTAACAGAAACAGGGTAACCCTCCTGTCTGTATTGTGAGTTCCGATCAACCTTTGGTCTCAAGTCTTGGAGGGATTCCAACTGTGAACCTCTTATTAGCGTACCCAATGTGCAGGCTCAGATAATTCTGCCTTCGGGAGGCCAGATATCTTTGCCTGTGGGCACCTAACCAGGTGTACAGAAATGAACCCTTAAAAACTGCAATGAAAGACCTCAGATTTAAAACGCTTACCTTTTTCCAGTTTGGTATCACCATTCAAGCTTATGTATAGTGTCTGCTTTAACCATATATACTCTACTTGTAAAGGAAAGAAATCTAAGACAGACCAAGTAAGCTCTAAAAACAGAGTTTTACTAAAATAGATAAAAAATATGTAACACATAAATACAGAACTATTATATCACAAAACATACAAATCACTTAAACAAAACAGTTTTTTAACAGTGCAATTCCTACTACAGTATTTAGATTTGTCTCTCTCTCTAAATACCTGCTTACAGTGCTCACAGATGTTTCTTTGTCAGAGTCTACATAGAAGTGTCTCTGAAGTAAAACAGAATATTGTCTAAAAGCTGGCTTTGCCAACCTCTTTGCATGAGGTCACCTAGCTCCTCCCTGTCAGAATATATAAAAAAATATATCTATACAAAAAAACAGGATGTCTTTTCAAAGTGTTAAATTCTGTAATCCTCAGCACAATTCATTTTCTTTTTCAAATGAGATTTCTTTGATCACATGAACATCTTCCCCTTCCCAGGATATCAAGGCATCTTTATGATTTCGCACCAGTGTACTAAACCTGGTTTCCCCCTTTGAAATGTCATAAAATGGATATTGATTTCCCTTTTATCAGTTAAAGCTATAATTAACTTAGAAAAACAGGAGTTTCCTGATTAAGGCCTTCCAGGTAACACCTTGTATCTAAAACCTGTGTGTGTGATATCTCACATGCTATTTAAGCATTTCTCATGAGACAGTCCATAACACATTTTTATATACAAAAAAAAATCTTACAGCACTTAGACCTGGCTGTCCACGTCACAGTGGTGGGTGAGCTGTTGGAGCCAAGAGCCGTAACAAGTGGGATCCCACAAGACTTGGTGCTAGGACCGATGCTGTTTAACATTTGCATTGCCGACATATTGGATGGAATAAAAAGTAAGAGCAGCCTCTTCGCAGATGACACAAAGATCTGTGTTGAGATGAATGGTGGGAAAGGCGGTAAAGTACTCCAGGAGGATTTAGCAAGACTTGAGGGAAGCTTGAACACATGACTACTAGGGTTCAACACCAAGAAGTGTAAAGTCATGCACTTGAGGGCGAGAAATTCTGGAAATAGTTACTGGTGGGGGGGAGTGCAGTTATCCACTTCAACGGAGAAGAACCTGGGAGCACTAGTAACAGGCGAAATGAACCGCTCAGCGCTGTGTAGGAAGGCAGCAGCAAAAGCAAATAGAATGCTGGGGTGCATTGCAAAGGGAATCACCTCTAGGAGAAAGAAAGTCATTCTGCCCCTGTACAGGTCCCAGGTAAGGCAGCATTTGGAGTACTACATGCAGTACTGGTGCCCCTTTTTAAAAAGGGACATCAGGTTACTGGAGGGGATATAGCATAGGACAACAAAAATTATCCTTGGATTGGGAGATCATATGAGGAGAGACTGAAGGAGCTCAATGTGTATTAGAAACATAGAAACATAGACTTTGACGGCAGATAAGGACTAGTTGGCCTACACAGTCTGCCCATTTCCCTACCTATTGGATAAGCTGCAGATTCTAGTTAACCAACAGCCTACTTCCTGCAACCCCCCACTATAATTGCCTTATGTCTGTCCCATGCATGTTTGAATTCCCCCACTGTTTTAGACCCCACAACCTCTCCAGGAAGGCGGTTCCATGCATCCACCACTCTCTCCGTGAAAAGAATTTCTCCATTACCCGAGCTGTCCTCCCTCTAACTTTAATTGTGCCCCTTGTTCTTACACATCTCTTTTTCTGAAAGATGCTACCCTCCTGGACTTTGTTGATTCCCTTGAGGTACTTAAAAGTTTCTATCATGTCCCCCCTGTCCCTCCTTTCATCAAGGGTATACATATTAAGTTCTCTCAGTCTCTCTTCATATGGTTTTTGATGTAGACTCTGCACCATTTTAGTTGCCCTCCTCTGGACTGCTCTTCCTGTCTATGTCCTTGCGTAGATGAGGTCTCCAAAACTGCACGCAGTACTCCAGATGGGGTCTCACCAACTGTCTGTATAGAGGGATAACCACTTCCCTTTTTCTAATTGTGATGCCCCTCCCTATGCATCCCAGTATCCCCCTGGCTCTCCTTACTGACTTCTCACATTGCTTACCCACCTTTAGGTCATCTGATATGACTACACCCAGATCCCTTTCCATTATTGTTGTCGTTAGTACCTCCCCTGCTATTGTGTACTCTTCTCCTGGATTTTTATTTCCCAGGTGCATTACTTTGCACTTCTTTGCATTGAATCTATTCCCTGGAGAAGAGGAGGGAGATGGGGAATATGATTGAGACCTTTAAGTACTTAAAGGTCATGAACTGAGTTAACACTGAGGGTATGTTTAGATTAAAAGGCGGAAGGGAAACTAGGGGACACAGTCTGAAACTGGAAGGAAGAAGATTCAGGAGGGAAATGAGGAGGCACTGTTTCTCGGAACGGGTGGTTACAGAGTGGAATGTGCTGCCGGAGGAGGTGGTATCATTGAAGTGGGTGAACAGCTTTAAGAGGTGTGGGACAGGATCAAAGGGAGGGTCAAAACTGAAGGTGGGCTTGGAGAGGTGAAAAGGAAGTAGGAGGAAATACAGTGGAAGGGGGGCAGCTGCAGTTTAAATGACTGAGTGCTGCACACTTGAGCAGACTAGATAGACCATAAGGCCTGTATCTGCCGGTGGCAATTCCGTATGTTAGTATGTTTTGTTACAGAGTGCAATCCAGCACCACCTCTACCATTTCATATTACACCCTTGGGTTCCTTTTCCCAATGTGCATTACTTTACATTTTTTAGCATTAAAGTTCAGCTACCAAATCTTGAACCAGCACACCAACCTGCCAAGATCATCCCTTAGTTCCCTGCTCCCTTCCTTTGTGTCAACCCTTGCGTAGATCTTTGTATCGTCTGCAAAGGGGCAGAGCTTACCTGTGATGCCTTCACCAATGTCACAAATGAAAATATTGACGAGGACCAATCCTAGTACCAACCCCTGAGGTACCCTACCGGTCACTTCCTTCCCCTAAGACAACTCCCCACTGCCTATCACCCTCTGTGTTCTACCCCCAGCCAGCTCGCTATCCCATCACCATCTTTTCCTGTACCCCAAGGTCCCTAGTGTTTTAGAACAGCCTCTTGAGGGGGGACTGAGTCAAAGACCTTGCTGAAGTCAAGGCATACTGTATCAGTTGCTTGCCCGTTATCTGTCGCTGTGCTAACACAGTTGATTAACTCAACCAGATTTGCTTGGCAAGACAGTATCAAAGCGTGCAAGATATTTTCAGGTATATCAGTGAGAAGAGGACCAAGGGAGGGATTGCACAGTTAATAAAGGAGGCAGGGGGCTATACTGAGGAGGAGGACCAAGAAAAGGCAAATGTCTTAAATATTTCTGGTCAGTGTTCACAGTTGAGAGGGAGAGACCACAGATAAGCACCAAGAGATGGGGGGGGAGTGGACACCAGTCCCTTTTCTGAGGAGAGGGTCACGAAAGTACTCACTAATCTGAGGGTGGGCAAAGCCATGGGGCCAGACAGGGTACATCCAAGACTGTTAAATTAACTCAGGGAGGTGCTAGCTGTACCCCTGACAGATTTGTTTAACAGTTCAGTGGAGGCTGGCTCTTCGATGTGTTCATAGCAGACATTGCAAATGGGCTGGAAGGTAAAGTGTGTCTATTTGCTGATGACACCAAGATTTGCAACAGAGTGCACTCCTCTGAGGGTGTGAGGAGTACGACTTCAGGCTTGAAAAAACTGGAGGAATGGTCGGAAACATGGCAGCTGAAATTCAGTGCCAAAAATTACAAAGCCACGCTCTTAGGTAGAAATAATCCCAAAGAGGATTACTACCTGGGAGGAGAGAAGCTAGCCTCCACTAGCCTGGAGGGGGACCCAGGGGTCATTATATCAGAAGACCTGAAAGTGGGTAAACAGTGCAAAAAGTCAGCACTAAAGGCAAGTGGCATGCTTGGCTGCATTGGGAGGGGAATCATGAGTCGCAGGAGAGAGGTGGTGTTACCACTCTACAGGGCGCTGGTGCGCCCCCACTTGGACTACTGCGTACAGTACTGGAGACCGTACCTCAGAAGGGACATAGTCTAGATGGTGCAGAGGAGGGCCACAAAAATGATTCAGGGACTGCACCATATGGCATACCAGGACAGGCTGAGGGAACTCAACATGTACTTCCTAGAACAGAGGAGGGAGAGGGGTGACATGATTGAGACTTTTAAATATATGAGGGGTATAAGGAAGGTTAACATTAAGGAGCTTTTCCAATTGAAAGAGAGTGGGAGAGTGAGAGGGCGTGACATGAGGCAGAAGAGAGGGGGAGGTTCAGGAGTAATACAAGGAAGTTCTTCTTTTAGAGAGGGTGGTGGACCCATGGAATAGCATACCCAAGGAGGTAGCAGGGGCCAAACCGGTAAGCGAGTTCAAGAACGCATGGGATAGACATAAAGGTAGCATACAGAAAAGCAAAGGAGGGGAGGAGGAATAGCACCAGGTAGGTTCTTGGGCAGACTAGATGGACCTTGCGATCCCCTTCTGCGATCACTTTCTATGTTTCTGTGGCGTGGTCCATGAGGACAGGAGAAGGGTGGACATTGTCCCACTTCACAAAAGTGGTAGCAAGGAGGAGTCAGAAAATTACAGGCCTCTCAGCTTGACATGTGTAGTAGTGAAATTGATGGAAACACTATTAAAGGAAAGAATCGTGGAACACCTGGAATCCAGTGGACTGCAGGAACTGAAGCAGCATGGTTTTATGGAGGGAAGGTCATGCCAAATAGATGGGGTTTTTTTTTGACTGAGCAACCGGAGTTTTAGATGGGGTGGGGGAGCGGTGGATGTGGCCATTCCTTGGGTTTCCCAAGATCCCTGCTCATTTTTTCCACCCCTTCCTGAGTGTGTCCACCCTATTGCAGATTTTAGTGACATCTGCAAAAAAGCATACCTTTCCATCTAGCTCTTCTGCAGTGTCCCCTATGAAGATATTGACGAGTACTGGTCCCATTACCAAGCCCTGTGGATTCCCACTGGTCATACTTCCCTCTATAGAATGAGTGCTGTGTGACCAGTGTGGTATCCCAGGGCTCTCTTACCTCAGGATAAAAAGACATTAAGCTGCATGCGCTTCTTAACAGGCTTGCCCTGAAGGTTACAAATACACCCAACTGTGATAACAGCCTTGCCCTTTCTGGTGAGGCTTCATCCCCTGTGTGTAGGTAGACCTGTAAGGATTCAGTGAGTAAAAGATGATGACATAAAAAGCCTTATTACAGGTTTTTCTCCATGACAGGAAGTTGGGAGATGGACTTTTTCTACAGTGCTGTGAAGAGGTGGCGGAGTTGTACCCTAAGATTAAGTTTGAAACCATGATCATCGATAACTGCTGCATGCAGGTGAGAGGCAGCCCACATGCAGATGATATTGCTACAGCTACACGATGCACAGTCTAAAAATATACAAGATACCAACAGTTTGTTGCACTCAAATTTTCAGGAGTTACTGAATTGGCTAATGCAAAACCAACTTGTTTTGAACAGAACAAAAACCACAGCTGCTCACCTGGGCTCTAAGCCAACAGTTGATATATTTAAGGCTGATTTCATGGTTATGGACAGTGATGAGACTCGTTTGGAAGTTTTTGCTTGTAAATACCATGGAATTTTATTGACTTGGGCATGATATATGCTGCTCATTTGAAATATATTACCTGAAAGTTGCATAAAAAAGTGTATTTCTAGAGATGTGGATATGATGATCTTTTTTTATAACAAGATTTTGTTATTGTAAGTTTTGAGCCCGATACATAATATGTACATTCAAGGTACAAAGCCCAACATCTTGCATATATTTTGTGACAGAGAGGAGGAGGTCAGAGTCAGAGAGAGTCACGGCGGCTAAAATATGGCGTGGTTTCCAGGTGAAGTCTGGATGTAAATCCGCATGTGTTGGAGGCAACGGTACCCCCTCCTTCCTGTTGAAGCACTCCAGAGTATTGATAGTTGTCCTGGATCATGATCTTTCTCGGCGGGATCTGGTTAATTACTTTAATAGATGGCTGGATTTGACTGACCTTGTGTTGTATGTTGTTGCAATACAGAGAGATTTGATCACCTAATACTGTTGTTACGTCCAGACTATGATTTTACCTGGGTCAGGTGGATGGAGTGCACCTGTTTGAAATACTGTGTAGATAGGCAAGGGAAAGAGAGCTGAGGGTGGAGAAGGAGCAAGGTGAATATGATCTATCCACACTTTCTGGCAGTGTTCTTTCCCCTTTAAGATGTGCCGGAATGTCTTCGAGCTGGCTCCTCCCACCCACCTGGGTGGTAACTCCCGTAGCTCTGCCCCTTGATACCAGCTCTTCCTTTCCACTAGCAGAAGAAGGTTCCCTCCTAATCAGTCTCGTGCTGAAGAGGCCCTTTGCTTTATTTCTTCGCTAGTTAATAAAAACAACTTTTGTTTTCACTTCTGCTTCTCGCTACCATCATGGACGACACAAAGTCCACTCTGGGGTTCTGGAAATGCAGTTGCAGGCAACTCTTGTCTCGTTTGGATCCGCACTTCTCACGCATATACTGCCTGGGCCACAAGCACGATATCCAGGCTTGTGGCCACTACTGTTCGTGTCTTCCCTCCACCTTGGAGGATCGCCTCACCTGCCTACTCCATGGTCATCTGGATGATCAGGATCCGCCCATTCATTCCAAAGACGCTCGTCGGGTGGTCTCCATGACCGTGAGGTCAACAGAGCAACTTGGCGGCGTTTGAGGAGGCCGCAGCTCAGGCCGCAGTGCAGTCCTCCTCGGTTTCTGAATTTTTGCTGCTCCCTTTGGATGCTTCATTTTCCAGAATGTTTAAAGAACTGTGCCAATCCTTCCTACCCAGGGGCAGGGATCCTCTGGCATGAAACCCAAGAAATCGAAGAAGGACAAGGAGAAAGAGACCAAGAAACGGACTTGTCCATCATGGGATTGGGAGCTCTCTCGGACCTCTGATTCCTGTGCTTCACCAGGGTTGCTGACTGCGGTCGATGCTTCAGCCCTGGCCGCTAGCTCCATGGTCTCCCCATTGGGCCAGTTGTCTGAGACTTTGGTCGGTGCCCCCAAGATCTTTCTCGAACCAGTTGACTTGTTGTCTGCCGAGGAGGTTGATACCTCTCTCCAGGACTCCAGTCCTGCCACTCTCCCGGGGGCCAGTCCGCTGTTCCACCCCTGTCTGACCAGGAGAGTCGTCGACTTTCACCAGCTTCCTCTGAGGTCCGTCGATGGTCGTCTCCCCCTCTCCCAGCAGTCTAGGTCCTGCTTCAGAAGCCCTGACTCAGGCTGCCCACGTTGTTTTTGACCCTTACAATCCAGGTGCTCGGGCAAGAGGGGCCGCTGCTATTTCTCATCCTCCTCTTCTTCGGGCAAGGAGAGGCACCAGCGCAAGTTGCATCGGTGATACGAGGAACTCATGTGGCAGCAGCTTTGGTTCACCCACGTCAAGCCAAAGTCCGGCTAACCTGGCTCTTCTCTGGCTACAGCCACAAGAGCTGCAGCCGACCCCGTCTTGGTAAGAGCCAGTCCAGGTGGTCCCGGTGCAGCCCCCTCTAACCTTTCCACCATTCTTGGTGGAGCCACCACCCAAACAGCTGATGACTGGCATGCCGACTAAGGAAACTTGACCGGGCAAGATTTTACCCCTTTGGTTGTTGGTCACCGTTACCCCAGAATGTCCCCCCTGGGTGAGTGGGGACTCGGGTGGTCGACCACTTTTTCACGATTCCTGAGAATCGGAAGGGTCCTCCCATCACTCCCGACCGCTGGATGTGTAGTCAGTAGGGGATCTGTCAATGGATCAGGGGACCACATCTTTCGTGGGCATGCTTCATCTGATTTCCAAATCTACGGGTCTTCAGCTGGAGCCCGTGCAGATACGGGAATGGTACCCATTGACCGAGATCCTCGACAGGGCAACTCTCCCATGGAAGTCTTCCCTGCTAAGGGATGCTATCCTAGGTCCTGCCCTGGAACTGTGGTAGCACCTGGCCTCCTGCCTGCGCTGTTGACCCAGATGGCTTGCAAGTACACAGTCCCTACCGGCTCTTTGTCGGGTTTAAGGAGCATCCCTCAGCCAAGGGACTTGTGGCTGACTCAGTCTTCAGAGACCCTGATGAAGCATGCGTGTGCGAAACCGGTTGGGCCATCTCTTGTGTGTGAGGGAATAGCCGTCCACCTGTGTGGCACTGCTGTGGTTTTTTGGCTCTGTATTTTTGAGTAATAAACCTTTTTTATCTGAATTGGAGGCTGGTGCTGTGCTTTTTTTCTGTTGAACTTAGCTATTTGCACTTGCACAGCGGTATTAGGAGCCACTTTCTCCCGCTGGTCTCTCCGTCTTCAGGTGCACAGAAAATGTCAGGGATGTTGATAAACCCCCACCACCACGATAAGAAGTCAAGAATTGGACCATATGGCTAAAAGGTATATGCGCTCCTCTCTCGCCTCGGCAAGCAAGCTCGGCTCTTCTCATGGCTCACTTCTCGCACACCCTCCTGGGCTCACTGGACGTGGTGCTTCCTCCACTGCCTGCAGACCTGCAGACTATGGTCAAGCAGGTCGGGGACCAAGGGCGAGCTGTTGTGAAACAGCAGTTCCAAATGGCTGTGGACCTTGGTGATTCATGCTCCCGGTCTGTTGCCGCAGCAGTTGCCATGCACCGCAGGGCTTGGCTGCGCATCTCCACCTTCATGGCTGACATGCAGCATAAGTTGGCAGACATTCCCTTCCTGGGGACTGACTTGTTCAGGCCCAGAGTGGAGCAGCACCTCACCAGAACTGAGAAATCCAGCGCCACCTTGGACTCAGTGACTTCTGCCCAGAAGGACCCCAAGGGCTCTAAGCCTTCCAAGAAGAAGCCCTTCCGGCCCACCTCTTCCCCTGTGGCCTCCCAGCAGCAGCATCAACCAGGAGCAGATTTATGCTGGACTCCCTTCGAGGTGCCTTTCTCAAGCAACTGGTCATGGAACCAAATTGGCAGAAGGCAGTACTGGACCATGTGCTAACAAATGGGGACATTGTGATGGGAGTAACAGTGGGGAGGGAGCACATGGGGAACAGTGACCACCGGTCACTGTGGTTTGAAATCGCAGAAGGAGCAGAATCAAACCACACAAAAACATGTATCCTGGATTTTAGGGGGACAGACTTTGGGAAACTGGGGAGATGCGTGAAAGAGGCACTAATGGGAATGGGGAGGGAATCGGGTTGAGGAACAGTGGGCAATATTTAAAACAGGGATTACAAGAGTAACAAAATTATGCATTAAGCAGGTTAGCAAGGGGAAAAGGAAGAGAAGGCCATTATGGTTTTCCAAGGAGGTAGCGGAGAAAGCGAAAGCCAAAAAGTTCACATTCAGGCAATGCAAAAAGACACAGGCAGAAGGGGATAGGGAGAAGCACCAGGAGAAGCAAAAGGAGTCAGGGAGTTCAGTAACGGAAGCCAAAGCTCAGACAGAAGAGTGCATCACAGAATCAATGGGTAGAGGGGACAAAATGTTTTACAGGTACATAAGTGAAAAATGAAGGGCAAAGGGAGGGATAGTGAGACTGAAGGGGGAGGATGGGAGCCACATGGAGGATGACAACAGTAAAGCTGACATATTGAACAGATATTTCTGCTCAGTCTTTACTGAGGAAGAGGAGGGTGATGGGCCTGAAAGGAGTACAAGGGGTGGGAATGACGCAGAAATGGACACAAGTCCCTTTACATGGGAAAGAGTCCTAAAGGAACTGGAAGGAATAAGAGTCGATAAAGCAATGGGGCCAGATGGGGTGCACCCCAGGGTCCTAAAGGAACTAAGAGAGGTGGTGGCTCAACCTCTGGCAATCCTGTTTAGCCAATCACTGGAAACAGGGGAGGTACCCAAAGACTAGAGGACAGCAGATGTAGTCCCCTTATACAAAAGCGGGAACAAATAGGAAGCAGGGATTTCTAGGGACATGGATATGTTGTTCAATCCACACTTATTGGCAGGTTCCTTGCCACTTTAAATCTTGCCGGAAGGTCTTCAAGCTGGCTCCTCCCACCCATCCGGGTGGTAAAACTCTCAGCTCCGCCCCATGACGCCAGATCTTCCTTACCGCTTGGAAGCTCAGGTTCCCTCCTTTGTTCTCTGCGTTTTAGGCCTGGATCCAAACTCTTCGGTTAATCCGAAACTTATTTTAAGATTTACAAGACCTTGGTCTGTATCTTCCCTCGCAACTGCGATGGACAAATCGACTCCCGGATTTTGTAGGTGCCCCTGCCGGCAGAAGATGTCCCAGACCGATCTGCACGCCACGTACGTTTATTTCCTTGGACTCGGCCATGACTCACAGGTTTGTGAGTTGTGCAAATCCTTTCCGGCTTCAGTCTTGGAGGACCGTGCTGCCCGGTTACTGTTGGGGTGACCCGAAAAACGTTATCCTCCAGTTAAGTGTAAGGAGGCCCGTTGGGTGGTGTCCGCGGCTGTGGGCTCGGTGGAACATCTGGAGCAGATGATCGCCCTCGAGGAGGATGCGGCCCAGGCCGCATCATCATCATCCTCGGTCACGACATTTATCCCGCTCTCCCTGGAATCCTCCTACACAGCTTCTTTCGAGGAGCTTTGCCAGTCCCTCTCCACCAAGGGAGAAGGCCCCTCGGGACATTTCTCTTGGTCCAAAAAGAAGGACCCCGAGGGTAAGTCCCACCGTCGACGTTCGTGGGAGTGGGAGAGGTCCCCTTCTCCGGAGAGTCGACACTCGACTTCGGTCGAGGTTGCAGCTAAGGCCAATGGCTTCATGGTGTCCCCGTCAGGTCAGCCGGCCAAGACACCCATTGATGCGGTCGAGATTTTTCTCGACCCGTCGGATGGTCTGTCAACTGGAGAAGCCGACAACCCTTCTTCACCGGTTCCCCCTGTGGAAACCGAGGACTTGCCTATGCCTCCTGTGCCGGAGTCCCTGGTTAAGGTCCCTGAACTGAGGGAGGAGCGGGTTTCCCCCCGCCCCCTCTCAGACCCACCCTCGGAAACACTGAAGGTCTCGGTCTCGGATCTCTTTTCGGTCCAGCTGATCCCACCATCGGCGGTCTCGGTCTCGGCACCGTGGAAAGCGGCGGCGCCGCTCATCCTCATCCTCTTCGGAGGGTAGGCTCCGGCGCAGATTGCGTCGGCACTACGAGGAGCTAATATGGCAGCAGCTCCTTTTGACCGGGAATAGGCCGACTTTGTTGTCTTCCCCTGCCATTAAGTGGCTGTCACCGGAGCGGCTGAAACGACCCCTCGTAGTGGCCGAGGAGCCGAAGCCGGCACCGGTTGTTCAGCCGAAACCGGGTGCGCCACCCATTGTGGTGGAACCCCCACCTCCATAACCAAAATTTGGGGTCCTGACCAAGGATTCTCGGTCAGTTCAGGGCTTGCCCCATCGGTTGTCGGTCACCCTCACTCCTGATCGACCTCGGCAGGTGGAGGGTGGCTCAGGTGCTTGTCAGCTGTTCGCAGACTCCTCGGAGTCTGATGATGACTCCTCCTTGTTCTCCAGGCCGCTTGAGTTGGAGTCCAGTGGGGGTCAGTCAGTGGATGAGAGCCCATCCTAGTTTTTGGGAATGCTTCGGCTCATCTCAGAGTCCACTGGGATGAAGCCGGAATCCGTTCCAAAACGGGCCAAGTATCCCCTCACAGAGATACTGGACCGAGGGGATTCCCCCACGGAAGGCTTCCCGGTGGTCGAAGCCATTGTTGGCCCGGCCCTGGAGCTATGGCAGTGGCCAGCTTCTTGTCCAGCACCTTCGGCCAGGATGGCTCGGAATTATGCTGTCCCCACCGGTTCACTCTCCGGTTTCTCGGAGCACCCCTCTATGGAGGGGCTCGTGACCGATAGCGTTTTCCAGCGTTCCGGGAATGCTTGGGACGTGGACAAGCCTCCTGACAAGGAGTCCAAGAAGTTGGACTACTCCTGGCGGAAAGTTTACGCTGCTTCCTCACTAGGCCTTCGTCAGGCCAGCTCGGCCGTCCTGATGGCACAATTTTCACACGCCCTTTTGGGCTCCCTGGATGAGGTGATTCCTCATCTCCCAGCTGATCACCAAATTACGGTCAAGCAGGTGCAAGATCAGGGAAGAGCGGTGGCCAAACAGCAGCTGCAGACCTCCCTGGACATTGCCAATTTGTGTGCCCGGTCAGTAGCGGCCACAGTGGCCATGCGCCGCACAGCTTGGCTGCGGATCTCCACTTTCACGGCAGATACCCAGCACAAGTTGGCAGACGTTCCCTTCCTGGGTACCGACTTGTTCGCTCCCGGGGTTGAGGGGCATCTTCAGCGGATCAAGAAGTCTAATGCCACCTTGGACTTGGTCACGTCTGCCCAGAAGGACAAAGGCCGCCAGCAGCAGCGTAAGCCCTTTCGTCCTTCAGCCCCTGCGGCACGTCTGGCCCAGCAACACCAGCATCAGGGCCAGCAGGCTCGCATTTGGCACCCCAAAGCCAAGCCTGCCACTTTCTCCAACAGGAAGCCGGGAGGGAAAGGTCCAGGAGGCTCCTCAGCAAGTCCTTCCTCCAAGCCTGCCCAGTGAGGGGTTGAGGGGTGTCGCCCCCAACCTCGTCACTCCTCCCCGGGTTCCCCCTATGGGGGGACCGCTCCGCCACTTCATTTCCGCCTGGTCCGATATCACCACGGACTGCTGGGTATTGGAAGTGGTAGGAAAGGGTCTGCCGCTGGAATTCGAGCAGTCCCCACCCTATCGAGCTGTTGCCCCACGGGGCTAAGGGGTCCACAGCCCCTCTGTCGGCCCGTCGAGCCGACATTGCCCTGCTCCTCCAGAAGGAGGTGATCAGGGAGGTGGCGGATCCTCCTTCAGACCCAGGGTATGTGTCCAGGTACTTCCTGGTCCCAAAATGGACGGGAGGGCTGGTGCCCCATTCTAGACCTCCACGACCTGAACAAGTTCCTAAGGTCTCGAACCTTCAGGATGGTCACTGTGGCACAGATCATCCCATCCTTGGAATGAGGCATGTGGTTCTGTTCTCTGGACCTTCAGGATGCGTTCTTTCACATCCCAATCCATCCGTCCCACCAGCGATTCCTCTGCCTCAGAGCGGAGGGATCCCTTTATGAGTTCTGGGCCATGCCCTTCGGCCTCTCTCCAGCTCCCAGGGTCTTCACCAAATGCATAGCACTGGTGACAGCATTCCTGTGGCGCCGAAGGGTCCGGGTGTACCCTTACCTGGACGACTGGCTGATTGCAGCCTCCTCCAAGTCGGAGGTGAAGTGGTCCAGGGATCTGGCCCTCCAGATCTGCCCTCAGATTGGCCTCCTCATCAATGAGGCCAAATCGGAACTCGTGCCAACGCAGGTGATTCAGTTCATCGGGGCAGAGCTCGACTCTCTTCGAGCTAGAGCACGGCTTCCGGTGGACAGGGCCAAGGTTCTTTCCTCCTTTGCCCAGTCATTTCTGGTTGTGCAGTTGCGCCCTGCCCGGGACTTCCTGCGCCTCCTGGGCCTCATGGCGGCCTGCACCAGTGTGGTCCGTTGGGCCCACTGGCACATGCGTCCCCTGCAGTGGGGACTGGCCCACCAATGGTCACAGTGCTCCAGTCCTCTGGACCAGCCAGTGATAATGACCCAGGAGATGAAGAACGCTCTCCAGTGGTGGATAGTTCCCGCTCATCTGCAGGAGGGTATCCCATTTGTCTGCCCAGAGCAGACGGTCACTGTAATGACCGATGCCTTTCTGATGGGTTGGGGTGCCCATCTGGGGGAGCTCAGAGTGCATGGCCTCTGGTCCCCCCAGGAGTCTCAATGCCGCATCAACCTGCTGAAGCTTCGAGGCGTCCGACTAGGCCTCACCGCCTTCGCTCCCTTTGTACGGGGTCAAGTGGTCCAGGTCCAGATGGACAACACCACGACCATGTACTACCTAAATCACCAGGGCGGGACGCGCTCCTTGCCTCTGTGCAAGGAAGCTCTCCGCACTTGGTCTCTCGTTGGCAGACTGGAGGCAGATCTCCTTGCCATTCATGTGGTGGGAGCCTCCAACACCAGATAGGTGCTGCATCTCACGAGTGGTCTCTCCTGCCGGAGATAGTACACGATCTGTTCTCCCACTGGGTTCTCCCACTACCTCAGGTGGACCTGTTTGCCTCCAGGGAGAATGCGAAGTTGAGGCTGTTTCATGCCCGCCCCCCTCAGCAGGGCTCACTGCAGGGGGATGACTTCTCGAGGCCGTGGACCCTGGGCCTCTTCTACGCCATTCCCCCATTTCCCTTGATCCACAAGGTGCTTTTCAAGGCGAGGAGGGACAAGGTGCAGATGATTCTTGTAGCCCCAGACTGGCCCCGTCAGTTCTGGTATCCAGATCTCCTCAGCCTCAGCTCCAGGCTCCCGAGACGGCTTCCAGCCCACCCGGACCTGATCTCAGTCAACCAGGGGAAGGTATTCCACCCGGACCTTCAATCCCTGCACCTGACGGCCTGGTTCCTGAGCGGCTAGAGTTCCAGGCCTTGGGTCTTTCCGACGAGGTCCTCAACGTTGTTGAGGCATCCCGTAAGGAGTCGACCAGGAAATGCTATGCCTTCAAATGGAAGAGATTCTCCATTTGGTGTCAGGATAAGGGGTTGGATCCTTCCTCCTGTTCCTTGGCCAGCATTCTGGACT
This sequence comes from Neoceratodus forsteri, assembly GCA_016271365.2. Lineage (NCBI taxonomy): Eukaryota > Metazoa > Chordata > Ceratodontiformes > Ceratodontidae > Neoceratodus > Neoceratodus forsteri. Next base: position 598,177,413 of record CM057454.1, on the reverse strand, counting down.
ACCTGTGGTCCCTTTCTCAGCTGGGGCTTCAGTTGACGACCCTTAAAGTGCACCTGGCAGCCATCTCTGCTTACTGGGCGCGGGCCGGAAAGCAGTCAGTGGCGCAGCAAAAGGTGGTCGGGCGCTTTTCCAAAGGCCTTGATTACATATCCCCTCTGGTGCGAGAACCTTCACCTCCGTGGGATCTACTGCTGGTATTGGCTAAGCTCATGGGCAAGCCATTGGAACCGATGCACAGGTGTGACATCTCTCACCTGTCGTGGAAGACTGCCTTCTTGGTGGCTATCACATCAGCCAGAAGGATGGGAGAGCTCTGGGCGCTTTCCATCGAGTCTCCTTATCTGGTCTTGCACAGGGACAAGGTTGTCCTGCGCCTCCACCTGAAATTCCTTCCGAAGGTGGTGTCAGAGTTTCACCTTAACCAGGTGTTGACTCTGCCGGTGTTCTACCCCAATTACTCCTCGGAAGCCGAATATAGCCTCCATACTCTGGACCCTAGAAGAGCGCTCTCTTATTACAGGGAGAGGTTCGCCAGCTGTTTGTCACCTATGCTGAAGCCGCACCTGGCAGATCTGCAGCCAAGTGGACGATAGGCAGGTGGGTCACCTACTGCATAGATCTCTGCTATAGGTTGGCGGGCATGGAGCCTGCCAAGGGATAAGAGCTCATTCTACCCACCATACCGCTGCTTCGGTAGCTGCTTCCATGGACGTCCCTATCCAGGAAATCTGCAGGGCTGCTACCTGGAAGTCAGCACACACCTTCATTACCCACTACATCGACCTTGAGTCACGCTGGGATGCTGGTTTTGGGACTTCGGTTCTCCAGTCCTTATTCCCTAAGTAGGGGGTGCGCACCTCGCCTCCCTCCTCCCTCCTCCCGGAGAACTGTTAGGAGTCTGCCAATAAGTGTGAATTGAGCAACATATCCACATCCCTAGAAATACAGGTTACTCACCTGTAACAGGAGTTCTAGGAGTGGTATATGTTGTTCATCCCTATGTTACACCCGACCTCCCGGCCGAGCATGCAACCTTGCTTCCAGCGGGCTAGATCTGGCATCATGGGGTGGAGCCTAGAGTTTTACCACCCGGGTGGGTGGGAGGAGCCAGCTTGAAGACCTTCCAGCAAGATTTAAAGCGGCAAGGAACCTGCCAATGAGTGTGGATGAACAACATATACCACTCCTAGAATTCCTATTACAGGTGAGTAACCTGTATTTATAGACCAGTCAGCCTAAACTCGGTAGTGGGGAAGATCATGGAAGCACTACTGAAGGAGAGACTGATGGAACTTCTGGTTACCAACGGACTATAGGACCCAGGGCAGCATGGTTTCACCGAGGGAGGTCATGCCAGACCAACCTCATTGAATTTTTCAACTGGGTGACTAGGGAGGTGGATCGGGGAGGGCAGTGGATGTGGCATATCTGGACTTCAGCAAGGCCTTTGACACTGTGCCACATAGCAGGCTATTAAACAAACTGGGGAATATGGGTGTGGGCAGGACAGTAGTGCAGTGGGTTGGTAGTTGGCTGGGCGGCAGGACACAGAGGGTGGTGGTAAATGGCTATCACTTCACAGAGGGAAGAGTGATCAGTGCTGGGACCAGTCCTATTCAACGTCTTCATCAGCAACATTGCGCCGGACCTAGAAGGCAGAATTTCCCTGTTCACTGATGACACAAAGATCTGTAACAGAGTGGACATGACAGAGGGTGTAGACAGAATAAGGAGAGACCTGCAGAAACTTGAAGAATGGTCAAGGGTTTGGCAGTTGAAATTCAGTGCAAAGAAGTGCAAGATAATGCGTATGGGGCACAAAAACCCTGGAACAACATATCAGTTGGGGAGTGAGGATACAGCATGCACCAGGTAGGAAAGGGACCTTGGGGTTTCATCTCTGATGACCTCAAGGTAGGGAAAGTGTGGCAAGGCAGCAGGTAAAGCAAAATAGGATGCTGGGATGCATAGACAGGGGCATCACTAGCAGGAAAAGGGAGGTCATAATTGCACTATACAAGATACTAGTGAGGCCCCACCTGGAGTACAGTGTACAGTTCTGGAGACCTTACCTACATAAGGATATAGACAGGGTAGAGAAGGTTCAGAGGAGGACAACAAAGATGGTACAGGGATTGCATCACAAGTCCTATGAGGACAGGTTGAAGGACCTGAATAAGTACTCCCTGGAGGAGAGGAGGGAGAGAGGAGATATGATAGAGACTTGCAAGTACCTTACAGGGAGGAACAGGGTGCAGGAATACACTATTTTCCAGCGAAAAAGATGTTCCAGGACTAGAGGTCATGGGATGAAGTTGGAGGGAGGGCGATTAAGAGGAATCGTGAGGAAGAATTTCTTCACAGAAAGGGTGGTGGACAAGTGGAACACCCTGCCAGAAGAAGTGGTGGGGCTGAAACAATCATGGGATTTAAGAACGCATGGGATAGACATAAGGGAATTATGGAGGTCAGGGTAAAGGGCAACAGACTTGTAGAAAAACATAAAGTGAACTTATAGGCTTAAAGGGGCAAACTGGGTGGGCCATAAGCCTTTTTCTGCTGACAGTGTCTGTGTATCTATAAAAAAAAAACTGGCCAGCAGCAGGCTTGGCGGTCCTGTCCTAAATCAGTGGCCTCGGTCGTCAGGAAGCCCGGAGGTTGAGGTCTCGGAGGTCCTTCCACCAGATCCTCTTCTGCTTCCAAGCCTACCCAGTGACCGGATAGGGGGTGCCTCCCCTATGCCCATCCTGACTCCCCTGGATCCTCCCGCAGGGGGCCGGCTCCTCCACTTCCTTTCTGTCGGGTCCGCTGTTACAACGGACAGGTGGGTTCTTGAGGTGGTTGGCCAGGGTCTGCCTGTGGAGTTCGAGGCCTACCCGCTCAGCCGAGCCCATGCCTTACAGGAAGACACGGTATCCGTCGATATTCAGTCGGCCTTTCAGGACAACATTGCCCAGCTCCTCCATAGGGAGGTAGTGGCTCCTGTCCTGGACCCTCCACCTCACCCAGGGTTTGTCTCCAGGTGCTCCAGGACACGTTCTTTCATGTCCCAATCAGTCTGTCACACTGGTGGTTCCTCCACTTTCGAGCAGAAGGGACCCTCTACAAGTTTCAAGCCACGCCATTCAGCCTGTCCTCAGCCCCCAGGGTCTTCACTAAATGCGAAGTAGTGGTGGTGGTAGCCTGCCAGAGGCACCAGGGAGTCCGGGTATACTTCTGCCTGGACAGCTGACTCATCACAGGCCCCTCCAGGCAGGAGATGGAGCGGTCCAGGGACCTGGCCCTCCAGAACTGTGTATCTCTTGGCTTCTTGGTCAGCCAGACCAAATTGGAACTCATACCCTCGCAGGTGATCAGTTTCATTGGGGCAGAACTTGACTGTTGCAGAGCCAGGACTTGGCTCCCGGTGGACAGGGCGGAGGCTCTCTCCTCCTTTGCCCAATCATTTCGGGTTGGGCAGTTGCACCCTGCATGGGACTTCCTGTGCCTATTGGGATACATGGCAGCCTGCACCATCATGGTCCATTGGGCCCACTGGAGGATGCGCTCCCTGCAGTGGGAGCTGGCCAGCCAGTAGTCTCAACATGGGTCACTTCGACCAGCTGGTCACTGTGACCCAGCAGATGTGGGACACACTCCAGTGGTGGTTAGTCCCGGAACACTGCAGGAAGGTATCTCAACTGAAAGAGATTCTCCTTTTGGTGCCAAGGCAAGGGGCTGGACCAATGGCTAACATTCTCAACTAACTTTGGTCCCTCTCTCAGTTGGGCCTTCGGTCGACGACCCTCAAGGTGAACCTGGCAGCCATCTCTGCATAACAGGCGTGGGCTGGTATACAGTAGGTGGTGCAGGAGAAGGTGATCTGGTGCTTTTTCAAAGGCCTTGACCACATTTCCACTCCAGTGCATGAACCACCACGACCTTGCGACTTGTTGCTGGTACTGGCAAAGCTAATGAGAAAGCTATTCGAACCAATGCAGAGGTGTGAAGTGTCTCACCTGTCATGATAGACCACCTTCATGGTGGTTATCATGTCAGCCAGAAGGATCAGTGAGCTCCAAGTGCTTTCGGAGGAGTCTCCTTACTTGGTCTTCCTCAGGGACAAGGTTGTCCTTGGCTCCAGCCCAAAGTCCCTCCCGAAGGTAGTGCCAGATTTTGACCTTAACCAGGTGATTAATCTCCCGGTGTACTTCACCATCCACACCTGGGAGGCCGAGCACATGCTCCATACTCTGGACCCGAGGCGAGTGCTTGCCTATTACAAGAAGCACGCAGCTGGAGTTCGGGGAGAGGTTCGCTAGCTGTTTGTCACCTACGCTGAAGCTGCACCTGGCAGACCGGCAGCTAAGCGGACGATTGGCAGGTGTATTGTATACTGCATCAGCCTCTGCTATAGGTTGGCGGGTAGGGAGCCTCCCATAGGGCTAAGGGCTCATTCCGCCCATCGTACTGCTGCCTCAGTGACTGCCTCCAGGGGTGTCCCCATGCAGGAAATCTGTCGGGCTGCTACCTGGAAATCAGCACACACCTTCATTACCCATTACCACAATGACCTTGAGTCACGTCGGGATTCTGGTTTTGGGGCCTTAGTTCTCCAATCTCTGTTTCCCAAGAATCCCGGCGTGACTCAAGGTTGTTGTGGGAATGAAGGTGTCTGCTACTCCTACAGGTGAGTAACCTGTTCTTCTAGGGACGTGGATATGATGATCTAACTTCGAGAGGGTTCCTTCAGTAGGTCATAACATATAGGACTGGCGCCACCTTGCGTCGGGCCGCACGGCAGACTTTTGTAGCAATACCTGATGGAGGACCGCCCACCCGATGTCACGTGACTGACGTCAGTGTGACTGTATATAGTGGGCGGTCCCATCGCCCTCCAGTTCTTTCCTGCCGTTGTCTTCGTGTCAGTAACGCCCGAACTTCAGTAGCGATCATCGAAAGTTCTTCGCCGGGTTTTTCCCTCGCAATTCTCTTTAATAATTCTTCAACGACCTTTAATGTCTTCTCCAAAGAAAAAGTGCTTAGCTTGTGGCACGCAGATCCCGCACAAAGACGGTCACCAGCAGTGCGTTCTCTGCCTAGGCCCAAACCATCCTATCTCCTCCTGCCCTGAGTGCCAGTCATTCAACCGGGCCACTAAAAAACGGAGACAGTAGGCATTGGAGCCCACCTTCTTAAATCTCGTCTGGCCTTCTTGGAGAAAAAGATAGAGCGCCTAAGGGATTTGTCCGAAAAATCTTCCCTTTCAGAAAAGCACAAGGAGAAGAGTAGGGAGCGGGTTCGCTCCACGGACGTCGCCAGGCCGTCCACAAGCAATGCCTAATTACTGCCAACGAAGACAGACGGTAAGTCGGACAAGACTCCAGCGGATAAGTCAGCCCCCCGGCTCCTCCGGTGACCACGCGGCGGCCGCCAAGTCGACTCCTGGCTGGGGGCAGTCGCCCGGCCACCCGGTCGATAAGCGGCCAGAGCTCCTCCCTGACCGCCCGACTTTCCCGTAAGGCGGCTGTTTCAGATGATTGCAGGCCTGGTTCCCCACGTCGGGGCGCCAATGGCGCCTCACCCGGCGTCCGAGCGGGACCAACAGAAAGCCCCTCTCCCTTCTACTACTGTGCCCGTGTCCTCACACTCCTCCTTGGACGCGTCTGGTGATAGTCTTGGAGACCCCATCGAGCCTCTCGACATAGTGGGTACTTCTCCGCATTCCCCCACGGGGGTCCCAGATCAGGAGACTCCTTCACGGCCGTCTGGCCTTCTTATGGAGGCCCCTCTGCCTTCCGGCAGGACATCGGTGCCTCTCCCTCAGCCAGTGATCCGGCGACAGTCCCTCAGCCAGGACGGCCGACAGGCCCGCCTCTGGCCCGGCGGGCGCCTCGTCCGGTTCCACGCCGGCCCTCGGGCGTGGACCATCTTCCAGTGCGGATCGGGCTGCACGGTGCCGACGTCGGTCCCTCCAATGTGGGCTGTCCTGACGCCGGACCCTCCTCCCATCTACCCAACATCGAGTCCGACGTGGGTTCTGCCAATGCCTGATCCATCGTCGGGAACCTATTCTAGACCCTGAACTGTCCCTCATTACCCCTTTGGGTATCCTGGGGATCCCTACCCGGGGGGTTCCACTCCTGATTGGAGCCATTTTGGGCAGTTCCACCATGGATACAACCCTTATTCCCCTTATATGGGTTTCCAGGGGTATTATCCCCTCCGGTCGCCCCTCTTCTCCTCCTCTTCCTCCCCCCCCAACCTCAACTGGTCCCTGCTCCCCCTCCTCCGGTGGCCCCGGATTTCAAGACCTTAATTCAGTCTTGGTGGCAGGGGGCCAGGTCAGAGCTGGTTACTGATCTAGAAGCCAGACTCCCGCAGCCACAGCTTCCTAGATCCCCTTCCCCGAGCAGTTCTGTTTCAACTGTCCACATCTCAGGGAAGACTCAACAGGACATTTCCTTGCAGGATTTCCATCGTCGTCCAGTTGAGGAGGCGGAAGACAGTTCCGACGGGAGGGAGGACTCCAAGAAGGAGGAACCTGTGGAGGACCCTGAGGATACGAAAGGAAGAACCTCCCCCAAATCCCCTCTGGAGGATTCTTCCTTTTTGGACCTCTTGAGGACCTTAAGAGATCATTTTGACTGGGAGTTGGAGGACCAGGATCCTATGCGGCAAAGACTCGCGGAACATCTTGATTTAGAATCTCTGCTGTCTATTCCGGTCCCCCCATGGATGGGTCCCCACCAAGACCTCACCACCGCCGTCTGGCAGATGCCTCATTCGATCCCGGCTGTCCCCAGGAGGGCGGACAGACTCTGCTGGGTGCCAAAGAATGCACCTTTTTTAAAGGCTCATCCCAAGGTGGACTCTGTGGTCATGTCGGCTGCTCATGACTACTCCACAGCTCCCAAGCACATGAGCACGACACCTCTGGACAAAGAGTTGAGGCTGATGGACCAGTTCGGGAAGAAGGTCTATCGTCAGCCATGTGTGCCCTTCGCTCCCTTAGTTACATGGCCCACATGGTATCTCACCAAAAACAGACTATGGTCAGGTTGGAGGCGAGGGTCCAGTCTATGGATCTATTGCCCCTTAAGGAGGAACTTGCCAAGGATCTCCACCTCTCTAAGATCTCCTGTAGGCATGCTCTTCGAGCCACCTATGACTCAGTCGATTCAATGGCCTATACCTCAGCAACTGCCATTGCCCTTAGGTGGCATTCCTGGCTTCGTCTCTCTGGGCTCACCAACGAAGTCCAGTCGGCGATTCAGGATGCCCCCTTCAGGGGCTCAGTCCTTTTTGGAGGAGATACCAAGGACATCATAATGGATTTACAGGACAAAGGTGTGGCCCTTAAATCCGTTGGGTCCATGTACCGATCGGGCACTCAACAACAACAGCAGTCCTTTCGGAAAAGGACCAGGAGGCAGCGGAAGAATGCTGAGGCGAGACACCAAAGTAAGCGTAAGGCCACGGGTACCACTACCCCAAGAATCAGCGATGTTCGGGGACCTCCTCAAGCGTCCCGCCACTTCTTGACTCTCCGGCCCCACTGCACCCTCAGTCTCACGACGGGGAGCAGGTGGGGGGAAGGTTCGCCCGCCACGCGCAGGAGTGGAGGGCAATCACTTCAGATAAGTGGGTCCTGCAACTAGTGTCCGTTGGACACACCATCGAGTTTCTGGAGATCCTCCCCCGGATACTCCTCCGCAGACGTCCTCTTATTCCCAGGACCAGGCCCTCCTCATTCGCGAGGAGGTCAATGCACTCTTGCTCAAAGAAGCAATTGAGCCAGTTCCCTTTGGGAAAAGGGAAAAGGGCTTTACTCCCATTTCTTCCTGGTTCCAAAAAAGACCGGGGACTTCAGACCGATTCTTGACTTGAGTCAACTCAGTCAGTATGTAGAGTATAAGAAGTTCCGCATGCTGACGCTCCAGAGCCTTCTTTCTCTCCTGTTGGAGAATCATTGGCTCTGCGCCCTGAACATGCAGGATGCCTACCTGCACATCCCTGTCTTCCCCAGCCACCGCCGTTTCCTGCGTTTTTGTTTCCAAGGAGAGCATTTCCAGTTCCGGGCGGTCCCCTTTGGTCTGTGTTCAGCACCTCGGGTCTTTACCAAGTGCCTGGCGGTGGTGGCGGCATTTCTACGCTGCAGGGGTTTTGCTGTGTTCCCTTACCTGGACGACTGGCTGATCTCAGCTCCATCCAGGGATCTTTTATTGGAAACTCTGTCTTTCACACTGGAACTCTTCAACCGACTGGGAATAATGGTCACCATCCCAGAGACTACAGTTCATTGGGGCAGTTCTGGATACAGTCCAGTGCAGAGCCTTCCTTTCTCCAGACAGGGTGGAGACCTTAATCAGCCAGGCTCACAAAGTAGCCTCTCTCAGGACCATTCCTGCCTGGGGGGTCCTTCGTCTTTTGGGACTACTGGCAGCTTCCATCACGACCGTTCCCCTAGCAAGGCTGCACGTGCGAATCACTCAGTGGTCATTAAGGGTGCAATGGGATCAGCTGCTAGATGCCCTGGACCATCCGGTCTTGGTCTCTTCAGCGGTCCAAAGGGATTTACAGTGGTGGGAGGATCCCCACAATCTTTCCCTGGGACTTCAATTCTGAAACCCTGCACCAGCAGCTACCCTCACCACGGATGCCTCGAATATGGGGTTGGGGGGCCCATCTGGGGGATCATCAAGCTCAAGGTCTTTGGACTGGCCTGGAGACTTCTCTCCACATCAATGTTCTGGAGCTCAGGGCGGTCCTATATGCCTTACAGGCTTTTCAGACCCTGCTACACAAGGGAACACTGCTGATCCAAACGGACATGTCAGTAGTTTGGTACATCAACAAACAAGGAGGAACCCGATCGTACCCTCTTTGCAGGGAAGCGACCCGGGTGTGGAACTGGGCAGTCCAGCACCTTCTGGTCCTGGTGGCCGTGCACGTTCCAGGCGTTCTAAATGTCCTGGTGGACAGTCTCAGCAGAACTCGAACCCTCGCCCACGAGTGGGAATTGCATCAGGAAGTGGCGGACTCCATCTTCCAGAATTGGGAATGTCCGGAAATCGACCTCTTCGCCTCCCAGTCCAATACAAAACTTTCCAAGTTTTGCTCACTCGTTCCAAAGCACGGTGCTTTCTGGAATGACGCAGTATCTCTATCATGGACAGGGAAATTTTTGTACGCTTTCCCTCCTTTTCCCATTCTATGGAGAGTTCTCCTCAGACTTCAAGCCAAGGGAGCAAGAATGATCCTTATTGCTCCTCTCTGGCCCAGACATATTTGTTCCGCTGTTACAGCAGCTCTCCAGGGAACCACCGGTTCCACTTCCACTGACTCACAAACTCCTGACTCAGGATCAGGGCAGGCTGGTTCATCCGGGGCTCAGGACCCTGCATCTTCATGCGTGGCTCCTTCAGACGTAGCAATTTCTTGCTTTGGGGTCTCCTCTAGAGTGGCTCAGGTCCTCATCGAGGCCAGGAAAACGTCATTCCATTACACTTATGCTATGAAGTGGAAGCGGTTTTCGGTCTGGGATTCCACTCAGGGTTGGGACCCTTTCTCCTGTTCAGCCCCTCAAGTCATGGAATACCTCCTTCATTTATCAGACTCTGGTCTGTCCTATTCTTCTTTGAAGGTCCATATCTCAGCCATTTCTGCGTACCACGAGCTAGAGGATGGTAAACCCGTGGCTCAGTTGGAGGTCTCAAAGACCTTTCTGAAAGGCATCCTCCACCTGAAACCCCCCATCCGCAGCCCAACTCCACCTTGGGACTTGAACTTCATCCTGGAAAAGCTCACCCTTCCTCCTTTCGAACTGGCCATGAGCTGTGATCTGCGCTTCCTTTCCTGGAAGACGCTTTTTCTGGTGGCTATCACCTCCTCCTGAAGGATTTCTGAGCTCACGTTCTAGTCTGCAAGGAGCCCTACTTGATTTTCCATAAGGACCAGGCGGGCCTTAGGATGCATCCAAGGTTCCTTCCCCAAGGTGGTGTCGGAATCTACCCTGAACCAATCAGTAGGGCTTCCGGTTTACTACCAGTCCCCTTCCAACAAGGGTGAGGCACTCCTTCACAAGATGGATATCCATCGGATCCTCCAGTGCTATACTCACTGGACTAAAGAGCTCCACTCTTGTGATCAGTTATTTGTTTGCTTTGCCCCCAGGTCGAGGGGCAAACTGGTTTCTAAGCAGGGCCTTTCCAGATGGTTGGGAAATTGCATCCGGTACTGTTACCAGAAGTACGATGTGCCTCTTCCGGGTCCCATAAGAGGTCATTCTACTAGGGGCATGGCTGCCTCTACGGCCTTCCTTTGGAACGTTTCCACAGCGGACATCTGTGCTGCCACTACTTGGAGTTCTGTTCACACCGTTACCAAATACTACAGTCTGGACATTGCTTCTAGATGGAGGGCCGGCTTTGGATTAGCCGTCCTGCAAGGCCTTTTGTCCTAGGCTGGGTCTCTGCTGGACTTCAGTTGTTCTGTTGGAGCTAGCTTCCTCCTCCTCCCTAGTTTCTCTCGGTCTCTCTCTGGAGGAACTGCTTGGGACTCTGTCCTATATGTGATGACCTACTGAAAGAACACTCTCGAAGTAAGATAATACAGTTACGCAGGAACTTACCGTAACAGTAGATCTTCGAGAGAGGTTCTTTCAGTAGGTCATATTTTTCCCTCCCTCCTTCCTCTCATTTTATGTTTTACAGGGACTCCAATTCCTGTTCGCTCCTGCTGTATGGCCTCTTCCTGGCTGTAGCGGGAGAACTGGAGGGCGGGCGTGGGGACCGACCACTATATACAGTAATGCTGACGTCAGTCACGTGACATCGGGTGGGCGGTCCCCCATCAGGTATTGCTAGAAAAGTCTGCCGTGTGGTCCGACGCCAGGTGGCCCCAGTCCTATATGTGATGACCTACTGAAGGAACCTCTCTCGAAGATCTACTGTTACGGTAAGTTCCTACGTAACTGTACTTTCTATTCACACTTTCTGGCAGACTCCTGGCAGTTCTCCTGGGAGGGGCAAGGCATTGCCTTTGTCGGTTCCCACTAGTGGGACTGAAGTCAGCCTGCCAGGCAACACCCACAGTAGGCTACCGGTGTCGCCTCTGCCTTTGACTCGGGGGTCCCAATCCTCTGTTACCAGCTTCTCTAGCTGTGACAGTGCAGGCGGATTCTTCCCCCAGGAGCTCCGGGTCGATGCCTGCTGGGCCGCTGTGTGACAGGGTGGAATAGGACCCTGTCCCAGTTGTTGTGGAGCATTTGAATGCAGGGATCTGTTCTGTTCTTTCCTTTTCTCTCTCTTGTCTCTCTGGTTGCGCAACCAAATTTTTCTTTGAGACCTATGATTTGATCAACCCGATAGTCCCGGAATTCTTTGCCTCTCGCTATCTCTCAGTCTTCACTTGCTGTTCTGTCTTTTTTCTCCCTTGCATATCTGCTGGTATAAAAATATATGCAAATCATTACGTGGAAATGTAACTAATATTGGGATCCCTCTGTATAGAAAATTATATAGTGTTAGTTTTTGAAATATATATTATTATAGTTTGAGATGATTGCAAAAAGCTACCCGAGTGCATTTTTTAAGCCTTTTGCAAGAGCTGTGGAAAAGAGGGCCTCTGTTCTGGGACACTGTATTCTAGCAGCACCTGCCTGATACAAGGACATTTTAGAGAAAAACAGGATGCTTGTTAAGAAGGGGGGGATTGTTGCAAGGACTTAAAAAAAAGACAGAGCTACAATGGCTTGCAAATGGACACACACAGATTGAAGGAAAGCTCTGATAAATCTGCTGTTTATTCTTCCTTTGTACATAGTTATTCTGAACAAGTTTCTTTTTTTATATTACTGCTAGTGTAAATAAATATTTTTCGCAAATTTTATAACTGCTCCTGTTTTTTTCCTATGCTTCCTGACCTGTGCCTTGACGACACACTGCCAATGCTGCCCCAGCCCCAGCCTATAGGCCCAATTCCCTCGTTGCCCCTGCTGCAACCTACGTTACAGCTGACGCCTGCTGGGCTGACACTGGATCCTCACCTAGTGCCAGGTGGCCCTGTGCCTGGGTACCCTATTTTAGCTCCTCCACCATCATACCCTTCCCCAGCACCCTCCTCTCCATTCCTACCGGTGTACAGTGTACTGCCCCAGTGGATTATAATGCCCTCTTTTCGGTGTGGTGGTCCTTCATGCAAAGGCAGACCTCTGCCCCCCGGGGGCTGCCTCTAGTGTCTGCTCTCCCCAGGACCCCCAGCCCCAGAACCCAGACCGGACTGGGCCGAGCAAACTTGTCACATCAGGGTCCTCAGGGACTTTACCTGATGTGAGCTCAGGTTCTCAAAGGGAGAAATGCTGGCCTTTGGCGCCAGTCCCAGATAGTGATTCTACTGAGGATGAATCCAATTCTTCAGTTTCTTTCTCCTCACTTGGGAAATCCTCAGATGGGGTTGACCATGCCAAGAAAGTACCAAAGTCCCCCCCCGACGACCCAACCTTCATGGATGTCCTGTGCCACATCCAGTCCGTTATGAGTTCAGAGACACAGGAGCAGGACCCGAAGACGTGCCGTTTGGCCATCTACCTCTGGCAGCAAAATGCCCTCCCAGTGGTGGCGGTGCCCCTCCCTCTGGTGGACTCCTATGAGGATGTCACTAGGGCAGCTTGGAATCATTCTTCTACCACCAGTCCTCTACCTAAGAAGGCAGACCACCTTTGCTATGTCCCCACTGGCAAGCCCTTTTTTTTTGGGGGGGGGGGGTGTCACCGTAAGGCAGAGTCAGTGGTGATGTGGTATATGACTGTACTAAGAAGCGCATGCAGCTTAATACCTTCCCCTGGACCAAGAGTCCAGGCAGCTGGATCACCTAGGCAGACGTGTTTTTTGCCTGTACCACTCTTGTGATACAGGCCATAAATTATTTGGCCCACATGGTCCAATATCAGAATGTTCTTTGGGACTAAGCCAGGGACCTGTTCAGACCTTGCCAGAGGACCCCACTAAGACTCAGCTCACCCAACTTATGAATTTGGGCTCAGACATTGGCAGCCATGTCCTTCAGGTAGCTTATGATGCTGTGGATGCCTTTGGGCATGGGGCAGCTACTGTGGTCTGTCTCTGGCACTATTCTTGGTTCCGGCTATCCGGCTTTGCCCCAGATGTGCAAGCCAGCATTCTGGACACCCCCTTCTGGGGTTCAGTCCTTTCTGGGGTTCAGGACATCACTTCTACCCTGCAAGAGTCTGAGCGGTCCCTCAAGTCGGTTCATTAGCTCTATCACACCCAACCTAGAGCAGGCCAGTGTCAGTCCTTTCGCATGTCCTCCTGCAAGCCATCTCAAATCCAGCCTGCCAAGGGTCAGCACAAGTGTAAGTCCACATCAGCCCACGCTGCTGCCGCCAGCAGAGCCCACTGGGCCTCTGCCTGCACCTACCCTTACCTCCTGACTCCTTAGTTAACCCCCAAGCCAATGATCCACAGGAGGTGGTCGGGGGTCAGTTCTCCCTCTACCTAGAGGGATGGAAGGGGATGACCACGGACAATTGGGTACTCCATATTATAGAACACGGTCACACTCTGGGTTTCTGGAGTGGCCTCCGGAAGCCCTCTCTCCCCTCCCTCCACTCCACATGCCCCCCACACCCACACACACCTGTCTCTAGTTTGGGAGAAAATTCAGGCTCTTCTTCAGAAACAAGCCATAGAGCCCATCCCTCAGGCTCAGTGGGGAAGGGGTTTTACTCCCACTTCTTCCTCGTCGCCAAAAAGACCAGGGATCTTAAGCCCATCCTGGACATGAGCCATCTGAATCCATATATTGAGTACAAGCGCTCCTGGATGGTCACCCTCCATGGACTCTTACCCCTTTTGCACCAGGGGAACTAGCTCCACTCTCTGGATATGCAGGATGCATATCTGCACATCCGAATCTTTCCTGCCCATCGTCTCTTCCTCTGCTTCCACTTTCAGGGAGCCCATTCTCAATTCCGGGCCCTCCCTTTTGGCCTTTCCTGTGCCCCTTGGGTATTTACCAAATGCCTGGCAGTGGTGGCAGCTGCATTATGGAGGCAGAGCTTCTATGTGTTCCCCTAATTGGATAACTGGCTGCTAGCAGCCCCCTCCAGGGACTGCTTGGTTCAGACCCTGGAATACACCTTCTGTCTCTCCCAGGCCCTGGGGATCACTATAAATCTGCCGAAGTCCTGCCTCTCTCCTTGCCAGCACCATTATTACATGGGGGAGGTCCTGGACACCAGCCAGGGCAAGACTTTTTTGCCCAAGGACAGGGTGGAGCGACTGATGGATCGGGCCCATCTGGTTTCCTCCAGCTGGCAGGTCCCCGCCAGGGTTTTTCTGCACCTTCTGGGCCACCTGGCAGCAGTAATTGCCACGGTTTCCCTGGCTCACCTACATATGCTGGTTCCTCAGTGGACCTTGAGAGTCCAGTGCAACCAACGTACGGATGACCTGGACCAGTTGGTCCTAGTCTCCGATCTGGTCCAGAGGGTTCTGTTGTGGTGGCTGGATCTGGCCAGCCTCCTTCGGGAGGAGGGGGTCTCTCTCTTAGCTCTCGACTCCCCCCATCAGATTCTCACGATAGATGCATCTGGCCTAGGATGGGGTGCTCACCTGGCCAATCACCATACCCAGAGTACCAGGACAGACATAGAGCAGGGTCTGCATATCAACGTCCTGGAGATGTAGATGGTCCTTTATGCTCTGCAGGCCTTTCAGACTCCTCTCCTCCCCAGTCTGCTGCTGATGCAGACAGACAACATGTGTGGTGTATTACATCAGCAAGCGGGGGGGGGGGTCATTCTTACCCCCTGTGTCGGGAGGCGATGAGAGTCTGGTATTGGGCCATCAAGCATGGTCTGGAGCGCTTGGCCATACATGTTCCAGGCATTCAAAATGTCTTGACCGACAGTCGCGGGCTCATGAGTGGGAGCTTCTAACCCTGGTGATCGAAGATCTCATCAACAGGTGGGGCCATTCAGAGTTTGACCGCTTTGCGTCCCCACTCAGCACAAAACTGCCATGTTTTTGCTTACTTGATCACAGGTCTGGAATTTTCTGGTGAGACACATTGTCCCTCTCCTGGAAGGGGAGGTTTCTGTATGCCTTTCCTCACTTTCCACTTCTACAGAGGGTTCTGCTCAAGCTCCAGTTTGAAGGGGCGGAGATGATCCTCATAGCCTCCTTCTGGCCACACCAGATTTGGTTCCCCTTGCTGCAACAGCTTGTGGTGGAACCTCCAGTGCTCTTGCCCCTGTGCACCGGCTTGCTGTCCCTGGACCAGAGCACCCCAGTCCATCCGGACCTCAAGTCCCTGCATCTCCATGCATGGCTTCTGTGGACTTAGCTATTGCCTGCTTCGGGGTGTCCTCTAGAGTCGCAGATGTTGTGGCGGCTGCCAGGAAACCCTTTACCAGGGCCACTTATGCTATGAAATGGAAGTGTTTCTCCATTTGGGCCGCTGCTCACCATTTGGATCCCTTCATCTTCCCAGTGAATCAGATGTTGGAGTAACTTATTTCCCTTTTGGATTCAGGCTTGGTGTGCTTCTCATTCAAGGTGCATCTTTCCGCCATCTGTGCGTACCATGCACCTATTGAACGCAAAGCTGTCACCCAGCTTGAAGTGTCCCACACCTTCCTGCGGGGCATTTTGCTTCTGAAACCTCCCATTCAGGACCCGGTCCCTCCATGGGTCCTCAAATTTATGTTGAAAAAACTCACTTTACCTCCCTTTGAACCAGCTGCGAATTGTGAGCTACGCTTTCTGTCATGGAAAATGCTCTTTTTAGTAGTTGTTACTTCTGCTCAAAGGATTTCTGAGCTCCAGGCTCTCATGTGTAAGGAGCCTTATTTGGTTTTTCACAAAGACAGGATGTCCTTGCATACTAATCCTAAGTTTTTGCCTAAGGTGATGTTGGAGTTTACTTTAAATCAATCCATCTACCTTCCAGTTTATTTTCCTGAGTATTCCAATCACGGGGAGGCCTTGCTCCTTACTTTGAATGTACATGGGATTTTGCGTTAATACACGAACCGCACAAAGCCTTTCAGAAAATCTGAGCAGTTGTTTGTTTCGTTCACCCCCAAGAGAGAGGGTGCTCCTGTTTCCAAACAGTGTTTGTCTAAGTGGTTAGCCAGTTGCATTGTTTATTGCTGCCGCAAGTACAACAGACCCCTTCCGGGGTGGTCAAAGGCCATTCCACCAGGGGAATGGCTTCCTCCATGGCTTGCTTCATAAATGTGTCTGCTGCTGACATCTGTGCATCTACCAACTGGAGTTCCGCCCACACCTTCACCAAGCGCTACAGTCTGGACATCGCCTCTCAGTGCAGGGCCAGTTTCAGCCTAGCAGTTCTTCAGGGCCTTCTTTCCTGAGCTCTTGGCTGCTGATCTGTCCACCTATCAGTGGTGTATCCTAGTGCTACTCAGTACTGCTTGGGACTTAGTCCTACCAGTGTGGCCTGCTGCAGGAGCCTTCCTCGAAGTAAGATAGTACAGTTACGTAAGAAATTATAATAGTAAATCTTCGAGAGAAGCTCTTGCAGCAGGCCCCGCTTTCCCTCCCTCCTTCCGCCTGCTGCTCCTTTTCTCTTATATTACTTTTGCCTTTCTTTTGGCTCTTGGGAAACCTCCTCGGTTCTCCTTTAGCTGCCTGTGTGGAGTCTCTGGTGAGAGGACTGAGGTACGTGTGGGGTCCGCCCACCTTTATAGACTAGGCTGACATCTGCTGACTGATGTCGGCGGTGGGCGGTACCCCGTGGTAGAAGGCTAGCTAGATGTTTTCTGTGTGGTCCTGGCACTTGATGGCTTAGTGCTACTGGTGTGGCCTGCTGCAGGAGCGTCTCTCGAAGGTCTACTCTTACAGTACTTTCTTACGTTGCTGTACTTTATTTATTATGTATTATATGGTACCCAAAGCCTGTGGGGATGGGCACCATATAAATAACATTTCTAGGGACATGGATATGTTGTTCATCCACACTTAATGGCAGGTTTCTTGCCGCTTTAAATCTTGCGGAAGGTCTTCAAGCTGGCTCCTCCACCCACCCACCGGTAAAACTCTCGGCTCCGCCCCATGGCCGCCAGATCTTCCTTACGCTTGGAAGCTCAGGTTCCCTCCTTAACGCTCTGCGTATAAGACTGGTTCATTCCTTGATTTTCGAAATTAAAAAGTTTTGCTAAAAAACTTGGGTCTTCTCTCCCTCGCGGCTGCGATGGACAAATCGACTCGGTTTCCGGAGATACCCTTGCATGGCGAAAATGTCTCGGACGGATCCGCACTCCACGTGCGTCTACTGCTTGGGCGACCCGCAGGCCTGCGATCTGTGCTCTTCCTTTTCGGCTTCGTCCTCGAACCGTGCTGTCGTTTACAACTGGGCGTCCCGAGAAGAGATTTCCTCGGTTAAGTCAAAAGGCCCGGTCGGCGGTGTCCAGCGGCGGGGGGCTTCGGGCGGATCAGCTCGAGCAGATGATCGCCTCGAGAGGAGGCGGCGCGGGCGCTTCTACCTTGGCTGCGGCATTTGTCCCATATCTCGGTGTGCCTCTTATTCGGCTTCTTTTAAGGAGCTTTGTCTGACCCTCTCGACAAAAGGTGAGGGCCCAACTTCTTCTGGACCGTTTTCTCGGTCCAAAAAGAGAGACAAGGGTAAGTCTCACCGTCGACGCTCTTGGGAGCGGGAAAAATCCCTTTCCCTGAGTTGTCGGCCGTCGACTTCGGTCGACCCCTTGGCTTCGGCCACTGGTTTCACGGTGTCCCCGTCAGGCCAGTTGACCGAGACTCCCGTCGAGGCGGTCGAGATTTTTCTCGACCCGTTGGACGGGTTGTCGGCTGGAGAAGCCGAGAATCCCTTCTCCCCGGTTCCCCCGGTGGGAGTTGAGGAGCCCGTCGGCTCGGCTGTGCCTCCGGTTCCGGAGCCTTCGGTTGAATTGTCCGAACCGAGGAGTGCCGCTTCCCTGCGACACCTCCCGCACCGTCCTCGGCCTAGCCGAGGTTCTCGGTCTCGGTCTCGGGCGCTTGCGTTCCAGCCGATCCCGCTGTCATAGGCGGTCTCGGCACCGCGGCAAGCGGCGCCGCCGCTCGTCCTCTTCCTCCTCCTCGGACGAGGAGAGGCTTCGGCGCAAGTTGCGTCGGAGGTATGAGGAACTCATGTGGCAACAGCTCCTTCTGACCGGGAATAAGCCGACGCCGTCGTCTTCCCTGGCCATTAAGTGGCTGTCACCGGAGCGGCCGAAACAACCCCTCGTTCTAGCCGAGGAGCCTGTTCCCAGGCCGGTTGTTCGGCCAATTCCAGCTGCCCCACCGATTCTGGTGGAACCTCCGCCTCCACAGCCGTTAGTTGGGGCTCCGACCAAAAATTCTCGGTCGGCTCGGGACTGCCCCATAGGCTGTCTGTCACCCTCACTCCTGATAGACCTCGGCAGGTGGAGGGTGGCTCAGGCCCGAGGCAGCTCTTTGAGGACTCTTCCGAGTCTGAGGATGATTCCTCCCTTTTCTCCAAGCGAGTGGACTTGGAGTCCTCAGGAGGACAGTCGGTGGACGATAGCCCTTCGTCCTTCCTAGGATTGCTTCGGCTCATCTCGGAGTCCACCGGGATGAAGCTCGAACCCGTTTCTAAACGGGCCAGGTATCCCCTCACGGAGATTCTGGACCGAGGGGATTCCCTTACGGAGGCCTTTCCGGTGGCCGAGGCCATAGTGGGTCCGGCCTTGGAGCTCTGGCAGCGCCCTGCTTCCTGTCCTGCGCCTTCGGCCAGGATGGCCAGGAAGTATGCGGTCGCCACCGGTTCCCTGTCCGGTTTTATTAGCCACCCCCGGCGGAGGGTTGGTTACCGACAGCTTTCGCGTGCGCGGGAATGCTAGGAATGTGGACAAACCTCCCGACAAGGAGTCCAAGAAATTGGACTATGCCAGGCGAAAAGTCTATGCTGCGTCCTCCCTCGGCCTTCGCCAGGCCAGTTCGGCCATCCTCATGGCACATTTTTCTCATGCCCTGTTGGGCTCCCTGGATGAGGTCGTCCCTCATCTTCCCGCAGATCTGCAGACCACGGTCAGGCAGGTGCGGGGGCAGGGCAGTGGCCAAGCAGCAGCTCCAGACTGCTTTAGACATTGGGGACTCGTGCCAGGTCTGTGGCGGCCGCAGTGGCTATGCGTCGTCGGGCTTGGCTGAGGATATCCACCTTTACTTCGGATACCCAGCACAAGTTGGCGGATGTTCCCTTTTTGGGGACTGACCTCTTCGGCCCTGGGGTGGAAGGTCACCTGCAGAGGATCGAGGAGTCCAATGCTACCTTGGACTCGGTCTCTTCCGCTCAGAAGGACAAAGGCCGCAAACCACAGCCTAAGCCCGTTCGTCCTTCTGCGCCCGTGGTGCGTCCAGCCCAGCAACATCAGGGCCAGCAGGCTCGGGCTTGGCATCCCAAACCCAAGCCCGGAGCTTCCTCCAACAGGAAGCAGGGAGGTAAAGGCCCAGGAGGTCCCTCGGCTGGTTCCTCCTCCAAGCTTGCCCAGTGACGGGCTGAGGGGTGTCGCCCCCAACCCCGTCACCTCACCCCAGGTTCCCCGGTGGGGGGACGGCTCCGGCACTTCCTTTCCGCCTGGTCCATTATTACCACGGACAGGTGGGTACTGGAGGTGGTGGGAAAAGGCCTGCCTCTAGAATTCGAGCAGGCCCCACCCTTCAGAGCCGTCACACCTCGGGGTCCGCAGCCTCACTGTCGGCTCGTCGGGCTGACATCGCTCTCCTCCTCCAAAAGGAGGTGATCAGGGAGATGGCGGACCCTCCCTCAGACCCGGGGTTTGTGTCCAGGTACTTCCTGGTTCGGAAACGGACGGGGCTGGCGCCCCATTCTCGACCTTCACGACCTGAACAAGTTCCTAAGGTCTCGAACCTTCAGGATGGTCACTCTGGCTCAGATAATACCATCCCTGGAACACGGCATGCGGTTCTCCTCTCTGGACCTGCAGGACGTGTTCTTTCACGTCCCTATCCGTCCGTCACATTGGAGATTCCTTCGCTTTCGAGCGGAGGGGTCCCTCTTCGTTCCGAGCCATGTCCTTCAGCCTGTCTCCAGCTCCCAGGGTCTTCACCAAATGCATTGCAGTGGTGACAGCTTTCCTGTGGCGCCGAGGGGTCCGGGTGTACCCTTACCTGGACGATTGGCTGATAGCAGCCCCCTCCAGACAGGAGGTGGAGCGGTCCAGAGATCTGGGCCTCCAGGTTTGCTCTCAAGTCGGCCTTCTCATCAGCGAGGCCAAGTCAGAACTCGAGCCGAAGCAGGTGATTCTGTTTATCGGGGCAGAGCTCAACTCTCTTCGAGCCAGAGCACGGCTCCCGGCGGACAGGGCCGAGGTTCTTTCCTCCTTTGCCCAATCATTTCTGGTTGGACAATCGCGCCCTGCCCGGTACTTCCTGCGCCTCCTGGGTCTCATGGCAGCCTGTACCAGCGTGGTCCGTTGGGCACACTGGCACATGCACCCCCTTCAGTGGGGACTGGCCAGCCAGTGGTCACAACGCTGCGATCCATTGGACCAGCTAGTGATGGTGACCCAGGAGATGTGGAATGCTCTCCGGTGGTGGACCGTTCCATCTCATCTGCAGGAGGGCATCCCGTTTGTCCGCCCTGAGCCGACGGTCTCTCTATCGACCGATGCCTCTCTGATGGGTTGGGGTGCCCATCTGGGGGAACACCGAGCGCACGGCCTCTGGTCCCCGCGGGAGTCCCGATGCCACATCAACCTGCTGGAGCTCCGAGCGGTCCGCCTAGCTCTCACCGCCTTTGCTCCGTTTCTCCGGGGTCAAGTGGTCCGAGTCCAGACGGACAATACCACGACCATGTACTACCTAAACCGCCAGGGCGGGACGCGTTCCATGCTTCTATGCAGGAAACTCTCCGCATTTGGTCACTCGTGCGCAGCCTGGAGGCGGATCTCCTAGCCATTCATGTGGCAGGAGCCTCCAACACCTTGGCCGATGCCCTGAGCCGGATAGGGGCTGCATCTCACGAGTGGTCTCTCCTGCCGGTGGTAGTACAAGATCTGTTCTCCCATTGGGGCACACCTCAGGTGGACCTGTTTGCCTCCAGGGAGAACGCAAAGCTGAGGCTGTTTCATGCCCGCCCCCCTCAGCAGGGCTCGCTGCAGGGGGATGCCTTCTCGAGGCTGTGGACCCCGGGCCTCTTCTACGCCTTCCCCGTTTCCCTTGATTCACAAGGTGCTTCTCAAAGCAAGGAGGGACAAGGCGCAGGTGATTCTGATAGCCCCAGACTGGCCCCGCCAGTTCTGGTACCCAGATCTCCTCAGCCTCAGCTCCAGGCTCCCGAGGCAGCTTCCAGCTCGCCCGGACCTGCTCTCAGTCAATCAGGGGAAGGTGTTCCATCCGGACCTTCAATCCCTGCACCTGACGGCCTGGTTCCTGAGCGGCTAGAGTTCCAGGCCTTGGGTCTTTCCGACGAGGTCCTTAATGTTGTTGAGGCGTCCCATAAGGAGTCGACCAGAAAATGCTACGCCTTCAAATGGAAAAGATTTTCCATTTGGTGTCAGGGCAAGGGCTTGGACCCTTCCTCCTGTCCTTTGGCAAGCATCTTGGACTATTTATGGTCCCGTTCTAGTCAAGGGCTTAGGTCGACGACCCTAAGGGTGCACCTGGCAGCCATCTCTGCTTACCGGGCGCGGGCCGGGGAGCAGTCGGTGGTGCAGGAGAAGGTGGTCTGGCGCTTTTTCAAAGGCCTTGATCACATTTCCCCTCCGGTGCGAGAACCTCCACCTCCGTGGGATCTACTGCTGGTACTGGCAAAGCTCATGGGCAAGCCATTCGAACCAATGCACAGGTGTGAACTCTCTCATCTGTCATGGAAGACCACCTTCTTGTTGGCTATCACGTCAGCCAGAAGGATGGGAGAACTCCAGGCGCTCTGCATTGAGTCTCCTTACCTGGTCTTCCACAGGGACAAGGTTGTCCTACGCCCCAACCCGAAATTCCTTCCGAAGGTGGTGTGAGTTCACCTTAACCAGGTGTTGACTCTGCGGTGTTCTACCCAATCACACCTCGGAGGCGAATACAGGCTCCATACTTTGGACCTAGGGCACTCGCTTGTTATAAGGAGGCATGCGGCTGAAATTCGGAGAGAGGTTCGCCAGCTGTTTGTCACCTCGCTGACCGCACCTGGCAGACCTGCAGCCAAGACGATAAGCAGGTGGGTCACCTCCTGCATAGATCTCTCCTACAAGTTGGCGGCATGGAGCCTCCCAGAGGGATAAGAGCTCATTCTACCCGCCATACTGCTGCATCGGTGGCTGCTTCCAGGGACGTCCCTATCCAGGAAATCTGCAGGGCTGCTACCTGGAAGTGAGCACACACCTTCATTACCCATTACCACATCGACCTTGAGTCACGCCGGGATGCTGGTTTTGGGGCCTCGGTTCTCCAGTCTTTATTCCCTAAGTAGGGGGTGTGCGCCTTGTCTCCCTCCTCCCGGAGAACTGCTAGGAGTCTGCCAATAAGTGTGGATGAACAACATATCCATGTCCCTAAAGTACAGGTTACTCACCTGTAACGGGAGTTCTAGGAATGGTATGTTGTTCATCCACGACCACCCGACCTCCCCGGCCGACGCACAACCTGAGCTTCCAGCGGGCTAGATCTGGCGTCATGGGGCGGAGCCGAGAGTTTTACCACCCAGGTGGGTGGGAGGAGCCAGCTTGAAGACCTTCCGGCAAGATTTAAAGCGGCAAGGAACCTGCCAATAAGTGTGGATGAACAACATATACCATTCCTAGAACTCCTGTTACAGGTGAGTAACCTGTATTTATTGCTACTAGTAAAACAGAAGTACTTGTCAGAATTTTATGTAACAGAACTGGAAAATTGGGCTGGCCCGGTGGCGCTGAGGGTTAAGGCACTAGTCATCTTACCTCGTGCTACGCCAGCGATCCGGGTTCGGGAATGAGCCGGGACACTGGGGGTCGGCAGGGGTGGGAAAGGATTGAACGTCCAGAGGACAGCTCTCCTTTCCCGGGGGGTAGTAGGGATATTCGTCGCTCTCATGCGCCCTCTGGTGACAGTCGGGGGAAGCCACAATGCGCCGCAGTCGTATGGCAGTGGTGGAGCTTGGCGGATGCTGAAAGTTATTGCACGTCCAAGCTCCACCACGGGAGGCAGGGGATGGGGTTGGGAGAAACACCAAGGAAAAACTCTTCGCTTGCCAAGGAGGCAATGAGGACCCCAGGGACCTCCCTCACATCCCCAGTTCTGGGCAGACCACACCGGAGATCCATGCCCGACTTCACGAGAGGGACGGACCCTCTAATTTCAGACAGACGCTGCCACGGGAGGTTGGACCCTGCCCCGGGGGATGATCCGGGGTGCTGGGAAGTCCCTTGAGTGAGGAGAGATCTGGAGATGGCCTGCCACGGAGGGGAGTAGAAGGGCCAGCGTCGAGAGGGTACCTCCGAGAGATGCCTCTGCAAGCTGGCTCATAAAGTAAAAAAATAAAGAACTGGAAAATTGGCCCTTGTGTATATGGTAGTAGAACTCCCCGCTGTTTTATTTTTAGCTATTTAAAATTGCCTTTACTTTCACTCTGTAGAACTTACAACTTCAAATTTGTTTTAAGACCTCGGTGCCTTGTTGGCCAACTGAAATGTACAGTTAATAGTTTTAACACTCACTCCGCTAGTGATCGTGTATTGTAAGTACCTGTGATGCGCACTGACATGGGGGTCAGCAGTTGTTTGGTTACCATGCAGCAGTGACATGAATAAAGCCTAAAGCTAGCACCTTCTGCTGATGCTTTTGGCCAGGCCTTGAAAAAGCATTATATTGCCTCTTATAAGTGTGCTTGTTTTACTCCACTTTGAACTGGTTGGATTATTTTGACTTTTTTATTGTACTTCATTTTCATGTGGAATGTATTTTGTCTGATTAATGTGTGTACTTTGTACACTGGGTCATATCTGAAAAAAGAACCTCGGTTTCTGTGCACCTCTTGGGATATTACAAGAAATCAAACGTCACACTGAACCCCAGGGTGGAGCATCATAGACCTGAGAAAAGCCCCTGCCTCCTCTCTGAGATCTGTGTACTCTAGTAGCAGGCCCATCCAAATCAAGGCTTGGAACAGACACAAAACCTGTG
This sequence comes from Neoceratodus forsteri, assembly GCA_016271365.2. Taxonomy (NCBI): domain Eukaryota; kingdom Metazoa; phylum Chordata; order Ceratodontiformes; family Ceratodontidae; genus Neoceratodus; species Neoceratodus forsteri. Next base: position 598,153,279 of record CM057454.1, on the reverse strand, counting down.
ATTGGCAGATAATGCACCTCCCTGTGTCAGCTGCTAGGCATTTCTTTGCATTCCAAGCCTCTGTTTAAAATGACCTGCCATTAAGATCAGTTGCACTCATCCCTATGCCACTATATTCTCCTGTAATAAAGTGTGTAAGGAAAATACTGCTTCCTGATTGGTGGAGAAGGTTCCAAAGCATTTACACTTTTCTTAATGTTTGATTTATTTATTTTTTTCAATTGACCCATCTTATAAATGCAGTAAACCACTCTACAGTGTGGGTTACTAATCCTGAACCACACTTCCAGATGGTTGAAGGCACTTGGCATAAGCACCTCATGCCTCACAATGAATGCATCTGGGTATGCAGTTCAGGAATAGTAACCCACACCCTGTTATGACTTATTGGTTATATAACCATTATCTGAGACTTTGGGGATGTGACTTTAAACACTAAGCCATTCTGTCCCTGAGGGAGCTTTCCTGCTTCACCCCAGATGTTACTGTAAAGAATCCTCAGTGAGTGCCTTGAGACCCATGTCAGAAATTTCCTGATACAAATCCTGATTCTCAGTGCTGGACTGTCTCACCTTTTCCAGCCTTTGCAATGCAAATGTAAGAACTTGTATCCTAGAACTGTCTGATTGCCTTTCTTTTCCCCTTTTCCTTCTCCTTCTGCTTCCCACAGCTTGTCCAAAACCCCTACCAGTTTGATGTGCTGGTGATGCCAAATCTGTATGGGAATATCATCGATAACCTAGCTGCTGGATTGGTCGGAGGTGCTGGAGTCGTTCCTGGAGAGAGCTACAGTGCAGATTACGCTGTCTTTGAAACTGTAAGGCCACCCTTTTTTTATGCCACTTCAGCAGAAAACAAATGTAACCCCTCACCCCTGCCTTTTTAGCAAAACGACAGGTGGCATGCTGTTGAAGCTGACAGCAGTACGTGGTGGAGACCTGGGTTTGGGGAGGATGAGGTTACTCGGCACAGGGGGACCTAGGTTTGGCTACTCTGCACAGGGGCACCCAAGTAAATCCAAACACAGGAAGCAATAACTGTAATGTCCAGAACCAGGAATGGGATTCTTCAGTGTGGCTTTTATTCACATCCAAGCTGAACAAACAAAGCATAGACGGACCCCCAAGGGGCTACATTTCTTGGTAATGCAGATTAGAGACAACAGAACATTTTATCATCATTTCCAGCCCTCAGGCTCAAAACCCACCAGGCACACAGCCCGGACTTGCACGCAGCTTTGGGTACACAGCCCGACTTGTACACACTTGGGTTTCCCATTGGCCCGGCTCCCCCGCCGGCCACTTGATCCGCAGTCTATTTGAGGAATGAACCAATTATCCTGTTGTGGCTTCCCAAACCACACTAGAGTCAGCGACTCTTAGAGAGAATTTTCCTTACAATCCCACGTCTGGGTACTTCCCCCATCACTGGCCAAGTGCCTGAGGCAAAGTAGAAATCCACAGAAGAAATCGGTAGAGGTGGACCGGGTCACTAAAAATGGGGGGCCACCCACCTCCAGCTCCCACAGCCCATACCCGTCCATTTCTCCGGAAACTGAACAATTCCTGTACTGAACTTTTAAATGTAGATTAAGGGTGGACATCTGTCACATCACCTCTACCTATTATTTGCATCCCAACAAACTCTGGACTTGAAACTACTTTTAACTTGCTTAGCCCATTACGCTAGGCTTCCAAATATTTAGTAGTTCAATTCCCACATTGTCACACAAGTCCCAGGGTGAAAACATAGGCCCTTTTAGCCAGAGCAGACACTCACCCTCACGTTGCAGGTGCCCCACAGGCGACTCACAAATCTTCTTTTCTACCAACTAACTACTGGAACGAACAGGCAGCTTTTCCTCCACATGCAGAACTAGGGGGTTGCCCCAGGAATCTGCAGGGAATCCTTCTCATCCCTCCCCCCCCGGAGGGAGGGGGCACTGAGACCCGAAACAGCGGTCTCCACCACTTCAGTACTCTTCTGTGTCTCTCTTTAAGGTGGAGACACACACCCTATTACTTAAAAGTAGCCCTCTGTCAGGGCTGAGGCTCCTAGAGCCTTTACTGAGCTGCTTTAACAGCAAGCTCACTCCACTCACTGAAGACAAACTGAAAACTGACTTCAAAACTCCCAACGTTCTATCTAACTCCCTTTGCTGCAGATTCCAATGTGGCTCATGCAGCTGCGAAAGTTCTATTGGTGATGTCATCCCTCAGTCTCAGCTGAGACTGAGAACAGAGTGAGACAGTGTGAAACCCATTTAATTGGAGTTTCACAAGCTGCCTTCCCTGCCTACCACTAGGTCTTACTGGGATTCTAGTAACCCCGGGTAACAAGGGGGTTACACAAACATTAGTGGCTATATCTTTTTGTGCTGCTATGGGACCAGGAGGTCTCTGGTTCAGATCCCACCACACTCTCACGTATTGTATTACATTGAGCAAATCATTTAACCTCCCTGTGGTCCTCTTCACCCATCTGTCACTTTGAGTAAACAGCCAGATCGGACTGTAAATGAGATGTTTCATCTCCAGTGTGCTATTCTGGGCCAATCAGATGTAATGAGAATGCGGCCCTTTGTTGGTCCTGTTGCCATAGTACTGGGTTCCGAAAGGCCTTTTGATCAGTTGAGCAGCCCGACTCTGTGTACCTCTGATCCAGTGATTGTTCTCTGCTGCCTGCTAAGCTGGTAGTTTAGGCTCTTCAGAGTCGGAGCAGATAGTTTCTCATGTAGAGGCAGATTGGTCACATGACCATTGACTCGGAGTCAGTTTACTGTCCGAACTGATCCTCATCAGTGCTTGTGTCCAAGATGCATCTTAGGCATGTCCCCACAACCATGCAAAGCAGCAGCTGGTTTAGCCCAGTGGATAGAGAACAGAACTGAGAACCTGGAAAGCTGGGTTTTAAATCCAGATTCTTCCCACATGAGCAAACGTGTTTCAGTGTTGCTTTACCCTCATGTTTTCCCACAGAGGAGATGCATATACCGTAGACTTTTGTCTGCTGCCCTCCACCCTACTTAGTCACTAGTCCAGCCCCCTCTCCCCCAGTTTCAGCCAGTACCTCACTCCTCATATTATTGCATTGCTGCACACTACTTGTTGTTTTTACTGCTCTGCTTTCTGCAGTTTATTGTATTGCATAATTCCTGTTCAGAAACATTGCCTGTAATTGCTCCTTCTGTTATACTCATTTCCATATTATTACATTTTTGAATACTGTACTTTGTATTTGCACTGTTCAAACCCCAAGAAATCTTACTGTATTCTGACTTGTGCAGTATGGTCTTACCATAGGACTGCCCCAGAGCCAAAATGGTTAATAGAACCTGTGCAAATTATGGAATGTTAGGCTCGAGCTTGGTTTTCAAACCACTGTCCCTGGTAAACAGTTTTAAACCGTCAAATTCTTTACTCAGCTTGCCTCAGTAAGATGTCCCTGGAGAGCTCTCCTTCATCGCTTGAAGAAACTTGTTTTTTCTCGGTTATTTATCAGTAAAATTATTTTATTTGGTATTCTTTTCACTGTCCTTGGTTTTCAGATAGTAATTGTTTAGATTTTAGTCAGTAAAGGGTAAGTAGTCGCTTTCCTCCCCGGTTCATTAACCAAGGGGAAACAGACAGTCTCCCTTTTTAGTTTTATTACTGTTTTAAGTAAATTTGTTCTGACTTAGTATAGTCGGTTTGTTATTATTATTTGAATTCCAACGGGGTAACTCCTGGTTTTGTTGTCCGGTTCAGGTAACCGACAAAAAAAAAAAAAGATATTCTATTTAGTGTGGTGATCGGGGTTATGTCCCAGAAAACTAAAAGAGAACAGGACCCAGAGGTTTCCAGCACTGTACAGAGTGTGGGGAATTTTTTGCAAAGGCTGATCCACACTTAATTTGTCTATTCTGTCTGGGGTCTGACCACTTGTAGACAGAGTGTGAAATTTGCAGTAATTTTCCTCAGTCTACAGTTGAAAGGCATTTGAGAAGGCTGTGAATCCAGCCGCTGAGCAACCGGTTCATCCTCTTCATGAACCGGTGGAGCTGCCCTCTGAGAGGGGCGATAGTTCTTCATCTAAAAAAGTACCGCTGACAAGGCTGCTGAACCGGCTGTTGCGGTTTAAAGAAAGAAAAAAGAAAAACATTAGGAACTACAACCGAAAAAGACAGCGGTTCCTTCTGCTGAAGACATCGCTAATGCGATCAGAATAATTCAGTCTCTGTAGTACTCGGTTCCGGCTGCAAGCAACCGCTAACACAAACTCCCGGTTCAAATCCAGGTCCCGGTTTAACAGACCAAGGTGGGGAACGATATGAGGATGAAGAATATGGAGAGGATGATGAGGACTTGGGGGGGATCCCATTGATCCGGATATTTCCCCTGATCCTGACAGACCAGATTCACCTGATAAGGGAACAAAGGATTTTGCATCCTATTTTTCTTTTATGAAACAGGTTGCTCAGTCCCTTGACCTCGCATCCCAGGAGTCCATAGAGGATGAGGAGGAAGAGGACTATAAAGAAATGATGGCTGTGCCTCCATCAAAGAGGTTGCTGCTGCCACTCCATAAGTCCTTGAAAAAGCAGACTATGAGGGTATTGCAGACACCCACTTCTGCCCCCCCCCCCCCACACACACACAGACAAGAAGGTGGACAAGAAGTATTGGGTGGCTAAGACTGGGGCTGAATTAATTTTTGGGCATCCCAGTTGTGACAAAGCTGGCATCCCTCTGGCCTCCCACCCTCCAGACAAAGATTCTAGGAGGGTGGATTCTGTAGCTAAAAAAGTATATTTGGGATCTTCACTGGCTATTAGGCAGGCATCTTATATGTCCTACATAGCCTGGTACCAAAAGAACATGTGGTCCACAGTGCTGCAGATTACTAAGGCAGCTCCCCCTCCCATGGCTGCTGACTTAGAGAAAGCTGCAAAAAGGGGTATCAAAGCTGCTAAGACGCAGTTCAGGATGGCAGTAATGACACTACATCCAGGCAGATGGCATCTGCTGTCTCACTTAGGAGGTTTGCGTGACTTAGAACCACCAATCTGACACAAGATACCCAGACTAAAGCCATGGATTTTCCCTGCGACCCTGTGTCTGTTTGCGGAGCAAACAGAGGCATACATGAAGAAAACGGACGAATACAAGGCTGCATACAAGAGTGCAGCAGCAAAGGAAAGAGCTTCTAACCCCGAGAAGCATCGTGCAAGGAGTGGCAGAGACAGACCTGCTTATAGGCCTTTTTTCCAGCCTCAGGTTTTTTCCCCAGTATTAGCCAAAGGGATACTTCAGAGTTTGGAGCAGGAGGGGCAGTGGCCGCATTAGCCCTAGTGTCCGGCCAGCAGCATAGGCCAAACAGACACCCTGAAGGGGACTGTTTGGGTCTCCCCCCCCAATTCCAGTAGGGGGCAGGCTGGCCCACTACTTCGAGGAGTGGGAAAATATCACCACAGACAGGTGGGTCCTGGAGGTAGTGGGCCAGGGGCTTGTTCTCAGCTTCAAGACAGTGCCAAAGCTGAGGTCAAGAGCCTTCAAACAGTCTTCCCCATCAGAAATAGTCCTGCTGGAAGAGGAAGTTTCAACCCTTCTGCTGCAAAGGGCAGTAGAACTAGTCCCAACCAGAAAGGAGAGGGCCTGTATTCAAGGTACTTCCTCACAAAAAAGAAAACGGGAGTGGCGACCCATTCTGGATCTCAGATACTTAAACAAGCATCTGTCAAAACCAAAATTCAAGATGGTTACTCTGGTTACCATACTACCCACCCTAAGACAGGGAGACTGGCTAGCATCCCTGGATCTGAAGGACGCTTACTTTTATATCCCATCAGAAGGTCACACACTAAGTACCTCAGGTTCAGGTTGCCATCAGGCCATTGCCAATTCAGGGCAATGCCTTTTGGACTGACATCTGCTCCAGGGGTGTTCACAAAATGTCTGGCTGTGGTAGTGGCACACCTAAGGCGACAAAGGGTGTCAGTGTTCCCCTACTTGGACGACTGGCTAATAGTAGGCCAGTCACACCAGCAAGTAAGGGAGGCTCTGTCAATAACACAAGACACTCTCTACTCCCTGGGGTTCTTGGTGAACCACAGAAAGTCTGTTCTGGAACCAGTCAGCTGCTCACATTCATAGGGGCAGAACTAGATACAAAAAAAAAGGGATGGTTTTCCTACTTCAGGACAGGGTGGACAACCTTATTCAGGTGGCCAGTTCCTTCAAACTTCACATCTCCAGGCCAGCAAGGCACTTCCTGCAATTGCTAGGCCATATGGCAGCTTCCACAGCAACTGTGTCGGGGGCCAGGTTCCAGATGAGACATTTCATTTCATTTAAGAGATCACTGACTCCAGAGAAGGGATTCTCTCTCAAAGCTAGTTCCAGTCACAGTCACTTTTTTCCAAGCCCTACAGTGGTGTACACAAATGCTCACAGCCTGGGAAATAAGATCCCAGACCTGCAGGCAATAATGTCAGAGGCTAAACTGGACACAGTAGCAATTAGTGAGACGTGGTTTACCAGTAACCACACTTGGGAGACTTCAGTACCTGGCTATGTATTGTTCAGAAGAGACCGAGGTGCAAAAGGGTGGCCCTGTATGTCAATGAAAATATCAAAGCTACAGAAATTCAGAATACACATAAGGAGCCAGAAGAACTGTGGGTCACCCTGGAAACAGGAAATGGGACAGCCGTAAGAACTGGGGTTGTCTACAGGCCCCCAGACCAGGGGGAGGACATAGACACATTACTGTTAGAAGATATACAAAACATGACAGCTAAAGGGGAGGTTCTGATAATGGGAGACTTCAACATGCCGGATACAGATTGGTCAATACCAGCAGGAACATCTGCCAGAACTAGACACATAGTGGATTCTCTGCGGGGGGAGGGCCTCAAACAACTGGTACAGCAACCCACAAGAGACAGGGCTATCCTAGATCTAGTACTGACTAACAAGGAAGGGATCACAGATCTCCAGGTAGAAGGTCACCTCAGCTAGTGACCATCACATGGTATGGTTCAATTTGCTACTACATCTAAATCATCCCATTCCAAGGCAAAAATATGGGACTTCAGAGGAGCTGACTTTGATAAGATGGCCAACAGAGTTAAGCTTAGCCCTGGCAAAAAGAAATGCAGGTGAGGGGGCAGAGAAAAGTGGGAAGCATTATGATGCAATATTTGAAGCAACATCCCATTGTGTTAGACAGAAAAGGAAGTGCAACAGAAGAAGGAAACCACTTTGGTTCTCAAATACAGTAGCAGAAAAGGTCAGAGCCAAAAGTCTGGCTTTCAGGAAATATAAGGAACACAGCGGGATGCAGATATGAGGCATACCAAACTGCCCTAAGGGAAGCAGGGAAGGCAGTAAGGCAGGCAAAGTCCCAAACTGAGGAAACACTAGCACTAACAGTAAAGAAGGTGACAAGACTTTCTATAGATACATTAGTGAAAGGAGAAAGTCCAGAGGGGTATTGCTAAACTTAATGGAGAAAAGGAGCATGTGAGAGGAGGAGGACCCTGTAAAGGCATCTATCCTAAATAGATACTTTTGCTCAGTATTTACTGAAGAGAAGGTAGGCAGGGCCCACAGCTCAGCATCATGGACACAAGGGGGGAGGTGAGCACTACTCTCTTCACAAAAGAAAGGGTCCTACAAGAGCTTGCTAAGCTCAGGGTGGATAAGGCAACGGACCTGATGGCATACATCCCAGGGTACTTAAGGAGCCAAAGGTGGAACTAAGCAGAGCCATTAGCAGAACTGTTTAGTGAGTCTCTGAGCACAGGAGAGGTCCCAGAAGACTGGAGAAGGGTTCATGTGATCCCGCCTCCACAAGAGTGGTAGCAGGAGGAGGCGGGAACTACAGACCAGCTGTCTTACCTCAGTAGTGGGCAGATTATGGAGGCACCTTAAGGAAAGGATAGTAACACCTGAATCCATAGGGGCACAGGATCCAAGACAGCATGGGTTTACAAAAGGAAGGTCCTGTCAAACTGATCTCATAGATTTCTTTGATTGGGTACCCAGAGGTGGACCAAGGGTGAGCAGTTGATGTCGCCTACCTTGACTTCAGCAAAGCTTTGACACTGTTCCACATAGAAGATTGATAAATAAGCTGGGTAGGCTCGAGTTGGTCAGAAGATGGTCAACTGGGTGGCAAACTGGTTGACGGGCAGAAAACAGAGAGTGGTGGTAAATGGTATACAGTCAGAAGAGATGCAAGTCACAAGTGGGGTACCTCAGGGATCAGTCCTGGGGCCAGTCCTCTTCAACATCTTCATTCAAACAACATGAAGTCTTGCTATATTATAGACATTAGCAGTTTGATCCAGCTCTAGAACTGCCCCGGAGTGAAATGGTTAAAACCATTCCAAAATAGAATTTTGGCACGAGAGCTCTATCTGTGTCATTTCAAACTTGAACTGTCAGATTTTTACTCACTCAGTGAACAGTCGCCCGGAGATTTCTCCTTCTGCTCAGTTCATTTCTCGGTTTAAAAAGTGTTTTCTCGGTTGGATTTAACCAAGAATAGTTTTTTTTAACTGCAAAACCGCTCGGTTCAAGCTCTATCTGTGGTAACAGTCTAAGTAAATGAAGGTTTTGTCTGTGTGGAACTTGTAGGTTATCGGTTCGGTTTTGAACCGATCAGTGGGTTTAAAACTCATTTAAAACTAAAGTTACTATTTTAGAGTGCGGTTCCCGGTTCTTATCGGTTCTAAAAACCAGATTTATTACGCTTTTTTTCCAATACCCGTGACACTGTTAGAACTGATAAGGGTGTCTTGCCTGGCACTGCTAGAAAGGGAAGTTTTTGGTTAGGCTGGCATTATGTCTGAGAAACCCAAAAGAAAACTGGGCCCACTGGCTTTCAACACTGTGATGTTTGTGGGGAAGTCTTTGCCAGGCTGACCCACACACCACATGTGTTTATTGTCTGGGGTTTGACCACCTCCAGTCAGACTGCCAGGTATGTAAGAATTTCCCTGCAGCCACCCTGGAAAAAGATTGGGCAGGCCTCAGGAACGAGAGGCAAAAAGTCCGCTGACCCGGATGGCCAGCCCGGTTCGTGCCAACCAAACCAGAAGGAGTGCCCTCTGACCAGGGCCAGACTTCCTCGGCAAAGAAAAGCTGGTTCTGAGGAACCAATTCCAGTAAAGAAAACAAGAAAATCAGCAGGTCTGAGTCCAAAATTCCTTCTCCAACTGCTGCAGAGATAGCAAAACCATACAAATTGTCCAGTCACTGTTCAGGGTCCGTCTCAACCACCACCTATCTGGTAAAGGTCGTGTTCGTCTGTCCCAGTGGTTCAGGATTATGATATTGAGGAATTTTATGAACCAGAGGAGGGGAGGAGGATTATGAACAGTATGAATGTGGCTTTGGAAGGTCTGGGTGTGCCTATTGAACCGGACATCTCCCCAGACAGACTTTTAGAATTTCCTCTATGCTGTCTGAGTCCCCATCTCATTTTATGTTTTATAAAAGTTGCTGAAACCTCCAGCTTCCTTTAGAAGAGGCTGTGGATGAGCAAGAGGAGCCTGATTTTGTAGAAATGATGGATATTCCAGAGTCTAGAGATTGTCCTATTCCTTTACATAAGTCTTTTAGAAACAAACAATTAAAATTTTAAGACTCCCAATTCTGTGCCTCCTGCAGATAAAAGATGGACAGAAGGTATACATTGTCAGGCCCTGATACAGGATTCCTTTTCAGCAGTGCAGTCATGTTAGTAGTTCAGGCTGCTGCCTGTGATAAAGCTTATATTCCCTTTGCCACATCCTCCTGACAAGGATTCCAGGAAGATTGATGCCATGGCAAAAACAGTATATGGCAGCCTCTCTGGGACTCAGGCAAGCAAATTATATGGCTTATGTAGCTAGGTATCAGAAATCTAGATGGATACTGTTATGCATTGGCTAAGAGGCCCATGGCTCAGCTGGCTAGTGAACTAGAACAGGTGGCTGCTGATGGCATTGAAGCCTCTAAGGTTCAGTTTCATGCTGCTGTGGATGTTAATGATGTTTCTTCTGTAGCTTTTCAGAGGTTGGCCTGGCTCAGGTGTACTAGCTTGTCACAGGATACCCAGACCAAGGCTATGGATTTTCCTTGTAGGGAAATTCTCTGTTTGAGAGCAGACAGAGAACTTACATGAAGAAGATGAATGAATATAGGACTGGTTTACAAGAGTGCCCAGGATAAGGAGCTGCAAGCTGCTCCCCTCAAAGGACATGTCTCTCAGGGGTAGGGGTAGGCCTTTTCACAGGCCTTTATACCAGACTCAGGCCCTTCTGCTTATGCTCAGAGGGGCTTTTCAGAGGCAGGGAGACGAGGGTGGGCAGACCTGCTCCCACCCCCAACCCAAAGCTCTCATAAACAGGCACCCTGATGGGGTGCCCAGGGCCGATTCTCCTGTACCAGTGGGGAGGCTGCATTCTCAGTCAGAATTGGCTTTAACCTCAGACAAGTGGGTTCTGGAAGTAGTGTCAGGGTCTGGTTCTCAGCTTCAAAAGTTTCCCAAGTTGAGAAGCAGACTTTTTCACCTGCAAGTGCTTCTAGAGACCTCGCCTGAAACAGAGGTCTCATCCCTGTTAGCTCTCAGAGCAGTAGAAAGGGTTCCTCCCCATCAGGGCAGGGGTTCTATTCAGATACTTTCACCTAAAAGACAGGAGAATGGCGTGTCATTTAGATCTCAGATATCTGAACAAGCATCTTTGAAACCAAAGTTCAAAATGGTAACTCTGGCAATGATTTTATTTTCCCTAAGGCCAGGGACTGGCTAGCCTCCCTGGACCTCAAGGATGCCTATTTCATGTCCTAATCAGAAGATCTCATCGAAAGTACCAGATTCAACTGCTCTCAGGTCATTACCAGTTCGTAGCAATGCCCTCTGCCTTACCTCTGCTCCAAGGGCATTCACAGTGTCTAGCAGTGCAGTGGCTCAATTTAAGGATGCAGAGATTGCTGTTTTTCCCTATCTAGACGACTGGCTCATTGTAGGCCAGTTCCCAGAACAGGTAGTAATCACTCTGCAGGTCACCCAGCAGCTTTCACCCCGGTTTTTCGTTGGAACCTACTAAAGTCGGTTCTGGAACCAGTCCAGGTACTCACCTTTATGGGGCAGAATTGCTTACAGTTAGCTTGTTCTTTTTCCCCGAGAAAGGGTAAGGAATTTAGTGGCTCTGGCCTCTTCTTCACTCTGCAGGTCTCTCTCCAGCAAGACATTTCTGTAGCTCCTGGGCACATGGCTGCATCCACAGCTGTTGTGCAGGGAGCCAGATTTCAGATGAGGGACATTCAGTTTCACTTGAGAACCTTTGTCTCAGAGAAGAGAGACCCCTTCTCACGTTGGTCCCAGTGACTGGTAACCTTGATCCTAGCTCCAGTGGTGGCAGGATCAGGAGCACTTAAGAGCCGGGGTCCCCTTCATTTCCCTTCCTCACGACTTGACCTCACTCACAGATGCTTCCTCTGGGTTGGGGAGCCCACATGGCCACCTTTCCACTCAGAGTTTTGTCCCAGTGAATCTCGTCTATCAATTTGCTGAACCAGAGCTGTCTTTAGTTTCAAGCTTTTTTCTGCGCCTGTCCACTATTACAGATACAAGTCAGAACAGACAACACCACAAATAATGTGGTACATCAACAGGACCAGGGGGGCACTCGGCCTCGCCTTGTGCACCGAGGCAATGAAGTTGTGGTTCCTGGCCTATTTCCCGAACACTTCCTCATAGCAGTTCATTCAGGAAGTGCAATGTCCTAGTGGATGCCTCTCAGCAGGATTTCCCAGGCCACCACCACGGTCCCTGATCCTCAAGTGTGGTGATATTTTTGCCAGGTGGGCATCCTCAGATAGATCTTTTGCAGCCCTGTGACAATCACAAACTTCCTCTGTTCTGTTGCAGGCTTCCATTGCTGGGCTCAGTTCCCTGGATGCCCTTCTTCTGGATTGGGAGGGAGTTTCTATGCTTCCCCTTCTCTCCTATTCAGGGTACTAGTCAAAATCAGATCTCAGCCTTGGGTGGGTGATTCTGATTGCCTGGATCAGCCAGCAGCCCTGGTACCCACTCCTCTGTCTCTGACAGTCCATCTTCTCAGCTGCCTCAGGAATCAGCACTGTTGACTTGTGCCCAGGGAAGGGTTTGGTATCCTGACCTCGATCCCTCAACCTCAAGGCTCAGCCTTTGAGGAGTTAAGAGTTTGCTGATTTACACCCCTCTCAGGGTGTTCTTAGATCCCAAGGTTTCCAGAAAGCCTCCACTAGGCTACTTTATAATTTGGTAATGGAAAAGGTTTCCATTTGGTGCTGGGGAAAATATTTCAGAATCTGCTGAATTGCCCATTTTGTTAGATTACATGGCATCTTAATTCCTTGGGTCCAGACTGCTACCCTGAGAGTTCATTTGGCAGCTGTGTCTGCTTTTTGTGTCAGCAGGAAAGTCATCCTTTTCTCTCATCCTGTGTTTTCCAGTTTTTGAGGATTACTCATACTAATCCTCCTTTCGAACCGCCCTGCTTGGGACCTTAATGTTTGCATTGCCCAGTTAATGCAACTTCTTTTGAACCTCTGTCTTCTGCAGAGCTTAAGTACCTAACTTGAAAACTTTTTTTAGTGGCTATCACTTGCCAGACGACAAGTGAATTGGTGCCTTGTCAGTGGAGACTGACTTTATTTCTTTCCACAGGGATAAGGTGGTCCTTAGGACTAATATGCGTTTTGCCCAAGGTGGTTTCCAGATTTCCATCTTAATCAATTCCTTCTAGTATTTTCACTGATCACCTTCGGGTGAGAGGAGGTTGCACAGTCTGGATGTTAAGAGAGCCTTGTTATTATATAGAGCTGCATCAAAGGTCAGGTTCAACTTCCAACTTTTCCTCACCTATGGTGAAGTTGGGAAAGGCAAACCCGCCACTAAGAGATCAATAGCCAGGTGGATTGTCTCGTATCCAATTCTTTATATCAGGAAAGCGGGCAGAGCCTCCGGGTTTGAGGGCTCATTCTCACCAGGGTACAGCTGCTGCTCTAGCTGCTAGAGATATCCCTTTATTAGAGATTTGCCAGGCTGCTACTTGAAAACGGTATTCCCTTTACCAGCATTACTCCTGGATGTCCAGGCCAGAGAGATTCTGTTTGGCACAGCTGTTCTTCAGAGCCTATTTCCTAAGTATGTTCTGCCTCCATGGAGGTACTGCTGTGTATTTCTGTTATCATGTTCATAATATAGCAAGACTTCATATGTTGTTTGAAGAAAAAAATTACCACTCAGTAATGTTGTTTCTTCTAATGGAGTCTTGCTATATTATAGACCTCCCAACCTGCCCCTCTCAGAACCTCTATTTGGTGGGTGCTGGCAACTTAGTGTGGGCACTCATTATGTCCTGTTAGCATTTTGTCCTTTGGGACTTTTGGGGTGTGTATGTACGCTGTGTGTGTTTTATTATACTTATGTTCCATTTTCAATTATTAGAATGGTGTTAGTATTTCTGGTCCCTGACTTGAGTCTTGGGTGTTGGGACCATCAATGGTTGTTACTATTTAGGTAGCCATTTCATTAGTGTAGGTTACAGCTTCCACATAGACCTTAGTGAGTTTGCCTGTAAAGATCTTCCCTTGTCAATCTTTCACCATTCATTACTTCCTGTGGTTTCGGAGGCGCGTAATCCTTGATCTTTTTTTTTTTTTTTTAAAGCTTGCTTAACGGTCTCCCCGGAGAGTGACGCCGCGGCGAGGGCGCCGTGCAGTAGCTACCGACTCCTCCTCCAACTCAGTTCTGTTTCTCCGCCGAGGCAGCACCTGTCGGCGTGGAGCATCAATTCGGCGCGAGTGCACCGACTCCTGTTTTTTCGTCATCGCCCGACCGATCCGTAAGCACTGTTCTTTTTCTATCCACGGCGCCGGTGTGTTTCACTGTGTTTAGCCTTGTTACCTGGCGTCTGGGTTCAGGAGCTTGCTGCCAAGACGGGCCGCGCCTTGGCGCGCCGGGTGCCCTGTGGCCGGCATTTCTCCGCTCCCCGAATCGGCATACGTTTGCCTCGCTGCCTGGGACCCAACCATGATATGGATTGCTGCGATGCCTGTTTCGGATGGACCGTGTCCTCGAAATCCGCTATTATGCGCTCGGCAAAGCCCCGCTGACCTTCGGGACGACACGTCGCTTCCGATTTCGGCAAGGTCGTTAGGCCCTTCCCAGGGTCCCTCCCGGCCTATACGGTCCGAGGAGGAGGGTCTCCTCGCTTTTTGCCGAGGAGGAGGCCCTTCTGCGGTGTTGGGGAGCGTCAGAAGTCCCTTTCCGGGCCGCGGGCGCCGACACCGGCTCGGCAGTCACCTCCTCGAGGTGCAGGCCTCCGTGTCGAGGCCTGACCTTTTGGGCCTGGCTTGGTGGACCCGGTGCTGCTCGGGCGCTGTTAGATCCCGCACCGCTCGTGTGCCGTGATCGATGCGATGTTCGCTTCCGCGCTTATTTGGATCCCGCGCGCTGCTCATGTGCCGGTGATCATGGCGCGGCCTCGCTTGCTTGCGCGATGGACATGGCAGTTGCCGGTGGTGCCGCCCGCCTCCCCGACCTGCCGGTGGTGCCGTGGGCCTAGTCCATCCTCCAGGCGGTGCCGAGCCTGCCAGCGCCTGGGGGTTTGAGTTGGGCCTGGCTGCTGCCGGGCGTGAAGTGAGCTGTCCGCCTGGTACTGGGCGCTCATGCACTGCGTGGCCTCAGGGACCCTGGGTGGCCAGCATTGAGGTCCAGCTGGTCTTGTCCTCCTCGGGAGGGCGATGACTCGGACGTGGACCCATCCTGGCACCCCCACTTTGGGGTCTGGGTCCCGTAGCTAGAGGTACCAGGCGGCAAGCTGGCCCTCCTCCTGTCCCCCTAGCGCTGCCTCCTGAGGGTTCCCGGCTGGGTGGCCAGGAGCCCGGGCAGGCGGGGTGACGGAGGGGAGGCCCTCCTGAGGGCCGGTGACAGCCACCCCCAGGGTGCTGTTGCCCCCTAGGGACAGGGGACGCTGTGGTCGAGGAGAGGCCCTCTCGAGTCAGAGGGGTTGAGGGGCAGGAGTCTCACTCGGTCTTCTTTGGCCACCTCAGGGTGGCCAGGAGCAGAGTGCAGAACCCTGCCCCTCCCTCCAGGGTTCTAGGGTGCCTCCGCGGCGTCACAGCGGACTGCCCTTCTGGATCCATACAGTCCCGACGCCGCCACAGGGAGGTTCCTCCCCTGGGCTCTTCCAGGCTCCGCTTCCCCAGAGTTCCGTTCTGCCTGGTCTGTTGTCCGGGATCCTCCTACTAGGGCTCTGTCTCCGATTCCAGAGCTTTGGCAGAGAGCAGTTGCCTCCTCGGAGGTGCCCTCTCCATCTCTCTGCCTTCACCACCCCCGCTCCCAGGCCATGTCAGTCCCACGGGTCCGTTATCCTGGGAGCAGTTCAGGGTTCATATGCCTTCCTCATATGTTAGATACATGCATGAGGGTCTTTCGACTCTCCCACCGCCGCAGGAATCCTCTGACATTCCAGCTCCCCATCCTCGCCTCCTCCTCTGAGGGAGAGGAACCCCTGCTCATCTTTCCTCCCATGCTGATTTCACGGAATATCAGCGTTTCTCTCTCGAGGATGGTGAGGGATCTTCGGATTTCCTATGTTCGGAGAGACAATACCGAACGGGAGACGCGAGAATTCCTTGGTGAATTCAGTGCCCAGCATTTGGTGGTACCTTCCTGGCCTATCCCTTCCAGGAGGCGCCTATCCGGTCCTGGCAGTCCCCATCGCTTCTTTCTCAGCCCCGCTGACTGTCAGCGAGGTATTGTGCCCCTCAGAGTCTCTAGGTTCCCTTCCCAACCCGCCTCTGGTTTGGTCTACCCTGAATACTCCTTCTGGGCGCCGCTGCCTGGCGCACGATCACCACCGGATCTGGACCTCTCCAGTTCGGACCGCTAGCTTAAGAGTGTTCTCTTCATGCGAAATGCCTGTATTGCATCTCATCAGGCTCACCACGCTGCCTACAACCGCATTTGTGGTCGATGATGTCCCAGCTGTTGGCATCAGTGCCTGACACGGAGCAAACCAGACAAGCTGTTGCCCTCTCCACGGTAGGTCTGGAGCTGGCAAGACACCAAGCAAGGGCATCTTACTGGCGCCAATGAGGTGGCTTCCAGGCTTGCGGGACAGCGATCTGCATCAGGCGGACTGCATGGCTCGCCTCTAGGTTGTCACCCCTGGCCCGGCGTGAGGGTGATTCGCTCGCCTTCCGGGGACCCGGTTTTCTCCTCTAGAGCTAGGAGACTTTACAGGGCTCCCTCCGCCTCCTCGCCCTCGGGAGGCACCTCCCAGCTCTTCTCCCACTTAGGCTTTCTGAATAAGCCAGGGTCTTCCTTCTGTTTCTCACCAGCAGAAGACTGAGGGTCTTGTTCCCTCAGGGTGGCCTCTTCCGGGAAAGAGGAGCTTAGTATCACCCAGGAGTAATGAATGGTAAGATTGACAAGGAAGATATGAAAATAGTGCATTCTACCGTAATTCTTGATCTTCTTGTATCTTCACCATTCTTTACTTACACCCGCCCACCATCCCCTCAGTGGCCTCTTCCTGTGGCTTCTCCACCTCCGCCTCCTTCCTCTCTCTGCAAAAAATATAAATTTAAAAAAAAATAAAAAGTAGGAAGAATTGCTCCAATTTTTCCAAAAAAAAAAAGTCTATATCTCTGGGGGCCTTATTTCTTCCAGAAAAATTATTTACTCTAAGATTCTTGGGCTATCTCGTGGAATTGCATTGCGATCAAACTGCATAACTATCTCTTTGCCATCCTCAGGTAGATACTTGGGTTTAGCCTGGCTCTGGCTATTCAGTTTTGATCCTGCAATCCCATGCTTCCAGCTGTTACGCCCAGAATCGCAACCCCTCTCTAATTCTTGCCTTGCAGAGCAGAGGAACGGCACGACTATTTTTTCTTAAAAAAAAAAAAAAGGGAAAAGCTGAGGGAACTATCTTCGATCGCCATAGGCATTCTTGCATTTGAGGTCATGTCTTAAGCCTGCAAATGATTATCTGTAAAAAAAAACAAAACAAAGGAAGCTGCAAGGGCAGACAAAGCCCTTCTCGTGAGATTTTGATCATTGGTTTTCCTTTCAAGTGTCCTCCTGGACAGTTTTACAGACAAGCAGTGCTGACTATGACCAATCGCTAGTCTCAGCCTCTGGCCTGCCTTGGCAGTCCTGACTGAGTCCCACCTTATACTCTATAAACGCCTGAAAGGCTTAGATTTTCCATTTCTAAACCCCTGAGCAGTGCTCTCATGCTGCCTGGGTTTTATCCTTCCCTCCTCGGGTGTCCTCCAGTTAAAAGCCTTCCACGGCCAGCAGCCCGAAGTGGGGATCAAGAACAATGGCATGTTGAAGATGAGGACTGTGCCCTCCCGAGTCTGTCTAGCGGGTTCGGTGAACCTTCTCTTCAGCTCTATCTCTGGGGATTCTTGCTTCCCTGTTAGTCGAGCCTTGAGCTATAAGCTAACTATGCTCGTTGGGCATTCTGGTCCCTTCAACATCCCATCTCTCTCTTCTCTTCTTCTTCTTCTTCTTCTTTCTCATTACCTTCCTTCTCTCTCCTCCTAGAGTCGCCCAGGTAAGGAGGCCCTGCAGTCCCTAGGTTAGGGATACTCTTATCTCTTCTGTCCTTCCTCCATCGGCTTATTCCTTTTTCAGTTCATTCTTCCTTACTTTGCTATCCCTTGGCTATCTTGCCTGGCTATCTCTGTTTCTCTGCTTTCGCTTGTGCCTCTCCGGCTCACAGAACTGATTTGGAGGAGGAGTCGGTCGCTACTAGCGGCCACCCTCGCAGATGACGTGACGCCACTCTCGAGGGTGGGGCCGTAACCAAAGCTTTTAAAAAAAAAAAAAGCTCCGTGAGGTGCACGCCTCCGGCTTATACCCAGGAAGTAATGAATGGTGAAGATACAAGAGAAGATCAAGAATTACGGTAGGTACGTAATTTTCATATTTGACAGTTCAAGTTTGAAATGACACAGATAGAGCTGCTCTCGTGCCAAAATTCTATTTTGGAATGGTTTTAACCATTTCACTCCGGGGCAGTTCTAGAGCTGGATCAAACTGCTAATGTCTATAATATAGCAAGACTCCATTAGAAGAAACAACATTACTAAGGTGAGTAATTTTTTCTTAGTGACCTTGCAGATGGACTAGAGGGTAAGGCTTGTCTGTTTGCAGATGACACCAAGATCTGCAACAGAGTAGATGATCCAGATGGGGTGGGCAGAATGAGAAGAGATCTGGATAAACTAGCAGAATGGTCAGAAGAGTGGCAACTGGGATTTAATGCAAAGAAGTGCAAAATCATGCACATCGGGAAGAGAAACCCTGAAGCCACTTATAGGCTGGGAGGGGAGTTGCTAGCAGTCACAAAGGAAGAAAGAGACTTGGACATCATCATCACTGATGACCTGAAATCATCCAAGCAGACCTCTAAAGCAGTAGGTAAGGCTAGGGGGGTGTTGGGGTGTATTAGTAGGGGTATCACAAGTCGTAAGAGGGAGGTAATAATCCCTCTGTACAAGATATTGGTTAGGCCCATCTGAGTACTGCGACAGTATTGAGGCCACACCTCAAAAGGACATTAACCAAATTGAGGCAGTCCAGAGAAGGCAACCAAAATGGTGCAGGGACTGCATCAGAAGACATATGAGGACAGATTAACGGAGCTCAATATGTATACCCTTGAGCAAAGGAGGGAGAGAGGTGATATGATCGAGGCATTCAAACACCTTAAGGGCATAAACAAGGTGAAAGAGTCTAACGTTTAAATATAAGAAAAATAGCAGGACAAGAGGACACAGCATGAGATTAGAGGAGGCCGATTAGGGGAATGTGGAGGAAATTTTTTTCACAGAAAGGGTGGTAGATGCATGGAATGGCTTACCACAAGAAGTGGTGGCTATGAATACAGTGCAGGGCTTCAAACAGGCATGGGATAGGCATAAGGGAGCAATACAAATGACTATGAATAGATAGGTCACTGACAGAGCAAAGGCCAATGGCACATTTATAAGGTACAAAAAGAAATGGGCAGACTGGATGGGCCTTGCGGTCCTTATCTGCCGTCAACTTCTATGTTTCTATGTTAGGAAAGGGGCAGTCTCAGGCAAGGAGTGCCTTTCCTGCAGCAGGTTCCCTCTCTGGTACTCATGACAGATGCATCCCTTCTAGGATGGGGAGCACACCTGGGGGATCACATGGCACATGGAAAAGCAGGAATCTCTCCTGCATATCAACCTGTTAGAACTCGGAGCAGTTCTTCTGACTCTTCAGTCATTTGTCAGTCAGGTAAGGGGGAAGGTGGTTCAGGTCAGAACAGACAATACAGCCACCATGTACTACATAAACAAACAAGGGGGCACAAAGTCTACTCCTCTCTGCACAGAGGCAATACGAATTTGGGCCTTGGAGTGCTTCCTGAATGTTTGCCTTTCAGCTGTCCACCTCCCAGGAAAAGACAATGTCGTGGCAGACACCCTCAGCAGAATAAACCAGAACCACCACAAGTGGTCAGTAAGCAAACAGGTCTTGGGGACCATCTTCAAGAGATGGGGCACCCCAGAGGTGGATCTGTTTGCAGCCCCAAACCATCATCAGATCCCACAGTATTGCTGCAGGCCTCCCATCAAGGGCAGAATCTCTCTGGATGCACTTCTGCTGGACTGGACAGGGAGGTTCCTGTATGCATTCCCTCCCTTTCCTGTGATACTGAAAGTGTTGAACAAACTCAGAGTTCAACCAGCATCAATGATTCTCATTGCTACAGACTGGGCCAGACAGCCTTGGCACTCCATGATCCTATCATTGTCAGTAGCCAAGCCAATCAGTCTTCCCAGGACGCACAACCTGCTGTCATCCTCATAGGGCAGGATCATGTATCCCAATCTGCAATCCCCCAGACTCAAAGCATGGCTCTTGAGTACTTAGAGTATGGAGAACTGCAGCTCTTGGAAGGGGTTATGGATATCCTGAGAGTATCTAGAAAGCCTTCTACTAAGAAAACCTACGCTTCTAAATGGAAGAGATTTTCAATTTGGTGACAGGGCGGGGGGTAGACCATGCCCAGGCCAAGTCTCTCTATAGTTCTGGACTATATTGTCCATTTGTATTCCACTTTTTTAAGGATTTCCACTTTGAGAGTGCATCTGGCAGTTGTTTCAGCTTACTTATGTGCAGGTAAGGCATCTTCTTTGGCTTCGAAGCCAGTATTCAAGAAGTTCTTTAAGGGATTACTGCATTTGCACCCACCACACAGGGAGCCTGCTCCAATGTGGGATCTGAACATTTGTATTGGCCAGCTTATACAGCCCCCTTTTGAGCCCATATCTTCTGCAGACCTCAAATATGTGACTTGGAAAACAGTATTCCTGGAAGCCATTACTTCAGCTAGAAGGATCAGTGAGCTCCAGGCACTGTCCACAGAACCTGGTTACATTGCTGTCCATAAAAACAAAGTAGTCCTGAGGACTAACAGAAAAGTTTTGCCCGAGGTGGTATCAGATTTCCACCTCAACCAGTCTGTTACTTTGCCAGTGTTTTTCACAGAGCATTCCACCTCAGGTTAGCGCAAGCTGCAAAGCCTGTATGTGAAAAGGGCAATCAGATACTACCTTGACCACACAAAAAGTCACAGGAAGGATCAAACTCAGTTTTTCCTCACTTATGAAGAGGTGGGGAAAGCAAAACCTGCCACAAAACGATCCATTGCACGATGGATTGTGGCCTGCATTCAGTTTTGCTACAGCAAGGTGGGTAAGCAGCCACCCACAGGCCTCGGGGCTCATTCAGCCAGGGGTACAGCAGCTTTTCTAGCAGCTGCTAGAGATATCCCCCTAGTGGACATTTCTAAAGCTGCCACTTGGAAGACAGTCCACTCATTCACCAGGCATTATCGCTTGGACGTCCAGACCAGAGGAGATGTCAGATTTGGCACAGCAGTCCTGCAGAACCTGTTTCCTAAGTAGGTTATAGGCCCACCTCCAAATGCATTGCTTGGATAATCTGCACAAGTCAGAATACAGTAAGATTTCCTGGGGTTTGAAGAAAAAATTACTCACCATAGTAATCTTGTTTCTTCCAAGGGAATCTTACTGTATTCTGAGCTCCTTCCCTTCCTCCCATATTAGAAACCTATGGTCACTGCACTCCAGCTATGGTAGAGATGTTGCAAACCTGTATATTTATGTATATATGTTCCTATTTTGGGGCATCTGTGACCTGAGTCTTGATGCCACTTGGGTAGATGTTTTCTAAAAAGGGAGAAATTTCCTTACTATATATATTTTAATACTTTATTAGGGAGGGTTACTATTCGCGTTATATTAGTTGGTTCTAGGGACATGGATATGTTGTTCTATCCACATTTACTGGCAGGTTCCTTGCCGCTTTAAATCTTGCCGGAAGGTCTTCAAGCTGGCTCCTCCCTCCCACCCGGATAGTAAAACTCTCTGCTCCACCCCATGATGCCAGATCTTCCTTACGGCATGGTAGCTCAGGTTCCTTCCCTTGCACTCTGCGTTTTAGGCCTGGATCCTACCTCTTCGGTTAAACCGAAACTCATTCTTAAATTTACTAGACTTCGTTTTTTTTCTTCCTTCGCGGCTGCGATGGACAAATCGACTCCCGGATTTCGGCGGTGCCCTTGTGGGCAGAAGATGTCTCTGACCGATCTGCACTCCACGTGCATTTACTGCCTTGGGCTCGATCACGATTCGCAGGCCTGCGAATTGTGCAAGTCCTTCTTGGTCAACGTTCTCGAAGACCGTGCTGCCAGACTTCAGCTTGGGTGCCCCAAGAGACTTATTCCACCAGTAAAGTCGAAGGAGGCCCGTTGAGCGGTGTCCGCAGCGGCGGGCTCGTCTGAACAACTTGAACAAATGATCACCCTCGAGGAGGAGGCAGCCCAGGCCACATCTTCTTCCTCGGTCGCGACATTTATCCCGCTCTCCTTAGGCTCCTCCTTCTCGGCTTCATTTAAGGAGCTTTGTCAATCCCTCTCTACTAAGAGAGGCCATCGGGACACTCCTCTTGGTCCAAGGAAAAGGACTCAAAGGGTAAGTCCCACCATCGACATTCGTGGGAGTGGGAGAGGTCCCCTTCCCTGGATAGGCGACACTCGACTTCGGTCGAGGTTGCGGCTGAGGCCGCTGGCTTCATGGTGTCTCCGTCGGGTCAGCCGGCCGAGACACCCGTCGATGCAGTCGAGATTTTTCTTGACCTGAAGGACGGGCTGTCGACTGGAGAAGCCGACAACCCTTCTTCACAGGTTCCCCCGATGGAAACCGAGGACTTGCCTGTGCCTCCTGTGCCGGAGTCCCTGGTTAAGGTTCCTGAGCTGGGGGAGGAACGGGTTTCCCCCACTCCTTCCCAGATCCACCCTTGGAAACACTGAGGGTCTCGGTCTCCTCTCGGTCCAGCTGATCCCGCCGACATCAGCGGTCTTGGTCTCGGCACCGAGGGAAGCGGCGGCGCAAGTTGCGTCGGCGCTATGAGGCTCTGATGTGGCAGCAGCTCCTTTTGTCCGGGAGCAAGCAGATTCCGTCGCCTTCCCCAGCCATTAAGTGGCTGTCACCTGAACGGCCGAAACAGCCCCTTGTGGTCATCGAGGAGCCGAAACCAGCGCCGGTTGTCCGGCCAAAATCAGCTGCACCACCCATTGTGGTGAAACCCCGGCCTCCACAACCAAAGTCTGGGGCTCCGACCAAGGATTCTCGGTTGGGTCATGGGTTGCCCCATCGGTTGTCGGTCACCCTCACTCCCAATCGTCCTCAGCAGGTGGAGGGTGGCTCAGGCCCTCGGCAGCTGTTTGCAAATTCCTCGGAGTCTGACGATGACTCTTCCCTCTTCTCCAGACCTCTCGACCTAGAGTCCTCTGGGGGACAGTCGGTGGACGAGAGCCCGTCCTCGTTCATGGGATTGCTTCGGCCCATCTCAGAATCTACTGGGATGAAGCTCGAACCTGTGTCAAAGCGGGCCAAGTATCCCCTCACGGAGATACTGGACCGAGGGGATTCTCCTACGGAGGCTTTTTCTGTGGCCGAAGCCATTGTTGGTCCGGCCCTGGAGCTATGGCAGAGGCCGGCTACTTGTCCAGCTCCCTTGGCCAGGATGGCCAGGAAGTATGCCGTTCCCACCGGCTCACTTTCCAGATTCTCGGAGCACCCCTCTGCGGAGGGATTGGTGACCGACAGTGTTTTCCGACGCTCCAGAAACACTCGGGACGTGGACAAGCCACCCGATAAAGAGTCCAAGAAACCGACTACCTCGGGCGTAAAGTTTATGATCGCGCCCCTCCTAGGCCTTCGTTAGGCCAGTTCGGCCATACTGATGGCACACTTTTCCCATGCCCTTTTGGACTCCCTAGATGAGGTGATTCCTCATCTTCTGGCTGACCTCCAGACTACGGTCAAGCAGGTGCGGGATCAAGGAAGGGCGGTGGCAGAGCAACAGCTCCAAACTGCTCTTCACATTGGAGACTCTGGTGCCCGGTCAGTAGTGGCCGCAGTGGCCATGCGCCGCAGAGCTTGACTATGGATCTCCACCTTCACAGCAGATACCCAGCACAAGCTAGCAGATGTTCCCTTCCTGGGTACCGACTTGTTCGGTCCTGGGGTGGAGGGTCATTTGCAGAGGATCGAGAAGTCCAGTGCCACCTTGGACTCGGTCACGTCTGCCCAGAAGGACAAAGGCCGTCAGCAGCAGCGTAAGCCCTTTCGGCCTTCGGCCCCTGCGGCACGTCCGGCCCAGCAACACCAGCATCAGGGCCAGCAGGCTCGCACTTGACACCCCAAAGCCAAACCTGCAGCTTTCTCCAGCAGGAAGCCGGGAGAAAAAGGCCTAGGAGGTTCCTCGGCCGGTCCTTCCTCCAAGCTTGCCCAGTGACAGGTTGAAAGGTGTCACCCCCAGCCTCATCACTCCCCCTGGGTCCCCCCCTTGGAGGGACGGCTCCGCCACTTCCTTTCCGCCTGGTCCACTATCACCGCGGACCGCTGGGTGTTGGAAGTGGTAGGGAAGAGTCTGCCTCTGGGGTCGAGCAGGCCCCCCCTTATCGAGCAATGCCCCCAGGGGGCTATGGGGTCCGCAGCCTCTGTCGGCTCGTTGAGCCGACACTGCTCTGCTCCTCCAAAAGGAGGTGATCAGGGAGGTGGCGGATCCTCCACCAGACCCAGGGTTTGTGTCCAGGTATTTCCTGGTCCCGAAACGGACTGGGGGTTGGCGCCCCATTCTAGACCTACATGACCTGAACAAGTTCCTAAGGTCTCGAACCTTCAGGATGGTCACTCTGGCACAGATCATTCCATCCTTGGAATAAGGCGTGTGCTTCTATTCCCTGGACTTCCAGGATGCGTTCTTTCACGTCCCAATCCGTCCGTCCCACCAGCGATTCCTCCGCTTCAGAGCGGAGGGGTCCCTTTACGAGTTCTGGGCCACGCCCTTTGGCCATTCTCCAGCTCCCAGGGTCTTCACCAAATGCATGGCAGTGGTGACCGCAGTCCTGCAGTGACAAAGGTTCCAGGTGTACCCTTACCTGGATGACTGGCTGATTGCGGTCCCCTCCAGGCTGGATGTGGAGCGGTCCAGGGATCTGGCCCTCCAGGTCTGCTCTCAGATTGGCCTCCTCTTCAACGAGGCCAAATCGGAACTTGTGCCAACGCAGGTGATTCAATTCATCGGGCAGAGCTCGACTCTCTTCGAGCCAGAGCACGGCTCCCAGCGGACGGGGCCGAGGTTCTTCCTCCTTGCCCAATCATTTCTGGTTGGGCAATTGCGCCCTTCCAGGGACTTCCTGCGCCTCCTGGGCCTCATGGCAGCCTGCACCAGCATGGTCCGTTGGGCCCGCTGGCACATGCGTCCCCTTCAATGGGGGCTGAACCGCCAATGGTCACAGTGCTCCGGTCCTCTGACCAGCCAGTGGCGTGACCCAGGAGATGTGAGCTCTCCAGTGGTGGATCATTCCATCTCACCTGCAGGAGGGCATCCCATGTGCCCTTCGAGCCGACGGGTCATTCTAATGACCGACACTCTCTGATGGGTTGGGTGCCCATCTGGGAGCACAGAGTGCATGGCCTCTGGTCCCTCAAGAGTCTCGATGCCACATCAACCTGCTGGAGCTTCAGGTCCCATTTTAGTCCTCACCGCCTTCACTCCGTTTACAGTGGTCAAGTGGTCCAGGGTCCAGATGGACAATACCACAACCATGTACTACCTAAACCGCCAGGGCGGGACGCGCTCCTTGCCCCTGTGCAAGGAAACTGTCCGTACTTGGTCCCTCATGAGCAGACTGGAAGCAGATCTCCTAGCCATCCATGTGGCCTCCAACACTCTGGCTGATGCCCTAAGCCGGATAGGCGCTGCATCTCACAAGTGGTCTGTCCTGCCGGAGGTAGTACACGATCTGTTCTCCCACTGGGGCACACCTCAGGTGGACCTGTTTGCCTCAGGAGAATCACGAGCTGAGGCTGTTTCATGCCCGCCCCCTCAGCAGGACTCGCTGCAGGGGATGCCTTCTCGAGGCCGTGGACTCGGGCTCTCTTCTCCTTCTCCATTTCCTTGATCCACAAGGTGCTTCTGCTGAGGAGGGACAAGGGCAGGTGATTCTGGTAGCCCAGACTGGCCCCGCCAGTTCTGGTATCCAGAACTCCTCAGCCTCAGCTCCAGGCTCCGGAGGCAGCTTCCAGTTCGCCTGACCTGATCTAAGTCAGCTAGGAAGGTACTCCACCCAGACTTCAACTCTCACACCTGACGGCCTGGTCTTAGCTGTTAGAGTTCCAGGCCTTGGTCTCCGACAAGGTCCTCAATGTTGTCGCAGGCATCCCAGAAGAGCCCACCAGAAAATGCTATGCCTTCAAATGGAAGAGATTCTCCATTTGGTGTCAGGATAAGGGGTTGGACCCTTCCTCCTGTTCCTTGGCCAACATTCTGGACTACCTATGGTCCCTTTCTCAGCTAGGGCTTCAGTCGACGACCCTTAAGGAGCACCTGGCAGCCATCTCTGCTTACCGGGCGTGGGACAGAAAGCAGTCAGTGGCACAGGAGAAGGTTGTCAGGCACTTTTTCAAAGGCCTTGATCACATATCCCCTCTGGTGCGAGAACCTCCACCTCTGTGGGATCTACTGCTGGTATTGGCTAAGCTCATGAGCAAGCCATTTGAACCGATGCACAGGTGTGACATCTCTCACCTGTCGTGGAAGACCACCTTCTTGGTGGCTTTCATGTCAGCCAGAAGGATGGGAGAGCTCCAGGCGCTTTCCATCGTGTCTCCTTATCTGGTCTTCCACAGGGACAAGGTTGTCCCTTGCCCGCCATTCCACTCTGAAGGTGGTGTCAGAGTTTCACCTAGCTAGTATTGACTCTGCCAGTGTTCTACCCCAGTCACACCTCGGAGGCTAAATATAGGCTCCCTACTTTGGACCCTAGAAGAGCTCTCTCTTATTACAAGGAGCGGACGGCTGAAGTTTGGGGAGAGGTTCGTCAGCTGTTTGTCACCTACGCTGAAGCTGCACCTGGCAGACCTGCAGCCAAGCGGATGATAGGCAGGTGGGTGACCTCCTGCATAGATCTCTGCTATAGGTTGGCGGGCATGGAGCCTCCCAAAGGGATAAGAGCTCATTCTACCCACTGCGTCGGTGGCTGCTTCCAGGGACGTCCCTATCCAGGAAATCTGCAGGGCTGCTACCTGGAAGTCAGCACACTCCTTCATTACCCACTACCACATTGACCTAGAGTCATGCCGGGATGCTGGTTTTGGGACCTCTGTTCTCCAGTCCTTATTTCCCAAGTAGGGAGTGTGCGCCTTGCCTCCCTCCTCCCGAAGAACTGCTAGGAGTCTGCCAGTAAGTGTGGATAGAACAACATATCCATGTCCCTAGAAATACAGGTTGCTCATCTGTAACAGGAGTTCTAGGAATGGTATATGTTGTTCATCCACACAACCCACCCGCCTCCCCGGCTTCGATGCACAACCTGGCTTCCAGCGGGCTAGATGTGATGTCATGGGGCGGAGCCGAGAGATTTACCACCCGGGTGGGTGGGAGGAGCCAGCTTGAAGACCTTCCGGCAAGATTTAAAGCGGCAAGGAACCTGACAGTAAGTGTGGATGAACAACATATACCATTCCTAGAACTCCTGTTACAGGTGAGTAACCTGTATATATTGCTTAGTGCATGCTTCATAAGAATCTGATGGTAATTGTGGGTATTTTATTTTAGAGATAGCTGGATTTCTTATTTATTTGCTTGCAGTTAGTTTGTCTCCCGCTTTATTATGTGTTGTTTAGGTATCCCGGTCGTGCATTATTCGTTCTCCGACCTCCACCCTTTTGCCCTCCTCCTCCCATTTCCACCTACCAGCGCTGTCGGGCACTTGGTATGTTGTTCGTGAGGGGTGGCTGTGGTGGGGGTCAGACTGATAGGGTGAATGAACGGACCTCTCACATAGGGGTGGTTAAGCCCAGAAGATGCCCTGGGGCGAAATGGAGCCTGGAACGTGGTTTTCCATGCCTAGTCTCCATACCCAAGGGCTCCTCTTATTTGGATGAGTAAGTAGTCGGGACGGCTCCGGATCCCTGTCCAACTCGGGCGGTGTTGTGCAATGCCAGATCTGTTAAAAACAAATCAGCTATTATCTCTGATTTTGTTGAGATGGCAATCTGGCTTGCATCACCAAGACCTGGCTGGATGGAAATGCGATTCCTATTTTAGGCGACTGTTCCAGCTGGGTACTGCGGTGATTCACCGCCGAGATTGGATCGTGGGGGTAGCGGTCTGTTTTAAGACCAGCTTGGGTCTCACGAGTGTACCAGTTGAGGAGGCTGAATCCTTTGAGTGTACCGTCGTGGCTGGTGTGGGTTGCAGGATAGCCCTTGTCTACCGTCCACTAGGAGACGAGAGACGATTCCTGCAGGAAGTGGCAGATTTCGTTGCCGATATGGCATTGGAGTCACCCAGACTGATGGTTCTGGGCGACTTCAATGCCTGGGTCGATGACGAACTTTCTGCCTTTGGTCAGCACTTCCTCCAGTTGATGACATCACTGGGCCTTACACAGATTGTTTCCTCAGCCACACATAATCATGGTCACTCCTTGGATTTAGTTTTTCTCCTGGGGATTGAGGCCTCTGATTTGGTGGTGGAACCTGTCAGTTGGTCCGATCACTACACCCGTGAGCTTCAATTTTTGTGCTCCCCTTTGTAGGTCTGTCCCTGTGGAGATGGTTCGATACCATCCTTTACAGGATGTGTGCCCTGAAGATCTGATCGCGGTGTTGAACCTGTCAGAGTTTCCGACTGCCAGCTTGGGTCCAGAGGCTATGGTTTTGGCTTATAACCAGGCCATTTCCTCGGCCCTGGACTCAATTGCTCCTGTCCGTGTTCGTCCCCTCTCTCTTCGCCCTCGGGCTCCATGGTTTGATGGGTCCTTGAGGGAGTTGCGACGTGTAGGATGACGGGTAGAGCGTCGTTGGAAGAAATCTGCTCTGGATGCTGACCACCTTAGTTTGGAGGAGCATTATCAGCTCTACCAATCAGAGATCTCCCATAAGAAGGCAGAATTCCTGTCCAGGGAGATCTCTGTCGCTCAGAATCGACCGGCTCAGCTCTTCAGAACTGTGGACAGGCTGTGCAGCCCAGCCTGTCTCCAGCTCCATCGAGCCTTTTCACAAACGGAGTGCGATGAGATCGCTCAATTCTTTGTGAATAAGGTTGCTGACATCAGATCCGAGATCCGTCCAGCACACTCTAAGGGGGAAGCTTTTGGTCGGCGTTTGGTTGCGGAATCATCTGCCTCCTGGTGTTCCTTTGACCTGCCGACGTTCAGTGATATTATGCGGATCGTCCAGGGGATGCGCCCTGCATGCTGTAGTTTAGATCTGGGCCCTACCTCCCTAATTTTGGGTTGTGTTGAGATCGTTGGCCCGTTTCTGGTTCAAATAATCTGGTGCTCCCTAGAATTGGGTGAGTTTCCGAGCTTCCTAAAGGAAGCTGTGGTGACTCCCCTTTTGAAGAAGGCTTCTTTGGACCCAGATGTTTTTTCCAACTACAGACCGATCTCTAACCTTCCCTTTATTGGGAAGGTTATTGAGAAGGTAGTGGCAAACCAGCTGGAGGACCACTTGACCATCCATAATATCTATGAACCTCTCCAGTCTGGTTTTCATAAGAGGCATAGTACCGAGGCTGCTCTGGTTCGGGTGCTCAATGATCTCTTGATGGCGAGAGATCAGAGGAACTGCTCTATCTTGGTCCTCCTTGATCTCTCTTCAGCCTTTGACACTGTAGACCATGGGGTCTTGCTCGAACGTCTGGAGTCCATCTGTGGACTGTCTTGTACAGTGCTCAGATGGTTTTCATCTTTTCTATCTGGGAGAACGCAGAGAGCTGTGCCGGGGATTTATTCCTCCGATCCCTTCCCTCTGCAATGTGGTGTCCCCCAGGGTTCGGTGCTTCCCCCATGTTGTTTGCAGTGTATATGCTGCCCCTCGGAGACATTGTAAGAAGGTATGGGCTGAGGTTTTACTGTGCTGATGATACCCAGCTCTACCTTTCTTTTGCCCCCGACCAGGTTAGTGCTCTTTCGGTATTTAATAGCTGCCTCGCTGAAATCCAGGACTGGATGAATCTGGGCTGGTTAAAGTTGAACGCCGGTAAGGCTGAGGTTTTGGTCGTGGAACGAATTAGGTAGGTCAGGGGGTTAGGGTCCGGTCAGCCCTCTAGGCGTATTGTTGAGGATCTGATCCTCACCTCTGAATGGAGTCGTAACCTTGGGTGATATTGATGATGGGCTGACTCTTCGTCATCAGGTGTCGGCAGTCGTTGAGTCCGCATTCTACCATCTTAAGAACATTGCCAGGGTGAAACACCTTGTTCCGGTCCAGCGATTTACCTGCTGGTCCATGCCTTGTGACATCTCGCCTTGACTATTGCAACTCCCTTTACTTGGGGCTTCCTAGGTTGATATCGCCACTTGCAGCTAGTGCAGAAACGCTGCAGCAAGGTTAATGACAGGGGTGTCTAGAAGGACACATATTACCCTGTGCTGCGCGATCTGCACTGGCTGCCTATACAGTGGCGGATCACTTTTAAAGTAGGTCTTTTGACCTTCAGAGCCCTGCGGACTCGGTCCTGACTACTTAGAAAGAGCTTCTGATTCCCTTACCACCCGTGCAGCATCCATTCAACCGACGAGGGGTTGCTAGAGGTTCCGAGGTCATGTTGAAGTCTTCTGGGGCTAGGCTTTGGGTTTGCGGCCCCAACCCTCTGGAATTCTCTGCCTCGCCGTCTTAGAGAATGCACGACCGTGGAAGCCTATAAGCAGGATTTTAAGACTCTTTTGTGGAACAAGGCTTTTGTGGACTGATGCTGTTATGAACTGTTGTTTTTATATGTATATTCTGATTTTATGATTCATTTGTACAGCGCCTTGGTATTTAAAGGCGCTAAATAAATAAAGTTTTATTATTATTATTTATTATTGTTTAGAACTGTTTACCAGGGACAGTGATTTGAAAACCGAGCTGGAGCCTAGCATTCCATCATTTGCATAGGTTCTGTTAACCATTTTGGCTCCAAGGCAGTCGTATGGTGAGACCATACTGCACAAGTCAGAATACAGTAAGAGTCCCTTGGAAGAAACAAGATTACTATGGTGAGTAATTTTTTCTTCTCTCCTCTCCCCTCAGGACGTATCTGGGTATGAACCATTACCAGCATAGTATGTGTTTCCTGGTAACACTTTTGAAACAAATTAATATGGATGAGGAGTTTAAATAATAAAGCTACCCTAAAGGAAAGAATAGTTTTTGAAGGAAAGTATTCTCACAGCCCACTTATCTCCACAGTACACTGATCTTGGGTCAAGGGTGGGGGCAGCCCTTTCTTGGACTGACCATAAAAGGATAACATCAGGTCCTTTTTCAATTCAGTATGAGGTTTTCTATTTAGAAAATTAGTAGTTATGGCAATAAATGATTTATGTTACAGTATATTATAATACGTTTACAAATAGTGTGGTCCTTGCCTTATGGATGTACTGATAGAGTGGTCCATACAGCCATACTTTACTGAGAGAGTGGTTGAGCCATTGAACAGCCTACTGGCAGAGGTGGTGGAAGTAAAAACCATTAATGGGGTCTAGCACGTCTGGGACAGTGTAAAGGGCTTAACAGTTACTCGGGGGGGGGGGGTAGCAGTAATGCAGGGAGTGAGGGAGAAGAGAGGCAAGGGAGAAAAACCCTTCTAGACAGTAAGTCACAGGGTAGAGTTGGGTAAAACTGGACAGGCTGGATGGAGCAATGGTCTTTTTATGACAACACTGTCTGTGTTTCTGTGCCTAACGTGTAGTGCTTAACTGCACAGTAGTGCTGCCTGAAGCATGCCCCACGCACACACTCATCCCACTCAGAAAGAATATTCCACCTTTGTGATAACTACCATGTTTCTTTTTTTAGGGCGCTCGCCATCCATTTGCCCACGCCGTGGGCAGGAATATAGCGAACCCTACTGCCATGTTACTGTCATCTGCAAACATGCTTCGACACCTCAAGTAAGTGCCATTCCCACCTCACCTGTACTTCTCTTCACCATATACCTGCAGTATATGGATTTTTTTAAAGGCGAACAGTCAGCAGTAAGAGCTTTTGCACTTTGTGTGCAAAAACATAATTTTTTTTTGTTTTTACTTACGGTTTACTACAGAATAGTAGATTATATCAGGCTGATTTTGGTGACTTCCAAGCGGACATTTGCTTTAGGCACTAATCCCAGAATCCCCTGCTGCTGACATCAGAGTAGGGTTGTGGCACTGGGAGATTGTGCTTGTAACTCCTTCTGCAATAAAAGCAATAAATAATTATGGACCCAAAATAGATCCTTGTGGGACCCCACTCATGACCCTCCTGGGTGTCAAACTACCCCCCCCCCCACCATCACTCTCTGTTAGTCAGACAGTTCTCAATCCATTTCTCAATTTTTACCCCCACCCCCAGGTTCCTCAGCTTGCCCAGCAGCCTCCCATGCAGCACTGAGTCCAACACCTTGCTGAAGTCCGGGTACAGGACATCAACCGATCGACCACCATCCAGGGATCTTGTCACCCAATCAAAGAATTCGACCAGGTTAGTTTGACAAGATGTCCCCTGAATGAATCCATGTTGCCGGACATCATGAAGGCCATTTACCTCCAGGATCCCCCCCAGCCTTTCCTTCAAGATGGTCTCCAGTAGTTTCCCCACTATTGATGTCAGGCTGACCAGCCTGTAATTTCCCGGCTCGTCCCTATGACCGCTCTTGTGGAGTGGTACAACATGTACCATCCTCCAGTCCAGTGGTACACATCCCGATTGGTGGGAGGAATTGAATAAATCGATGAGAGGTGCTGCCGGGACATCCACCAGTTCCTTCAGGACTCTGGGGTGGATCTCGTCCAAGCCCAGGCCTTGTCTGTCCTCAAAGACTTAAGGCCCTCCCACACTCTCTCCACTGGTATGCTTCCATCTGTTAGTGTCCCCCCCCGTCCCCCTCCCCGGTCTTGCCTCCCCTGCGGAATTGACCCACCCTTTTCCCTTGTAAAGACTGAGCAGAAGTATTTGTTTAGCACCCAGCCTGCTCAACCCCTCTGCCCACCCACCTCCTTTTTAGCCTGATGATTTGCCCCTACACTTTCTTCTCTCCCTGATGTATCTAAAAAAAACTCCTTCTCCCCCTCCCTGATCCTCTGTGCTAACCTAAGCTCTTTGGATGCCTTGGCTGCCTTTACCACCCTGGTTACCTCCCTCAATTTCATAAAGTACTCCTTCCTATCCTCCTCCCCCCTGCGGGTTCTCTTGTACTTTCAGAAGGCTAACCTTTTCTCCCTTACACTCTTCTGCACCCCCGTTTAGTCCACCAGCTGGGTTTCCTTAATTTTGCTTTCTTGTAGTGGCTCTTAGTGCAGGTTTTTGTGGCCTCTAACAGGCCCAACTTCAATATTGAACACCTGCATTCCATGTCCATATCTGGAGGGATCTTCTCTAGGTGCCCCTCAAGGATGGCAGTCATCCTTCCGAAATCTGCTCCCCTAAAATCCACTACCTTTGTACTTGTCTGAATTTCTTCCCTCCCCAGGTCCAGGGAGAACCATATCGTAGAGTGGTTGCTCCCCACCAGCGGGTCCTCTACCACCACATCTTTTACCTGGTCGCCATCTGCCAGGACCAGGTCCAAGATGCTTCCTTCTCTGGTAGACTTTACCACCAGTTGTGACAGGAATGCGTCCAGTTGCCTTTGTTCTTTAGCAGTTGCTGATGACACAGTGCACCAGTGCACCTCTGGCAGGTTGAAGTCTCCCACCACCATAACCCTGCCCCTGCCACAGTGGATTATTCGGTTATCCACCAGCTCCCTGTTATGTTCCTCAGACTGTGCTGGTGGCCTATAGACTACTCCCAGATTGGATCTCCTGCTCTTAATATCCTTTAAGCTAACCCACATCATTTCCACATTCCCTTCCTCACCCTCCTCCCTGCTGCACTCAATCCCCTTGCTTACAAATAATGCCACCCCTCCTCCCTTGCCAATTTTCCTGTCCCTCCTAAATATTTTGTACCCTGGTAGCATGAAGTCCCAGTCATAGTGGTGGGTGGCCCATGTCTCCAGGATTGCAGCCATGTCAACACCAACACCCCCCCGCCATCAGTGCCTGTAACTCTGGTAACTTGTCTCCCAAGCTTTTCCCATTTATGGACACCACTTTCCAACCCACCCACCCCCATCCTTCTTATTCTTCCCTTTCCACGTACTATAGTTATTACCCCTCTATGAGTTTTTCTCTATCTCGAAATTTCCAACTGGGGGGAGATGCGCTGGCCCTCCCAAACTTTGCGTTCCTACCTGCCCAACAAGTCTAAGCCGCCCCCCGCTAGTTTAAATCATACTTACTAGCCATGACTTCCCCAGCTTCTTTTTTTTTCTCTTATTTTTAGCCTCCTGCAGCCACTGACCTGCCAATCTCCAGCCACCGCTCCACCTCCGACCCCAGAAAGGGTCACACCCAGCTGGCATATGCAGCTCTACCCTTGAAGGGGACCTCCCCATGTCCCTGCACCAGGCCAGGATCCAGTACCGGCACACGACGGTTCCAGGCATCGTCGGCCAGCGAAGTAGCGGCTATCAAGCTGTGCTAACAGTGCCGTCATTTTCCTCTGTTTTTTCGCCCCTCAGAGTGCAGGCATGCAATGATGTCAGGCACTGCAGGCCGACATCTGCCGCACTTCGCCCCTTTCTGGCACCACTCTGACAGTACCCCTTGGTCATCACCAGGGGCCGCTGCAGAGCGGTGACACCCTGGAACCCTCCCTGGGATAGGAGAGCAGTCTTCGGATGCTCAATCCTGTCCCTTCCCTACCAACCCCTGACGGCCCAGGCTCACAATCTGAACCTGGGTGCATCAGCGTCGAATGGCATCCAGCGCCTCAACCCACAGTGCTACCGGGCGGCACTTCCCCAGCTTCTTTTGTAGAAATCCTTTTCCTCCTGGCTCAGATGTAGTCCGTCTCTGGTGAATAGATCCTTATTATCCCATGTTGCTCCCCAGCCCCCACCAGTCCAAACCCATTTGGTAGACACCACTCTCCCAATCACTCGTTAGTCTGTTATCCTCTGCTTTCCATCTATGCTTGCCCTCAGCACCAGCAAAAAACTTCGGAAAATGCCAAAGTTTTCCCTTCAGTTTTAGATACTCTGGCCAGTTCCCTAAATCTTGCTTGTACCAGTGCCGAGGTTCCCCTCATGATTCCTCATTATAGAGTGGACTATGTGCTTGTCCCTGTGTGCTGTCATGCCAGGCATGCACTCATCCAGGTGGTGCCCCCAATTTGATACCCTTAGTTATGGAATCTCTCAGTATGATAACCCGGTTTCCTTCTTTATGCCTACTCAC
Organism: Neoceratodus forsteri; assembly: GCA_016271365.2. Lineage (NCBI taxonomy): Eukaryota > Metazoa > Chordata > Ceratodontiformes > Ceratodontidae > Neoceratodus > Neoceratodus forsteri. Next base: position 598,118,352 of record CM057454.1, on the reverse strand, counting down.
CATGGTTTTCTCCCCTTTCCGCTCCTTGTCATGTTTGTCCATCTCTCTCCCTCTGACCTTGTCCCCCCCCCCCAGGCACCTCTTGCCCTGCTCTGCCCTGGGACAACTTCAGTACTACCCCCAGGCAAACTCCTTATCCCCTTCTTAGTTACCGCTCTCCCATTATTTCTCTTCCCCTTGGTCCCCCTTGCCCTTCCCTGTCATCCCGTCCTTCTCCTTCCCCTTTCACCTCCACTCCTGACAACCATCGCCAGTTTCGCCTCCCATGGCCCCTGATTTACCTTTACTGTCCCCTCCTTTGCCATGTCTCACCCCCACCTTTACCTTCAGTTCTTCCCTTTTCCCAGCCTCCACCCCCCCCACTGTTCATATCATCAGCACCTCCCTTTGGCTTGTCATCTGTGCCACAGATCTTTATTAAATGCTTGGGAGTGGTAGCAGCTGCCCTTCCCAGGGAAATCCTCTATGTTTTCCTACCTGGATGACTGGCTAGTGAAAGCTCACTCCAGAGAGCAGCTCCTGCATACCCTAGCTCAAACATGACAGCTGTTCAGTGTCCCAGGGGTTGCCCAAGTCTGTCTTGACATCTTGCCAGCGTCTACAGTATATAGGAGCAGTTTGGGACACAGCCCAAGGTTCAGCCTTCCTGCCTCTGGACAGGCCAAACGTCTGATTGCACAGGCCCAAATGGTCCATGACACCCATTATGTCACCGCCAGAACATTCCTTTAACTTCTGGGCCTCAAGGCAATGGCAGTTGTCACAGTACCTCTGGCCAGACTACGCAGGATGGACCCTAAGGGTCCTAGAACAGAGGGTTCTAATAACCTCTCCTGTACACAAGGTGCTCAAGTTGGGGCTGGAACCCAGCAACCTGTTAAAGGGAGTTCCTTTCCTGATTCCCCTCCTGTCACTAGATTTTAACTACAGATGCTTCAGGGTTGGGCTAGGGGAGCACATTTAGAGACCCATCAGATGCAGGGTACACGGACCACAGTGGAGTATGTAACTGTTCCTTTTGGCACACAAACTGCAAATTGGGACCAGCCGCACACTTGAGTGTGGGTCTGTTAGTGCTGACTGTTCCCTTTTAAGTAGTGCAGCCATTTTTATACATGCCAAGCCATTTGCCAGTTAAAATGGCTAAAATTAGCTGGTCCGCCGGCACAGCGGTTGGATTTTCGTTTGCGACGCCAGTGACCCGGCTTTGGGAACGAGCCCGGGAAGCTGGAAGGCCAGCCGGGAGAAGGCTTGAGCATCCCAAGGACAGCCTGCCTTCTCCAGGGAGGGGGTCGATTCCAGTGCAAGACTGGCCCCAGACGAAGGTCTGGGGCACAGCATGCGCCGAGTTGCAGTGAGGGGAGGACATCATGGGCATCAGCGCTATGCGCCCTGACGTCAGAGGATCTTGCAACATCCACAGAAAAACGGGAAAAATGGCCGTGGCATCTCCGGTAGACGAGCGATAGCCCCGATCCCCAAAGCCTCCTACCTGCCACCGAACTGGCATCCTGACGAGACAAGGAAGCACGGGCTAAAAGCCCCCACTTTGACCCCACCTGGGGGGTAAACCAAGGCTCCGTGGAGGGTGAGCCTGCTCGGAGGGTCAGGTAGAAGAGCGGGAATATATAAGGCATAAGCGACTCCCAAAGAAAAGAGTGCCAATGGCTGGGGAGAGTATAAAGAGAAAGTTAAAAATTAAAAAAAATGACTAAAATTGATATGTATACATACGGTGACGCTTGGACAGCTGGTTCTGATTAATCTATGCTTTTTGTAATGTAAAAATACGTTACTGAGTGTCTCTCATGAGACATGCTGAAACAGCCTGTGGGTTAACACCTCCTTCCCCCCCAGGTTTCAGCTAAAAGATAAAAGCCAGGAGATAATTAAAGGCTAGAAGAAACCTAAATTAAGGATCTCCTGTTTCTCTAGCTTAATTGTAGCTGCCAGCTGCTAGGCTGGAAATCCTAAACTTTTATAACGTTTAGAGGACGAGCACAGGTATGTCACTTAGGTGCTACGTCATAATGCTCTTTGATGTCTTTAAAGAGCAGCATGCTGCTCATAGATGAAAGAAAGAACTTGGAAAGTTACAGACTTGATTGGGAAGTCATGTAGGGATGTGAGTTTTGCTGATGTCACCTATTAATTTACCTCCTGCTTGATAAGACTTCCTGATTGTATAATTTTTAAAAAACAGAGGAGGAGCTGGGTGACATCATGGAGAAGGCAGGGTCAAGACAGTTTTTTAATTATGCTGTAACTGCCCTTTAGACACACACGCATGTTTGGACCTTGAAGCTACAACATCTTTCAGCACTATAAGAATACATTAGCTAGGCAAGTCTAAGTGTATGGTTGGTAGGAAATTGCACTTTTAAACCTGTTTTATTTTTTGAGTGATTGCGATGTTTTGTGATACCTATATATTCTGTGTTTTACATTTTACATTTTTATCTTTTTTTAAGTAAACTTTTCATTTTAAGAGACTACTTGGTGTGCCTTTGAAATTCTTTATTTGACAAGTGAAGCATATATGGTTAAAGTTGACACTGTGCAAAGCTTGCTGGTTTACCAAACTGGGAAAAGGTAAGAGTTTATCTGAGGTCTTTTCATAGAGTTTTAAGGGTTCATTTTGTACACCTGGTTAGGTACTCGTAGGCGAAAGATGTCTGGCCCCCCGAAGAGCAGAATTATCTGAGCCTGTACATTGGCTACGCTAGCAAGAGGTTCACAGTTTGAATCCCTCCAGAACTTGAGACCAAAGGTTGATTCGAACCCACAAAACAGACAGGAGGGTTACCCTGTTCTGTTCCTGTTCACAATGCTGCAACTAGGAGCTTGGCACTGTGGGAGCAGAGGGCCTGACCTGCTGAGTGGGGTTGCGACAGTATACATACATTTTTTTTCCAAAATGCTGTCTTATTTGTGCAGTACATTCTTTTTTTTCTTATCTTCTTAATCTTGATCACACCCACGCAGCAGCATTCCAAAGCTGGGGTAGAGTGCAACTGCTAGGACAACAAACGCTGACCAGACTCTGGGGAATCTCCTATCAGCCAGCTTTTGGGGGTGGGGGTGTAGGGCTGAGAAAGACAGTGAAGGCCAGGAGTAGGCTTCGTTTGTCTTAAGAATAAAAGGGCTTTCAGGTGAAGTTGTCGTCCTAGACTTTCATTTGTTGCATAGGAAAGCAGAGCAATTTTCAGCTGAATAGGAAATGGAGTAATCTATGAAAAAACACAGGAAAATTGCCATGGAGTTAAGGGAAAATGACAAACTGATCTGGGAACCCTGGAATAAATTGGTTGCAAAGATACTTAAAGCAGCAGTGCATGATATGTGTGTCTTTCAGACAGTCCACAAACATGACTAGCTGAAACATACCACATGACTGTGCAATTATGTGTTGTTCTTTTACTTGTAAGAAGCCCATTTTCTCTGTGATAAGTAGCATTTTTTGTTGCATTTAAAATAATTAATGGAGTGCTCATTTAAATATGGCTACTCCCAAGTTTTCGTCTCTATTTTTAGCTATTTTTGAGCACTTATTGTGCCAAGCTGACACCAAGCTCTACCTGAAAACCACCACATCTAATTTATAAGCCGCTGAGGGCTTTGAGAGAAGATAAGGCAGCAGGCAGCGATAAGTTTGTACCCTGATTCATTAAAGTAGCTGCCCCACCATAGCTGCCCCATTTGCTCAAATCTCTGAACTCTCCTTTGTAATTGGTCAAGTACTCAAACTAGAAATTGGCATGCATATTGCCAGTTTATAAAGATGGGATGGTCTCCACATGCCACTAATAACTACAAGCCTATACTGTTGTCCAACACCCTTCTGATCGAACAACTCCATACTTACAGTTCTGGTAAGTCTGCAGTTAACTGGATCAGTGTTTACCTCTATAACCGAGAACAGATGGTAAAACGTCTGCTTACCATGCTGTGCACAGTGGTCAGTCCTCGGTCCTCTTGTATTCTTTCTATTCATCAACCAGTTCCCAAACATATGCTGCCAAACAAAAGTAATTTTATATGCAAATGACACCGTACTGTGTATGAGTCAGGGGTCAAAATTAACCTACAAAACTTGTCTCCTGTGCAAGTGGGAACAGGCAGGTGCATGTAGTTCTGTCCCTTGCATGCGCCACAGTGCACACAACAGAGCCTGGTGTCTGAGACCTGTAGTACACCGCTAGCAGTCCCTGAATTATCTGCAAGAATGTGGGACCAAGTGGGGGGGACACATTTTTTTTATCACACAGACATGCTGTATGCTGCCACACTGTGAGTTTAGACTGCAAGATGGCTCTCTCATGTGAAGAGGGTGCACATCGTAGGGAAAAACTTCCAAAGTGCAACCAACAAATGCCAACACCCCTCTTGAGTACAAAAAAGGCTTTATTAATTTAAAAACACACCACCACCATTGTGATAAACGGTTGAAACAAGGAACCCCTACCGGTTTCATACGCAGTATGTCCTCAGGTGGTTCCAAGGCAGACTCACAATGAATCTTAAATACAAGGCGAAATTTAAAGTGACAGTAACCATATGTAAGTGCTTACCATGATAAAGTGCCTTGTGCAAAAGATTATAAATACATACATTATTTCATGGCATCAAATATTATTTCAATAACACTTACAATAACACTTTGACAGAAGAGAACTTTGGTTTTAGAGCAAGAAATAGCAGTCTAGAACTACTGATTTTTTACTGATAAATCGCTTCTATCCCAGCAGGAGTCAGTACCTGTTTGGATTAAGTAAACAGATACTTTATAAGAAGAAGGGGGTCTAATTTAAGTAAAAAAAAAAAGAAAGTCACTATGTGTTTCTCTGAGGAAGGGGACTGTATCAGCTTAATTTAGGCCCTCTCCACAGTACACCGCTTGCACCTGGTAACGGATGCAGTCCGCTACGGCCGGGGAGCGGTGCAGTGCGTCCACACCTCGGTGGTGTCCGTTACGGGACCAGCATTGCCGGTTCATTACATCGGGAGCCGGGCGACCGCTACAGCGCTACCGATCCCACAATGCAGCTCACGCTGCTCTTCGTGCTCCCTGCAGGACCGCTACTGGCCGTCTAATACTCACCGCCGTAACGCTACCAGGGCGGGATCGGTTTCATAACCGCTTGTTGAAATACCTCATATGTGGTTTCAACAGCGGTTACGAATACGCCTCCTGTAACGTTACAGGTGTAAACGCGACCTGTTACGGTAACGTTTTACACCCTCTGTAACGTTACAGAGGCGTAGTGTGGACAGGGCCTTACTGAGTCAGAGCAGAGGGTGAATCTAATTGACAGTGTGGCTTAGAAGCTTAGGAGTACAAAACCTGGTGCCTCCAATTGCAGCTTCCTGCTGTCTTTGACAGAGAAGAATTTGGTTTCAGAGCAAGAAATAGTCTAGAACTACAGATTTTTTACTAATTGCTCTCCTTCCCACCCCTCCATCCCAAAGCCAGTTCTAGTTTTATAGCCACTGGATTTGACTGACAACAGGAACTTCCTGTTTGGCAGTAGGAAGGGAAGGACCACTGAGACACATTAGTTTTATCAACCTTGAAGGAACCTAAGATAATAACTGCCCCCCCCGCTGGAGGTCTGAATCCAAGCACGGAAGAAGGAGACTGCTGAAGACTACAGGAAGTTCCTGTCCCAGAACAGGAAGGGCAGGAGTTGTAAGGGCACATAGGCAGTAGGAAAGTAAGTGAAAAACTACATAGAGTGAGGAGACAGTAAGCATACAAAGCAACAGGAGAGGGGACACAAAATATGTCAAGATGGGAGTGGTGCACTGCAGTGGCTGTGGGGCAGCAGTGTTCCGGGAGACATCCTGGAGGCTGCGATGCTGCCCTGTTTGCAGGCACCTCTCTGGTCTGAGGGAGGAGGTTGCCCGTCTCCAGGCTGATCTGGCTAGGATTCGTGAAACCTCTTCCCCCACCCAGGGACCACCAGGGCCACCACCGTTACCTCAGAGGTTACCAAGAAAGGGGAGCGGTTGGACCAAGGTGGGCTCAGGGAAGGAGAGGGTGGTGGAACAGAGGTGTATCCCTCCAGTTGTACCACTCCACAATTCATATGCTGTTTTGGCAAAGGGTGGTTCCTCTATGGAGGCACCTGCAGTGGAAACCAAGGAGGATGCTGGGAACCTCCACAAAGGAGACCCACCGGAGGGTGGTACAAGACCCCACAGGGGAAGAAAACAACTCCTGGTGGGGGACTTGATCATTGGGGGGGTAGAAGTGGGGGAGGAAGGGGATAGGGAGGTAAGGTGCCTGCCTGGCGCCATGGCTCGGAGGGACAGGAAGCGAATCCTCAGGATCACGGGAGCAGCTGCACGAGGGAGGGAGCTTGATGTTATTGTCCACCTAGGGACAAATGACCTGGCTGTGAATGGGATCAGAGCGGTGCAAGAGGAGTTTGTGGAGTTGGGGAGGGGCCTTAGACAAGTAGCATGTACGGTAACGTTCTCGGAGGTGCTGCCCTGTCTGTGGCAAGGATGATGCTAGGGTATTCTACACCATGGGATTCAATGCAATGAATGGTTGAGAAACTGGTGTGGAGCTCAGGGTTTTGGCTTCCTTGGGGACTGGGGAGCCACCTGGAGGGATGCAGGCTTATACTGGTGCGATGGTCTGCATCTGTCCAGGAGGGAACCAGGATCCTAGGTGATAGGTTTAAATGCTTCATTGGCAAGCATTTAAACTAGTCAAGGGGGGAGGCACTGAAAAGGAGCAGGGAAATCCCAGCCTCCCCCCACAAAACACAGTAGCTAGAGAAGTAAACACCAAGGTAGAGAAGTCAGTAGGGAGCAGGACAGGGATAAATGCAGAAAAAGGCAGTAAGGACAGGGATGGGGATAAAAAGTGGTAAGGCCATAAGAAATAAATGGAAGGTGATGAGTACCAGTGCCCACAGTCTGTGCAGCAAACTCCCTGAACCTAGTGGCCTTGATGGAAGAGGATGCCTGGATAGTGTGGCAGTCACTGAAACATGGTACACAGAGAACCATGTCTGGGATGTCAGCATACCAGGATACACAGTCTACAGGAGGGACAGGGTGGGTAAAAGAGGAGGAGGAGTAGCTCTCTCTATATAAGGGAAGGGATTAAAGCAACAGAACTAAAGAGTAAATAGGAAGTTGATGAGTCACTGTGGGTCACCCTGGAGACAGGAAATGGCACTACAATCTGCATGGGGGTTGTGTACAGACCCCCATCTCAGGGGGAGGAAATGGACAAGGAAATGATAGAAGGCATCCTTAAAATGGCAGAAAAAGGGGATATATTGTTGATGGGGGACCTGAATATGCCAGAGGTTAACTGGAGTACATTTGCTACAGGCACATCCAAGAGCAGGTACATGCCCTACAGGGGGCATGACTCAGACAGCTAGTGTTGAAACCCACTCGGGAGGGAGCAGTCTTAGACCTGGTACTCTCAAGTGGGGATGGAGAAAGAATCTCAGATTTAGAAGTGGGTAGCCATCTGGGAACAAGTGACCACCAAACAGTGTGGTTCACAATAAACACAGCCATAGAATCAAGCCATACAAAAACAAGAATATTGGACTTTGGGAAAACTGACTTTGGGAAAATGAGTGTGTGCCTCAGAAAAGCACTAGCAAACTGGCAAGAAGGAGGGGTGGACGAACAATGGGGAATAATCAAAACAGCCATTGCAGAGGCAACAAGCCTTTGTGTGAAGCAAAACAAAACGAAGGAAAAAAAACACTATGGTTCTCAAAAGACGTGGCAGCGATGGTTAAGGAGAAAAGGACTGCATTCAGGAAATATAAGGAAACACAGAAGGAGCAGGACAGAGAACTTTATTAGTTAAAGCAGAAGGAGGCAGGGAAGACAGTCAGAATAGCAAAGGCACAAACTGAGGAAACGATAGCCAACTCTGTTAAGAAGGGAGATAAAACTGTTTATAGGTACATTAGGGAACAAAGAAAGACCAAGGGAGGGATACAGAGACTTAATAAAGGGAAGGGAATGTGGGAAGAGGGTGACAGTGAAAAAGCAGGGATACCGAATGAATATTTCTGCTCAGTATTCACAATGGAAGAGGAGGGGGAGGCACCTAAACCAAACAAGAGAGAAGCTGAATAGAGGGTCGATACCAGTCCATTCACAGAAAAAAGGGTTTTGAAAGAACTCTTGAAACTGAGGGTGGACAAGCAATGGGGCCTGATGGGATTCGCCCAAGAATTCTAAAATAACTAAGGGTAGAACTCGTAACACCACTGACTACTCTCTTCAACAAATCATAAGATGGATGGGGTGGTACCTGAGGACTGGAGCAGGGCAAATTTGATTCCATTTCACAAAAGTGGGAACAGGGCAGAGGCGGGAAACTACAGACCAGTTAGTTTGACTTCAGTGATGGGGAAAATGATGGAATCACTTCTGAAGGAAAGAACTGTTGAGTACCTACAGGCCAGTGGGGCACAGGACCCAAGGCAGATTGGTTTCACAGCAGGAAGGTCATGTTAGACAAACCTAATAGATTTATTTGACTGGGTGACCAAAGTAGTAGACCAGGGAGGAGCTGTGGATATGGCCTGCTTAGATTTTAGCAAGGCATTTGACACAGTCTCACACAAAAGATTAATATACTAGTTAGCCAGCTTTGGAGTGGGTCCCAAGGTAGTAGCCTGGATAAAAAACTGGCTGTACAACAGGACGCAAAGGGTAATAGTAAATGGAGTCCACAGTGAAGAAAGGAAGGTAACTAGCGGGGTACCACAGGGTTCGGTACTGGGACTGGTCCTCTTTATTGTCTTTATAAGTGACATTGGAGAGCACCTGGAAGGAAAGGTATGTCTTTGCAGATGACATAAAGATCTGCAACGGGTTGATACACAAGGTGGAGTGGAAAGAATAAAGGACTTGGCAAGGTTAGAGGAATGGTCAAATATGTGCAGCTCAGATTCAATGCAAAGAAGTGCAAGGTAATGCATCTGGGAAACAAAACCCAGGGAAGAGTACACAATGAGGGTGAGTTAATAACAACAAAAATCGAAAGAGATCTAGGAGTAATTATATCAGATGACCTAAAGGTGGGCAAGCAATGTGAAAAGGCAGTAAAGAGGGCTGGAGGGATACTGGGATGCATAGGGAGAGGCATCAGCAGTAGAAAACAGGAAGTTATCCCTCTGTACAGACCGTGAGACCCCATCTGGAGTACTGCGTGCAATTCTGGATACCCCATCTCCGCAAAGACATAGACAGAGTGGAGCTGTTCAGAGGAGGGCAACCAAAATGGTGCAGGGTCTGCACCAGAAAACATACGAGGAGAGACTAAAGCAGCTTAATATGTATACCCTTGAGGAAAGGAGGGAGAGGGGGGACATGATAGAAATTTTCATGTATCTCAAGGGAATTAACAAAGTACAAGACAGTAGTATCTTTCAGAAGAAGAGATGTGCAAGAACAAGGGGGCACAATTTGAAGATCGATGGGGGACGGCTCAGAGGTAATGTTAGAAAGTATTTTTTCACAGAGAGGGTTGTGGATGCATGGAACAGCCTTACTGAGGAGGTTGTTGAGTCAGGAACAGAGGGAGAATTCAAGAATTCATGGGACAGGCATAAGGCAGTTCTAGTGGGGGCTAGGAGGAAGTAAGCTATTGATTAACTAGAATCTGCAGTTTAACGAATGGTTGAAAAAATGGTGTGGCGCACAGGGGTTTGGCTTCATTGGGACTGGGGTTCCACCTGGAGGGATACCAGCCTATACTGGCAGGATGGTCTGCATCTGTCCAGGAAGGGAACAAGTCTTTTGGGCAGTCGGTTTAAATGCTTCATTGGCAAGCTTTTAAACTAGTCAAGGGTGGAGGCACTGATAAGCAGCAGGAAAATCCCAGCCTCCCCCTACAAAACAGGGTACTAAATGAGAAAAAGACCAAGGTAGAAAGGTCAGTGGGGGAAGCTGCTACAGAAGGTAAAGCCATCAAAAAATGGAGAGCAATGAGAACCAATGCCCATAGTCTGGGTAACAAGCTTCCTGAATTAGTGGCCTTGATGGAGGAGGAACATCTGGATATCGTGGCAGTCACAGAAACATGGTACACACAGAACCATGACTGGGACGTAAACATACCAGGATACACTATCTACAGGAGGGACAGGGAGGGTAAAAGAGGAGGAGGAGTAGCTCTCTACATAAGAGAAGGAATCAAAGCAACAGAACAGAAGGGTAAACTGAGAGAGAAGAAGCACTGTGGATCAATTTGGAGGCAGGCAATGGCACCACAATCTGCACAGGGTTGTATACAGACCCCTCTCAGGGGAGGAAATGGACAAGAAATGATAGAAAGTATACTTAGAATGGCAGATAAAGGGAGATATTGCTGATGGGTGATCTGAATATGCCAGATGTTAACTGGAGTGCAGTCAGCAGCCACTTCTAAGAGTGGGATTATTCTGGATGCCCTACAGGGGGCATGCCTTAGACAACTAGTATTGGAACCCACTCGAGAGGGAGCAATCTTAGACCTGGTCCTCTCAAATGGAGATGGAGAGAGGATCACAGATATAGAAGTGGGTAGCCATCTGGGAACTAGCGACCATCGAACAGAACAGTATGGTTCACAATAAACACAGCAATAGAGTCAAGCCATACAAAGGCAAAAGTACTGGACTTCAGGAGGGCTGACTTTGCCAAAATGGGTGAGTGCCTAAGGAATACACTAGCAAATGGGCAGGAAGGAGGGGTGGAAGAACAATGGGGAATAATAAAAACTGCCATCACAGAGGTAACAGGCCTTTGTGTGAAGCAAATAAATCAAAACGATGTAAGAAACCACTATGGTTCTCAAAGGAGGTGGCAGTGAAGGTTCAAGAGAAAAAGAAAGCATTCAGAAAGTACAAGGAATCACAGAAGGAGCAGGACAGAGAATTCTATCAGTTAAAGCAAAAGGAAGTTGGGAAGGCAGTCAGAACAGCAAAGGCCCGGATGAGGAAAAGATAGTCAGCTCAGTTAAGAAGGGGGTAAAACCTTTTTTAGGTACATCAGGGAGCGAAGGAAGACTAAGGGAGGGATAGTGAGGCTTAATAAAGGGAGGGATGGGCAGAGGTGACTGTGAAAGGCGGAGATACTAAACAAATATTTTTGCTCAGTATTTACAAAATGAAGAGGGGAGGTACCTAAACAAACAATAGAAACACTCTGGATACAGAAGTTGATACCAGCCCATTTACAGAAGAAAGGGATCTGAAAGAACTCTTAAAACTGAAGGTGGACAAAGCAATGGGGCCTGATGGGATTCATCCCAGAATTTAAAACAACTAAGGGTAGAACTAGTGACACCACTGACTACCCTGTTTAACAAATCATGGGAGGATGGGGTGGTACCTGAGGACTGGAGGAGGCAGATGGATTCCCTTCACAAAAGTGGGAGCAGGGCAGAAGCAGGAAACTACAGACCTGTCAGTTTAACCTCAGTGATAGGGAAATGATGGAATCACTCTGAAGGAAAGAATTGTCGAGTACCTAGAGGCCAGAGGGGCACAGGACCCAAGGCAGCATGGATTCACAGCGGAAGTTCATGCCAGACTAATCTAATAGATTTCTTTAACTGGGTGACCAAAGTAGTAGATCAGGGAGGGGCTGTGGACATGGCCTACCTAGACTTTAGCAAGGCATTTGACTCAGTCCCACACAAAAGATTAATATACAAGTTAGCCAGCCTGGGAGTGGGTCCCAAGATGATAGCCTGGGTAAAGAATTGGCTGGAGAATAGGACACAGAGAGTAATAGTAAATGGAGTCCACTCTGAAGAAAGGGGGGTTACTAGTGGGGTGCCGCAGGGTTCAGTATTAGGACCGGTCCTCTTCAATGTCTTTGTAAGCGACATTGCAGAGGGACTGGAAGGAAAAGTATGTCTCTTTGCAGATGACACAAAGATCTGCAACAGAGTTGATGCACAAGGTGGGGTGGAAAGGATGAGAAGGGACTTGGCAAGGTTAGAGGAATGGTCAAATGTATGGCAGCATAGATTTAATGCTAAGAAGTGCAAGGTAATGCACCTGGGAAACAAAAAAAAACAGTGGAAGAGTACACAATGGGGGGTGAGATACTAACAACAACAAAACTAGAAAGGGACCTGGGGGTAGTCATATCAGATGACTTAAAGGTGGGCAAGCAATGTGAGAGGGCAGTAAGGAGGGCTGGGGGGATACTGGGATGCATAGAGAGAGGCATCACCAGTAGAAAACAGGAAGTTGTTATCCCTCTGTACAGACAGCTGGTGAGACCCCATCTGGAGTACTGTGTGCAGTTCTTGAGACCCAGTCTCCGCAAGGACATAGACAAGATGGAAGCTGTCCAGAGGAGGGCAACTAAAATGGTGCAGGGTCTGCACCAGAAGACACATGAAGAGAGACTAAAGGAGCTTAATATGTATAGCCTCGATGAAAGGAGGGAGAGGGGAGACATGATAGAAACTTTCAAGTACCTCAAGGGAATCAACAAAGTTCAAGAGGGTAGCATCTTTCAAATAAGAGGTGTGCAAGAACAAGGGGACACAATTTGAAGATAGAGGGGGGGAGGCTCAGAGGTAATGTAAAGAAGTATTTTTTCACAGAGAGGGTTGTGGGATGGCTGAAACGCCTTCCGAGGAGGCTGTGAGTCAAACAGTGGTTGAAATTCACATGCATGCTATGGGACAGCCATAAGGCAATTCTAGGGGTTGGGGGTAGAAAGAAGTAGGCTGCTGGTTAACTAGGATCTGCAGCTTATCCATTAGGTAGGGAAATGGGCAGACTGGGTGGGCCAAGCGGTCCTTATCTGCTGTCAAATTCTATGTTTCTATGTTATCCATCAGGTAGGGAAATGGGCAGACTAGGTGGGCCAAGCTGTCCTTATCTGCTGTCAAATTCTGTGTTTCACAGTGAATAATTAATACTAACACCGAGTGTTGTTCCTACCTATGGGATCAAAAAGATTAAAAACAGCAGGCATTGTTTTAAAACACAAACTAAATCAAAATACAGTATATTCATATATTTCCTGTATTAGAAAGGTCTGTAAATTGTGTATTTGTAATCTGTGTATTTATAAGGTATTCATTTTATAGCAATATTGCGCTGTACCACACAGCCCTTGACTTAATACGGTGTTGATACATCATGTAATACAATAATATTACATTACTCAATCCTAACTCTGGTGATCCAATGGCATCCATCTAGTCTTGGTCACTATAACTGTATATAGGAAACAGTCAGGGCTTCTCTTCCAACTTCTAAATATAAGGAAGTGGGGAAAAGAACAATTAATACAACAGAGCTTATGCCTCCAACATAATTATATATATATATATATATGTCTATATATATATATAGATATAGATATAGATATATATATACACACACATATATATGCAGGCAAATATACTGTATGCAGAAAAAAGAGCTACGAACTGATTACACCTAATACAAGTTAGGAAAACCATATCTATCCAGGGTTTTAAATAATTGATTAGCAGTTTTTTCCTTTGGATGATACTAACTCTACAGAAAGTATTTATACAGATTTTCCAGAAGTGCTGTGTTTGTTAAACACAGTGAGGCAAGAGCTATGCATTTTCACAAAGATTGAGCACTTTTATGAGCAAAATGCTAATCAATTTTTAGAGTTAAATAAAACCTTGCTATCCAATCCAACCCAAAGGGAAGGCCGGGAGGAGGGAAGTGTGTATATGTATGTGTGTATAAAGGGGGGGAAGTGGTAAAGTGAGAGGAAGGGAGAAAGGGCGTGATTTGGGTGGAGGTGTGGGTTCGAGTGGATAGGGGAATTGAATCTGAAAGAAAGAGAAGATACAGTGTATCAATAGACATCCAGTAACTCATCTGCATACAGTCGGGGCCAAAAATATTCGCGCCCTTGCAGTTTTTTCTGATAATGCACCATTCCTTCCAGAAAATTGTTGAAATTAAAAAATATTTTGGTATCCACATATGTATCTCATTGGTTTGCAGTGGAATAAAACACAAAAAGCAGAAAAATGTACTAAGTCTTAGCTTATTCCACACAGAAATCCTTAAATGGCCCGGACAAAATTATTGGCACCTTTTAGAAGTAGTTAGAAATAATTAGATTTCAAGCAGGTGATTCTCCTTCACTTTGGAATTGAACTCACCTGTGGTGAGTTGCAGGTGCCTGCAATATAAAAATCAATCATTCAACCAGTTTGAATAGAGAAATGACTCATTCTCCTGTTTTGTGTCACTGTGTGTACCGCAGTGAACATGGAAAAGAAAGACAGCCAGAGAATTGTCTGAGGAGGTCAGACAGAAGATTGTAGCCAGCATGGACAATCTCAGGCTACAAATCAATCTCCAGAGACCTTGATGTTCCTGTTTCCACCGTACGTAATGTTATCAGGATGTTTAAGGCCCATGGCACTGTAGCCAACCTCCCTGGACATGGCCGCAAGAGAAAACTTGATCGAAGATTGCAGCGCAGGATTGTTCGAATGGTGGAGAAAGCACCTCGATCAACTGCCAAACAGATTCAAGCTGACCTTCATACACAAGGTACGGCAGTTTCAACTCGCACTATCCATTGCCAACTCAATGAAAGGGGGTTGTATGGTAGGAGGCCCAGGAGGACCTCACTGCTGAGAGAGAGACATAAGAAAGCCTGACTAGGGTTTGCCAAAACACACGTGAACAAGCCAAAATCCTTCTGGGAGAATGTCGTGTGGACAGATGAGACCAAATTAGAGCTTTTTGGTAAAGCACATCATCTCTATGTTTACAGAAAACAAAATGAAGCCTTCAAAGAAAAGAACACCTTCCCTACAGTCAAACATGGAGGAGGTTCAGTGATGTTTTGGGGTTGCTGTGCTGCCTCTGGCACTGGGTACCTTGAACGTGTGCATGGCATCATGAAATCTGGAGATTACTAGGCCATTTTGGAGTGCAATGTTGAACCCAGTGTCAGAAAGCTGGGTCTCCGTCGAAGGTCATGGGTCTTCCAGCAGGACAATGACCCCAAACACACTTCAGAAAGCACCCAGGAATGGTTCAAGATAAGACGCTGGACTGTTCTGAAGTGGCCAGCAATGAGTCCAGATCTAAATCCCATTGAAAACCTGTGGAGAGATCTGAAAACAGCAGTTGGGAGAAGGCACCCTTCAAATCTGGGCAAACTGGAGCAGTTTGCACAAGAAGAGTGGGCCAAACTGCCAGTAGAGAGGTGCAGGAAGCTCATCCATGGCTATAGGAAGTAGTTGATTGCAGTTATTTTGACCAAAGGCTGCTACCAAATATTAAGTCTAGGGTGTCAATAATTTTGTCACTGCCATTTCTTTTCATTTTCTGATTTAAAAGGATATATTAAATTCTGAGTCAAAAACAAAGGTTCTGTAATATTAACAGAGAAATAAAGAATTGTGGAGCCAAATACTGTACTGTTGTTAATTTCAACTTATGTTTAGAGGAAATTGTGAGTTATTTGAAAAAGTGCAAGGGCGCCAATAATTTTGGCCACGACTATATACATGATACCAATTCAATTTTGTCATTCAGGCTCGGTGGATCTAGGTTCCCAATGTATAAGTCCAGAAAGACTCTCGCTTATCTATGCATCCACCTCTAGGGCACAAGGTTACTTTCTCAAGGTCACAGAACTTAAAATCATGATGTATATGTCTATTCCGTGTCTGTCTACAATGCATTGCAAGGGCACTCCTATTGTCATTATTTTCAATTGATCTTAAATGTTCTCCAATTCTCACCTTCAGGGGCCTGGTGGTTTTACCTACATAAAAAGCCCCACGTGGACATGTAGCCAGAGACACCACATTATCAGTAATACAAGTAATCAAGTCTCTAATATTAAAGTTCCGTGGACTGTTACAGCTGGTGAAGGTGCGGGATTTCGAAATAAAACTGCAAAACTTGCAGTTCCCACAGGGGAAAGTACCAGTGGGACGGGTCTGTATGAAAACCCCATCCTGCCAATTTCTCACAGGTTGAAAACTCTGTACCAATCTGTCACATAGATTGACCCCATTCTAAAAACTAAATGTGGTTTCTGTTGTGGCTTATCCTTCAACAAAGGTTCCCCTAACAGAATGTTCCAATTAGAATAAATGATATTTTGCATATCTTGACACAGTCTAGAGTACTTCGTCACAAAATTCAAGCATGATTCATTCTCTCTAGGCTGCTTGTCACATAGTAGGCTTTCTCTGTCTATTTCAGATGTTTCATAGAAAGCTCTCCTTACACTCTGCTCAGGGTACCCCTCTCCTGAAATCGTTTACCTGTAGCTTCCCCATGAATCAGGAAATCCCCATCATTGCTGCAGTTTCTACGCACCCTGAGCATTTGGGCTTCGGGAATATTCTTAATCATGTGGTGTGGGTGGCAGCTAGAGGCCAGTAAAAGTGAGTTACGGTCAGTCTTCTTCCTAAACAAATCAGTTCTCAGGGTCCCATCAGATTCCTTATAAATAGTAAGATCAAGGAAGGAAACTGAATGCAAATCACACTGGACAGAACATTTTTAATTAGGATTACTGTCCTCTAAATATTGGACAAATTCCATCAGTGTGTCCCTAGTGCCACACCAAAAAGATATAGTCTATAATACAACACCGGACATCAATCCTATTGAGAAAAGGATTGGTCTGACTGTCATAGACGTTTAATCTCTCCCAGAGCGCCAAATCGAGATTGTCATAGTTTGGGGCAGATGTGGCCCCCATTGCCGTTCCCTTAAGCTGTAAAAAGAAAGAGTTGTGAAACATAAAGTAGTATTTAGTTAAAACATGTTCAGTGCAGTTGAGTAAAACATGATTTTGCCCACATCCACCTCTTAAGTCCTGGTTCACCCAAAACTCCATGGCAGCCAAGCCATCTCCATGGGGGATTAGTATATGATGAATTAATATCCATAGATACTAGCCACTAATCCATCTCAATCTGCATCTCACCCAATATTCTTAATATCTGCATAGTGTCCCTCGTATAGGAGGGTAATGCCTGTACATATCCTTTGATATGTGCATCCACATATGGAAAAGGGTTACACCAGGGACCCTATGCCTGCCACAATAGGTCCACCTGGCGAGTACCGCAGATTTTTATGGATTTTAGGCAACGTATAGATGCATGCTGTGACTGGAGCTGCCACAGTAAGGTACCTGGACTCATTATTTCCGGGTTCTGCCTGCAAATAGTCATTGCTATGACTAGTGCTCATACCCGGTAAACAAAAACTAAATAAATAAAAATTATCAATCAGACCTTCACATTCAGACTCATAAATAAAGGTATCTATGATTTCCTTGAACCTAATGGTGGAGTCAGAGGTTAAAGGAGTATAAAATTCTGTGTTTGATAACTGTTGCAATATTTCTGCCTCATATTCACAGATGGACATAACCACAGTCGAGCCCCCCTTATCAGCGGGCTTAATTTTTTATCTCCTTATTTTCTTCCAAACTTTTCAAGGCAACTGTTTTAGCTTGTGTGATATTTACAAATCTAGGTCTGGATCTATTTTCTAGCAAGGCCATAAACTGACTCTTGCAACCCTTTTCAGAAACGTTCACACTTTCAGTATAAACGGGCAGAAAAGTGGATAAGGCTTTAAACCCTCTATATGGTATTGCCGGATTGTTATCCTACGAAATCCCAGCCTCCCCCAATCTCAATGACTCATCCCTACACATTTTAGCTTTTTCGTGATGTAGCTTTAGATTTAGGTTCCTAGTAAATCTGTGTAAATCAATGAATAGATCAAATGGTGTTGAGTCCTGTATTGTCACAAATGACAGGCCCGTTTGTAGTACTCTTTGTTGCATTTTGCTAAGTTCAGTATGGGAAATGTTTATAACAGTGTTCAGTGCTTCTGCACTGTTCTCCCTCTCTTGTTCTTTGGTCTGGTGCCGGTGTTTTCTGCCCCTTCTCCTTCTGGGTTTCCTCGATTGTATGGTGTTTTGTTCCTGAGGACCCTCTGATACTGTTCTGTGTCCTGGAAATGCACCGAATGTTCTGTCCCTCGTTGGTCCAGTCTGTCCCTGTCTCTCTCTCAAAAAGGATCTTCATTCTCAGAGCCACTGTTATCTGTGTTGTACTTGGGGGGAATTACTCCGTTGTTTCAGAATTGATCTCAGCTGACCATCTGACTGATTCTTATTTCTATTATTTCCCCTATTGTAGGGCTTTTTATTCTTGTTTTGGCCCCAGTCCCACACTTGATCATGCAGATAATCGTGTTTGTCTCCCTCAGATTTTGTCAGCTTAGTCTTTTTAAGCTTAGCTTCTTCCCTTTTTATAGTATCCCTAAGTTTTTTCTCCAATCGTTCAAAATCTGGGTCTTCCTTAAATCATATGTTCTCATAGACGCCATATGGCGTCAGAAAAATCCATTGTTGGATCCGACCCAAAATGGCCACCGGGAGTAAATGTCCCACAATCCATTCCTTTTTAGCTATATGTGCAGTAACTTCTGCTTTTTGTGACTCATAGTCCCTTATCACAGTATTAATGAGAGTATCTGTTCCAACTTGTAGTGAACCTTTCCAGTCTGACATGAAAAGATGGCGATCCTAGCCATATCCAGGTCGGTTGGTAACCCTCAGGCCCCTCAGGGAGCGGCCCACTCAAAGGTAGGCTTCTAAAGTCAGTTTCCTCCAATAATGTCGCCGACCTCTCAGAGCAGCTGTTTCTAGATCCAGAAAAGCTTTTTTTGATGTTCGGAATGTTCGGTTCAATATTTTGACTCACACTGGGGCCCACTGCTCTCTCAGGCCATGACTCAGTACCTTCATCAAATAAACTTCTTCCCCTGTGTTTAGAAACTCCGGTGCTGCAAATGAACCAGCCGAAACCACACTCTGGACATACTCATTATCGTCTGCATTCGTACTTCAGTTTGAAATAAAAAAAAAAAAAAGACCTCCAGTAAAATTGCCACTGCTATCTTGCTGCCACGCAACTATAACTCCGTTCTGCTTCAGTCCAAATTTGAAAAAAAGATTAGATGGACTTACTGCAGGGTGCTATTCCAGGCTAAACCAGATCTGTGGAAACTATCCAGTGGTGACAACCAAGTACTCCAGAAGGGTTTCTCTGAGGTTCGTTCAAATATTTGGTCCAGAGTGAAAAGGTGCATGTAACTGAAATGCTGTACTTCAGCCCATGACAAGCAAGTCAGAAGAATTACAACAGTCCAGACCGCAACACAGCTCTTTTGTGTGAAGAGGGTGCATGTCATAGGGAAAAAGACTTCCATTGTGCAACCAACAAACTCCAACACCCCTCTGCTTAAGGGAGGAACGTTCAGAAGCAATACGATCAAATTCTTCTTCACAGAGCATGTTGTGGAACCATGGAATAGCCTGCCAGAGGGGGTGATGGGAGACAAGACAGTGGGGGAATTCAAGCGGGCATGGGACAGACACTGTGGGATACACAAGCAGGCAGCTAAATAGGGGGGTAGGACTTGATGGATCGTACGGTCCCCATCTGGGGGTTACATATAGACCCGTACCACTGGTACTTTCCCCTGTGGGAACTGCAAGTTTTGCAGTTTTATTTTGAAATCCTGCTGCTTCACCAGCTGTAACAGTCCACGGAACTTTGATATTAGAGACTTGATTACTTGTATTACTGATAATGTGGTGTATCTGGCTACATGTCCACGTGGGGCTTTTTATGTGAGTAAAACCACCAGGCCCCTGAAGGTGAGAACTGGAGAACATTTAAGATCAATTGAAAATAATGACAATAGGAATGCCCTAGCATTGCATTGCAGACAGACAAGGAATATGCATATACATCACGATTTTAAGTTCTGTGACCTTGAGAAAGTAACCTTGGACCCTAGAGGTGGATGCATAGATGATTAGCTGAAACAGAGAGAGTCTTTTTGGATTTATTCATTGGGAACCCTAGATCCATCAAGCCTGAATGACAACATTGAATTATCATCATGTATATGCAGATGAGTTATTGGTTGTCTATTGATACACTATCTTCTCTTTCTTTCAGATTCAATTCCCACCTCTATCCACGAACCCACACCCCACCCAAATCACCACTACCCCCCCTTTTTTCCCCTTCCCTTCACCACTTTCCCTCTTCCCCCCTTACCCACATACATATATACACCCCCCATTGGGTTGGATTGAACAGACATGGTTTTTCCATCTATATTATGTGTAATCAATTTGTAGCTCTTTTTTCTGCATACAGTATATTATTTGCCTGCACATGTGTGTGTGTGTGTGTGCATATATATATATATATATATATATATAGACAAAGAACCTCTGTGCGCAAACACTGAGGCAAGGGTTACCCCAAAGAGCATTTGGCTGGGAAGCCAAGTTTCAAGAAAATAAAATCACACATGCCCCCACAATGCAAAGCATCATGGGCTGCATATGCAAATCACCACAGAATGTTATGCTGGTCCAACTTTAAGCAGAATTGCATGGTATATATATATATATATATATATATATATATATATATATATATGTGTGTGTGTATATATATATATATATATAATAGGCAAAAACTCTGTTTAATGCATTTAGTTAGGGTTGATCCACAGCGACAAAGCGAGGAAATTTGGTGTTAATTGAAAGCCCCTTAGACCCCAGCCCACCCCCCAACCAGCATTGGGGCGCGCCGCTGGGGTCGCCTGCTCTAACTCTCACCCCATCACATCTGTGAAGAAGCAGAGGTGTAGGAGAATGGGGTGAGAGTTAGGACCGACGACCAAATGCACACCCGATGCCGGGTTGTGTGAGTGGGCTGGGATCAAAGGGGCTTTCAACCAAACTAAATTTCCTGCTTTTGTCGCTGTGGAACAACCCAACAAATGCATTAAATGGAGTTTTTCGCCTCTAATTTCCCTTCTTTTTGAGAATGATGATAAGAAATAGTGAATGTAATGCGGCGGCAGGGGCCCCGCGCTCCCACCACATGATGTCTTGTGACATAGGAACAGGAACAGCAAAGCAAACAGAAGCGCGAACATGGTAATGGCACACGGTGGCACACATGGTAACGCAAACGTAAATGGTAAAGGAAGCCTTAATAGAAACGCAAGCGTAAAGTGATGCCGGAGCGAACAGTGACGCAAATGGACATTGAAGCATGTACGAAAACGCAAGTGGTAACGCAAACAGTGATGGCAGTGGTATTTTAAATGGAAATGTTAAGTGTCACAGAAAAAAGAACGTGAAAGGGAACAGAATTGGAAACACGAACGCAAGCGCACACGTAAAGGCAAACTGTAACATGCACAGGCATGGTACTGCAATTGTAAATGCAAATGGTAAAGTTAACATGAAGAATAACGCCAAAGGAAAGAGAAACAGAAATGGGAACAGAAGCGCGTACGGAAACACAAACCGAAATGCGCACAGGCACAGTACTGCAGTTGTTAACGCAAAGGATAATGGTAACAGCAACAGTAATGCCAAAGGAAAGAGAAATGCAAATGCAAGCGAGTACAGAAAGGCAAACTGTTACATGCACGGTTATGGTACCGCAATTGTAAACGCAAATGGTAACAGTAACAGCAAAAATAACGCCAAAGGAAACAGAAACAAAACAGAAATGCAGGCACGTACGGAAATGCAAACCATAACGCACATGCATGGTACCGCAATTCCAGATGAAACAGGTAATGGTAACAGGAACAATAACGCCAAACAACATGGAAATGCAAACACAAGCGCAAGCGAAAACGCAAACCATAACACACACGGTGGCGTAGACGGTAACGGTGCCACAAACAGTAACGGAAATGCTAACTGGTACAGTAACGAAAGGGAACCTTCTTTTCCCCAAAAACTGCAATGGAAAACAAAGTGAAAAACAAAGAATGTACAGTATACATAACAATGGGCCTCGGAGCAGAAAATGAGGACTTGGAATATTAAATTGTTTATATCTCAGGAACCGTATGACGTAGGAAAAAAAATGTAAATTTCATATGAATTATGACTTTCCTGGCTGGTTTTTGTACTTAGCCCCCAGTTGGGGCTAAGCATTTTTATGACAAAAAGTCTGTATCTCGCACCATTTCCGAGATACGGGCACGGAAAGGCGCGACAGACGCTGTAATGTTATCCAATGGGAAAAAGCGTCAACTTCGGAGGGCCGTCACTGTGCCGCCCTGTAATATTTATTCACCAAACCACCAAAAGGCATATCAGTGGGATGTTGGCTTTCTTTCCTCCAAATTTCAGCCCAAAAGACCAAACCGTTATTTTGCAGCAGGACGGCAAAGGATTCCTGTAATGCGGTGGATGCCGTAATGTTATCCTATGGGAAAAAGTATCAACTTTGGAGTGCCGTAACTTTGCCGCCCTGTAATATTTTTTCACCACAACAGTGAAAGGCACATCTGTGAGATGTCGGCTGCATTCCCTCAATTTCAGCCCAAAAGACCAAACCGTTCTTTTGCAGCAGGGTGGCAAAGAATTGCTGTCATTTTGCCATAGCCTGGAAAAGTACTGTCGAACTTTGCGAAGCTTTCCAGGATTCATTCGACAGTGTCGCAAGTGCGCAAAGTACTTTTCCAGAAATTTGAAAACGATTTCTGGGGTGTTTTACCCCAAAATAAAGACATGCCTAGCATCCTCAGGGTCCGACTAGGTGAATACAAAAAGAATTAGGTTGCTAGAGGGTCCCAAATTTAAATGCCAAGCATTTTTCTGATCACCAACTGAAAACAAAATGGCGGAGTTGCGAAAGTAAAAGGGCCATTTGTGAAAGTAAAAACTGCATTTGCAACACTATCAAACTTTTTGTTAACTTTTCCCATTGACTTATAATGGGAACTTGTTTTTTGAATAACTTTTGAACCGTTTAATATTTTTTCACGATATCTTCGAAAGGCACATCGGGCATCCCGGCCACACGTTCCCTGAAGATTTAGGATCACTGGCTCAAAACGATGGACACCTGTGGAGCAGCGGCAAAGAATTCCACCAAATAGTAAACGTGCAAGCAGATCACGCTTTTATAACTCCGCAGTCAGATATGCAACTGGTACAAAACTTGACAGATCCCAAGGTGTATGGTTCTTGATCGGTCATTCCAAATTTCAGGCAAATCTGTTAAGCGGTGCCAAAGTTATTAAGGTGCAAATTTTGACCTTTACCTTAAAAGGGCTCCTCAACCTAACTATGGTAGCACTACCGTGCTACCATAATGTGATTGTGTATGTATGAGTGTATATATATATATATATGTGTGTGTGTGTGTGTGTGTGTGTATATGTATATGTATGTGTGTGTGTTGTGTGTATATATATATATATATATATATATAACACACACACACACACACACACA